>JBBBVM010000009.1:8645210-9845210 GCA_037355625.1 Petunia x hybrida
AAGGGTATGGAATCATTATATGGACAATATGGAATGATTTTGGTGTAAGAATTGCCTTCAAATCGAGATCTTTCAATTTAATTTGATAAAGATGACATTCTGCTGACCCACTGCCTTTTTTTATATGACCCCACATGCGCGGTCACGGAAGCTTAGTCGCAATAACCGACTAGAGCCTTACAGATATCTCGACAACTGGCTCGCGATCACACTAGCCAAGGAACCAAGTTCCCCAGCGTGGTTGTGCCACAAACCATGCGATCGTGCTTGCACCAGCAATGGTTCACCAGCAACTTTAACAGCACAGATTGGCGCCGCGATATTGGTCCATATTAGACCTACACTGCTTGGAATCACTTCAAACTTTATGCACTACTCCAGAAATACATTTGGGACTTACTTGCGAACTCGGATATCAAAACGGACCTCAAATACGTAAAACAAGGGTCCAAGAACAAAGAGGAAAAATTCGTACTTCCATAACACGGATCAAAACCATCCGACGACCTCAGAATATACTTCCAAAAGTTACTACAAGTCACAAATGACCATACGAACCTATTGATACTATCGTATTTCAGAATATAGCTCATTTACTCAAAACAACTTTTCAAACTGTTAAATAAATTTACCAAAACTTGAAAGCGATTACGCGCTCCAAGACGAATTTCAAATCAACTTTACGGAGCTAATGAGGCTACTGGTTCACAAACTGGAGTCCAAGCTTCTGAAATAACTGGTTAGGGTTGTTTCACGTAGGACTCGATTAATGTCCATCTCAGGTAAGATCAGCTAGGACTTCTATTGGTTGTAATGTAGGATTTGGGACAGGTATGATATATCTAGATAACAATGAATAACCTCCCCAAATAATTTAATACATCACATTAATTTTCACAAATTTCCTTACTTAACCGATCTTTTCTTGACATCATCGCTTGTTTCAATTTTCGCTATCCTTCTTCTTTCAGTAAAGGTGGGGACTACCGGTACTGACTACTTCATATTTTTCTTGCTCAAGAAAATAACTTTTCTTCAATTTCTTTTTTTAAAGTGTTCTCTCTCTTTTTTTATTTTCTAAGTACATTGCTCCAATAGCACCCTATGCACCTTTTATCTCTTCAAAGCAACCATTATTTTCAAACTTCTTCCTTTTAGCCTTTTATGCTCATAACACTACAAGCAGCACTCATAGTTCTTTAGCACAATAAAAGCAAATTAATCAATGGTCATCAAAGAAAAGGCTATAGGCTCAGAAGGATTAACTACGATCAAATTTCGCTAGTTCAATCAAACTATGAAGCCTCAAATAAAAATATCTAAGAAAGGAATGCCTATCAGTTCCTAATAGAGCAAATTTCTTATTTCACTTGCACACACACTGGGCAAGTTCTATACATCAAATATCAAATATGGAGCAACAAAATTCCTCACTCATACATGACATATAACTTACTCAAAACAGCTGCATTTGCACTCCCAAGTAAAAGAAATTACAAGCTGATTCTCATAGCAACTCTATAGTCAAAATCATGAAACCAGGAGTCAAAATAAATGCACTCAACATTTCTCAAGGCATAATAGAACAAGTCATAATATATGCATGAAGTTTATCTTGCCTTAGTATCCATATAAGACAAGCCACGTGCTTGAAGTGAAGAATCATTTCATCTATCTATGCCTCTGGCATCCGGTTCGGACTACTACCCTTAGAAAAGAACTGATGCACAAAGACAAACCAAGATGACTTATTAACCTAAAACTAATGGTATAGACAATGAAAGTGTATATCAGACCTTACCAGGCTGCATACGTATTGATGTGCAAGTCAGAGAAAAACATAAGACATGTCAAGCATAGTTCATTGGTGGTACCAATTTTTAATTTTTTTTTATTGTTTTACTACACTACTAACTAATATACCAACTATTAAGATAATACTACTACTATAAATATTACTAAAGAAAATTAACTTACTAAATAATCCAGGCCATTAAAAGTAGTTAGTTAAGGTACATGCCTTCCAATGCCATGAAAATCACAAATAAATCAGAATAACACCAATTGAAAAAAGTAAAAGAACATAGTCTAACATAGTACATAAATAGAGAGCACCCTAAACTTTATCAAGCCAATAGGAATCAAGTGTTGTCCCAAGTAGCTCTTCAGTTAGAGCACCAAGCATAGATGCAACAGCTAGTACAAGCAATGGATGATGGAGATGAACTGGAAAAGGAAGAGGTCCATTTATTCCACTAGGGAGATGGTACTACTGTAGCTAGAATAAAGAGAGGAAGAGGAAGTGGTTTAGATGTAGTACAGATTGGATCCACCATTATTAGAGGTGGTGGAAAGAGGCCAAAACGGACTGGCTATGGTATATTTATATATTCAAACACATCAAGAACAGTCCTCAATGATTGCCACCTTGAATGCTTCACTTTATTTTGAATTCATCAGGTACTAAATTGTATACATGTTTTTGGGTGTTGAATAATATTATAGCCTGGTACAAATGCTGAAAGACCTTTCATGTGTGAAAAAGTTCTTAAGAGAGCAGCAAGTACCAATGTTGACCTTAGTTTCCAACCAACATGTCTGAAATGGAAGTGCCACAAGATATTCTCAACATCACAACTATAACAAATGAGAGACTCCAAGGTACAAGCTGTGAGAAAGCCAACAAATACTGCTTCTTTAAGGATATCAACTCCTGGAAGATGAGCTACTTCCAAGTAGTTTAACAGGGATAAACATCTATCAATTTAGATTTGTCTTTTGTAACATGTTAGTTTGCATTTTGATAGTGTTATCTTATTATGACAATTTGAACCAATTGTTTGAATTATGAATTTTTTTGAACTTTATATGAACATTCTGTTATTTTAAAACTTTTGTCAAATTACCATTTTTGTGAATTATATATTTGTTACACTTACATATCAAAACCTGCACACACAAATGATGGCAAAAAAAAAAAAAAAAAAAAAGGAAGAAGCAGCAAATTTTACATGCCATTAGTTAACTACACATTCCATAAAACATTAGTTTCAATCAATACTCGACAGATTGTTAGAAGCCATTAGCCAACAACTTCCTCCGTTCCATCTTAGTTGTCCCCTTAAGCTTCTTCACGCCCATTAAGAAAACAAAAAAATAAAGTGTACATTTTACTATGTTACCCTTATTTAATATTTGACTATTAAATTCTTTTTGAGAATTTCTTAAATTATTAAGGGTATAGTTGGAAAGAAGTAATAAATTTAGTCTTGAAATCCTTGGGACACATAATTTTTGCTAAAGGGATAACTAATATGGCACTGAGGGAGTACATATTAGGGAGTAAATCACAAAGGCAAAAACCCATTTGAAACACCTACGCCTAGCCTAATTTCTCTCATCTTCGAAATTATCCACCTTCTTCAAAAGACCCGAAATAACTATTGGCTTGTGGTAACATTTCATGGTCATACCGCTTAACTAAGTAACATCCACCTTCTCTTTGACCAAATTTGCAAGAGTAGAATCTTCTACCTAGGTTAGCTTGTGTCCAAGATGTACAAAGTTTTGCATCAACGCGACATAAACAATACACATTGGAGAAGCTATTGAAGAAATGAAAGTAAGGACTGGTAGAGAAAAAAAAAATAAAAAAAAATAAGGCCAAAATCATGTTTAGAAATGGGTTTATACATGGGATAAGGGTTGTGACAATTTTTTTACCGTTGGGAATGAAGAAATGAGAGTAAGGACTGATAGAGAAGAAAAATAGAAAGAAATTAGGCCAAAATCATGTTTAGAAATGGTTTTATACATGGGATAAGGGTTGTGACAATTTTTTTACCGTTGGGAATGCCATGTTGGAGAAAAATAAGCCTTCCACGCGCTCAAACGAGCTCAAACACACTACTGTGCTATGTAGGCATTTTTCACTCGAATGGTACAACTTTGAATGGGTCGAAATCAACAACAGGTACAAAAGAGGGTCATAGGAGCTAACTGACTTCTCGTGCCAAGTTTGAGTAGTTGTTGACATATTCCACCTAAATGTAAAAAAAAAAAAAAGAAAAACTACAATTATTCTAGAACGAATGACATTTTTTATGTGATCCCACTAATAGTAGAGCCGTCGATTTAGGCTTTGGCCCGCGGGCCGTCCCGATGCTAGCCCTAGATTTGTTAGGACTGGGCTATGATTTTTTGAGCCCAATGAAGACTGAGGCTTTTTAGACGTAAAAATTTCGCCCAGCAGCCACTTTTAACACTGGTATTTAGTTTGAGGCCACTATTTTTATTGGTCTTACACTAGAGGCCACTTTTGGGCCTTTACTAAATAAATATTGACTTAAGTCTCTGATAATTGACTGAAGTTCAGTCCATACGGCCCCTGGACTGAAGTTCCATCTCTAAGGACTGAACTTCAGTCATGGACTGAAGTTCCATCTTTAAGGATTGAACTTCAGTCCACATGGCCCTGGACTGAAGTTCCATCTTAAGAACTGGACTGAACTTCAGTCCATATGGCCCTGGATTGAAGTTCAATCTTTAAGGACTGAACTTCAATCCGGCCTCTGGACTGAAGTTCTATCTCTTTAAGCAAAAGTGGCTACAAACTAAATATTTTAGTATTAGTGGCCTGTGCCTAAAGACCAGTGGCAAAAGTGGCCTTTCGTGCACTTTCCCCTTATTAGACCGACCCAAATAGGCCCACTAGCCCGTGAGGCTTGACCGAGGCTGGGTTGGGCCAGCCCGCGGGCTTTATAATATAAAATAAAATAAATTATTTAATTCAAAATTATAAATACTTAAAGAAATAACAGAAATTACAAAGTAAGAGAGAAGCGAAACCCACTACGTTAAATTTTTATATGCAAATATTCCTTAAGCTACACAACTACTCTACAAGACACAGCTCTATAACTAAAAGTTAGAGAGAATACAACAAAGAATCTTATAAATAGAAAGTACAGTAGAGTATCATGCCCCATCCCGTGATAATACATTAAAGAGTTTTACAAATGTATTTTTAGATACTTTAATTGTGAACTTCAAACTTTGTTGCTATATAATTTTTATGTACAACTTTATGTTTTTTTGCATTTTGAGTTAATATTTTAGAGTAAAAAGAACTATAGGAAAATAATTTAAGTTGAGCTTTTCATTATACTCTTGAGTCGAGGGTCCATCGAAAACAGCCTTTCCACCTCGGTGGGGGTATGGTCTGCGTACATCTTACCCTCCTTAGACCCTGTTGGATTTATCTGAATAAAGAGTCCACCCATAAAGGGGTGCTCTTAATGTCTATCCAGGTAAAATATAAGTTACCTGATAGAGTCCTACAAGAGGACAACTACTGTATTATACAGTTATAAATACAGTAGTAATAGGCTCAGATAAACACACTTTTCTATACAGCTCTTCCTCTTTCTCTCTACCAAATAACTAGGTGTTTAGACTGTGGATAAAGGGGTTGATCCGTCAAGCACGTGACAACCACCGACGGCCAGTAATTCCAGCCACGGTTCAAGATCCTACCGCTTCCGCTTACGAGAACAACAAGTAAGTTCTCGGTTTATGTTTAAACAATCTATTTAGTATAGATTTGTTGTTATATGAATATATGCATATTTGTATCCTTCATTGGTATCAGATGTCTTAGGCTGGTTTTCTGGTTTAGCACATTATAAAATTATTCTGTTCATTGTGAATCTAGAATATATGCACAATAATTTCATTTATTGCTGACTGAACGACTAAATTGATTAGATAGTCATCTGTGAGAACCATTTTTTTACGGTACGACTAAATTGCTTAGTTTGTCATTAGTTGCCGCATCTAACCTCCGACCCACCATCAACCTCTGATTTAGTGGCAAACAGTACAACCAACCATTAAAAAAAAAAAAAAAAGTTTTTTTTGGAGCTTGGTGCTTCTACAATGGTGGCTGCTCCAGATGAGAAGAAGGTGAAATTTGGGATTTCTCTTAATCTCTTCTCATGGCTGCTGGGTGGGTAGAACAAGAGAAAGAAATATGTTCTTTTAAATCCATATTCTGAATTTTAAATTAAATAAAAAAAAACTGAGCTTGGTGCTCCTACAATGTTGGTTGTGGCTTAAAATAAAAGATACAGAAATAAAAACGAACGTTTTCTTGTTATCTCAAAAGTAAATAAAAAAATGGTGTTTGGTGTTCCATGCAACGGCTGTAAAAGCTTCTAGTGGTGTTAGGCAGATAACCTACTTCAATGAACACCAATTTTTTTATTTGGGCTAAAGGCCCAGTCTAATGCCATATAAGTTTGGCAGATTGAGAATTTGGGTAATGGGCCAAGTGTAAATTTTCTATAAAGGACTAACGAGAATTTTCAAAAGAGATCTGACTTTTTATCAAATAAATTCAGATTGTAAAAACTAAAATAAATAAATTTTATGCATTTTTTTCCTGGTTTTCAGAATATACATTTAGTATTTATATTTTGTTATAATACTATAATCCCAATTGCATGAAATATTAATTTGTTTAATATTATGTATATTTGTTAATTAATTTAACATTAAATATATTTGTTGATTGGTTTAGCAAATTTCATGAAATGTTGAATAGTTTAACATGCCTAAAATGTTAATTAATTTAATATTAATTAAATATTATTTAAGATGTTTGACTTGTTAGATATATTAATTAGTTTAATATTACTATATTTGTTATTTAGATTAACGAATATATTTACATGTTAATTAGTTTAACATTTGACTTTTATTTTATTTAATATGTTAAATAAATTTATAATTAAATTTATGTTAATTTGTTAACTTAGATCCATACGGGATTATAAGATCATGAGAACAAAAATGTTGTTTTAAATATGATTAGACATTAAGCTAAGTAGTTGATTAGGATAATTTACATGTGTTTAATTTTTGGATGATGACTGGGAACATAGTGAACTTTCGACTCCATTATTAATAGATGTGTTAATTAACTTAATCAACTTAGTGCTTATTGTCCGAATATGTATGTTGAACATAGTACCTGCGTTTAGAAATTCCTTCTTAAGATCCTCACTATATATATTTTTTTTATTTTGTTAAAAGAATGTATACTGCTGCTAAGAACATTGTTGCTGAGCTCAACAAAGGGTTGAAACTCAATGGTGACAACTATGAGACCTGGAGCTTAAAAGTCCAATATGTGCTTGAAGAGCAAGAGGTTCTGGAGGCAATTAACATCGTCATGGATGAGCCTGAGGAAGGCACCATGGCTCAGCATAGGCGTGACCGTGCGGCTTATGACGCTTGGAAAAAGAAAGACTCCTTGGCTCGCATTACGTTGCTGAGCACCTTAGATGATGATATCTTAAGGGAATTTAAGGATCACCAAAGAGCTATGGGTCTTTGGGTTGCTTTGAAGAACAGGTTCGGTACCCGTTCTATTGAAATGCTACGATCCTTAACAATCAAGTTTGACTCACACAAGAAGCGCCCAGAACATTCAGTGAGAACTCATCTGAGGCTTATGACAAACATGATTGGGGAGTTAAAAGATGCTGGTCATGTGTTGACCGATGAGCAACAAGTTCAAGCTGTCATACGGTCCTTACCTAATTCTTGGGATCATATGAAGATGCATTTGACCCACAACCAGCTAATCAAGACTCTGGAAGATGTCCGGAGATCTCTTGAGCTTGAAGAGGATCGGCTTGAGGCTACTAAGCCAACAGCTGAGTTGCATATGGCAACATCCTCTAAGGCCAAAGGTGGCTCAAAGAAAAAGAATTGGGTTAAGAAAAGAGGACCAACTCAGTCTCAGCCTGCTAAAAGAGCAAGGGCAGAACAACAAGGCAATAACAAACGTCCCAAACGTGTAAATGTTGCAAAGGTGAAATGCTTTAACTGTGACAAAAAGGGTCACTATGCTAAGGATTGCTCTGAGCCTCCTAGAAAGGTATTTCACAAAACTCAAACTAGTGAACTTTGTGTTTCTAGTTCAGTGTTTTTTACTGAATCTAATCCTTTGTGGATTGTAGACTCGGGAGCAACGGACCACATAACGAGGGAACGCAATTTTTTTGTGGAGTTTCGGCGTATTTCACGTGGAACAAAGTGGATTTATGTGGGCAACAGTAATAAGGTTGCTGTTGAAGGGATCGGTACATGCAAGTTAGTCTTGCGTGGTGGTCGACACCTACTACTACATGATGTCCTCTATGCTCCAGGAATTCGCAGGAATATTATTTCTGTTATTGTTTTGCTTAGGCCTGGCTTTAGCTTGTTTTTCCATGACAATTCTGTCAAATTGACTTTAGGTTCAACTTTATTTGGTTTTGGTCATGTGACCGGAGGTTTTATTATTATGGATTTGGATTATGATTCATTTAATAATAATGCTAGTTTTTCTATGTTTGCTTCCTCACATAAATATGATAGTGATGTAAACATATGGCATGCTAGACTTGGTCATATTGGCCAGCAAAGAATGCAAAGGTTAGCAAAATAAAGTTTGCTTACTGGCATTGAACATGTGGAATTGTTCACTTGTGAAAATTGTCAAGCAGGAAAATCTGCAAGAAAACCCTTTGGTAAAGCGACTAGAGCTGAATATCCCTTGCAATTAGTCCATTCTGACATCTGTGGGCCTATGAATGTCAGGGCTAGGCATGGAGCGTACTATTTCATCACATTTATAGATGACTATACTCGTTTCGGTTCTGTCTATTTAATTTCCCACAAATCAGAAGCAATAAGTTGTTTCCAACGCTATATGAGCTTAGTGGAAAATCAATTAGACAAGAAGATAAAAGTTCTTCGAACTGACCGAGGTCGAGAGTACTTGTCAACTCAATTTAACGAGTTATGTGATGGAAAGGGAATTGTTCATCAGTTGACTATCCCAAATACTCCACAACAAAATGGTGTTGCGGAGAGAAGAAACAGGACGTTTCTAGAAATGGTTAGGTCAATGATGGCACAAGCTAACCTCCCAATTAGTTATTGGGGTGATGCATTGCTTACTAGTACCTATGTACTTAACCGAGTGCCTACAAAATCAGTTGCAACCACTCCATATGAGTTGTGGACTGGAAGAGCACCCAACCTAGGCGTATTAAGACCTTGGGGTTGCGCTGCCTATACACATGATTCTTCTCACAAACATGGAAAATTAGGCCCAAGAGGAAAGAAACGTATCTTTATAAGATACTCAGAAACCTCTAAGGGTTATGTGTTTATAGGTTTGCAAGACAGTGGGAGCGTAACTGAGTTTGAATCATGAGATGTCACAATCTTAGAGGATGAGTTTCCTAAAAAGGGAGAGGTAGGTCAAGACCTAACCTTGTTTGAGATAGAGGATCGAGATGAACAAAGATCACTTCATTCGAGTGGGAGAAATTTAATTGATGATGAATTAGTTTCACATCAACAACCTCCTTCATCATCGGGTGCGAATGTAAGTAATCATTTGACATCAAACAGTGACCAAATGGATCTTGTTCCAAGTGGGAGCGAGATGGTCACTGATCTTGTTCCAAGTGGGAGCAGGATAGATGTTCTTGATCCAAGTGGGAGCAACGTTGATCCAAATGGGAACAACGAAAAAGAATCACAAAAAGGACGTGGTTTACGTAAAAAGATTCCCCGTCGACGATTTGATGTCGAAGGTGCTGAACTTTTTATGTTGTTCTTACAAGTAGAAAACGAGCCTAAAAATGCAAAAGAGGCTCTCTCATGCCCTTCTAAGGAAAAATGGATAAAAGCAATGGAAGATGAAATGGAGTCAATGAGTGTCAACAAAGTCTGGGAACTAGTTGATCTCCCAAAAGAACGCAGAGCTATTGGGAGCAAATGGGTTCTCAAGATTAAGCTCAATGCTGATGGCACAGTTGAGAGATATAAGGCTCGACTGGTGGCGAAAGGTTATACACAACAGGAAGGAATAGACTACGAAGAGACTTTCTCACCTGTTGTGCGATTTAACTCAATTCGCCTGATTCTAGCTATAGTAGCAAGTTTAGATCTTGAATTACATCAGATGGATGTAAAGACTGCCTTTCTCAATGGAGAATTAGATGAAGAAATTTATATGGAACAACCCGAATGTTTCATTGAAAAAGGCCACGAACAAAAGGTTTGTAGACTTATGAAGTCTATTTATGGCCTCAAACAATCTTCAAGGCAGTGGTATATACACTTTCAAAATGTGATCATATCAAATGGTTTTACTATGGTTGATGAAGACCATTGTGTTTATACCAAGAGATCAAGAAATAAGCTTGTAATTCTGACATTGCATGTCGATGATATACTTATAGCTGGAAATGATAAGGAGTTAATAAACGAGGTAAAGGCCTGGTTGTCGTCTCAATTTGAGATGAAAGATATGGGTGAAGCTGCATATATTCTTAGAATCAAGATTTCAAGAGATCGTCCTAAGAAACTATTGTATCTCTCTCAAGAGAATTACATTAAGAAAATTCTTGAACGATTTAATATGCAGAATAGCAACCCAATTGACACTCCTATCAGCAAAGGCCATAACTTGGGAAATCATTTGTGTCCTCAGACTCCTGAAGAGACAGAAAAGATGAAGCGAGTGCCTTATAGAAGCGCAGTTGGATGTCTAATGTATGCTATGGTGTGTACTAGACCTGATATTTGTCAAGCAGTTGGCTTGGTAAGTAGATATCAATCCGATCCAGGTCCAGCACATTGGCAAGCAGTAAAGAGGATCATGAGATATCTGAGAGGAACACCTGACTACGCACTTTGTTATCAAGGCAGCAAAGATTTGCGATTAGTTGGATACACTGATGCTGATCATGGAGGAGATTTAGACGAGAGGAAGTCTACCTCAGGATATGTCTTCTTACTTAGTAATGGTGCCATATCATGGAAGAGTAAGAAGCAATCATGTGTAGCACTATCCACGATGGAAGCCGAATATGTGGCTCTGTCAAAAGCAACAAAAGAAGCTGTTTGGTTGAATAGGCTCTTCAAAAGCTTGTTGGGTAACACTGATGATGAACCAGTGTTGGTCTACTGTGATAGTAAGGCTGCAGTTGATGCAACCAAGAATCCTAAGCATCAGTGTGATACTAAGCACATAGATATCAAGTATAACTATGCAAGGGACATGTATAAACGCAAGAGGTTGAACCTGGTGAAAATATCTACAGAAGATATGGTAGCAGACCCATTGACCAAGCCTTTAGCTAGAGATGCATTTGTGAGACACACTAGGTCTCAAGGCTTGCGTAGACTTTGAGTGATTTTGTATTATTCTTTGTTTTCCCTGTTGTTCACAAAAACTATGTTCTTTGATAATCAATAAAGTTGATTTACTTACATACATGTTCATAATTTATTGAGTGTTTAGTACATTCTTCAATTATATTTTAGTATGTCGGGTAGACAAGAGGTTGGCCTTCTCACACAGGCAACCGCCTCCTTATATTAGTGATAAGTGGAGATGAGACTTGATTTTAAGAAAAATTATCAAATGGATAATTTGAGAGCGATATGCTTAAAATCAATACAGTCGTTTAAATAATAACATAAGGTTATTAAGGTGAAAGGATGTTCACCTAGTCTACTTAGTGAGCTAGATGTGAGTTTAAGAAACTCGAATTTAGATACATATGGTGTCTGAATTTCATCTATACAACATTATTTATAAAGACATACGCTCCTTAAGGAAAGGAGAAAAATATTGTAGCACATGTTTCATACCATGTGTGCTAATGTCGACCTTGGGTTAACATAAGTTTGATCTCAACTTACTGTTGCGTGAGACCCAGAGCCTTTATGCTGGCTCAAATTATGTACCCTCAGTAACTCCGATCAGATACTTGAGACTTAGTCTAATGTTAGCTATCTTAGTGTGTTTCCAAAAGACCATGAAAATGGATGCGGTCTGGCGGGATATATCTAGAAAAGCAGTTGAGCTAATGTTAAGAGAATCGTGAGAAGAGGAAGATCATTAAAGGAATCTCATTAATTTTGTATTCACAGGTGCACCAGTTATAACTTATGAGTTATAATTGTGAATACATAAAAATGATATTTGAGATTTTGAGAGGATATCAAAATGTGATTCATATGATCTAGGGTATTGCATACTTTATAATCTACTTGCAGGTTTGCGCTCGACGAGAGGCTATATACTCCTAACAGATGTATAGCACGTAGCTCTCACAGTATGCTGGTCGCACGGTCTATTTCACTGTATGAATATTTGTAGAGATGAGATGAGAATATGTTTCTCATATTGTAAGAGCACTCCCATTATGTGTGAGTGGGAGATGTTGGATTTATCTGAATAAAGAGTCCACCCATAAAGGGGTGCTCTTAATGTCTATCCAGGTAAAATATAAGTTACCTGATAGAGTCCTACAAGAGGACAACTACTGTATTATACAGTTATAAATACAGTAGTAATAGGCTCAGATAAACACACTTTTCTATACAGCTCTTCCTCTTTCTCTCTACCAAATAACTAGGTGTTTAGACTGTGGATAAAGGGGTTGATCCGTCAAGCACGTGACAACCACCGACGGCCAGTAATTCCAGCCACGGTTCAAGATCCTACCTCTTCCGCTTACGAGAACAACAAGTAAGTTCTCGGTTTATGTTTAAACAATCTATTTAGTATAGATTTGTTGTTATATGAATATATGCATATTTGTATCCTTCAGACCCCATTTGTGAGATAATACTAGCTATGTTGTTGTTGACAAACATTTATAAAATATTTTAAAAATACTTTTAAATTTTTAAAATTTTGTGTAAAAATATAGCTCCTATAATTTGAGAATAAGGAAGTATATTTTATTACTCTTAAAACATTGCAGAATCAAACTAATAGTGTAAATCCGCGTGTTCCGCGCCACAAATTGGCTTTTCTTTCATTTTCACACACAGACAAATCAAAGACAGAACGGTTTGGACTTGACCGAATAAATTAAATGCAACCATTTAAAAATATCTAGTAACCTTATTTTGTCCTGTTCCAAAATTAACAAGATTATTACAATAATGCATTGATTATCAGAATCTGCAAATGAACATTAAGTTGGTATAAAAGACAATTAGTCCAGCTGTTATGTTTGCTCATAATAAGAAGTGAAAGATACTGCTCACCTTCTTAAATCTAACCATTGTTTGCATTTGAAGTCTTGAATTGTTATTTTGGCCCTTTCAAGAATTTCAATTTCTTTTTCATGAAACTTCAATTACAGAAATGGATCAATCAATTGAAAGGTCTTCAAATGCACAAAGGGGTTTTCGAGTTCAACCTCCACTGGTCAGCTCTCTTCATCTTTTTTTTTTTTTTTTTTTTTTGTATCTTTTAATAACTGTCCGGTCCAGCTTACAGGCACCTCGCTTAACTCCACTAGTACCAGTATACTAAGTAACTCTCCACCAAGGCTAGGATAAATGGGCTTTCAGCTAATGTTGTTTGCCTCGGTTGGGATTTGAACGTGACATCTTATGGTTCTTTTCCTCTGTTAGCTTTGATAAATGCCTTTCTTGAAGTGCCCTTAAGCAAAATCCTGGTAAAGGAGCAATCTTTTGCAAGAATTGTTGGTTTGTGGCTTGTTTTTCATGAGTTTTTTTTGAATTTGGTGTTTTGGGGCTTGGATCAGCATAAAATTCCTGCTGAATGTGCAACAATTGTATCTAGAATTTAGCTAAGGTCTTTTTCAACGTGACTTTTGGGGTTTTACAGTTTCATAATTGAGAATAATTATATATTAGAGGTCATCTTTTGCGTATGTTCTTTTTGATCTTTATTAGGGGGACCGAGTTCCCCTCGAAGTTTTTGTCTACTGGTAAGAGTGTAGCTTGTGATATGTGGGTAAGGGGCGCGTCACAGGTTCTAACCGTATTGCAAATAAAAGCTAGGTATTTAAGTAGAAAAGGGTAAAGAGGCGGGCTCATTGTCCACCGAGTTTTGACAATGCACCCCGGCTCAGGGGGATTTCTCGGTTATCAAAATAAGGAGGATCAAGTACATATTTCTGGCCTAAAAAAGATATTTCAGCTTGTCTAGAATTTTGCTTATGCTTAGTATCCATTTGGACGTAGACATTGTTGAAATTCGAGATAAAATAGTTTTTGAAGTTGAGTTGAAAAACGATATATGGAATTTGAAGTTGTGTGTGGATATGTATTTCACTTGAAAAAAAAGATTGAAGCTTTGTAAGTGAACTTAAAAAACAAGTCCAACCCACTTTTTCAAGCTTGAAAAATCCATCTTCAAAAACTGCCCAAAAACTGTCACATTCTTTAAACAAACAGCATTTTTAAAATCTGTTTTGAGAAAAAGAAAATTTATGTCCAAACGGGACCTTAGTGCAGCTCGCCTCATGAACTGAGCTGTTAGGGTTGAGTTATACCCAATGTCTATTTTCTTATCAACTTGCTTCTTAGCTCATACTTCCTGCTACTAGCTAACCTTGGCTTTGACGGAGAATCTAAATGTGAACCTTGTGCTGTGTGTGTGATATTTAGTCTTAATCTAGTCAGATTCATATGTTTGCATATTGAAATTTTGTACATATGATCCATAACATGCTGTAGATGAATCCATAAGGTCTGTAGTACAACGTGATTGTACACAAGATCTAAGAGGTCATTCTTATCCCCGGATGGAGTAAGGATGGTTTAACTGCTAGAAATAGTAACTTACTTTATGTGTCCTTAAAACTGCAAAAGACTATGTATTCATGGATATTAAAATTGTTATGGTTTTTCGGAGAACAATTGATGATAAGTAGCATTCTGATTATTCGATATTGAATGAGGTGGCTTTCTTCTATCAGAAATAGTTACAAAAAGTGGTGGTTAAATGAGGGAAACTAATGATGAGGAAATATATAAGCTTGATATTTTTAGGAGTGACTGGGAAAATTTGAAATTAAAAGCATTAAGATCAACAATTCAATGTGAAGAAAAAGGAGATAGTGTTCAGTAACAATGAGGTACATCATATTGTTGGTGCTCGACATTACATGAACTTCACCTGCTATACTAGCAACTTTATGGAAGTTCCTTTCTGTCAGGTGCTCTCGTTTTAATGTTTATTAATACTGGTACAGTGATGAAGATGCCGTCTGCATAAGTGGAGTTATGCTTGTCACTGGGTCAACAAATTTGGATGTAGAATATGTAATAGAACACTTTCTGTGGAGACATAAGTGTAATTACCTTTGATCGGGTCTAAATTTGTCCTCAAAGTAGCTAGTTTTAATGTGGTTATCGACTTAGCACCCAAGCTGAATTTTGCAATTTAGGTTTTCCAGTGTTGGAAGATGCAGAAAAAGATGGATTATTTAGGCTACATAACTCTAGTATGCATTGAAAGTGCTATAAGTCAAATGTTTAACATTGGGTAGGTATCTTGATATTGCAATCAATTGTTTGGGGATGCTAACTGTCCAAGATACTAGCAGTAACTGAAATAGGAACTTCCTGTCACCTTTTCTCTTGGGAAATAGTAAGTTGTATGCATACCAAATTGTGTAAATATCTCCCAAAGTTATGATTTCTAAGTGGTCCACATCTCATTGTGGGGCCTAAATGAGTGTTAATGGCCACCCGACTTTCTTTTATTTCTCTGTTAATGAAGGTTGTTGGAAGGGAAATTATATTGTTCAATAAGTTATATATGTGGAAAACCAGCTTTTACCTGTATCGTTTGGCTCGGAGGTCATTGAAGTGAATACCTTGCTATCATTAGCATATGGGCCAGTCTAGTGCTCTGTTGATCCATTTGTAGAGTAATGATCAATAAGACTCTAATCTCCACCTGGGCACCAAGAAAAACAACACACAGAGAGCGGAAATAAACAGAAAAGGTTGTCGTGTATTTTCTGGTAGTGTTTTTATGTGAAGAGCTTTTAGCTACTAACGGTATACTCTTCCTTTTGCAAACTCTGGTGTGTCTTAAGAGTATTAACTTGTCTTTGTTATTGTTTGGGTGTAAGGGTAGACAAGACATTCTCCCCATTATACATTTTTCTAGTTGTTAGAAATCAGAATAAACCTGCAGTTTTTAATTGAGAAACAATTTGCAGGTTGATTCCGTATCATGCTATTGCAACGTTGACTCGGGGTTAAAGACAGTCGCCGGGGCAAGAAAATTTGTCCCAGGATCAAAACTTTGTATCCAGTCGGACATCAGTTCCCAAGCACACAAGTCTAAAAACTCTCGAAGAGAGAGGTCAAGAGTGCAGCCACCTCTTCTGCCTGGCTTACCTGATGATCTTGCAATTGCTTGTCTAATACGTGTTCCTCGTGTTGAGCATGGCAAGCTCCGTCTAGTTTGCAAAAGGTGGTATCGGCTTCTCGCTGGTAACTTCTTTTACTCTCTCAGGAAGAATCTTGGAATGGCTGAAGAGTGGGTATATGTGGTAAAAAGAGATCGTGACGGACGGATCTCATGGCATGCATTTGACCCAACACACCAACTATGGCACCCGCTTCCACCTGTTCCAGGGGAGTATAGTGAAGCCCTTGGATTTGGTTGTGCTGTTCTTAGTGGTTGCCATCTTTATTTGTTCGGAGGAAAAGATCCAATCGGGGGGTCTATGCGGCGGGTAATCTTCTACAATGCTCGAACAAATAAATGGCACAGGGCACCAGACATGCTTCGAAGACGCCATTTCTTCGGCTCTTGTGTAATTAATAATTGTCTTTATGTCGCTGGTGGAGAATGTGAAGGTATACAGAGGACTCTCCGTTCAGCTGAAGTTTATGACCCCAACCGGAAGCGCTGGAGTTTTATAGCTGATATGAGCACAGCTATGGTGCCATTTATTGGAGTAGTATATGATGGTAAGTGGTTTGTAAAAGGGCTGGGATCCCACAGAGAAGTTCTAAGTGAAGCTTATAACCCTGATATCAATGCATGGAGCCCAGTCAACAACAGGATGGTTGCTGCTTGGCGCAACCCTAGCATTTCCATGAATGGCCGTCTTTATGCCTTGGACTGTCGTGATGGATGTAAACTTAGAGTATATGATGAATCTACACATTCATGGATCAGATTTATTGATAGCAAGCTCCACCTTGGAAGCTCTCGTGCTTTTGAGGCTGCTGCTCTTGTTCCTCTTAATGGTAAACTTTGTATAATTCGTAATAACATGAGCATCAGTATCATCGATGTATCAAATCCTGATAAGCAAGTGGAAACTAATCCAAATCTTTGGGAGAACATTGCTGGTAAAGGTCACCTCAGAAATCTCTTCACAAATTTATGGTCTAGCATTGCAGGACGAGCAGGGTTGAAGAGTCATATTGTGCATTGTCAGGTGTTACAAGCTTGAGCATTGGCAGTCTTAGGCCCTCATCCTTGATGAGAAATTGAGAGTTGCTTCAACTTCTCTAATCTCAAGAACAAAGCTTTCTGGAGAAGCAACTTTGATATCATCAATTTGCTTATGTACTGGTTGTGAACCAAAGACTTCCATGGCTGCCTCTGCTGCTAGTGCTTGGCTTCAAGTGCTTGTAGATGAATGTCTTCTGGAATTGTTCCTGATTGGCGCGCAGTAGCCTCGAAGTGAAGGGGGTTGAGGTTCTTTATTAATTGCTAACGCATGAATTTCTAAGGTAATTTATACTTGCCCATTCACCAATTGGCAGGTATTTGTTCAAAAGCAGAGCTACCTTCTTGATGATTTTGGCGGAAATAACATTCACAAAGAGAGAGATAATAGATAGCTCTATGTTTGTCTTTTCGGCCTATATTCTTGTACCAATAGCTTCTAGTATTAGATACCCTTTTGTGAATATAGTTGGTCATTGACCATGAAGGAGTTATAGCTGGAATATTTGTTCTTACCTTCTCCTATTGCTTGATTGAGGATTTGTATTTATTAAGATTGGGTGGGGTTCTCATTGAGTTATTGAAATATGTCTAGTTTAAGTTATGCAGAATCTTGATCTGGCTGCCCCTGCTGTTTCAAAAAAAGTGCATATCAATACAGCAGTTAGTAGAATAGTGATAATGTTGATCTCTTAAAGCTTGTGCCTTTCTTGCAGGGGAACATTCTGTAAAACAGATGATGGTAGATTATGTGACCTGAAGTTTTTAAGATTTGCAATGCTTGGACAATTAGTATACATAGTTACCTCTTCAATTCCGATTACATTCTTTATTTTTCTATGTACCATCATTTCTTTTTCTTGTTCTGACAATTTCACTTTTCAATTTCAACTCTAGTTTTTTCTGAATTAGCTGTATCTTGGTCTCGCTTGATTAGTCAATAAATCAGAGAACAAATTCTTTTGTGTCTCGTTGCTCATTAGTATTTATAACATAAGTTGAAGGGCCTATGGTTTTGCTTTAGGCTAATTGAGCGGCCACTGATTTGTATTACTGGCTGCTTTATTCCATTAATACAATCACCAGTATGGTTAAATAAAGAGGTACAATAGAATTCATAGAAAAGACCATACAGAAAAAAAAAATATATTCCACGTACATGACGAACAAGATCAATTGAACAAAGAATTAGTTCTATGTGGCCCTGCTAATCATCTCTTGGAAACGCTTAAATGACTCTTCCCTTTCATACTTTAGCTGCTTCCTAAAGTTCTTGATAAAATCATCAGCCAATTTGTTCACGTCCTCCATCAAGAGCCGCTTCGCTGCTGCTTTCATCTCTCTTTTCTCACCATCTTTTTCCAAATCATTCAAGTTGGAGGAAACCTTTTCATGATCCATTTGGAGCTTATTCTAAAACTTCTTTTATGGGATCCTTTTATCTCTATTTATTCGCGCTAGGAGAGAGGTTCAAGAATTTCTTAAATGATGGATTGCTAGCAAGTGACAATGGCTATATATAGTACTAGCAAATTAAGTTAAGATAAGAGGGAAGGAGTTTAAGGGGTTGTTCGTCGCTTGAAAGCATGAGCTTTTCTGGGGAAAAAGCAAAGGAACGAGGAAAGAAGTTAGAAAAGGCGGTTTAGCTTTTAACTGAAGTTGTAGAGCAGGATTTGTTATTTTCTGTGCAAGCAAGCATTCGAAAAGATTAATGTGAGCCAAGTAGTTAGCAGGGGGGGTATTTTGGGAGCCAGAAGTAATCTGTTTCTTCAGGATAGACTTTAAAGATTCAATATGAAATTTTGTATTTCGGAAAGACATGTTACACTAATCAAATCTTACCTCGACAAAAAGCTAAGGTATGTTGAGTATTTAATAAAGTACGTCTTAAATCTTAGTGGCACACCTTAAGCCGTGCTGAGCATACGCCTAAAAAAAAATTAATTAGCATACTAACTATTACATTTGATATCGTGCAAATTTAGGTGATAGTGGGACAAATCTTAGTGCAAATTCCCTAGGAGGGTGTTTGTAACTCGACAAACACCCATGACGTAAATTAGCGTTCCGAAGAGAATGTAGGTCTCTGAATTTCCTTGTTTTATATTTGCACCATACACAAGATCATAAGATGCACCATTTCTAAAGGGACAAAATAGAAATAATGCTTCATTCGTTTCAGTTTTATGTGCCCTTTTTTCGTTTTGGAGAGTCATTTTGACTAATCATTTAAACTAAAATTGGAATAGATTAAGTTAACATTTTTAAATAAAAGTAAAAACTATACATAAAGTACTATAAGTTGCAATTCTTCTGATATCAATATGATGAATTGCATCTTAATATACAACAACAACAACATACCCAGTATATCCTACAGGTGGGGTCTGGGGAGGGTGGAATGTACGCAGACTGATGCAGGGAAAAAGTAAACGCGGAAAAAGTAAAGATAAAAGCGAGACGTGGCTCGAACGAATAACCCAAGTAGCACCGAAGAACTCGTTGTCATACCCGATTTCGGACTCAACTCGAGGCGAGTCGGGTTTCGGATTTGACTGGGTGCACTCGTTTGAGTTAAAATTTTGGAGTCGTGATGTTTGGCATTTTATGCCTATATTTTCTTAATATTTCCTTACGTTTGGATACTTTATTCGCTCGTTTTATAGTTTATGAATGTGGTTTTGCACTAATTTTATGTCGTGTGTATGTAGGTTGTTATGCAGTGCAATTGGAGCTTTTAAGAGCATGATTGAGCAAGAAAAGATTGGATTTTGATTGAGGATTGGATCGAGCACACGAAGGCACGACACGAGCGAGCAAAGGAGCAAACGGAACAGAAAAATGGCTGGGCGCCACAGGTGGCGCGCCGCGCCAAGCAACGCGCCAGCCTGGTGGGCGCGGTTTCCCACGCGGCGCAAGGCCAAAGCGTGCAATCTTTGGCGTGTTCTGGTTGTCTGCACACGTTCCGAGGCGCGGGGCGCCCGTTATAGCGCCCCGTGTGCGGTTTTTCACTTCCTATTTCGTCTAGGATTGGGTCTAACTTATTACTAGGTGTTTGTAAACCCTATAAATACTCTTTTACTTAGTTTTTGAGAGGTGTTCAGACTTTGGAGCAAATTGGAGAGCTCATAACATCAAGAACAAGGGTTTTTCTTCCTTCCATTAATTTATTTCATCATTACTTCATTATTTCATCAATTCTTTGTGTTGTTATTATGAGTATGCGTAGCTAAATCTATCGTTCTAGGGTTAGAGTATTATATGAAGGTTGATTGTTTGAAGATTGATTCCCATTGATTGAATCCCATAACGGGTTACTTATTCTTTCTTGATTTCACTTGTGTAATTGTCAGGGCCCGATTATTACGCATTATCTATGGTTTTTAGATTGAACTCGAAAGAGGGAATTTAATTACGTAATAAGAAAGAATAGGACTAGTTTGTGAACCCGGGCATCGGGGAACCAATTTGTGAGTAGGATAGACATATACTTGCTCGCCTAGTTTAACTCATTACAGAATTCGTTAATGCGTGCACGTGATTCAACCCATAGACATATAGGGATTGGAGTAGCCTGCATAGACCGTGAAGAACTGAAAGGTTTTCACGGGTACATTTAATCTGTTAGTTAGTAACCCGGGATTTAAGAAGTGGAATCAGTTGGAAAACTCAACTGGATTGTTCGTAACTCTGACCCTGGACCGTCTCCTTATTACTGATAACAACCAAGTTTTGCTCCATTGCTTGAATTCACTTCTACCATTTAATTACTGTTCTTTAGTTAATAAACTCATCCCTATTGGAAAAGATCCCTGAATAGTCTATATAAATTGTTTGCTAGAATTCAGTCTGAATAGTCCTCGTGGGAACGATACTCATCTTATCACTTTATTACTTGTCGACCACGTATACTTGTGTGTGCGTTGGGAGCAACAAGTTTTTGGCGCCGTTGCCGGGGACTAATTATTGACTGATTTCTTTTTGAACAGTTTATTACTTACTATTCAGGTTTAATTTTTGTTTTGAGTTTTGTGCTGTTTCAGGTATTAGGTCCTGCTTGATCTTTACCTACAGGAATGGCAGAAGAACAAGCTTTAGCTGTGCGAGATGTTGCTCTCCCCAGCCTGGAGGGAGTAGCATCGAGCATAGTTAAGCCCGCTATCACCGGGTGCTTTGAGATTAAGTCCGGCATGATACAGTTGGTGCATGTGACTGGACAATATAGTGGATTACTTCATGAGGATCCGCAGCAACACATTCAGAACTTTCTGGAGATCAGTGATACTTATACACTAGCGGGTGTTCCTACTGATTATGTTCGCTTGACGTTGTTCCCGTTTTCACTGATTGGGGCAGCAAGGAAGTGGTTAAAGCATGAAAAGTCTGGGTCTATCACTACTTGGGAGGATTTGGCTAAGAAGTTCTTGGCTAAATTTTATCCGTCTGCCAAGACAGCCCGGCTGAGGAGCGAAATTATGTCCTTCAGACAGTTAGAAGGAGAATCCTTGTATTCAGCCTGGGAGCGATTCAAAGCTTTATTGCGAGATTGTCCACACCACAACCAATCCAATGAGGTTGTTGCACACACTTTTGTTGAGGGGCTGAACCAACACACTAAGATCGTGGTTGATGCTGCTGCTGGAGGCCAAGTACTGGCCTTAAATTTTGATCAGATTTATGATTTACTTGACAAGTTTTCGCAGAGCAATCCTGATTGGCAGGGAGATGGTAGAGCTATTACGCAGAAACCTGCAGGGGTACTTCAGTTAGATGCAGTTTCAGAGCTAAGGGCGAGGATGGATGCTATTTCCAATCAAATTAGCAAGTTAGCTCTGCCAAAGGCTCAGCAACCAGTGGCTCCAGTGCAACAACTCCAGAGCTTTTGTGAGGTTTGTGGTCAAGACCATGCTACAGAGGTTTGCTCCTCTAATCCAGAGTCAGTCTATTACGTGGGTAATCAAAACAGGCTGCAGGGTCAAAATCAGTTTGGTAATGGTTATTATCAAGGTAATACGAGAGCCCCGAATAATTACCACCCACTTCCACCTCCACCACAGCAGGTTAGCTATTCAGTTGAAGAGATGTTAAAGCAGTTGATGGCAGGCCAGCAGAGAATGATAGCTGATACTGCAGCCCATGCAGTGGCCATACAAGATATTGCCAATGCTCACAAGAACCTAGAGCACCAGTTGGGGTAGTTGGTGGGAGAAATAAGCACTGTGAAAAAAGAGCCTGAACAATGTCTTGCAGTGACTTTAATATAAGGTGGAGAGCTGATGGCCAAGTCCGAGGAGAGAGCTGAAATAGAAAAAGTTGAAAAAGTGGAGAAGGTAAAGAAGAAAGAAGAGAAAAAGGAGGCACCTCTGCCACCTCCACCATTCCCGCAGAGACTATTACCATCGAAGGATCTGGCCCAGTATCAAAAATTTGTGAGTATGTTGAAAGAACTTCAAGTTAATATTCCTTTGACTGATGTGTTTGAATTGATGCCATCCTTTGTGAAGTTCTTAAAAGAGATTTTAGTCAAGAAGAAAAAGCCCCAAGAGATAGATACAGTTGAGTTAGTTGAGGAGTGTAGCACAATCTTGAGCAAGCTACCTCCAAAACTTCAAGATCCTGGGAGGTTTACTATTCCTTGTACCATTGGAGGGCATAATATCACTGGTGCCTTGTGTGATTTGGGGGCGAGCATAAATCTCATGCCTTTGTCTGTTTGCAAAAGGTTAGGGCTAGGAGCAATCAAGCCCTCTTCAGTTACTCTTAAGATGACGGATGGATCACTCACTCACCCTGATGGTAAGTTGGAGGATGTGTTGCTAAAAGTTGGTAAGTTTACATTCTCTGCTGATTTTGTAGTCCTAGATTATGAAGAGGACCGAGAAGCTCAAATCATTTTAGGGAGACCATTCTTAATCACCTCGAAAGCAATTATTGACATGGAGCTGGGTGAGATGACTGTTAGAGCGCATGGAGAAAAGGTTACTTTCAAGGTTTATAATGAGAAGGAGCACATAGCTAAGGTGGAAGAGTGCTCTATGATTGAATGTGTCAAACAAGAAGATGGAAGTAAACCAGAGGTGAAGTTGAAGAGGGGTTCTTTAAAAGAAGGGAAGAAAGCAAAAGTTCGGCGTAAGAAGAGAAGACATAAAGGCTGGAAGTGAGCTAAAAGTGTCGTCGTGCCACGACGTTAACTAAGGCGCTTCTCGGGAGGCAACCCGAGTTTGTACTTGTATTATTTTATTTATAGTGTCACGTAGTTGTTTTTCCTTGGATTGCAGGTTCATGTAATGTCGAGGCTAAGTGTGGGGTGTCCTCACCCTTGCCTAATATTGATGACCTGATGAGGGAAGTCTGAGTACCTCATACTATATGGAAGCTTGGAGGATGCTAGCACCAAGGTCTAATCTTCAGGGAAGTTTTCTTTACCTTGCACTTTCTTATTTTTAGCAAGTGCTTAGTTTAAGTGTGGGGTGGGGAACTACCCTTTTATTTATTTTTGAAGTTAGGGATGCATGTACCATAGGATTTTTTTTTTGTTTTGTCACTTGACTTTATTTTTATTTTGTTTCTTGCTTTAATATATGAAAAAAAAAAATTAGAAAACCAATGAAAAATTCCAAAAAGATTTTCCTTTTAGTTTTATTAGTGGTACATGTCATCCACCCCGTGGTTTTTCTTATGGCCTCGGTTCTTTTCCACGGGGAGACCTTTGAACCGGGTAGTTTTTTATTTTTAGGATTAGGATAGTTAGTTGTAGATGACCCTAGACGAAGGAATAGGTGGAATGCTAGGTGCCTTTGATTTGTTTGATACCGGTGGACTTGAATTGATTGCATGTGCTATTTGTGGTGTCCTTGGATTTTAATTTGATGCATGCCTAGGAAAAACATGAAACGACCCCCTTGAGATGCTTGAGTCCGCTAGCTTGACTTTATTGTGAACCTTTGTGCATTAGTGCTTAATTTTCCACAAGTTGCACTCTAGATGCTTGATTGAGAGTTGTTGATGGAACCTTTTTGTGTGGATTGTGTGCAATGTGTGTTGTGAGGCATATTCTTATTATACTCCATGTTGCATATTGGTGTCTAGAACTTGCCCCGTGTGTGTGCAAAGCGAAATCCTAGGTTTGCTCTAGTTGGGAAATGATACAAGGCCTTCTTTTGATTGCCTACCCTTACATATACACCTTGGAAAAAAAATTGTTGTTGTGATTTCTTTGACCCTTTTTGTTGACACCCACACCCCGAGCCTACCCATTTGTTCTAAATTGTCTCTTTTGGCCCTTTACTCCTTAAGCACTTTAGTTGATATTGTGTAGTTGATTGGAGTTGTGGTTGGAATTGGGAGGTTTTTGAGTGGAGCTAATGAAGGGGAATAATTGAAAATTTGTGAAGTAGTGAAAGGCATTGGCAAGGTTGGATGAAATTGAAAAAAAAAAAAAATAGCAAAGTGAAAAGAAAAGAAAAAAATTTGTGGAAAAAGAAATAAAGAAAAAAGAGTATCCATTCCTTGCTAGTGTGTGCTTAAAAGAAAAATGCTACTTGTTGAGAAGGTGTGTGTGTGAAAGTTGTTGATTGGGTGGCTTTGATGAGATTTGTGCTTGAAATAATTGTGATGTATTAAAGTGCTTAGGGAGGTAGTCACTATTACCATATGTATCCTACCCGCCCCTTAGCCTACATTACGACCTTTCTAAAGTCCTAGTTAATCCCGATTGGAGCGAGCTTACATTAGTGGAGTCCTACACTACGGGCAAGCCTATGGTACATCGTGTGTGACATGTGAGCTTTTCATGAGAGTGAGTGAATTCATTTGTTATTATCCCCGTTCTATTCATGATATTCATTGTTGTGTGTGATATTTGGGGGACACTCTTTTGCTTCATATTGGTGAGGGAACATGGTTTGCATGAAATAGGTGAAGTTGGTGGCTTCTTGGTTGAGTAGATAGGTGTGATTTTGTGGGAGCATGGTTGCATTAAGTTGAATTTGTGCATTTGAGCTATTTTGGGGTGGTTGTTCTCATATTTTTGAGTTTGATAAATTGTTGGCATGTTTGTGGATCCATAGTAGTCATGTGTGCATTGGTTCAATGGTCGGTATCAACCATAGTCAGAGGCAGACCTGTTCTACCTAGGTTGGAAGTTATTTGTGATTGCTCGAGGGCGAGCAAGGGTTCAAGTGTGGGGTGGTGATGTTTGGCATTTTATGCCTATATTTCCTTAATATTTCCTTACGTTTGGATACTTTATTCGCTCGTTTTATAGTTTATGAATGTGGTTTTGCACTAATTTTATGTCGTGTGTATGTAGGTTGTTATGCAGTGCAATTGGAGCTTTTAAGAGCATGATTGAGCAAGAAAAGATTGGATTTTGATTGAGGATTGGATCGAGCACACGAAGGCAAGACACGAGCGAGCAAAGGAGCAAACGGAACAGAAAAATGGCTGGGCACCACAGGTGGCGCGCCGCGCCAGGCAACGCGCCAGCCTGGTGGGCGCGGTTTCCCACGCGGCGCAAGGCCAAAACGTGCAATCTTTGGCGTGTTCTGGTTGTCTGCACGCGTTCCGAGGCGCGGGGTGCCCGTTATAGCGCCCCGTGTGCGGTTTTTCACTTCCTATTTCGTCTAGGATTGGGTCTAACTTATTACTAGGTGTTTGTAAACCCTATAAATACTCTTTTACTTAGTTTTTGAGAGGTGTTCAGACTTTGGAGCAAATTGGAGAGCTCATAACATCAAGAACAAGGGTTTTTCTTCCTTCCATTAATTTATTTCATCATTACTTCATTATTTCATCATTACTTCATTATTTCATCAATTCTTTGTGTTGTTATTATGAGTATGCGTAGCTAAATCTATCGTTCTAGGGTTAGAGTATTACATGAAGGTTGATTGTTTGAAGATTGATTCCCATTGATTGAATCCCATAACGGGTTACTTATTCTTTCTTGATTTCACTTGTGTAATTGTCAGGGCCCGATTATTACGCATTATCTATGGTTTTTAGATTGAACTCGAAAGAGGGAATTTAATTACGTAATAAGAAAGAATAGGACTAGTTTGTGAACCCGGGCATCGGGGAACCAATTTGTGAGTAGGATAGACATATACTTGCTCGCCTAGTTTAACTCATTACAGAATTCGTTAATGCGTGCACGTGATTCAACCCATAGACATATAGGGATTGGAGTAGCCTGCATAGACCGTGAAGAACTGAAAGGTTTTCACGGGTACATTTAATCTGTTAGTTAGTAACCCGGGATTTAAGAAGTGGAATCAGTTGGAAAACTCAACTGGATTGTTCGTAACTCTGACCCTGGACCGTCTCCTTATTACTGATAACAACCAAGTTTTGCTCCATTGCTTGAATTCACTTCTACCATTTAATTATTGTTCTTTAGTTAATAAACTCATCCCTATTGGAAAAGATCCCTGAATAGTCTATATAAATTATTTGCTAGAATTCGGTCTGAATAGTCCTCGTGGGAACGATACTCATCTTATCACTTTATTACTTGTCGACCACGTATACTTGCGTGTGCGTTGGGAGCAACAAGTCGCCACCTGATAAATTTCCTAGGCGTATTAGGTCACCTATTAGTTTCTAATTCCATTTAAATAATTAACTCCGGGTTGGTCTACGAGTCAGAGATTTAGGTAAGAGGTTCAGGTTAACTCGAGAGTAAGGAGTTAGGCACCTCTCGAGCTCCACAAATGTGGTTACCGGCCGGGCTTATAATTGAGATTTTATAAAATAACTAACTAAACAATATAAGTTAGAAATAATTATTAAAATCAAATAAAACGACTATTTCTATTAATTGTTTTCTTCCTTAAAGCACTTCAGTGAAGTAGACCCTTGCAAAAATCAATTAAATTAGTTAGTATTATCAAAATGCAATAATAATGATTAAATAAAAATAATATAATTTAAAAGCCGTTTTCGGGGGCGTTGTTTTACAAGATTGTCCGTCCAAATGTACCTTGCAAAAAATGTGCATATGAATTAGTACGTCAATAAATACTAATAATAATAATGTTGATAAATAATAATAATGAAAGGATTTAGTTCTCTTTTAAAACTAGACCGCCGTCTCTTATCCAATTTGACCTCGCAAAAATATAAGAAAATGACTTAGTAAAAACAATAATAGTAATGATAATAACAACAACAATAATAATAATAATAATAATAATAATAATAATAATAATAATAATAGTAATAATAATAATAATAATAATGATGATGATGCTAATAATAATGAAAAATGATAATAGTAATAATAATAATAGTTTTAAAATAAAGGGGAAAGAGACTTTTGAAAGCGTCGGCTCAGGTGTGTATGAATTGGGTGGAGGTTAGGGACGTCGATACGGCTGCGAACACGCCGGCCGGTCGTGTTTCCATGCCAAGTACCGGTCTCATTACTCCATCACCGGCTCGTTTGTAATCACGGCTTTATACACGTCATCATAGCCTTTTTGTTTTAGGGACGTGGGAATGAGATTGTTTATCCGTTCAAATCAGTAGGCCTCAATATAAACAATTATTTTTCTTGGCCGTAATTGATTTAACATCCGTCAATTCGTTGCAAATCCGTCAATTCCATATGTAGGCCTCAAATTAAAATATCTTCATAGGCCTAGTAATGCGGGTCAAACTGTTGGGTCAAACAACACTCCAAGCGGGTCGACTACAGTGTAGAAATCCAGTCAAAAGAGGACTGTTCAGCATCAGAGTCAAAACCCAACAATGGCACCAATCAGTAGAACAACGAAGCCAAGGCCAATGGGGACACCACTGCTCAATCATCAACCAAATTTCGGTGAGCAACTCCAAAATAATTAGAAGCACAAAACCTCGCACAAAAAGGTTGATTAAACCGAGATAAGTAACGTCATTACAAATAATAAACCACAGTGTCAACAAAACAACAGAGCATCCTCAATAACAACAAAAGTAAGGAAAGACTGCACCAGTGAATTTTTCGGTGAAACGAGTGAACGGAACAGAGTGTCGATCACGCGGAGAGGAGGAGCGACGCCTTTGCAGATTCTCCGGCGAAAACACCGATGGCGTCACTGCAACTCTTGCTCTGACTCTCTTTTTCGATTTCAATCATAACATAACAGAGAAGAGAACTAAAGTGAACGGCGGTGGAATTTTCTGCCGGTGGTGGTGGCTGACGATGATTTATGCTCTGCTCTGTTCACGATCCCCTGACCCCGATATCCGTTCCCTCTTTTTTGTATGTGTGTTTCTGGTGGATCTAGTGATGATGTGGAAAATGGTGTTGGAGATTTTGGGGTCTTCCCTTGAGTCCTTGTGTCCCCGTCACTGTTTTTGATGATGTTTTGTGTATAGGTGTGTGTATCTGTTCTGATCTATGAGGGTGTTATAATGGAGAGGAAGAGATGTGTAAGCGTGAACGGAATTCAAAGAGGAGCAGAGGGGTCTGCAATTTTTTGTATTGCTTATGTGTGTAGTGTATAAAGAGGAGATATGTTGATGATGATGATAGATATAGTGTGAGCAGCGTTTTTATTTTTATGTGTGTATGGGAGGGGGGGTACTGTGTGTGGAAGATTTGTCGGGGAAGAAGCCGACGTGGGGTCTATGCGTAGTCTTGTATTCTGAGTGTAAGTGTGCTGATGATGATGGTAATATAGAATTAGGGAAGAAAAATCATTGTTGGGGATTTGGGGAGGTAATTTAGGGAGATTAAAGGAATTTTGGGGTTAGGGAATCAATTAGGAAGAATGGGGGAGGGATTTTAGGATAGTGATTTTAGGGATTAGGATAGTGATTGTAGGGATTTGAAAAAAGATTAGGGGAGGACGAACTTGGACATGGTTTTTGTAAATGATGTATTTGGTTAGGAAATGTGGCTAGGTTCAGAGTACAAATGTAAATAAATAAAGATAAATAAAGAATTTTGTGTAGTAATTTTGAAATAAGGAAGAATTAATAATAAAAGGAATTTATACACTTTTACTGGCCAATATTTGACTTAAAGGTGTAAAAAATAAAATATGGATATACATATATTATAAAATGTACCAATAAATATTAAATAAACTCAAATAAAATTATTTAAATATATATAATCACAAATAATTACTAATTTGCACAAATAATCACAAATTGAAACGAACTTGACATGTAGCCTAAATGACGTAATTATATAATATAGCCACTAATATTATAAATGTACTAATTTCACAAATAGTCACAGTTTTGACAAATAGCCTAAATGATGCAAAAGTTACGTAATATAGCTACACTTAAGTATATAATATGTAAATAGAGGATAACGCATGTAAATGCATGATTTCTAATGCACATTTTGCACAAATAGTCACATTGCACCCTTAAGTTGAATTATGGCCAATTTTAGAAAAAGGAGGGACAAAACTGGGTGTCAATAGCTGCCCCTCTTTGCCCGGGGATGATGAAAAGGTCTTCAGGCAAAGATAGTTGAGGGAGTAGCCAATTTTGTCACAACTGGAAGGTAAAACGATTGAAGGGGGAAATGGGAGTTTTGGGGTATTTTTGGCCGAACCCCGGTCTCTGAGTTGCCTACATATCTCGGATTTCACGAGAATCAGGCTATGTGTAGTTCTAGAATGGCATATTGCCTGTGTGAGACGTTTATGATGCACAATTTTTGGATGTAAAGACTAAACTTATCCAAGTATATAAAGTTTAGGTTCGTGTGTGTATTTGCCTTTTGGCGAGATAAATGAAGAATGAAGTAAAGGCACTGGCGAAGGTGAGGCAACCTCAACAGATCGAGGGTGGGAAAAGAGGCTTATAATCGTCCTAGTTATGAAAATATGGCGCGCTACACACCCATAAAGAGGAGTTTATAGGTACATAGTTTCCACTTCGTCTCGATAAATGCGTAATATTTCCCTCGATATTGCCTTGATTGAGCTGGGAAGGATTTGAGGAGCGAGTTTTGTAAACGCGCCTGAATCAAGCAGATGGGCACGATTAAGCACGAAGACACGCACGATTGACGCAGATAGGCTTGAATAGACAAAGTAGGCCGTAATTGGAAGGAGATGTAAAATGACCTCCTAATTCGCAATGAAGGATTAGGCAGATTACTTGTGAGGGCATGAAATGATCGGCTTTTGGGCATGTCAGAATTTGACAAAATAGGCATTTTGCAGGTAGGATAAAGGCGTTGTCCAAGTCGAGATAACATCGATAAATTGAGTGCGGTGAAATAGGCTTGTAAACGTCCTAGTTATGAAGATGTGGTGCACGACACACCCATAAAGAGGGGTTTACATGGGCACATTTTCCACCATAACTCGATAGAGGAGTCATCTTGGCCTCAACATTGTCTTGAATGAACTGAGGAATATTGAGGAGTAAAGCACGATGAACATGCACGATTCAAATAGGCTGGCTCGAATGGGAAGGAATACGGAGCCGGTACCCAATTGGCAAGGAAGGATTAGGTAGATCACTAGTACGAGTATGGAACCGTGGCTTTGGGCGCTTTGGGATGTATTTGGGGTTTTGTGGTTGCACAATGGGTAGTGATTTTGGGAGCAGGTGTGAGAGTAGGGCGCAAGGGTTTGTCGGGAAATCGGGGAGTCCCTACGGTAAGATTATGATAAATGCAATTTGAGATAAAAAATAGAGATAAAGTAAACTTCCTTGTTGAGTTGCGCTCTCCTTTGTCTGGTCCGCTTTCAGGTGCTCAGTGCTAGGGAATGTGTGCCTCTCTTTTGGAGGATATCCATTTGCTAAGTGCTTCTCGTCAGGAGTTAGTTGCTTTGCCGTGCTGAACTGTTGTTGGATCATCTTGCCAGTTGTGACGCCGGATTGTTTGTCCATTGCTTTTCGTCCTTTAAACGGGTGTTTGTCACGTCGGGCTGTATACTCCTTTTGTATTGAGCTGTGTATCTCTCCATGCAGGGTTGTCTATCATTCTTTCAGTTTTGTTGCACACCCTTTATCATGTTGTGATAGCATCCATGGAAGTAAAAACTCCATTGAAATACTTGGATGAAGCTTTGGAAGCTATTGGAAGGCATATGACAAGATCTCACACAAAGAAAGTTCAAAGCAAGCTGATTGCACTTGAATTGTGAAGAGGAAGAGCTCAAGCCAAGGATGATCTTTTGTTTAAGTAATATAAATATTATATAGTCCAAATTGAGGTACAAGTGATGAATATTCAAGTCAAATTTACTGCAATTTGAAGTTGAAGAATTTGGTTTCAAATCAGTCTACTTTTGGACTAATTTAGGAGCCTAAAGTGTGCTAAACTTGAAGCCCAAGAAGAGCCACATAGGGTCACGTTTTTAGCACATAAAATGTGCTTAGTTTCAGCCCAAAAACGTGCAAAGGATGGTCAAAGGATTTCCATGAAGTGTGCTCCAAGTTGCTTGCAAGTTGCTATCAAGGTTTCTTAGTTCAAGTGAGATTTGTTTCCTAAATTAATTAGGATATATTTTTTTTCTATATTAATTAGGTTTTGATTCCGATATTAATTAGGATTAGTTTACCAATATTATTTAGGATTTAATTTATTTTTGCTAGTTTAGTAAGGATTTACTTCCTTTTCTTATTCTATTAGGATATTCTTTCCTAGTTGGTTTCTTTTCCTATTTCATTATTACTTAGAAGCTATATTTGAGTAGGATTTTGTAAGGCCTATGGCCAGCCCCTACTCCTATATAAAGGGGTTACTTTCTTTATTTTTAGATATACGACAACAATACAATAGAGATTTATGATGAATAAACGTTGAGAGGTTTTCTCTTGCACTTTTGTGTGTGGCTACTATGGATTTATTTTGCAACCTTCAAGTCTACACTTTTAGGTGGTAAGGTAATTCTTTCAAATCTTTAGATTACTTTTAGGTATTCAAAAAAGGCGGTAAATTCTATTTTACTGTTGTTCTTTGTTACTCTAACGGGGGTCGGGATTCCATAATCTACTTCTTGAGTTATTCTCTACCAAAGGCGATTAGCTAGTCTAATTGTTGTTGTTAGGAGTCTCTTTTCAAGATTTAGACTTGTCTTGAATTTTTAGTTTCACTTTCGAGATTCTTGATCCGTTCTTGCTTTCAAGAAACTCTTTCTTGAATTCATTCTATCCTTATTTTCAATTCTTGTTCGTTTTTAGGTATATTTTATTAGCTTCCGCGCCTTTCTTTAAATTTCTTTATCAAGTTCTTGGATCCATAACGTGAGCGTTATCGAGAGGTATCGTGATTGTTATCATGCTGTCCTTTCACCGGGCTGTCTACCTGTTACAATGTCAAAATTTGCATCGGGTTGTGTACCCTCCGCGGTGTCAGTTTCGACATTGGGCTGTGTACTCTCCGTCGGTGCTTCGGACTGTGTACCCTCAACTAAAGTAAATGCAAATCGATATCGGGCTGTGTACCCTCAATCAACGCTTCGGGTTGTGTGCCTTCAGCTAATTTAAATGACAAATCGACATCGGGTTGTGTACCCTCAGTCGATGCTATGGGCTGTGTACCCTCAGCTAATTTAAAAATACAAATCGATATCGGACTGTGTACCCTCAACCGATGCCTCGGGCTGCGTACCCTCAGCTAATGTAAATGACAAATCGATATCGGGTTTTGTACCCTCAATCGACGCTTCGGGCTGTGTACCCTCAGCTAATGTAAATGACAAATCGATATCGGGCTGTGTACCCTCAATCGACGCTTCGGGCTGTGTACCCTTAGCTAATTTAAAATGCAAATCGATACCGGGCTGTGTAGCCTCAACCGACGCCTCGGGCTTTTGTACCTTCAGCTAATTTAAAATGCAAATCGATATCGGGCTGTGTACCCTCAACCGACGCCTCAGGTTGTGTACCCTCAACCGAGGCCTCGGGCTGTGTACCCTCAGCTAATTTAAAATGCAAATCGATATCGGGCAGTGTACCCTCAACCGACGCCTCGGGTTGTGTACCCTCAGCTAATTTAAATGAAAAATCGACATCGGGCTGTGTACCCTCAGTCGACGCTTCGGGCTGTGTACCCTCAGTCGACGCTTCGGGCTGTGTACCCTCAGCTAATATAAATGACAAATCGATATCGGGCTATGTACCCTCAATCCACGCTTCGGGCTGTGTACCCTCAGCTAATGTAAATGACAAATTGATATCGGGCTATGTATCCTCAATCGACGCTTCGGGCTGTGTACCCTCTAAATTGAAATAAAAATTCGACATCGGGCTGTGTACCCTCAGTCGATGCATCAAGAGTAAAGTAAAGTTCAACAAGTAGAATGCTGTTTTATGTCATGCGATGTGCTAAGGAGGCTATCATGTTGCTGTTGTAAGGACTTTTCTTGAAATTTTTGGTTTGGGGGGACCTCAAAAATTTTTGCCCCAGTGTCAAGTTTGCATCTTCTAGAATTTTTGAGGGGATCCTCAAAAATTCTGCCCCGTTTATTGTTTATGATAGATCACCGAGAAAAGGTGGTTGCATTGCACTGATCACCAATGTATTGGCTAAAATCTGCATTCGCCCTTTAGTGTGACGATTGGATGTGTTGATGACTATGAGTATGCGGATATTTTGCATACTCAGAATGGGGTTTGATATTTGGATTTTGCTGGATTTTGAAGGTTGTCAGAATGGTATTTGTCTTAGGTTGTGCTTTCGAAAGTAATAGAGCTAACTCTGATGGATAGGCCTTTGTAGAAAGTGTGTTTGTGGTCTGGGAGTTGCAGTTTCCCTTTGTTGGTTCTTGTTGTATCGTTGACTCGCTTTAGCTGGTCAGACTTTGAATTTTGTTTTCTAGTGTTGGATATTTCATGGTGTCATGGTATTGAATGTTTGGGTGATGAGTGTAGATCTTGTTGGATCGAATTTAGGAATGGGTATCTAGAGAGTAGTTTGTCTGCTGGTTGCAATGTCCTTTGATTGGGCTAAAGGAGAAAATGCGTGAGGTTTTGTCTTTTTGTATGTCCTTGATTGGGTTGAGCCTAATAGGGTTGTAGTTGAAAGTCTTGATAGAGGGGAGGTTGTTTATTATGTGAGTTTGGGTACAGTGTGACGTTGTGAGTTTTGCTAGCTTTGGTTGTATAATGATCAGATTTCTTTGTTGTGACTCTTGTGTGAGGATAATGCAGATTGTACGGTATTGGGATTGTCTGAACGCTCTTGGTGTCATATGTTGGCGGTTCAAAGGACTTTGTTGCAAAGGAAAGTGTTTTCGGCTCGGCTTGCCAGTTAGGCTTTTTCGAATGCAGATTCTTGACCGATTTCGGTGTTCAAGCGCAAGGCAACCTTAACAAAGTGGTAAAATGCACAAAGTAGTGTAGGCATATTAGCAAAGACTTGAAGCAAAAGTGACACGTGAGCTTAAGAGAATTCCTAGACCGCGGATGACAGATTAGCGCTTGAATTTAGAGGTTGTGATAGATCGTATAGATATCACCAGAGATTGCCTAAGTGCCTTATGTAGCAGTCAAGACAAGGATTTTGGACAGACGACCGACGCTTATTTAAGTGGGAGAGGAGGAGTTGAATGTCAATGAAAAGTGATAAAGACATTGTGTAAGGAACAGATTGTGTTGTGTGACAGAAAAGGATGTTGGCTTTTGTCGAATACCAGGACCCTGAGTGCATTTGTCATCCTTCCTTGCAAATTTGTCTGTCATAATGGCTATGTGTCTTTTAAAGAGGTTCTCAATGTCTTTCATACTCGTCGATCCTTGCACCAACTTTTCTTGTTGGATAACGCCTTATTGCCGAGCCGTTGAACTCGATGTAGGTTGCCTATATCATGTATATTCTTCGATTGCTGCGTCCTTTTGTAGTTGGCGTCATGAGAAATCATATCACCCCAATAAAGCCTTCGACAAAAAATTGCTCCAGGAAGTCTTCGAGTTTGTCATATAATGATGGCTTTTCCATTGTGTTTTGTCTCCCTTTTGCAAGTTGAATCGACTTGCTTGTTTTGGTTGTTGTGCCCAAGTATTTGCTACGCCTCTGTTTTTCAATATTGTATTTCGTTGGCCCTTTGACTGCTATTTCGATCGTGATGGGAATAGGTTGGAAAGTGCTTTGGGTCTCAGTCATCTATTGTAGGTGGTGTGACTGTGTGGACAGGTGCAACAAAATGATCTTTGGATGTTGGTGTCAAAAGGTCTTAAGGTTCCTTTGAGTTTGACCAACATTTTCCTTGCCCTGTAAATTTTCATATTGCTCGATGGAACAATTGAGGTTCTTGGGGCAATAAGCCCGACAGTTTCTCATTTCTCGAACAATTGAGTGTGGGATTTGACTAGTGGAGTGTAGTTTCTTTTCGGTCTTTGGTTTGCATCAGGGTGAGGCCTTAGGAGGATATGGTAGTGTATTTTCGATAGTTGGATTGAGTGTTTGCTGGTATGGCAGATGATTTAGTGCTGGGATGTGGAATATATGTCAAGTGGGCTGAATGGGATATTTAGGTGATATATGAGGGTAGGGATAAAATGGTAGCGCTGTTTGATAGTAGTGGTTGAAGGTATGGTCTTGAATGGTTGCGACGAAAGAGACTTCATCTTTCTTCTTTTGAAAAGGATCGTATTTTCAGACTGGCTAGCCTTATTAGTAGTTTGTAGTGAAGTGGAGGTAATGTAGAGATATGACAGGGTTAGTGGGAATTGCTGTGAAGAACTCCTTAGTTCGGAAAATCCCTGACAAGTGCACTCGCTTAACCATGTCCTTTGCCTTTGTATTCAACTCGAGTCAACCTTTTGATAATAGACTTTTGAATGAATTAAAGACAAACTTTGGACATGCGAAAGATTTTAGATACAAGGATTTTATCATGGAGTAGGGAGAGGAGGTACCTCGATAGGCGATTGAATTTGGAGAAAGAATTCCTTTAGAGACCTAAAGCAACAGATAAATTTATGCAATGCACACATATCAAATAAGAAATGCATCCTAATATGAAGGACCGTTTTATGCACCATGATTTGAAAAGCGCTTTGTGCCAAATGTATCATTTCATTTGCTAGCAAAATGCAAAGCCTAAAAGACAATATTGCATTTATTGGATTTTGTTACATTGGCTGATATTAAAACAGTGTAAGAGAAAAAAAATATTGCTAGAGGTTTAGATCATGGTCAGGTGAACATCTTTTATGCTAATCCCTGCCCAGAAGATTCTTCTTCTTCTTCCTCGGTTGAGTCTTCCTCGGACAAGCTTGCCTCTGATGAGTATCCTTGGAAGATGATACTGTCTACATCAGTTAAGAGCCGGGATATGTCAAATGTGAAGTTCTTCAACATTTCCCAAGCTTTTATTCCTTTCTCCTCCATTCCTTTGTTTGCCACATAGTTCATCCCCTCGCTAGCCCATACGATGATAGACTCTATGCGTTTTGTTAGGAGTTCTGCCTTACTGCGCCATTTGCCTTTTCTTCGTTCTTTGCTTCGACCAAACTTTGCTTCTTTGCTATTTTCTCTCGTGCCCTTGCCAGTTGTTTACATAACCTTTTGTACTCAGATTTCAACTCATCAGCATTCCTTTTCCTTTTTGATGTCGCACTCGGTTGAATTGCCCTTGCTATGTCTTTCCTAAGCCAGTCTGGGTAATCTTCATCATAGATAGCGTCAAACCTGTCTCGTCCAATAGTCTCGATTCCCATTTGTTGCCTTTCTTTCCAAAGTTCTATTATCTTATCTTTAAAAGGTATCACTCCTCCGAGAATATTCGCTTTGAAACTTCTGATGTCTGCAGTTTGGGGTACTGTCTGCTTTCTCCCTGCTTGTCTAAGTGTTCTTAAAGGAGTGTATGGGTAAACTCTTCTGAAGCCCACTAAGATGAGAAAAGAGTCTTCTTTGGATCGTGCGATTACTGCTGTGCTGGGAAAGTAATTAAACATCCATTCTATGTTTTCAGGTGTCAGTTGATAGAACATGTGGCGCCATGCATTGGAAGTTGTTGGTTGACCCCTTTTCTCAAGAGTGTTGTCCATGTGGGCGGTATGAGTCAAGATGTAGTTTTCTCTTGGCATGGAATGGAAAGCTTGCTCTGTGCTATCCATCTTTTGCAAATGTTCCTTTAGCCAAATTTGTAACAGCAAGTTGCAACCTTCAAAGAAACCAGCGCCCTTCTTGCATCTTTCTAAAGCTCGGTACATTTATGCAACAATCATCGGTACCAAAGCGTAGTTCTTGTTAGTGTCTTTGAGTAAGGCATCAGCAATTGTGACCATGCAAACGTCAATTCGTCCTTTGTGTTGTGGAAAGACGACAATCCCTAGAAAGCTGGTGATAAAAGCAAGTACCCTCCGATCTTGTCAATCTGCCTGGTTAATGCTGAAATAGTCTCCAGATTCTTGAAATGCCTCTCCATACCCAAATTTGATGTAGAGGAAGTTAGAGAGATTCCCGATTGCCGTATACTGTCTGTGCACAACTCAGGCTTAAACCCTACCATATCGAAGAACTCTTCGGGTGTAATGTTCTTAGGCATCAAGACTTCTTCACTTTCAAATGGTAATTGAGTTAACCCACCTATTTCCTCCAGTAATGGTGTTAAACTCTACACTTCCAAAATGGAAAACTACTCGGTCTGCATCCAAATAATGTACTGCTGCTTCTATCATCCCTTCTACTGCAGTGTGTTCTATTAGTGAAATCAGGTTTCCTAATACCACTTTAACTCGGTCTTGTTGATCTATGCTTAGGTTTCCCCACCAATCTCTGAGCAACTGAGGGGTTTTAACAACCATGTCAAATGTTCTTGTTGCCATGATCTTATGGAAGAGGTGAAGGACGGCAGGGAAGGGAGAAGAAAAATGCCTAAGATTTGCTTTACTGTGAGCAAAATGATCAACGTGTGGCACAAGTTTTTGAAAACCATGCACAGAGGATATGAGGAGATGTGTCGTTGTGAGTTGAGAACCCTTTAGACACTTTAGAAGGAAATTGCTAATGGGCTTGTGACATGCCAAGGATGTCAAGTCTTTATATAATGCTTAAAGGATGAATGTGCATTATGTGTCATCCCATCTATCAAGTGTTTATTTCTGCTTCAAATTGGGCCTTTAATGCCTCTTCGGTTACCATTTAAAGCCTTTGAATAGCATTGAATATAGAATGATTCTAATTGTTTAAGAAATAAACGGTCGTTTCTGATTCAATTTGGGCTTTTGACGCCTCATCGGTTACCTTCGTGCCTTTGAATAGCATTGAATACAGAATAACTCTGATTGTTTAAGCAACCATTTCTGATTCAATTCGGGATTTTGACGCCTCTTGGGCTACCTTTACGCCTTTGAACGGCATTGAATACAGAATAATTCTGACTGTTTAAGCAATAATTTCTGATTCAATTTGGGCTTTTGACGCCTCTTGGATAACCTTTGTGCCTTTGAATGGCATTGAATACAGAATAATTCTGACTATTTAAGCAATCATTTCTGATTCAATTTGGGCTTTTGACGCCTCTTGGGTAACCTTTGTGCCTTTGAATGGCATTGAATACAGAGTAACTCCGACCGTGTAGGAATAAACAATCATTTCTAATTCACTTTGGGGTTTCAAAGCCTCTTAGATAACCTTTGTGCCTTTGAATGGCACGGGATGCAGAACAACGTTAATAAACGGTCTACATTTGCACGTTTAATCCTTTAAGTAAATGCAAATAAATCATGTCCAACACTCTTTGAGGGTTAAAAACCCGTTTGGATTGTTTGAACAAGTTGGCCTATCGGACTTGAGAACAAATCGACTAATGACATGTCATGATGCATGATTCCTAGCGCCGCTGCTAAGGGATGGAGTTGGCTAGACCGGGTTTTATTATCCTTCCAAACGGACGACTCGGGAGCGGGAACGTCTCGGATCAAATAGATTCCAAGTCTTTCCCCCTAAAGGAGTTTTTAAATAAATACACAGATAACATATTTAAATGTCCCTTAGGGTCAAAAACCCGTTCGGTTCATTCAAATGCGGTGAACTAATAGACGTAGACACGAGCTGAAGTCAAAATGGTCCTAAATATGACATGATGCATGATTTCTAGACTAAGAGTGGGGTAATCTAGAAAAGGACATGGTTCCCCCAGGCGGACAACCAAGGGGTGGGAACGTTTAGAATTGTTGGTTGTACCACGGACCAACTAGATTCTAACCGTTCCGCCTAAAGGGTTTTTTGAGTGTGAAACGGCCGTGAGATCCACGTAACCGTTTATGGTGTGTGCAAGTGTAAAAAAAAACTTTTCAGGAGTGGAGGAAATGCGAGTGACATGAACAAATAATAAAATCACACAATTCAAGAAATAAAACACATAAATAAATAAAAAATAAAGTTTAATCCTGCAAAAGAAAAAGAAGAAAAAAGTTAGTACCGAAATAAATGACAAGAAATAAAGCAAGTAAAGAATCCCAATGAAAAGTCCGTTATGGTTTGAACCTTGACATCCCCAGCGGAGTCGCCATTCTGTCATACCCGATTTTGGACTCAACTCGAGGCGAGTCGGGTTTCGGATTTGACTGGGTGAACTCATTTGAGTTAAGGTATTGGAGTCGCCACCTAATAAATTTCCTAGGCGTATTAGGTCACCTATTAATTTCTAATTCCATTTAAATAATTAACTCCGGGTTGGTCTACGAGTCAGAGATTTAGGTAAGAGGTTCAAGTTAACTCGACAGGAAGGGGTTAGGCACCTCTCGAGCTCCAAAAATGTGGTTACCGGCCGGACTTATAATTGGGATTCTATAAAATAACTAACTAAGCAATATAAGTTTGAAATAATTATTAAAATTAAATAAAACGACTCTTTCTACTAATTGTTTTCTTCCTTAAAGCACTTCAGTGAAGTAGACCCTTGCAAAAATCAAGTAAATTAGTTAGTATTATCAAAATGCAATAATAATGATTAAATGAAAATAATATAATTTAAAAGCCGTTTTCGGGGGCGTTGTTTTTCAAGATTGTCCGTCCAAATGTACCTTGCAAAAAATGTGCAAATGAATTAGTACGTCAATAAATACTAATAATAATAATGTTAATAAATAATAATAATGAAAGGATTTAGTTCTCTTTTAAAAATAGACCGCCGTCTCTTATCCAATTTGACCTCGCAAAAATATAAGAAAATGAGTTAGTAAAAATAATAATAACAATAATAATAATAATAATGCTAATAATAATGAAAAATGATAATAGTAATAATAATAATAGTTTTAAAATAAAGGGGAAAGGGATTTTTGAAAGCGTCGGCTCAGGTGTGTATGAATTGGGTGGAGGTTAGGGACGTCGATACGGCTGCGAACACGCCGGCCGGTCGTGTTGCCATGCCAAGTACCGGTCTCATCACTCCATCACCGGCTCGTTTGTAATCGCGGCTTTATACACGTCATCATAGCCTTTTTGTTATAGGGACGTGGGAATGAGATTGTTTATCCGTTCAAATCAGTAGGCCTCAAATAAACAATTATTTTCCTTGGCCGTAATTGATTTAACATACGTCAATTCGTTGCAAATCCGTCAATTCCATGTGTAGGCCTCAAATTAAAATATCTTCATAGGCTTAGTAATGCGGGTCAAACAACACTGCAAGCGGGTCGACTGCAGTGTAGAAATCCAGTCAAAAGAGGACTGTTCAGCATTAGAGTCAAAACCCAACAATGGCACCAATCAGTAGACCAATGAAGCCAAGGCCAACGGGGACACCACTGCTCAATCATCAACCAAATTTCGGTGAGCAACTCCAAAATAATTAGAAGCATAAAACCTCGCACAAAAAGGTTGAATAAACCGGGATCAACAGCGTCATTACAAATAATAAACCACGGTGTTAACAAAACAACAGAGCATCCTCAATAACAATAAAAGTAAGGAAAGACTGCATCAGTGAATTTTTAGGCGAAACGAGTGAACGGAATAGAGTGTCGATCACGCGGAGAGGAGGAGCGACGCCTTTGCAGATTCTCCGGTGAAAACGCCGATGGCGTCACTGCAACTCTTGCTCCGACTCTCTGTTTCGATTTCAATCATAACATAACAGAGAAGAGAACTAAAGCGAACGGCGGTGGAATTTTCTGCTGGTGGTGGTGGCTGACGATGGTTTATGCTCTGCTCTGTTCACGATCCCTTGACCCTGATATCTGTTCCCTCTGTTTTGTATGTGTGTTTCTGGTGGATCTAGTGATGATGTGGAAAATGGTGTTGGAGATTTTTGGGTCTTCCCTTGAGTCCCTGTGTCCCCCATCACTGTTTTCGATGATGTTTTGTGTATAGGTGTGTGTATCTGTTCTGATCTATGAGGGTGTTGTAATGGAGAGGAAGAGATGTGTAAGTGTGAACGGAATTCAAAGAGGAGCAGAGGGGTCTGCAATTTTTGGTATTGCTTATGTGTGTAGTGTATAAAGAGGAGATATGTTGAAGATGATGATGGATATAGTGTGAGCAGCATTTTTTGATTTTTCTGTGCGGGGTGGGGAGGGGGGGGGTACTGTGTGTGAAAGATTTGTTGGGGAAGAAGAGTGTTGAGAAGATGGATTAGGGAGAAGACCAAGCCGATGTGGGGTGTATGCGTAGTCTTGTATTTTGAGTGTAAGTGTGCTGATGATGATGGTAACATAGGATTAGGGAAGAAAATTCCTTGTTGGGGATTTGGGGAGGTAATTTAGGGAGATTAGAGGAATTTTGGGGGAATGATTGGGGGAGGGATTTTAGGTAATGATTTTAGGGATTAGGATAGTGATTGTAGGGATTTGAAAAAAGATTAGGGGAGGACGAACTTGGACATTGTTATTTCCCACGATTACACTACTTTACTATTTTAAGGACCAGTTCCTTAAAATCAGTTCCTTTACTCTACGATGTGCGGAATTAAAACTGTAAGTAATTGAACACCAGATATTAGCGTGGAAAAACCCCTAGACACGGGATCAAAAAACCACGACCTACTTCACAAGTAGGATTTCAACTTCACTATGTAAAAAGACCCACTTGGTTACAAGACTCACTCTTACTAACCTAGGACTAACTCTAATCCTCTAGTGATCTTTCTCACTATCAGTGAAGTTGTGTCAAGTCCACGACTTGAACCAGAAAGTTTACAACTCGATTTTGCTTACTACACTTGAACTAAGACTCGAACTTTTACAAGATTCAATCTAAGGAACAGGTTCTCACTTAGTTCTACTGTAGCTAACTGATTACACAAATAAGCTAATAATACTTCCCAGCTTTTGCTCGGTGCTCTCTGTATTTGTGTATTCTTCTATGGCTGATAGTCTTCATGCTTTATAGCTTCCAGCAGCCAAGAAGTCTCAATGAACTAGAACTCCAAAGCTCCCTTGACTTTGAATCCTAGTTGGATTCTACCTTCTAGAATCCGAATCCTTTATCCCTTAGTTATGCAATCTTTTCATATCTGATTAGGCCTGCATAATTACCAAGATATACGTCAGTATTAGGATAAATAATAATATCTCAATTAAATGATTTTGCATGAATTATCTATTCAGTTTCAGTGATCCAAAGAAACAGGTCCTTTGAATCCATTCCTCAGTCATCAGTCAAAACTCCAAGCTTGTCCAAGCTAACAATTTCCCCCTTTTTGATGATGACAAATTCATACTCATAGCTTCATCTCCTTAATGTCCTGAAGTACAACTTAAGCTCAAAAAGACAATCAATCAGTGGAGAATTAATTCATCATTAAGGAACATATTTTTATTAGGTATAAAATCATGCAAAATCAGACCTTACTCTCCCCCCTTTTGGCATCATTGAAAAGGTTGCATATAAAAATATAACCCAAGTGTTAGAATTAATCAGCACATGGCCATTGAGACAACTCAAAATGCAAACATAATTCAAATAAAGCAACTGCAAAACAATGATGTTAGCCATCCAAGACAATTCATTTAACCAAATATTAAAATCAGGGGATACAAGCAAGTACTACAGAATTATCCAACTACTAAAGAAGAAAAAAGGCTAAGGCACTAGGCTAGGCTAGATCCCACTGGACAAAAGATGGCTAAAGGCTAAGGCTAAGGTGGTCAGGATGTGGAAGGACCAGGTCCCTGAGACTTGTTAAGCAGATCAAACATCTGCTTGAGCATTCCCTCATTGGTCTCCTTTGCTTTTGAGGCCTCTGCCTTCCAGTAATTCCTCTCCTCTTCCAACCTTACTATCTCAGCAGCCTGCATAGCAACCTGTTGCCTAAGTGCCCTCACTTTGTTGTTCAGAGGCTGCCTCCCAACACCAGCCTGTGGAGGATCAGCCTGAACTGGAAAATCATAGTTTATCAAGGTAGCACACCCAAACTTCTCCTTCTTTGTAGCCTTCACAACCCCTTCCAAGGGAATCTTCAATTTGGCAAAGATATCAGTCAGAATGAAACCAAACGGCAGGGAGTGTTTTCTCTTCCCAGCAATCACCCTTTTTATCAGGTGGATCATAAAGCTGGGCCAATTGATCTGCTTTTCAGTGTCGAATAGTTCCATAAGGACCAGCTCCATGAAACTGGCAACTCCTCTTTTCTCCTGCCTTGGCATCACTATTTTGTTCACAAACTCAAACAATACTTGGTGCTGTGGATGCATCTCACTCTTCTGCACAGCCCTGGGTTTTTCTTCACCATCATTCTCAGCAAACTTCCTAGTGATCTCCAGATCAGTAGGCAAGTTTGTCAAGTCAGGCCAAACAGTCTTGACATAGCTAGCATACCCAGTAGCAGGAATCCCCAACAGCTCACCAAGTTCCCGTGTGTCAAACATAATGACATTGTCATTGACAGAGCTCTCTTGGAGGACCTGGTCCTCTTAGCAACTTTCTCAGCAGCTTTAACTGAACTTCTTGTTACTCTTCTTTCAGGAACTTTCCTTTTCTTTGACTGAGGCACCACCTCCTCAGCCTCTACCATCTCATCATCCTCAGAAAAATCAGCAAGATCAATATCATCAATATCATCCACTTCTTCCTCCTCAACTACCTGTTTTCCCTTCCCTTTTCTGCTCCTTTCCAAGGCAGCAGCGAGTTGTTCATCAGCAGCTTTGGCAGCACTTCTTGTCCTCCTACCCCCAAAAGCAGGGGTTGAGGCAGAAGGAACAGGTCCTTTTGCCTTAGAGGAACTTTCAGCTTTCTTTTTATTTCCAGGTTTGTAACTATCTCCTATTTTCTTCAATTTAGCAGCAATTTCAGCAGTCACATGGTCATCAATAGGTCCCTTTCTAGCCAATTTTCTTCTCAGACTCCTAATATTGATCAAATACACTAGGGGCCTGTCACTATCGCTTATAGCCTCCTCAACATCTATCACATTCTCCATGGGTGCTCTAAAAGCAGCCTCTGGAGACCCTGATGACCCATGCATGGGTGCTTCCAACCTCTTAATAGGTTCCCCCTCAAGAGCAGCCTCAGACCCCTCTCCCTTTTCTTCCTCGTCTATAACAACATTCAAAGGGTAGGTAAAGTTTACCTGATACTGATACAACACCATAGCACGAGATAAATCCTCAACCTGCTCATCAATTGACTCAGCCGTGGGAACTGATCCTTCCCCCTGAATGTCAGGTTCAGGTATTTCTGGAATTGGTTCAGGAACTTCAGGGTTTAGGTCAGTGGTTTCCATGGGTGAGGGAGGATTAAGATTTTGTGGTTGATCAGCAATAGGTGTAGTTGAAGAATTATCAGAAGCAAGAGACATTTTTGCAATTCGAATTAGCAGATAATTAACAATTCTTTCTGAAATTTTGAGAGTTTTAATTGATGAACAAGGTAAAAGATTAATGGGAGAGAAGAAGTGTATTTATAGAGTGAATTAGGTAGTAGAGTTAGAGTAGAAATCGATCAACTTACCTCAGCAACGCATGCAACGGTTATGGACTCTTGGGAGTCTCCCGGAGAAAAAGAGCCGTTAGGCTTCAGAATACCTTTTCAGAACAGGAACTGTTCCTCCGATGGGACTCTTTTGCAATTTGGATATAGGTAGGAAACTTAGTGGGATTTTATCCTAAACACAAGTTACCTATAGCCTTTATACATCTAAATTAATTGAATAATTACGAGTACATACCTGTTTTTAACACCTCAATTCAGTGTCCTTCCAATTTGCAATTTTGATCATCTGAAATTCTAAGAGCATAAGGGTAACATCATTCAATTTTAGCAACTCTAAATAAGATATGTAGCATGAGAGTATACATTTAAGTATGAAAACTGGACTGAATAATTCATAATGACTTGAATAAAATTCATTTTAAGAGCAATTTTCTAGCCAATTATGAAGTAAAGCATTGAAGATTTTATGTGAATTTAATCATCCCTAACTCCAATCTATTTCTTTCAAAATCATCTCTACCTAGAGCTTTAGTAAAAATGTCAGCTATTTGCTTTTCAGTAGGACAAAATGCTATAGTGATCAAACCTTTTTCATAATTGTCTCTTAGGAAGTGATGTCTTATATCAATGTGTTTAGTCCTTTTGTGATGCACTGGATTCTTTGTCATATTAATAGCCCTAGTGTTATCACAATATATAGGAACAGTTCCTACATCAACACCAAAATCCTGTAATTGTTGTTTGATCCATAACAACTGTGAACAACATGAAGCAGCTGCAACATATTCAGCCTCAGCAGTGGAAAGTACCACTGAATTCTGTTTCTTAGTTCCCCAAGAAACCAAACACTCACCAAGAAAATATGCCATACCTGAGGTACTTTTTCTATCAACAAGGAAACCTGCATAGTCAGCATCAGTATATCCAACAAGATTAAAACTACTACCTTTTGGATACCAAAGTCCCAAGGGACCTGTTCCTTTCAGATACCTCAATATTCTTTTAACAGCTTTCAAATAAGATTCTTTAGGATCTGATTGGAACCTAGCACACAAACCAACACTGAACATAATATCAGGTCTACTAGCAGTTAGATAAAGTAAAGAACCTATCATACCCCTATACAATTTTTGGTCAACTGATATTCCATGTTCATCTAGATCTAATTTTGTGGCAGTGGCAATAGGTGTGTCAATTTCCTTAGCATTATCCATATCAAACCTTTTAAGTAATTCCTTAACATACTTTTGTTGATGGATCATAGTCCCATTTGAGGTTTGTTTAATTTGTAAACCCAAAAAGAAATTGAGTTCACCCATCATGCTCATCTCAAATTCACTCCCCATCAAGTTTGCAAATTCCTTACTTAAATTTTCACAAGTGGCACCAAAAATTATATCATCTACATAGATTTGAACAATTAAGAGATCCTTACCTTTTTCTTTTAAGAACAAAGTACTATCAATTTTACCTCTCTTGTATCCATGCTGGAGTAGAAATTTTGATAGCCTCTCATACCATGCTCTTGGTGCCTGCTTGAGCCCATACAAGGCCTTGTCCAACTTGTACACATGTTCAGGGAACTGTTCACTTTCAAAACCTGGAGGTTGCTTGACATACACTTCTTCTTTCAAGTAACCATTCAGAAACGCACTCTTAACATCCATTTGATGTAGAGTAAATTCCATGTATGTAGCAAAGGCTATAAGAAGTCTTATTGCTTCCAGTCTTGCAACTGGAGCAAAAGTCTCATCATAGTCGATACCCTCCTCTTGACTATATCCCTGAACAACTAGCCTGGCCTTGTTTCTTGTTACCATGCCATCCTCATCAAGTTTGTTTCTGAAAACCCATTTTGTTCCAATTATGGACCTGTTCCTTGGCTTGGGTTCCAGATGCCAAACTTGACTCCTTTGGAATTGTTCAGTTCTTCCTGCATAGCATTAATCCAATCTGCATCCTTTAGTGCTTCTTTCACATTTTTAGGTTCAACAAGAGATAAGAAGGCACTAAAGGCACACAGATTTTGATTCTTGACTGCTGATCTAGTTTGAACTCCGGCAGCCTTATCTGAGATTATTTGATCCACAGGATGTGACCTTTGATACTTGAAAGGCTTGGGTGTCAATCCATTGTCAGAAGTCCTCTGCTGAGGAACAGTTCCTGATAGAGTAGTGTTTCCAGTTTGTGAGGTGGAACCAACACTTGTTCCCCCTGTTTCAGTGCTACTCTTCTCAGTTCTGTCCTGAGGAACAGTTCCTTGCAGTTCACTTCTCAGATCCAGAATCTGCATTTGTGGATTAAGTTCAAACTCTTTCAGCATTCCAATTTCTTCATCCTCCTGTACCTGTTCTTGAGTGAGACTGTCAGTTTCATCAAATTTAACATGCATGCTTTCTTCAATTTTCAATGTTTTCTTGTTAAACACCCTATAAGATTTACTATTTAAAGAATTACCAACAAATATTCCCTCATCACTTCTACGATCAAATTTTCCTAAGGCATCCTTTCCATTGTTGTGTATGAAACATTTGCAACCAAAAGCCCTAAGATGAGAAATATTTGGTTTTCTTCCTTTAAGCAATTCATATGGGGTCTTTTCTATTAAAGGTCTTGTCATACATCTATTTATTATGTAGCATGCAGTATTAATAGCCTCAGCTCAAAAATTCTGTGGAAGATTTCCAGATATCAACATAGTCCTTGCCATTTCTTCTAGAGTCCTATTTTTCCTTTCCACTACACCATTTTGTTGTGGAGTCCTGGGTGAGGAAAAATTATGATTAATGCCATTTTCATTACAAAAATTGGAAAACATATGATTTTCAAATTCAGTTCCATGATCTGACCTAATGGCAACAATATGGTTATCTAGAGTTCTTTGAGCTTTATTGGCAAAAATTGAAAATGCATTAAATGCTTCTTCTTTAGATGCAAGAAATATAGTCCATGTAAATCTAGAGTAATCATCCACCAATACCATAACATACTTCTTACCTCCACGACTCATTGTTCTCATTGGACCACATAAATCCATATGGACCAGTTCCAAAGGTTTAGTGGTACTTACCTGTTTCTTGGATTTGAAGGAGGATTTTACCTGCTTCCCCCTGGCACATGCTTCACATACTTTTTCTTCATTAAACCTGATGTTAGGAAGACCTATCACCAAGTCCTTTGACACAAGTTTGTTCAATTGTGAAAGACTAGCATGTCCTAGTCTTTTGTGCCATAGGAGGGGATCATTTTGCACCACACTTAAGCAGCTCAAGCTTCCATCAGATAATGTCCGCAAGTCTACTTTGTAGATGTTTCCATGTCTGTTTCCCTGCAAAATAACCTCTCCAGAAGCTTGATTAGTCACAGTGCATCCAGTAGATGAGAAGTTAACATTATTACCTTTGTCACACAATTGAGATATGCTCAATAAGCAATGCTTCAGCCCATCTACTAGAAATACATTATCTATACAGTGTGAATCAGACCTACCTACCTTTCCAATTCCAATAATTTCCCCTTTCTTACCATTACCGAAGGAAACATTTCCTCCTTGGAAGGCTGAGAGTGAAAGGAACAGTTCCTTATGTCCTGTCATATGTCTTGAGCAACCACTGTCCATGTACCATTTGTGGTTTGTCTCCTTCACTCTAGCCTGCAAAAGAAAACTAGGGGTTAGTTTTAAGAACCCAAACTAGTTTGGGTTCCTTTCCTTTTGAAAAAGGATGAATCAGATCTCTCCTAGCCCAGAATGGTAATGGTTTCTTTGTGTGAACATTTTCCTTTTTTACAGAATGTTGAACAGGTTTGTAGGACCTATTCTTCTGTTTCACAGGATTTTTAACAGGTTTATAGGACCTGTTCCTCTGGGCAGCCATTTTTAAAGATTGACAATTTTCTTTCCGGTGACCAGTGTTCCCACAGTGAGTGCATAACCAGTTTTCAGGAAATGATAAGTACTTACTCTTTGGATTCCATTTGGATGAACTCTGTGCTTTCATAAATCCAATACCTTTCCTGTTACTACTATGATTTTCCTGTAACCATTCTAGTGCTTCAGAAGACTTGTTCCATTCTACAGTTTTTCTTAATTCCATTTTTGTTTTAACCAAGTCTTCTTCTAAAGATCTTATCTTTTCATCTTTCTTACACAGTTCATCAACTGTGTCTTTCAGTTTCTCTTCAGCAATGATCTGATGAGAATTAGCAATACCTTTACCTTTTACAACTGTTTTAACATTTTCTAATTCCTGAGCAGTTGTTTCAAGTGTGAGGACCTGTTCCTCAAGCATGTTAATCTTCCTTTCCAGAAAATCATTTTTAATTATTTCCTCTTTGCATTCTGTTTCTAAACAGTCAACTTTATCATGCAGTTGGTGATTATCATCCCTTAGAGTTTTAAATTCATTTAGCATAATATGGAATACTTTAACCAACTTTTCTCTAGACATGCTTTTGACATCTTCTTTAAGTTTAGAAACAAATACCTCAGGATCCTCTTCATTTTCTGAATCTCCAAGTGCCATTAGAGCAAGATCCTCATCCAGATCATCATCAGTTATTTCGTCTTCACTGTCTTGCCATCCTGCAACCAGCGCTTTGGGATTTCCACTTCTCTTATGGACCTGTTCCCTAGCCTTCTTCCTTTCATCAATGAATTTCTTCCTCCATTCTCCTTCCATAATTGGACATTTGCTGATGTAGTGCTCCGAGCTTCCACATTTGTGACATTCTCCAGCCTGTTTCATGTTAGTAGACCTACCCTGTCCACTAATTTCCCTTTTCTTATTCAAATATTTCTGCACACTTTTAGCGATAAGGACCAGTTCCTTATCATCAATGATTTTATCACCAGCAGTCAAGGCTAGGTTAGGTTCAGTTTTAACTGGTGCTCCTATGTTTTTAACCTTTTTCCTCAGTTCATAAGTCTTTAGATTGCCTATAAGCTCATTTAAGGATAAAGTGGTTAAATCTTTACTTTCAATGATAGCACAAGCTTTGATCTCCCAAGAATCTGGAAGAACTCTAGTTAAAATCTTTTCTACCCTATCTTCCACAGTTAAAACCCTTCCCAAAGAGATAAGTTCAGAAGCAATGGCATTAAATCTAGTATACATTTCAGAAATTGATTCTTCTTCTTTCATTTTAAAGCTTTCATATTCAGCATAAAGAAGTGTACCTCTGGACCTTTTTACCTGACTTGTTCCTTCATGTGCAACTTGTAGAGCATCCCAAATTTCCTTTGCAGTGGCACACCCTCTGATCCTTGTGCATTCGTCAGGACTAAGTCCACCAACCAGCCACTTCCTTGCCTTAACATTCTTTTCCCATTGCTTTATGTCTTCAGCATTGCATTCCTTCCTGGTTTTGGGAACATCCTTTCCATCAGCATCCTTCTTCATTGGGATCATGGGACCTTCAGTTACTATGTCCCACAATTCGTAATCTTCTGCTTGAAGGTGATCACACATCCTCTCTTTCCACCATGAATAGTATTTCCCATTGAAGTAAGGTGCTCTAACCATTGACTGGCCCTCACCGTTCTCTCGTGATGTACTCATCTAATCCTAGGTGTTAGCCTTTTCAAGGATAACCTGCTCTGATACCAATTGTTATTTCCCACGATTACACCACTTTACTATTTTAAGGACCAGTTCCTTAAAATGTGTTCCTTTACTCTACGATGTGCGGAATTAAAACTGTAAGTAATTGAACAGCAGATATTAGCGTGGAAAAACCCCTAGACACGGGATCAAAAAACCACGACCTACTTCACAAGTAGGATTTCAACTTCACTATGTAAAAAGACCCACTTGGTTACAAGACTCACTCTTACTAACCTAGGACTAACTCTAATCCTCTAGTGATCTTTCTCACTATCAGTGAAGTTGTGTCAAGTCCACGACTTGAACCAGAAAGTTTACAACTCGATTTTGCTTACTACACTTGAACTAAGACTCGAACTTTTACAAGATTCAATCTAAGGAATAGGTTCTCACTTAGTTCTACTGTAGCTAACTGATTACACAAATAATCTAATAATACTTCTCAGCTTTTGCTCGGTGCTCTCTGTATTTGTGTATTCTTCTATGGCTGATAGTCTTCATGCTTTATAGCTTCCAGCAGCCAAGAAGTCTCAATGAACTAGAACTCCAAAGCTCCCTTGACTTTGAATCCTAGTTGGATTCTACCTTCTAGAATCCGAATCCTTTATCCCTTAGTTATGCAATCTTTTCGTATCTGATTAGGCTTGCATAATTACCAAGATATACGTCAGTATTAGGATAAATAATAATATCTCAATTAAATGATTTTGCATGAATTATCTATTCAGTTTCAGTGATTCAAAGGAACAGGTCCTTTGAATCCGTTCCTCAGTCATCAGTCAAAACTCCAAGCTTATCCAAGCTAACAGACATGGTTTTTGTAAAGGATGTATTTGGTTAGGAAATGTGGCTAGGTTCAGAGTACAAATGTAAATAAATAAAAATAAATAAAGATAAATAAAGAATTTTGGGTAGTAATTTTGGAATAAGGAAGTATTAATAATAAAAGGAATTTGGACAGTTTTATTGGCTAATATTTTTTTTAAGCGAATATCACTAAGCTCAGGGCCTAGTGACAAATTTTATTAATAAAGCAAAACATAAACGAGTCTTTACAAGCTACTAAAAATAAACAAACAACTTGTGAAAACTAAATTGATAAGAACCAAACCCCCACAAGGAGACCATTCACTCGGAGCCAAGTCAAGGATTTCCAAGAGGTGCATTTATACTTGGAGAGGAGAGGACTTGAGGAAGGAAGCAAGTGGAAGCCATTCCGGGTGCTCAAACTAGGCCTCACGCCTAAGGAAGAAACCGGCACAGAAGGGCCAGGCGCCCCGCCTGACTTGGCTACTGCCTAAGACCTCAGGCGCCCCGCCTAGGTCCCAGGCGCCCCGCCTAGCTGAAGGCCAGCCAGGCGCCCCGCCTAGCTGACAGCAATCTCAGGCGCCCCTCCCAGATTCCAGGCGCCCCTCCCAACTGTGAAGGCCTATGTTTATTTTACCGTTTTGCCCTACGTGGCCTATTTTATAAACCTTATTAGTAAGGGTATTTTAGTCATTGTGTAGGCTTGGCAAACACTATAAATAGCCATGATAAGTCTATTTGAACTTAGTCTAGTTATTGATGATTGATGAATATTGAACATGACCAAGGCTCTTGGTTATTGAATGAAACCCTTTGATATGGGACTTGTAGTTCTTCTAGTGAATCTAGATGAATACTTTTCCTCTCCGACCATTCTACTTGCGTGCTCGCATTAGCTCGAGGGTAGTTGCATAGCGTAGGTGTTCTTTTCCTTCTCTCGGGGTGTAACGGAACAAGTTCTCCGTTGCTACTTGGGATTAGAGATCGAGTTACGTCTCGTTCTTATCCTTTTTACTTTCCGCGTTTGATTCTTATCAGCTTGGTATCACAGCAAGGCTCGGGTTTTGTTTCTACAAACCCCCGACCCTTGGTTCTTCGTGCCTAGTATCCTCTTTTAGTTTTCTTGTTGTTGAAGATATTAGAAAGGATAAAATCACAAAAAAAATTGAAAAAAATTAAAAATCTAAAAATTTGGTGTAACTTGTTGATTTGGATGATTTGTGATATGGGTGTTATGGATTCTTGATCATGATTGAATTCCCGTTGCTTAGGTATCAAATTTGTTTGGATTGGTGAAGTTTGAAAAATTGAAACCCCAACAACCCTTAAACCCTTGATAAACCTTGTTCTTGGTGATTTTGGCTTGATTCTTGGGTTGGATTGATGCTTGATTGAAAACTTGTTATTGGGGATTGATCTTCATTGAAGAACAAACAATTCTGTACCAATTTTGTGGGATTTGAACATGTATAACACCAAGTTTGATGAATCACAATCCTTGTTGAAACCCTTTGATAAACCCTTGTGTTCTTGAAGTTCTTGGCTTGAAATCCTGATTTGATTGATTGCTTGATTGAAAATTTGATTGGGTTTTGTTAAGGAAGATCAAAAACAACTTTGGGTATCATTGGATTGTGAAAACAAGTTGAAAACATCGGATTTGTGGCTTGAAAATCGACTTGAAGCAAGTGTGGAACGGATTGGAACTGTCCCAGTCCCAGGCGCCCCGCCTGACTTGCTCACTGCCTAAGTCTCAGGCGCCCCGCCTAGACCCAGGCGCCCCGCCTGGAATACTGCACAACTTGGGCGCCCCACCTGAGTTTCAGGCGCCCCTCCTGAGTGCTGAACGTATTGTTTCGGGTAGATTTTCGTAAGTATTTCCCTTTGTTTGATAACATAACATCTAGTTAGTACTACTTTGAGTAACCGATCTACTTGAATAGTGCTAACCCTTTAATTGCTCTTAGGTGATTCGTGCCTAGCAAGGAGAGTAGACTTCTAAGGAAAAGCGTAGAACCTTTTAACTCAAGTCCTCACTTCAAAGTGCCTAGCGTTCATTGAGTCCCATTAATTCCACTCACCCCAGAGTGTGCGTGACTCGTGAATAGTTTAGTTGGGTTGAGGAATTGCTAATCATCTACGTGAAGCTTTGGAACTACAAGTCGAGTGAAATATCCACCGCCACCCAAAAGAGTGATCCGAGTGAACACAAGTGAGGGAGCGAGTGAGGTGTTTTAGCTAACTCTTGTTTCCTTTCTTTGTAGGTACAATGGCCAACGAAGGTCAAGATTTCATAAAGGAGGCCTTGGCTAGCCTTCTTGCCAAGATGGATGTCATGACTCAAAGGATTGAGTCACTTGAAAAGGGTGCCTCAAGTACCCAAAGGCGACCATGGGACCCCGAGTGTCCCAATTGAAAAGGGGACCCCGAGTGTCCAAATTGAGGCCGGTGAAGGCTCAAGTAGCCCTACCTTTACCCCGGAGCAAGTTGTTGAATTGCTCAATCAACAACGGGTAAAGGAGGATCGAGAGAGAATTGAACGAACGGGCATTCCCCGTATCTTGGAAAACCCTCCAAGAAACATTCCACTAACGAGACCCATCCGAAATGTGCAACCTCTTGAGCAAGTTGATGAAGCTCAAGAAGGGGAGGAAGTTGATTATGGTGACGATGTGTATGGGTTTGATGATCACTTTCAACCGAGACGAGGAATGAATTGGGGTCGAAATGTGGATCGTGGTAGGGGCCGAGGTCGAGGGCCACCTATGGGATTTGTTGGTGGGAATGCGAGAAGGGGGTATGGTGTGAATGAAGATCACTATGGGGGCCAACCGGAGCCATTCCGTGGGGGTCGTGACAACAACAACAATCTTAATAGTGTGAAGATCACTATTCCTCCTTTCAAAGGGAGTAGTGATCCGGTGGAGTACCTTGATTGGAAGTTGTCCATGGAACGTATATTTGACACCAATGATATGCCCGAAGTGAAGAAGACCAAGTATGCTATCTCTACCTTTGAGTCCTTTGCTTCTACATGGTGGGAGTCGGTGAAAAGGAATAGAAGGAGGACGGGGATGGTTCTTAATCTTACTTGGGATGAGTTGATCCGTGTGATGGATGAAAAGTACTTGACTAACCAATACCGAGTGGACCAACAAAAGCGTCTCTATGAATTGAAACAAGGTTCCAAGTCGGTTGGGGAGTACTTCAATGAGTTTGAACAAGTCAGGATGACTCTAGACTTGGATGAGGAAGACAATGAGACGGCCATGATCCGTTTCAAAGGAGGCTTAAACCGAGACATAGCTTCACTTTTGAAGTTTCACAAGTACAATAATCACTACAAGCTATATGAGGATGCGGTTGAAGCCGAGAAGTGGCTCAAAGAGGAGAAGTCCTTTCGTTACAAGAGTAGTACTACTACTCCATTGAACAAGCCCAAGGATTGGAAATCTCCTACACCTAATGCCAAATTCCAAAATGCAAGTGGTGCAAGTGCTAGCAAGGAGATGAAAAAGCCTTTTGAAAGGTCTACACAACCCGTGGGAGGTAATTCTAAAACTCAATTGAATACTCCTACGTCTTCTTCCATTCAATGTCACAAATGCAAGGGGTATGGACACTTTGCTAAGGAGTGTCCTACGAAGAGGACCATGGTTGTTGTTGGTGAACATGCTTATGAGCAAGAGAGTGAGCCGGAGGAAGATGAGGGAGTAGAGGAGGATGAACAAGATGATACGGTGGAGGATGAGGAGCCTCATACTTTCCTAGTAGTGAGGAGGAGCTTAGGAGCTATGGTTGTGGAGGATGGCGAAACCTTGCAAAGGGAAAACTTTTTCCATGCTAGGTGTCGTGTTAAGGGTGTTGTGTGCTCTATGATCATTGACTCCGGGAGTTGCACTAATGTTGTGAGCCAATCTCTTATAACCCAATTGAAGTTGCCAACCGTGAAACACCCCAAGCCACCGGTTACAATGGCTTAGTGAATGTGGAGAGCTTAAGGTAATGAAACAAGCCATGATCAAGTTTAGAATGGGTAGTTATGTTGATGAACACTTGTTCGACGTTGTGCCCATGCAAGCTTGCCACCTTCTCTTTGGAAGGCCTTGGCAATTTGATCGGCAAGTGGTTCACAATGGACGTGTCAACACTTACACGCTCCAACATGAAGGAAAGAAATATGTGTTGAAGCCCCTAACTCCCAAGCAAGTGAGTGATGACTACAACAAGATGAGGGGGTTGAGGGAGGTGGAAAAGGCAAAGTCAATCATTGAGACTAGCCCTTTGCCCAAGAACATGGTGGCAATCCCACCTCTTTCTTCTACTGGTGGCATTTGTGCCATGATGCAACCGGGCGAGGTCCTAAAAGGAAATGATGGCACCAAGTTTCTCCTATGCCTAGTGCACAAAGGTATGATCCTAAACTCTAATTGTGATTTTTCTTCTAACCCTTTGCCTAGTGTGTTTGAGAATGTCTTGAAGGATTTTGGGGACATGTTCCCGGATGAGATGCCCGATGGCTTACCTCCCTTAAGGGGTATTGAACATCAAATCGACTTTATTCCGGGCTCTCAAATCCCAAACAAGCCGGCTTATAGGAGCAATCCGGAGGATGCAAGAGAATTGCAAAAGCAAGTTGATGAATTGCTCACTAAAGGTTTGGTGAGGGAGAGCTTGAGTCCTTGTGCCGTACCCGTGATCCTTGTTCCCAAAAAGGACGGCACTTAGAGGATGTGCGTTGATTGTCGGGCCGTGAACAAAATAACGGTAAAGTACCGTCATCCTATTCCCCGACTTGATGATATGTTAGATGAATTGAGTGGTTCATGTGTGTTTAGCAAAATTGACCTTAGGTCCGGCTACCATCAAATCCGGATGAAACCGGGTGATGAATGGAAAACCGCATTCAAGAGCAAATTTGGTCTCTATGAATGGTTGGTGATGCCCTTTGGGCTCTCCAATGCACCTAGCACTTTCATGAGGCTAATGAACCATGTTCTAAAGCCATTCATCAACAAGTTTGTGGTCGTCTATTTTGACGATATATGGATCTATAGCAAATCAATAGATGACCATGTTGATCACCTTAGGCAAGTGCTTGAAAAGTTGAGAGCCGAAAAGCTCTATGCTAATTTTAAAAAGTGTGCCTTTGGTGTTGAGAAGGTAGTCTTCCTTGGGTTTGTTGTGAGTGCCCAAGGAGTGGAGGTAGATGAGTCTAAGGTAGAGGCCATACGTGATTGGCCTACTCCTACTACCGTGACTCAAGTGAGGAGCTTTCATGGTCTTGCTAGCTTTTATAGGCGATTTGTGAAAGACTTTAGCTCCATCGCCGCTCCACTCACCGAATTGGTGAAGAAAGACCAACCTTTTGTTTGGGGAGAGCCTCAAGAGAAGGCCTTCCATGAATTGAAAAGTAGGTTGAGTACCGCCCCTCTATTGCAATTGCCCGACTTCGGAAAGGCATTTGAGGTTGAATGTGATGCCTCGGGGGTGGGAATTGGTGGTGTTTTAATGCAAGATAGCAAACCCATCGCCTACTTTAGTGAGAAGTTGAAAGGGGCCTCATTGAACTATTCTACATATGACAAGGAGTTGTATGCCCTTGTGAGAGCCCTTGCCCATTGGCAACATTACTTGTGGCCTAGAGAGTTTGTGATCAAGAGTGACCATGAGTCACTCAAGCATCTAAGAGGCCAAGAGAAGCTCAATAAGAGACATGCCAAGTGGGTTGAATTCATTGAGTCTTTTCCCTATGTTATCCAATACAAGAAAGGGAAAGACAATGTTGTGGCGGATGCGCTTTCGAGAAAGTTTGCTCTAGCCACCACTCTAACCTCTAAGCTCATGGGTTTTGAGAGCATTAAATTGATGTATGCTCATGACCCAAAGCTAAAGAGTGTCCATGACACTCTAGAGAAGGGGGGAGAGAGTTGAAAAATACCAATGGGTTAATGGATATATCTTCAAAAATGGTAGGGTGTGCATACCGGAGTCCTCTTGGAGAGAGTTGCTTGTGCATGAGGCACATTGCGGGGGACTCATGGGACATTTTGGCACAAGAAAGACTTTGGCTATTCTTAAAGAACAATTTCATTGGCCAAAGATGGGGGTGCAAGTGGAAAAGTTTTGCAACAATTGTCTTGAGTGCAAGCGTGCTAAATCCAAAGCCCACCCCCATGGGTTGTATACCCCTCTCCCCGTACCTACTAGTCCTTGGTTGGATATCTCAATGGATTTCGTGATGGGATTACCTAGGACTAGGGGGGGCCATGATAGCATTTATGTTGTTGTGGATAGGTTCTCCAAAATGGCTCATTTCATTCCATGCAAGAAATGTGATGATGCACAACATGTGGCAACTTTGTTTATTGAAAATGTTTTGAAGTTGCATGGTGTGCCTCAAACCATAGTGAGTGATAAGGACACTAAGTTCCTAAGTCATTTTTGGAGGTGTTTATGGGGTGCTTTAGGCACCAAGCTCTTGTTCTCCACGTCCCACCACCCACAAACCGATGGGCAAACGGAAGTGGTAAACCGAACCTTGGGTGCTCTTCTTAGAGCCATGACCCGAGGTAAGGCCGGGACTTGGATTGATCGTCTACCTCTTATGGAGTTTGCCTACAATCGCACATTGCATAGCATGATAGGTATGACTCCATTCGAGTGTGTCTATGGATTTAACCCCTTGATTCCCCTTGATCTAACGCCTTTGCCAAGGGAAATGGTTGTTAATTTTGAAGGTAAAGCTAGAGCCAAGGCTTTGGTTGAACTCCATGCAAAGGCGAAGAAGAATTTGGAGGAAGCTTATGCTAAGGTTGCCTCCAAGAAAAACAAAGGACGCAAGAAGGTGGAACTCAAGAAGGGTGACTATGTGTGGGTGCACTTCCGGAAAGAGAGGTTTCCAAACCTTAGAAAAGGGAAGTTGGCACCCCGTGGAGATGGCCCATTCCAAGTGCTTTCAAAGATAAACAACAACGCCTATGTGGTCGACTTACCAAGTGAGTATCAAGTTTCTAATACTTTCAATGTTTGTGACTTGGTTCTTTTGGATGTAGGTGATGACGAGGTCGTGGGTGATGATGCTTCAATTTCGAGGACGAAATCTTCTCAAGAAGGGGAGGATGATAAGAACCAAACCCCCACAAGGAGACCATTCACTCGGAGCCAAGTCAAGGATGTCCAAGAGGTGCATTTATACTTGGAGAGGAGAGGACTTGAGGAAGGAAGCAAGTGGAAGCCATTCCGGGTGCTCAAACTAGGCCTCACGCCTAAGGAAGAAACCGGCACAGAAGGGCCAGGCGCCCCGCCTGAGCCAGGCGCCCCGCCTGACTTGGCTACTGCCTAGGTCCCAGGCGCCCCGCCTAGCTGAAGGCCAGCCAGGCGCCCCGCCTAGCTGACAGCAATCTCAGGCGCCCCTCCCAGATTCCAGGCGCCCCTCCCAACTGTGAAGGCCTATGTTTATTTTACCGTTTTGCCCTACGTGGCCTATTTTATAAACCTTATTAGTAAGGGTATTTTAGTCATTGTGTAGGCTTGGCAAACACTATAAATAGCCATGATAAGCCTATTTGAACTTAGTCTAGTTATTGATGATTGATGAATATTGAACATGACCAAGGCTCTTGGTTATTGAATGAAACCCTTTGATATGGGACTTGTAGTTCTTCTAGTGAATCTAGATGAATACTTTTCCTCTCCGACCATTCTACTTGCGTGCTCGCGTTAGCTCGAGGGTAGTTGCATAGCGTAGGTGTTCTTGTCCTTCTCTCGGGGTGTAACGGAACAAGTTCTCCGTTGCTACTTGGGATTAGAGATCGAGTTACGTCTCGTTCTTATCCTTTTTACTTTCCGCGTTTGATTCTTATCATAAATGAAGTAACTAGTGCACTCCTATGTACTTGCCCTTGAAAACTATATCCCCAATTGGGTTGAGCATGATAACATGCTAATACCACCAATATGAAGACATAATTTTAAAAAGCAAAGTACTTAACATATAGTGCACTAGATGTCAAAAATAAATTGTAAATGACTAATCCTATGTAATTAAATAATTTACAAACAATGCACATTGTTTCCAAGCTACATAGTAACTCATGCAGTGTATAAGTAATAGACTTGTTTGCTCGTCCAAAAGATAAGCGACCTGCACCAACTTGTAGCAGCAAAGAGCAGTGGTGCTCCACCTCTAAATAACAATGGCCTATCAACAAAATAGTCACCACGGACAAAGCCTTGCACGCAGCGAACCAAGCAATGCCCATAGCGAACCTCACAGGAGCAAGCAAAAGCATTCAGGAGATAGCCTGCATCAAAGTGAAACCAAAGAGCGAAAGAAAAAATCTCCCTGCTTGGCGCGATGAAGCGCACGTCGCGTGGCAAAAGCGCTCAAGAACATGGAGTATTCTATTTGTCCGGCGCTTTAGGTAGCGCGGCGCGCCAGTCTTGGCGCCTGTAGAACCTGTCTTCGCAATCTGTTCAAGTGTGGGATGATATGTTTGCAAAGTCTTAGTTTGGTTTTACCCTAAGCTCATTTGTTTTGATATATCGTTCAGGTTCTAGCTTAGTTCATTATCTTGTCTGCCAGCCTGGTCTTTCTAAAGTGTATGGAAGCTCATAGGTTCCTTTTAAATTCCTTCAGCTTCAATCCTCTGCTTTCCTTTTTAATTATTCAAACTCAGTTTCCAATGTTCCCTGCCTTGTTTTCTATGTGTTTGAGATCGATCCTATGGTCCTCTAATTAGTCTGCCCTGTTCCCTGTTAGTTCTAGTTCTAGTTTCGATGTTAATTTCCACCTCTGAACATCATTTTGTCAAAGCATAGGTGTTAGCGTACATTGAAGTAGTTAGAATCATTTCCGTAAAATGTTGTTTATTCATCTTTCCTTTGCTTTTTGTTTGCTTGTTTTCTATCCTCGTTTGCATGTACTAATCCTTTTCTTATCATTTTGCATAATACACCTTGGGACGAGTTTGAATCAAAACTCGCAAGTTGGCTCGACTAATTAGCACGGGAGCCATTTGGATCAACTTGGTTGAAATTGCATCGCTATCAAGGCTCAAAATATTGAGTTGCATTTCCAGGTTCTTCTTTTTCTTACTCTATCTTCCCCGCTCCTTAGAAAATGCATGTTGTATAGGACTTTCCCGTAGACCGGATTAGGAGCCATGTAAGATAGAAATGGCATTTGAATTGTGAATAATTATTGTAAATTACTTAAATTGTTTTATATATATATATATATATATATATAATGCTTAGTATCATTTCTTTGCGAATCGCCAATTATTTTACGAATGTTAAGAATCATTTGTCTATTAATGAGTGCAAATCAAAGTTTAATTAAAATTGTACCATTTTTTATCATTATTTATATTTAAATTATCTATTTATCAATTTACTTATTTTATTAAATATTTCGTCATTTATTTAACTATTTATTATGTATTTATTGTCTACTTATTATCTACTTATTATTTTACTTCCTATTTTATTTATCCTATATTTTTCCTAAAATCTCTAAGTTATTTATTTTATTAAAATTCGTGAAAACCGCCGGATTAACTGTTTTTAGCGGATTTTCGAAAGTGCTCCCGCTAGGAACCTTCATTCGAACTTAATAGAACCACTTACTCAGAATCTCTGAAACTTATTTTCCTTTTAAAATAAGGAAGAAATGCACTCATTAATTAACTTAGGTTCCTAATAATCCTTAAATTAGGTGGCGACTTCAAAGAAAACCTTTTGGAGTCCCATTTTGTTGAAATTACATCCCGATGCATACTTGTGTGTATTTTTGGGAGGGTTCAACAGCGTGGCGACTCCGCTGGGGATACGCAAATGGTTCTAACCAAAAGGTTTTCACGAATGTGCGTTATTTATATATGTGTTGAGTGTATGTATGCGTAGTTTAACTCTTTGTTTGTTTGCATGCGTAGAATTAATTGTTGTGAATGAATGTATTGAAGCCATATATTATTTGTGCATAGTCTGCATTCCGTTCATATTTCCTCCCTCATGGAGCCTGTCAATTCTCTTTCATCTCCTCGATTTCATCACGGGGGGCCCGCTTGAGGGGCAATTATACAGGAAGGGCATTGTCCTTCCTAACTCTTTGAATTTCTTTCGTGTCACCAAAGTTAGTTGGGGTATGGTTTGCCTGGTTTCGTCATGGCCAGTTTTACTGGTTTATGAGGCCTGGTTTATCCCGCATAGGTCGAGTCAGCCTCAACCGTTAGCCCACTCTTAGAAGGAGATTTTAGGACATGCATGCATATACACCTTAGTTTGGACCCGGTCCTTGGTACCGTTTCCAGGAATTAAGAAACCGCCCTTTTGTCGATGGGTACTTGTAACCCAACGACGTTTCATTTTATTTGGTATGTGGTGACCATAGACGGACTCATGCCGGTTTGCCTTTGCTAAATTTGGGAGTTTGTCTCGCGGTTTCTTTTGTTTGCAGGGAGATAGCTCGTTTTTCAATCAGGTAATGTTACAGTTGTTTGCCTATGCATCCAGTTAAAATTGGTAGTTGATCGATCCGACTTCGGCAAGGAGCAAACAGCTGACGTTTTAGTATTTTAGAGTGGTTTACTGTATTTCTATTACTATTTATTTTCAAAATCAGTGTATTACCACGTTGTTGTGGTTTGTTGCCGGATTTCTGTTCAAGGCATTGTACTGTTGGAGATATTTTAATAAAAGGCAGGCTTTTAAAATTTTTATTGTTTATCGTATCGTTATCCCCAAATTTACATCGGCAACGGTTTGGATCAATTTATTATCACCGCATTGGTTTACTACTTGACGATTAGGCTTACCTCTGGCACAAAAGAGGCACCTTACGGGGTAGGATGCGTTTGCATTTTATTTACGCTCAACTACTTGTGTTTGCCACATGCCAATTGTTTGTCTACTATGCAAAAACTTGCTAAATGATTATCTGCTATGGGCTGATCGTCCGTAATTTATTTGCATTGTTTGTTGTATGATTCAGTTTGATTGATGTTGTGATTTGGCTAACCTGTCTTTGATCGCAGAAATTAATCACTTTATTCGCTTTATTTATTTGATCCCTTTATTTACTTATTATTGAAATGCATGCATATTATTATTCTAAAATATCTTTTGAAATCCATATTTTGGTCCGTCTTAATTCCAATCCCTTATTTTGCAAAATATTCTTGTATCATTTTTTTTTAAATAAAGAAAAGTATTCGTAAGTGTATCATCCTTTTTTGGAAAATAACTTCAGAACTAAACAAGCGTTTTCGCGTCTGGTGTGCTTTAATAAAACGAATGTCTTGCTCAAACTTTTGGGTCTTTTCAGTACGGTCTCAATTTCTCCATTTTGGAATAAGTTGAGCCGTCAGTTTCAGTTTTAATAAATTTTATTAAATTCGGTATGCGTTGCTAAAGGGTAATAATTTTGAACATTAAGATCAGGACCTATGGCTCGTCAAATTGCTGTGATTGACTTGACTGGAAATGATGAATCCCACCATGACAAGGTTAACAAGCTTGAAGCAACTGTGGCAAGTTTCAAAAAGAGACTCGATAGCCTTACTGAATTGGTTGTCGCGCTCATGGATGCTCGCAACCCAGTGCGAAATGTGCCAAGCCTAAGACCAAGTGCTCCTGTTGCTCCTATCTATACTGTTGCACCTCCCACAATGCAAGTAGCTCCAGCGTTTGAGTGTGATGCTCAACAATTCCCTAATTTGCATGCATTCCTGTTGGAAAAGAAATTTGGTGGCTTCTCAAAGACGAACAATGAGAAAAGCAACGAAGAAGGGCTTCCTAGGGCTGAAGAGAGCAATGGCACAATGGCAGATGAGAATGCTCTATCATCTCAAGCAGGCTTAGGTGAAGCAGAAAAGGAAAATGTGAATGTTCTTGACATGGTTGATCCACCAGTGTATGATGGGATAGGAGATCCTCATGATCATTTGAAAGCATTCGCTGATTGGGTGGCAATATTTGGAAAAAGCAATGGAATCAAGCTGAGGTTATTTTTTAAGACGCTCGCGGGGCCGGCTTTAACATGGTTTGCAATACAGGATCTTGGAAAGCGATTCACATGGGATGACTTAGCTCGTAACTTTGTCAAGTAGTACGAAATCCCAAACCTGACCTTTGCAAGAAGCAATCCACTGAAAAGAAAATCTGTAGAGCTTCAAGAAGAGCCGGTTGCAATAATTTCTGACAAGAGAAAGTGTGAATTGGTTGAGGCACAGTCCAAAGACAAAGGAAAAGCTGTCATGTCAAAACCTTTGCCAGCCATAGTAGGGGAACCTAGTGCACACGGGTAAGTAATTGTCAATCCAAGTTCACAGTCAAACCGCGCCAAAAGATCTGCTTTCGCATTCACACGGCTCCCAGAATTTTACATAAGATTGTTTGAAAGGCTCAAGGGATTCAATTTGGCACATCCTATAGAATCAAAGCCGTATTGGTCACATAAGCCTGACAATTTGGGAAAATTTTGTGCTTACCATTCAGGGATGCAGGGGCATAGTATTGAGGAATGCACTTTATTTAAGCAGAAAGTTGAAAGCTTGATTAACTCTGGCCAGGTCAAAATTCTACCTACAAATGGCACTGGCGAACCTTTTGTCGCAATCTTTCCATGTGCAAAGGGAGGTTCCTCGAAGAAGGGCATTTAGGCACCTATCAAGTTCCAGAAAAGCAGTAGAGTTGCTGAAGCAGAAGTTAGTTTATTTTCATTATTAGGAAGTAACTATTGTAATTTTCTTTTGTTAGTTTTGTTGAAAGAAAAGAAAGAATATCAAATTATGAATGTTTGAATCTATTTCTATGTAAGCAAACTACTGTAACCGGTTTCCCAAGGCGGGAAGCGTAGGCAACTCATATCGAGTTTCGGTTATACCAGCATTTGAAAATTCTCTTTATTGTAAGCAGAACTACGCATGGTCTGATTCCCAAGGAGGGATACATAGGCTCCTCCATCGGGCTCGACCCTTTAGTATTTAAATTTTAATTTTTCCCAAAGATAGAAACTGGGGCAAATTTTGCAAAGCAAGTAGAAGACGTGAGAGATTGCAACTGGGTCAATTTTTGCATTGCAAGTTGAAATGTTGAAGTCATAACTGGGGCAGAATTTTGCAAAAAGCAAGTTGAAGATATTAAGTTGGTTTGGTTGTTATTAGAAGCAGTACAGATTGTTATTTTGCAAGCAAGAATTGATAGTCGGGCAAAGCATTGATGTTCAAAATAAGCCGACCATTTTAGCATATTGTGTCAAAATGGTCTAGCACGCATACTGATTTAGTAAAATTTCCAAAATTATTTTCCTCAATTCTTGTCTGGAAAGATCAAATTTTGTTGATCATTAAGTTTTGCACCCTTAAATATTTTACTCCTTTATTGAGTCGGGAATTTGGTCCCATCCATTCGGCCTAATGGCCTATTTTATATTTAAAACCCTTATGCATGCATTACTATTTTATGTATTAACTTGCTTTTGTTCAAAAGCAGGATTCATTTGTTAAAGGTTGGCTTGCATTGAACACTGAAATGGCTGAAAATCTGCATCAAGGACAAAACAACATGGCAAAGCAGCTTCAGGCAACTAGTTCTGGTATGGGTATCTTGCAAGCGCAGAACGATGATGTTGAAGAACATGTGGTCCAAAGGAATAGGATTGTCAACTTTGTCAATACTAACAAACCTTTGCCAAATACAAGCTTTACCTCCAATCCACCTTGCTTAATCATGCCTCCTTACCCAATTCCTATATATACCATATATCCACAAATCCCGCAAGAATATCTTACTAATCCGAATGCTTGGCCCGCTGCAACTTTATACCAACCACCTTTTGTCACTATGCCCGCTGTGGGGATTCAATCAAATCAAGTGACAGTGCGTCCACAAGAATTGCCTAGGAAAGATGGTGAGGCAACTGATTTGAACAACATGGATGAACAAATCCGCAAGTTGAAGAAGGTCATTAGAGATGAGTTGCGCTCAAGGAACATTCAGAGTTTATGTTATGAAGACTTGTGCATTCACCCGGACATTGAGCTTCCACGTGGGTACAACATACCAAAACTCAACACTTTTGATGGAAAGGGAAATCCCTACATTCATTTGAAAGATTATTGCAGCAGGTTAATTGGAATTGGCAAGGATGAAGCTTTGCGTATGAGATTGTTTATTCAGAGTTTATCAGGAACGACACTTGCATGGTATACTAAACAGGATTTTACCAAATGGCACACATGGGAAGACATGGCTCGAGACTTTGTGGAACAATATAAGTTCAACATAGTAAGAGATCCTTATCTAATTGATATGCGCAAAATCAAGAAGATGTCACATGAGTCTGTTGCAGAATTTGCTGTGAGATGGAGGCTAGAGGCTTCTAAGATGCATCCTCCATTGCCTGAAGATGAGCCGATAGCAACTTTCATTGACCTTCAAGAAGGCATATTTTACGAAAAGCTACTTTTTGCCAGTTTAAAGGATTTTCCCAGTTTAATCCGATATGCAAAGATTTTGGAAGAAAAGTTTCAAACCAAAAGATTGATTGACTATGACACTACAATGCCAGTTTTCAATTGTTCTGATGCACCTAAAAATATTCAAGACTCCCAGCCTTCCCAAGTGCACTACAATCATGACATGCAGAATTTAAGCCATCGGCATCGATCTTATCAGGCACCATCTGGTCATCAAAGCACGAAGAAGTTTAGACCCCGTACTTTCACTCCTCTATATGAATCATTGTCAGACATATTCGAGAGATTGAAAGTAGAAGGGCTATTGCAAGCAAAGAAGGGATGGATCCCAGAGAATCCGCCTCAAGGATTTGATTTATCAGAGAGGTGTGCATACCACTCAAATATTCAAGGCCATGATACAGAAGAATGTTCGGCACTTAAGCACAAAATCCAGAATATGATTGAAAAAGGCAAGATAAGGGTGAAGCAAGAGCAAACAAGCAGTTATGGTCATTCAGCAGCAAATGCAATTATCATCAGAGGTGATTCATCAAAATTGGCACCAAGGCATTTGAAAAGGAAGCGTGAAGCTTAGCAAGAAGATTAAATGACAACACTTTGTTTTTTTTGAAAATGGCATTTCCCTGCCTAACTATCTTATGTTTGCCCACTCTTTTGAGGTTTTATGTAATGAACTATCTTGTACCCTTTATTGGGCTTTTAATCCCGAAATCAATGAAAATCCATTTTCCCCCAAATAAGCCCAGCCAAAGCAATTTTAGATGATATGCTTTTGTGCAAAAGAAGAATTTCAAGAACGTCAAACTCTCGTAGCAACGGTGCATCTGATCGTCATACAAGAAGATGCAGATTTGAAGCCGCATTAGGTGTTCAATCAAGCCAGCCACTATTTGTCCAAAAACTAACAACTTTTTCTTTGGAAACAGGGGCAAAATGTGTTTGCATGTTACCGAAGAATTCAGCATCAAGACAAGAGGAGCAAAGCAAATCACTAAGGCTTCGTACAGTTTTTAGAACTCACGACCTTTTCTTTGAGTGCAGGAATTCCACAAAATGGAAGAATGAGGAGAACTAGCAACCATCAGTTTCTCAGAGATTTTTAAGCTTGTCGCGTATGCAGCGCAAATCTATTTCGTTCTTTTCCATTATATCCTTTGCTCTATTATTCACTCGTTTTCTGACGCATTCACTTTAAATTTGCAGGAATTAAACATCAGATTCAATATGAACTGAAGGCAGCATTCAACGCTTTGCAGCACTATCAATACAAGCAACATGACCGAGCTTTGCTTATTTGTTTTGCATTATCTTGCTTTAATTAATCCAATTTGCAACTTTGTTTCGCAGGCTACTATCCAATTTACGCTCGTTCATCTTATAATTGAACGTTTTGGGCTCGTTCGCCTTATAAATGAATGTTTTGGGCCCGTTCGCCTTAAAAATGAGCAATCCGGGTTCATCCACCCGTAAATCGGATATGCAGATTTACTTCAAGTCATTTTGGGAACATTGGATGCTTCAAGACTGGACGCCTCATTTGCTTTATCAAATGATTGGAGCACAGTTCAAGATCACATTGCAGATTGCCACTAGATAATTAAAGCATTACGCTTCATCACGGTTTATTGCTGAAAGGCGGCATTTCTCTTTCCTATCATTCTTGCAATTGTTAAAATATCAGTTTCATTTCTATTCCGCTATGAGAACATTTACTAAATTTCTATTGTTGTGATTTGCAGATATTGCTAAGTTTGAAGAAGCACATGCATTAATGAATTTTGTGTCTTTTGCTTTATCTTATGATTTGGGCTCGTTCATCTTATAATTGAACGTTTTGGGCTCATTCGCCTTATAAATGAACGTTTTGGGCCCGTTCGCCTTATAAATGAACAATTCAGGTTCATCCACCTGTAAATAGGATATGCAGGTTTTTCCAAGTTGCGTTAGGACGTTGGATGCTTCATGACCCGACGCCTCATTGCTTTATCAATTGAATGGAGCACATTCCGAGATTGCATTGTAGACTACCCCTTCATGATTTAAAGCATTATGCTTTGTCATGGTTTATTGCCGAAAGGCAGCATTTCTATCTCCTATAATTCTTGCAAGTTGTTAAACATATCCGTTTCATTTCTATTTCACTATGAGAACATTTACTAAATTTCTATTGTTGTGATTTGCAGATATTCCTAAGTTTGAAGAAGCACATGCATTAATGAATTTTGTGTCTTTTGCTTTATCTTCTGGTTTGTGCTCGTTCATCTTATGATTGAACGTTTTGGGCTCGTTCGCCTTATAATTGAGCATTTTGGGCTCGTTCGCCTTATAAATGAATATTCTGGGCCCGTTCGCCTTAAAAATGAACAATCGGGATTCGTCCACCCGTAAATAGGATATGCAGGTTTATTCCAAGTTGCATTGAGACATTGGATACTTCAGGAGCGGATGTCTCATTTATTTTATCAAGTGATTGGAGCACAATCCAAGATCGCGTTGCAAACTACCTCTTCATGATTAAAAGCATTATGCTTATCATGGTTTATTGCCGAATAGGCGGTACTTCGATCTTTATAATTCTTATTTCAAAATAAATATTATGTTGAAGCCTGCATATATTAGAGATAGACAAATTGACTTGAGACATTATGTCTCGTTAGTCGATTTATTTTGTAATAGCCTTGTATTCTGCAATTCGTACCCACTTTACTTATTGTCTTACTGTATTGTTTCAGAATAATAATCAGCTTAAGAGGTTCCCCGGGCGGAGCGCCTCGTCAGTTGATCGAAAGAAGAACTTATTGATGATATCACAACCCGCATTTACAATTTAATGTTATCACTTTATTTATTCCTTTTTCCAATTATTACAGTATATTAGCAGTTGCTCGCTTACCGTTTGTGAAGTTTATTACAGGATTTTAGCAGCATCGCAACAGCATTTGGAGCATAACGTGGAACTCTTTCTTAGCAGTGAACTGGGGCAATCATTGATATGAGCTAGACTCGTCAACGAGGATCTGAAATATCGCACTCGAATAAGCAAATCTTGCCTAATCTTTCATTCCAGATTAGGAGTCAGTCTGAATTCTTTCCTATTCGTGCGTCCTTTTCCGCCGATCGTGCGAGTGTTCATATCTAAGTGTCATTGAACTACATATGGCCTGATTCTCTTTTAACCCGAGATATGTAGGCAACTCGGAAACCGGAGTTCGGCCATAAGCCTCGCCTCTTGGTCCTTGGAATCAAAAGTCTTGGCTTTATCGTGACAAAATTGGCTTTATGTCAACTTCTTTACCCTGAAAACTCTTTCATCCTTTTCAGGTAAAGAGGGGCAGCTGTTGACACCCAATTTTGTCCCGAATGAGTTAATTAAAGTCTAATTATTCTAAATTAAAATTAATGTTGAAAATTCAAAATTAATTCAAAGAGAAAAGGCTAGAATTATAAGGCATAGCCTAATTTATATCCTACCCATGCAACCCCTCAATTTCCTAATTTAATCTAAAATCAGGGCTAAAATTGTTCCTTATCCGCGAAATTGGCCTATCTCTGCAAACAATACATATACACAATACACAACCATTTCCCCCACTTTCAGAAATCCCAACCCGTTTACCATAACCCTCAACCCGCGATCTCAATTCCCTTTCCCTCCTTGATCGAAACAGTCCAAGAAATTCAAACCCTGTGGTCCCATGGTCCCCCCCCCCACGTTCTCTTTCACCTTTTCAGTACGAGAGTGAATTGCAGTCGTCCATTTCGAAAGCAAGTTGAATCCAGTCGTCGATTTGGTTCCAACGGACAGATTCTTGTGGATGAGGTTGAAAAATTGTACAATCTTGAGTGGTTGGACATTTTCCACCCTCATCTTAGCAAGAAAAGTCCATTTTGGGTCCAAGTTTTGGGGGAATTTCAAAAATAACCTAAAACCCTAGCCACAGGTATTTATACTCATTTTATTCTCATTTTGAGGGAGTTCAGTTTTTTAGGAGGAGATATATAGATTAGAGAAAAATGGCAGAGAGAAAAAGGGAGGCAGAGGGAAAATAGAAATAGATTTTAGTTTAAGTTTTTTTTACATTGCATCTCTGTTTCTGGTTTGTTCGGCATTTTCGTTTGTCGCTTTGGTGTTTGAGTCGTCGCTCGTCGTTTGTTCGAGTCGCTATTTTCGATCCCACACCCTCGTTCACTGCTCCAAGAAAGGTAATAAACCTTTCCACCTTATTCTTCAGCTTTCTTTTATATGTTATCAACTGTCGAATCTGCTTATCTTAGGTTTGTAACAGATTAGTTTGATATAATGTGACGTGTGGAATAATCGTTCATGTTGAGTTTCAGTTATTCAACTTGAAAGCCTTCTTCTGGTCTTGTTACTGCATTCATGTGATGTTTTTGCTTGATCCTAAATGTAAAAAAAAAGGGTTTGAGTTCCTTGTTTCTCTTTTAACCTTAATGGTACTTTCACAAAGCATGTCTTTACAAGTTTTGCTTGGATAAATGCCTGAATTTTTGGTCTTTATCTATCCAGTTTTTTTTAGTAAGTGTATGTTCTCTGTTTAGTACTTGCTTGTGATGAAGTTGTTGATTCCTGGTTGTTTGGAGGGGTATTGGTGTGCAGGTGTATATGTTCAGAAGTTAGTGAGAGTGAGCTGTGTGTGTGTTTGTCCCAGGCTATTCAGGGGGTCTCTTATGGTAGAGGTTCAGGCGCAGGCCTGAGATTTTGTAAGAAGATGAGAGAGGCTGTGAGGTTGGTGCAGAGGTGTTAAAGAGGGTTCAGGGTGATTTTTGAATGTGAGTTTGAGTAGGAGTTTGTTCCAGGAGTTCATTAAGAGTGTGGGGTGTCTGTTGGGGAAGTAGAAAAGGGGAAAGAGTGTTCTTTTGTTGCTGTTTGAGCTGGTGTGATATATGGTGAAGTTTGCTTCTAGTGTTGCAAGGTGCAGAAAGTTTCAAAGGATGTAGAGGGTGTGAGCCTGAAGCTGCAATTGTAGTAGGCTGATTCTAGAGTATAGATAGTGCAGGATATTTGGAGAAAGTATGTGTTTAGTTGTTCTCTTGCAGCTGTTCATGTTCTTTGACTTGAAGGAAAGTACAGGGTTATTTGAAGTCGCAAAGGGGTACTTGGGTATGCAAGTTCTGTTCTATTTTTTTGTTTAAGTGTTTCAAAGATGGTCTTTAGTTAGCTTGTTCAGGGTGTAGGAAGATTCCAGGGCCTGGGTAAATTCAGGGAGCCTTTGGTGCATCGCAGTTTGTTAGTTGTTCTAGGAAGCAGGGAGTAGTTTTTGTGAATTTGAGGGTATGGCTGGTGCAAGCTCTGTGTGTTTCAGGTTATGAGGGAGTTTAATGGAAGTTTGCAGGTAGTTGTTTAGTTCATTTGGTGTGAAGAGGTGGAGCTGTTTATTAGGTGTTGCAGGCTGATAGAGCAGGTGCTTAGGAGGGTCTGATATGGTGTTTTGTGGAGGAGTATAAGCCAGGGAGTTTGGAGGTGAGTTTCTGAAGTCTTAAGCAGGCGTTAGCAGGGGTCAAGAGGAGGTCTGTTTGGTGTTTGTAGATGTTGGTTGAGGATCCGGATAGTTGGTTAACTGGGTAGGAGTAGCAGGTTGTTTCCTGGTTGTGAAGGTGAGGTAGAATGAGCTTTGCTATGTTTGTTGGCTATGAGAAGGAGATGGAGAGGTAGGATGCAGCCTAGTGCCAGTCTTCTTCTAGATTTCTTCCCAGGTTGTTTCATGAAGTCCATGAGTTTATGCAGTCTAAGTGATGCAAGTCCAAATCTGTTCAAGTGTGGGCTGATATGTTTGCAAAGTCTTAGTTTGGTTTTGCCCTAAGCTCATTTGTTTTGATATATCGTTCAGGTTCTAGCTTAGTTCATTATCTTATCTGCCAGCCTGGTCTTTCTAAAGTGTATGGAAGCTCATAGGTTCCTTTTAAATTCCTTCAGCTTCAATCCTCTGCTTTCCTTTTCAATTATTCAAACTCAGTTTCCAATATTCCCTGCCTTGTTTTCTATGTGTTTGAGATCGATCCTATGGTCCTCTAATTAGTCTGCCTTGTTCCCTGTTAGTTCTAGTTCTAGTTTCGATGTTAATTGCCACCTCTGAACATCATTTTTTCAAAGCATAGGTGTTAGCGTACATTGAAGTAGTTAGAATCATTTCCGTAAAATGTTGTTTATTCATCTTTCCTTTGCTTTTTGTTTGCTTGTTTTCTATCCTCGTTTGCATGTACTAATCCTTTTCTTATCATTTTGCATAATACACCTTGGGACGAGTTTGAATCAAAACTCGCAAGTTGGCTCGGCTAATTAGCACGGGAGCCATTTGGATCAACTTGGTTGAAATTGCATCCCTATCAAGGCTCAAAATATTGAGTTGCATTTCCGGGTTCTTCTTTTTCTTACTCTATCTTCCCCGCTCCTTAGAAAATGCATGTTGTATAGGACTTCCCCGTAGACCGGATTAGGAGCCCTGTAAGATAGAAATGACATTTGAATTGTGAATAATTATTGTAAATTACTTAAATTTTATATATATATTGTACCATTTTAGTATCATTTATTTGCGAGTCGCCAATTATTTTACGAATGTTAAGAATAATTTGTCCATTAATGAGTGCAAATCAAAGTTTAATTAAAATTGTACCATTTTTATAATTATTTATATTTAAATTATCTATTTATCAATTTACTTATTTTATTAAATATTTCGTTATTTATTTATTTATTTATTTATTTATTTATTATGTATTTATTGTCTACTTATTATCTACTTATTATTTTACTTCCTATTTTATTTATCCTATATTTTTCCTAAAATCTCTAAGTTATTTATTTTATTAAAATTCGTGAAAACCGCCGGATTAACCGCTTTTAGCGGATTTTCGAAAGTGCTCCCGCTAGGGACCTTCTTTCGAATTTAATAGAACCACTTACTCAGAATCTCTGAAATTTATTTTCCTTTTAAAATAAGGAAGAAATGCACTCATTAATTAACTTAGGTTCCTAATAATCCTTAAATTAGGTGGCGACTCCAAAGAAAATCCTTTGGAGTCCCATTTTGTTGAAATTACATCCCGATGCATACTTGTGTGCATTTTTGGGAGGGTTCAACAATGTTCATCTAGCATGTTTCTGAACACCCACTTAGTTCCTATGATGGACATTTCCTTAGGTCAAGTAACCAAGTATCAAACTTTGCTTCTCTCAAACTGATGAAGTTCTTCTTGTATAGCAATCACCTAATCTAGATCCTCAAGTGCTTCTCGTACATTCTTAGGTTCCATAGTAGAGAGAAATGCATAGAATGCACAGAAGTTCTTCAAAGCTCCTATAGTAACAATCCCTAAGTTCAAATTTAACCGGAGGTTCTCCAGTGGATGTGGCTTTTGATGCTTCCAAGTTACAGGCTGAATCTATTGAGAGGTTCCTTCAGTGTGGGACCTTGAGTGAGACCAGTTTTATCGGTACTCTCATGATCTTCTATTCCCTCTGTCTGATTGTCTCCCTGTTCTCCCTGAGTTTGACCTTTAGCATCATTTTGATTACTATTGCGCTCAGTCAGGTTCATTAAATCTCCAACAGTTTTATCTCTAACAAGTCTAATCTCATGATCATCATTTGCTTCGTTACTTGTGGCTATTTCAGGTTCATCACACACCACATGCACACTTGTTTTTACAATTGAGGTCCTCTTATTGAACACCTTATAAGGCTTACCTTGTGAAGAATATCCCAAGAAGAGTACTTCATCACTCCTCACATCAAACTTCCCTAGAGGTTCTTTAATAACTTGAAGATCAATAAAAGTCTGTATAGTTACGGTGTATTTATACACGCATAGGAGGATTCTTAAATGGGACGTTGAACGATCTTGGTCACGTGGTATCGCAGTTACATGTGATCATGATTATTGCAGTTTGTGTAATATGTATCCCAATAATTACGGGATATGACAGAGCAGTGGCAGCATTTGGAAAATACCCTTCCAGTCACGGGAGCACACGTCACTGTACTTGAGTATTTGCATTCAATGCAACACTTGCTAAGAGACAGGGGATGAATACCGGGTGCAGGCACACCTTTACGTCTTCTATCATGTCTCTTTCACTTCCTAACTGCTTACGTCATCACTCAACAAGTGGGGGGATTTACTGTGTGGGAAAAAATACGTCACTTGTTACTACGGGGATACGAGTACAACTGGAGAGACTAGACCTATTCTACAAGTAATCGGGCATAGAGGATACACGCCTGCTCTACGAGTTACGACCGTTCAGGTGGCACGGGCGTAAGACGCAAGGCATACATCCCAACCGCCTTAGGGTTTACAGTCTCCTAGTTAGGGTTTCGTATATACCACCGACTTGAGTTTATAGGCTCATGACCTCATTTGTCTTTGTATTTTACCATAATTAGGACTGGGTAAATCTCTACCATAAATACCCCTCCTAACATTGTATTGTAAATCAAGCGATTCCCACAGAATCCGGCTATTCTCAAGGAATAATACTATTTACTTTCTTGTTCATTCTTTTTCTCTCTATTTATTTACTTTTTCATCGTTTATACTGTATTGCTTGTGACCCTCTCATAAATTTAATTGTTTAACCTAGACGTCTTATTTTAGGCATAAACAATGTGTACCTAAACGTCTATGCACCAGGTTCTTCAAGACTTGTTCTTCTACTCATAAAATTTTATTTTCCAGCATCTATATCATAACACAGGTTCTAACAAGGTTAGCGAGCAAACATTAAAGTTGTAAAGGTAGAACCAACAACCATCAAGTCAAAATAAGTAAACATAAAATAAACATAGAAACTTCTCTAGCCAATCATCGAGAGAACCAGGTGATGCATCGATCAGCATATCTTGGTCATCCCTAGCTCCAGCCTGTTCCTTTCAAATCGTACCATGCTCAAGGCTTTAGTAAAGATGTCAGCAATTTGGTCCTCGATCCTACAAAAATTCACATTGATTAGGCCTTTCTCAACATTATCTCTTAAAAAGTGATGCCTAATATCAATATGCTTCTTTCTCTTGTGCTGGACTGGGTTCTTGGCTATACTAATTACACTAGTATTGTCACAAAATATTGGAATTAGTCCGCACTTGATTGTAAAGCCCCCCAACTGTCGTTTGATCCATAACAATTATGAACAGCACAAAGCAATTGCTACATACTCAGCCTCAGCTAAGATAATGCTACTGAGTTTTGATTCTTCGTAGCCTATGGAACAAGGCAAGGACCTGGGAAGTGTGCCATCCCATGATGTACTTTTCCTATCAACCAAGTGATCAGCATAGTCAACATCAGCAAAACCAATCAGATCAAAATTTCCACCTTTTGGATACCAAAGACATAGATCTTGAGTTCCTTTCAAGTATCTTAAAATTTTCTTAACTGCAGATAAGTATGACTCATTTAGATTAGACTGGAACATTACGCACAACCCAACACTAAACACAATGTCTAGATGACTTGCAATTAGATACAATAAATAACCAATTATTCCTCTGAGTCTTATTTCATCAATCGAAGCACCAGTTTCATCCAGATCCAGCTTAGTTCCTAGCGCTAAACACAGTGTTGTTTTTAAATTATTCTTCAATAAGAATCCAGACAACTATTCATACCAAGCCCTAGGAGCCTGTTTCAACCTATATAGTGCCTTGTCAAGTTTGTAGATATGATCAGGGAACTCGGTGCTTTCAAAATTAGGTGGTTGAACCACATACACCTCTTTATTTAGATAGCCATTCAGGAATGCACTCTTCACGTCTATTTTATATAACTTAAATTCCATGTAAGCTACAGACGCAATCAACATCCTAATGGCTTCCATACTTACAATTGGTGCAAAGGTTTCATAATAGTCGATTCCTTCTTCTTGACTGTACCCTTAAATCACTAGTCTTGCCTTGTTAGATATAACTATGTCATGTTCATCTAGCATGTTTCTGAACAACCACTTAGTTTCTATGATGGACTTTTCCTTAGGTCAAGGAACCAAGTATCAAACTTTGCTTCTCTCAAACTGATGAAGTTCTTCTTGTATAGCAATCACCTAATCTAGATCCTCAAGTGCTTCTCGTACATTCTTAGGTTCCATAGCAGAGAGAAATGCATAGAATGCACAGAAGTTCTTCAAAGCTCCTATAGTAACAATCCCTGAGTTCAAATTTAACCGGAGATTCTCCAGTGGATGTGGCTTTTGATGCTTCCAAGTTACAAGCTGAATCTATTGAGAGGTTCCTTCAGAGGGACCTTGAGTGGGACCAATTTTATCGGTACTCTCATGATCTTCTATTCCCCCTGTCTGATTGTCTCCCTGTTCTCCCTGAGTTTGACCTTTAGCATCATTTTGATTGCTATTGCGCTCAGTCAGGTTCATTAAATCTCCAACAGTTTTATCTCTAACAAGTCCAATCTCATGATCATTATTTGCTTCGTTACTTGTGGCTATTTCAGGTTCATCACACACCACATGCACACATTTTTCTACAATTGAGTCCTCTTATTAAACACCTTATAAGGCTTGCCTTGTGAAGAATATCCCAATAAGAGTACTTCATCACTCCTCACATCAAACTTCCCTAGAGGTTTTTTTCCATTATTATGCATGAAATACTTGCACCCAAATGCTTTCAGATGTGCAATATTTTGTTATGCCTCTAAGCAACTTATTGGGAGTCTTCTCCAATAATGGTTGAATAGAACATCGATTTAGCAAGTAGCAACCGGTGTTTACTGCTTCAGCCCAGAAGATTTTTGCCAAACCTCTCGACAGCAACATTGTTAGCCATATCCTCTGAGTACATGCTCTTCTTTTCAACTACTCCATTCTGCTGAGGGATCCTTGGTGCAGAGAAGTTGTGGTCCACACCATGTTCATTACAATGCTCTGCAGACTTTACATTTTAAAACTCAGTTTCATGGTAAGACCTAATACTCACAAGCTGAAAACGTAGTTTCTTCTGTACGTTCTTTGCCCAATCCTTGAACATATCAAACGCTTCATCTTTGGATGCAAGAAATAGGGTTCACGTGTATCTGGAGTAGTCATAAAAAATCACCATCACGAACCTCTATCCTCCTATGCTCCTTACCCTCATTGGCCCACATATGTCCATATGAACCAACTCAAGTGTTTTTGATGTGCTAACCACATTCTTTGACTTCAATGAAGATCTTACATGTTTACCCCTCACAAATGTATCACAGATTTTGATGTCCTCGAACCTTTTACTAAGCATTCCACGAACCAGGTCCTTCGATACCAACTTATTAAATTGAGTCAAACTTTCATGTCTTAGACTCTTGTGCCACAACTGTGTGTCATTTTCAAGCACATTCAAACAAGTCAACTTATTCTCAGGAAAAGAACCTAATTTAGCCTTATACACATTGTTCACATGTTTCCTTTCCATAATCACTTCACCAGTCTGCATGTTCTTCATAATGCATCCTACAGATGTGAAGCAAACTTGATTTCCTCTATCACATAGTTGGCAGATACTCAGCAGGTTGTGCCTCAATCCATCAACACAGTATACATTTTTAATAGCATGATTAAGGGACCTCCCAACTTTTCCTATTCCTACAATTTCACCATTTTTGCCTCCTCCAAAAGCCACACTACCTCCTTGAAATGTTGTGAGTGAGAGAAATTTTTTTGTCTTTGGTCATGTGGCTAGAACACCCACTATCAAGAATCCAGCTTGGGTTGTGCCTTCCCACTCTAGTCTACAAAAAAAGGATCAGGGGTTAGTAACAGGAACCTAGATTAGCTTGGGTCCCTTTTTGTGATAGAATAGATAAATAAATCTCTTCTAGCCTAGTATGGTAAAACTAGCGTTCTATTTTTATATTAAACAATTTGTCAACACAAAAAGCAAAGCATGTTACATGGAAGTCCTACATATTTACTTTTAGGATTCCAGGTAAGTAATGGTTTCCTATAACCTAAACCAGTTTTACCTCTATTATGATTATCAAGAATCCAAGTCATAGCTACTAAAGACTTATTCCATTTAGTGAGTCTGGTAAGTTCATAGTTAGCTTTTTTTTTACCTTCTCTTGAAGAACTCGGTTCTTCTCAGATTCCTGATATAAAACTTTGTTTGTCTTTTTAAGCTTTGTTTCACGGTTGACTTGAACTTCACTAACTACTTGCTTACCACTGACTTCATTTAACTTAAATTCTCTAGTTCAAGTGCAAAAACTTTATTTTGCTCTTCAAGCACCTATTCCTTTAATTTCAAATTTTCAAGTTCAAAGGCCGAGACTTTCTGTTTCTCTTCAAGAACATGTGCATTACAAGATGCCATTTCAACTTCAAATTCAGTTTTAGCTTCTTGTAGGTTCTTGTTTTCAATTTTAAAATCAGATACAACTGAGAGAATTGGTCCTTTTCAGAAAGAAATTGATCCTTCTCAACCCTTAAACTCTCAATCCTTTCTATTAAAGTTTGTTTGAGCAAAGTAAAATTCCTTTCGGAGAAGGTATGAAGATTTGCTTTTATGGCATCAAGACTTACCTCAGGTTGATCATTACTGGAGTCCTCTTGCCAAGAGCCATCAAAGCTAGTGGAGAATCTTCTTCAGATTCTTTTTCTGGATCAGTGCTGTTTTCAGATGGTCCCCATATTGCAATGAACGCGTCCTTCTTCTTCTTCTTCTTCCTCATGGCTCTGAAATTTGGTGGACGTTTGGTTTTCTTTGATTCACTCTTCTTTGTAGCACCATTTTTTCCCACTCAATTTCCCACATGGGACACTCTTTCATGGCATGATCTTTCTAGTGACACTTGGAACAACCTGAGTCATATAGATTATCAACAATGCTCTTTTTGGTAGGGGTTGCCTTGGTGATTCTTTTAGAATCATTCTTCTCACGGCTCAACGACTTTCTAACGGCATTCGTAAGGGCTATCTCTTGCTCAGAGTACTCATACTTAGGACCTCCATTGGCTTCCAATGCCAGTTTTTTTCTCCTTCTTAGATTCTACCTGTATCCTTGACTGTTTCATTAGCTCATGAGTCTTCAAGCTACCAACGTGTTTGTCCAATTCAATCTTATCTAGTTCCTTCAACTCGATGATGGTTGTGACTTTTAATTCCCAAGAATCATGGAGAATCCTAATGACCTTTTAAACTAAGTCTTCACTAGTGAGAACCATACCCAATGACTTCATCTCATTGGTTATGATCGTGAACCTGTTCATTTCAGTCTCTCCCATAGCAAACAACTCGAGCTTCTTTTTCAGCAACTGGATCCTTGACTTCTTGACTTGAGTAGTTCCTTCATAAGCAACTTGAAGTGCATCCCAAATTTCTTTGGCAGTCGTGTATGAAGAAACACGATTGTATTCATCAAGACCAAGTCCACATATGAGGAGCCTCTTAGCCTTTAGCATTTTCTCAACCATCCTGTAGTCATCATCAGAGTATTCAATTTTTTTTTGGAACAGTTTGTTGAATTGCTCATTGACCAACTGTCTTGGTAGAAACAAGAGGTCATTCAGATGTGATGATTCAGAGCTGATAGTCTTCAACTTTAATGTAGTCTTCCATTCTACCTTTCCACCATCCATAGTAACTGACATTGAGTGGAGGAGGCATGTTAATGGATTGTTCTTCGGTTATGATCGGTGGTGCACTCATGATTCAGATCCTTCTCAATATGGTAATCTTAGATATGAGAGAACCTGCTCTAATACCACTTATTGCACTTGGTGCACCTCGTAAGACACTAGAGGGGGGTGAATAGTATCCTTACCCGATTTTTGATCTCCTAAAATTTGCTTCTTGTAAAGTTTAGTTACTCACGAAAAACCAGGTTCACAGTGAGTTCTACCAATCTCTGGAACATAAAGTAATTACGAAATATAAAATAGATAGAGATTTTTACGTCGAAAAAACCTTGCTTAAAGGATAAAAAACAATGACCCAAACTCGTGAGATTTAAACTCTTTCCAACATGAAAAACTGAGCAAGTTTTAGGTTACAACTCTATAATCAAGGAACTAAAACTCTTAGTATGTAGAACCTTACAAGCTTCACTATAGCTTACAAGGTTGAAACATTCTACCACAAAAGTATTCTACTTCAGTGCTTCTTAACAAGCTGATAGAATTATAACTCGACACCTACGGCAGAAATCTAGACAAACAGACTAACCATGAAACTCTTCTTCCATCTGGTTTAATTGACCTGCTTCTATTCTTGCACACAATTAATCTCTCGCAAAATTATTCTCTATTTGCTCTTATGAGACTTCTTGAGTGTATTATAATCATGGCCAAAAAAACTTGTATTTATAGAGTTCACATAAGCCTATTTCAGTTTAGCTTAGAACTTCTTTTCCAATTTGGAATCCGTTCCTTATAAGGTTTACAAAACTTCCTTATTTGAAACCAAAGTTTTTTTGCCTAAGTTTCTGATATTTTTCGGCCTAGGAAACTTCTTTCCAGCACCGCTTCTTAGCTTCTCCAACATCAACTTGGATTGAGAATTTGTCTTCAGCTATTGTCTTTTCCTTCTTTGATCAGAACTCGAAATCTGACTTCACAGCAATAACTCAAACTTCAATTGTTAACCTTTTCCACGTTCACTCAGTACCAGGTCCTTTGTCAATCATAAAAACTTATACTTTAATATGGATAGATCAGCGGTGAGCCAACCATCTTTGCTCTGTGGTGGTGCAACTTTCAGTTATTTTATATGTCGTTTCTTGTTTCAGATATTTGGGGTAATTATTCAGAAGTTTATATGTTAGATGTTCATAACTTCTAGTTGAGGACTAGACCTTCTTCTTGTATTTTGTGATATTCTGCACATTTTGTTGTTAAAGCCAGATCTTTTGGAATTTATTATATTGTTACATCGATATTTTTGAAAGTAATGTTTAATTTAGCGAGTGGGTTTGTCCGGCGGGGCTTGTTCGAGTTCCCTGATGACTATCCAGGATTTTGGGTCGTGACATCATAATTTGTAAGGGGTTGATTTTTAGAGCGAAATTGTTGGAATAGATCATTATCGTTGGATGGTCATAACTCGTATATTTATAAAAAGAGTTGACTTCAAAGACACGCCTCCAGATTTTGTAACACGAATATCCAGTATGGTTTACGATATTACCAACTTTCTTATTTTGAACTTTTTTCTAACCTTTTTTACACTTATTGTTTATGCCTAAAACTAGCAGTCTAGGTTAAACAGATAAATTTATAAGGGGTCACAAGCAATAATATAAATTATGAAAAATAATGAAATAAAGCAAGAGAGTAGGAGTAATATTTCTTGAATGAGGGAAGGTCATAGTAGAATCTCGATAGTGATTTACAATGAGAGAGAGTGGTATATATTGGCTTAGGTTTACCCCATTCCTAATTATGGTAAAATACAAACTTAATAGGCCTTGGGCCTATTAGAAAAGGCGGTTATACAAAGTAAAACATAACTAGGAGACTAACTCTATCAAGGCGGCTAGGAATGTGCTCTTCGGTTCTAGGCCCGTGCCTGATGAGCGGCCATGATTGTGGAGTAGGCGTGTAACCTTAGCGCCCGTTAACTTGTAAGACAAGTTTAGTCTTCGCCAGGTGGACTCGTATCCCCATCATTATAGGTGGCGTATTTTAACCTACACAATCAGTCCCCCCACTTGCTGAGTGCTGCTGCAAGCAGTCAGGAAGTGAAAGAAAGTATGAAGGGATGTGAAAAGACACTATGCTGATCTTCGGCTGGAACTTCTGAGCTCCTGGACCGCTTTTACCAAAATGGACACTACATTCTTCTCGACGTTCCACGTGCTCGAGCCTGATTGATTTCTTTGGTCTTTCACATCTTTCCAATAACTGTTATGCTTCCTGCTATCACTGCGTAGAATCCTTTAGTATCTCTAGCTATAATTACATTTTACCGTTTCATATTTCATAGTATCTTCTTCTTCTAAATAAAGGCTTCTTTATCAACACCTTCTTTATCACTTCTCCACTTTACCGTCGCTTTCCTAAAATAAACACTCTTTCGTTAAGGCTCTACTCTCTCCTTCTCCCCTTTCTGAGATGAGCACGTTCACCTCCATCTCTATTTATATATGATTTGGTGTAAATGAGATTACCAAGAGAGTTTTGGTCTCCCGGGAGAAGCTATGTCACCCTAAATCAGCTGGTGGACTGAATCTGACCAACCTAAAACTATGGAACAAAGCAGCAATATTAAAGCTACATTATGAGCTAGCCCATAAAGAGGATAAGCTGTGGATTATATGGGTGCCTACTTATTATATAAAAAGGCAAAATCTTAACCAAATGATTACTCAAAAAGCTGCAACATGGATGGTGCGGAAGATTGTATTGGATAAAAGCTGACTGGACTTTGAAGACTGACACGTGTCTTCCACGTGGCACGAGCAGACGTTTCGACGGACAGACATACACCGGACAGACATTTCTCACGAGCAGACCTACGGAAGTTACGGAATATTTCAACGGTCAACATAGTCTAAATGAGCAATTATTAGCATTATTATCCACGATCATTCATTAAATGGTCATTAAGGCAATCATTACAGCCCAGTGGTTACGACTTCGCTGAATAAGTGCCCAGCAGTTACTTATCCAGACGGATCCACGCCCAACGGTTACTACAATTCCAACGGTCGCCTATCAGGCCTATAAATAGCGTTTACCTTAACCAATTGTACAACAACTTGACTTCCTATCAACACTATCAATAAGAATACTCCCTCACTCTTGCTCATATATACTCTTTGCTCATATCTTGATTACTATTTTAGCATTTGGACTGTCTGAAGTGTGGTGGATATCGACCAACTCTCCCCGGAGACGAAGGATACGATACGTTTACCTCTCTTTGCTTCGTTTATATTTTATCTTTATTGTTTAGTATTGATATTTCGTCCTCGCATTATCATCATCTCGATTCACCGCATAACTCTTAATCTCAACTGTTGACTGTGACTCTGCAAATACAAATTTAATTGTTAATTGGCCTAAAATCGGATCTAGGTTAAACAATTTGGCGACCACAGTGGGAGCCGGTCAATAGCCTTCGTAGGTTAAAAGTTTGTCTTGTACCTATTCTCGTCTATCTTTTTGCTCTATAACTAATATGGCAGAAAGCAATTTTCTACGGACTATCGTAGGCGGACAACAGGTAAATACTCCTCCACTCAGTCCTAATTATTCTCTTGATTATTCTCCCGATTATTCGTCCGACGGGCAGCAACAATCTTCCCAAGGACCGGTCAGGTAGCAATATAGGCGTATGCGCTCTCAGAGCACTACTCCACCCAGGAGACGACGACATAGGAGTCTCTCCCCTGGCCAAGGGAATCTGCAAGAAACGCTCTTTGCTTTTATGCAGGAACAGGCAGAAGTGAACCGGGGAATGAATGAGGCACTCACCTCTCTCCGGAAGAGTAACCCTTCGACTGCAAGGGCTGACGCTGCAGCACCTGCCCATGACGCACCTTCTTCTCACACTTCAAGGCAAGGTGAAGAGCGTAACAACGGTGGTACTGCAGACCCAACGACCCAAGCAAATCAGAATCCGAACGGAGGGTCTACGGCGCCTGCGGATATGAGCCTTGTCGTGGAAGCTCTCACCAAACAATTCAAAGAAAGCCAAGAAGCACTTCAAAAGTCTCTTCACGAGAGAATCGATCAGATACCGGGTGCTCCACCCACGCTGAAGAAAGTTGACGTTCAGCGTTATTCACAGCGACCCTAGAAAAAGGAGGCAGCCCCAAAAGTGATACCTAAGACGTTCAAAATGCCAAACATTCCAAGGTATCGTGGAACATCTGATCCCAACGATCACCTCATGATGTTCAGCAACTTTATAAAGGCTAGTGACCTCACCGACGAGGAGATCGAGTCAGTACAATTGAAGAAGTTCGTGGAAACCCTAGCAGATGGAGCCCTGCGTTAGTATTCAATGTTGCCACCCAATTCCATTGGGTCTTTCGCAGAAATGGCTGAGTTGTTCGTGAAGGAACACATAGGTGCTCAGAAGACGGAGACCCGCGTAGAGGACACGTTCGAAATCAAGCAGAGGCCCGACGAGTCGCTGCGCAAGTACGTGGATCGTTTCTAGAGAGAGCGAATGATGCTCCCTAAAGTACCAGATCGATGGGCAGCAATCGCGTTCACCAAAAACCTGGACATTAGGAGCTCAGAGGCCACGCGTAGACTTTACGAGTCTCTTCGCGAATTCCCAGCAGCTAGTTGGTCAGACGTATACAACCGTTACAATTCCAAGGTACGTATCGATGAGGATAAATTGATTGGAACAGGCACCCGAGGAAGGACTCAGGCACGCAGCAGCGGATCCGGCGGAAAAGCAGAAATGGAGAGGTCAGACACACGATATGAGCCGTACCCTGACCAATCGCGTAACAATTCCAAAGGACGCAGCCGCAACAGCAACAGAGGTTTATCTCGGAGGGAAGATTCCGAATCAAATCTCCGTGGAGCCCCAAGCCTGCCAAGCTTCAACATTGAAATGACAGAAGTCATGGCGGTACTCAAAGATATGGGAGAAAAAGTCAAATGGCCGAAAGACATGAAGACTGATCCCAGCAAGCGAAATCAGGATCTATATTGCGAATTTCACCGTGACCACGGGCACACAACAGAAGACTGCAAAGCTTTAAGGTATGAAATTGCTCATTTGTTGAAATAGGGATTCTTGAAGGAGTTCCTGACCGAGAAGGGAAAGCAAACCCATGCGAAGGCTCAGCAGAACAAGCCTGGCCCTCCGCGAGCATCTTCTCCGAAGCGGACAGTCAATGTCATTTCAGGAGGAATCGAGGTAGATTCCGTTACCTTCACAGCAAAGAAGTATGCAAAGGTCTCCATTACAAACAACAAGCGATCGCGATCAGAAGGAGTAATCACATTCAAGGATTCCGATGATGATGGTTCGCAATCCCGCATGCTGATGCGTTAGTCATAACGTTACGCGTAGCGGAGTTCGACGTCACGAGAGTACTCATTGATGCGGGAGTTCAGCGAACATTATCCAATCACGGGTTGTAATAGAAATGCAGCTAGCAGATAAGATCGTGCCAGTATCTCGAGTTCTGTCCGGCTTCAATAACTCAAGTGAGAAGACCCTTGGGGAAATTACTCTGACGACTCTTGCCGAAGGGGTAGCAAAGGAGACGACTTTTCATGTTGTCGATGCGGATCTAGCCTACAACATCATTTTGGGCAGACCTTGGATCCACGACATGTAAGCTGTTCCCTCTACCTATCATCAGGTGTTGAAGTTCCCTTCCGAGTGGGGAGTACGCGAAGTCCTAGGAGAGCAACGCTCTGCACGAGATTGCTACTCGGTGGCCCTCAAATTGCCCGAGGAAAGCAAATAGCAACTACAGCAACCGGGGCCAGATATTCCGCCTGGAAAGGTCAAATACGAGGTCCCGGAATTCATCACGAAGATGGACGAGAGGGAAAACCACATGCCAACCGTAGAAGCTCTGGAACCCGAAGAGCTGTTCGCCGATAAGCCAGAGCGAAAGGTGTATTTAGAAACTGAGCTGAACGAACGCCTACGGGGGGGCATCCTCCAGTTCCTCAAAGAACGGCATACGACATTCGCCTGGTCCCATGCGGATATGACAGGCATTTCTCCTGACATCATTACTCACAGGTTGAACGTTGATCCATATCACCGCCCGGTGAAACAGAAGACGCGCCAGCAAGGAGCTTTTCGAAACCAGGTAATCAATGACGAGGTTGATCGGTTGCTGAAGATCGGTTCAGTACGTGAAGTCAAATACCCAGACTGGTTAACCAACGTGGTTGTCGTGCCTAAAAAGAACGGCAAGTGGCGAGTCTGCATTGACTTCACAGATCTGAACAAAGCCTGTCAGAAGGATTCGTATCCCCTTCCCAGGATAGACCAGCTGATCGACGCAACAGCTGGACACGAAGTGCTAACCTTCCTCGACGCGTACTCCGGATACAACCAGATACTGATGGATCCTGAAGACCAGGAAAAGACGGCGTTCATAACCTGTCGAGGTACGTACTGCTATAAAGTTATGCCATTTGGATTGAAAAATGCAGGTGCAACCTATCAGCGTCTAGTCAATCGAATGTTCCATGACCACATCGGAAAAACTATGGAAGTGTATATCGACGACATGCTGAGCAAATCCAAACGAGCAGAAGACCATCTGGCACATTTGCAAGAAGCTTTCCGGATCTTGGATCAGTATAACATGAAGCTGAATCCAGAAAAATGCGCTTTTGGAGTCGGATCGGGGAAGTTCCTAGGATTCATTGTTTCTCAGCGTGGCATTGAAGTCAATCCCGCTCAGATTAAAGCCATTGAATCAATTCCGGATGTACTTCACAATAGGAAAGATGTCTTGAAACTGACAGGGAGGGTGGCCGCTTTGCGCAGATTCATTTCCCGATCGTCTGATCGTTGCAAAAGTTTCTTTGATGTTTTAAAATAGAGCAAGGAATTCGAATGGACTCTCGAATGTCAGCAAGCACTGAGAGATCTGAAAAAATATCTGTCAAATCCTCCGTTGCTCTCCACACCTCTGGAAGGTTAGCAACTGCTAATCTACCTGGCAGTCTCGGAGTCATCGGTAAGTGCTGTCATAGTACGGGAAGAAAAAGGTAAACAACTTCCTATCTATTACATTAGCAAAGCTCTAGTTGATGCAGAAACCCGTTATCAACCTCTAGAGATACTGGCATTGGGGCTAGTAACTACTGCACGTAAGTTACGCCCTTATTTTCAAAGTCATTCGATAACCGTGGTTACCACTTTTCCTCTACGAAATGTTTTTCACAAACCGGAATTCTCCGGGAGGTTGGTAAAATGGGCTATAGAGTTGTCCGAATTTGATATCACTTATCAGCCCAGGTAAGCGATAAAGTCAAAAGTTCTGGCAGACTTCAGCATGAATATATATCCTAAGGCACAGAAAGAAGCCATTCTTTATGCAGGGCAGGCTACGGGTACCTGGATCCTCCATACAGACGGCTCCTCGAGCATAAAAGGGTCGGGACTCGGACTGGTCCTCGTTGCTCCATCCGGAGAGACGGTAAGTCAAGCTATCAAATGTCCCTTCATTACTAACAATGAGGCCGAATATGAGGCCGAATATGAGGCCGTTATTGCAGGATTAGAACTAGCACGGAACTATGGGGCAACCATAGTCAAGCTAAAAAGCGATTCTCAGCTAGTGATCAATCAGATCAATGGAGGTTTCATTGCACGTGAATCCAGGATGCAGGCGTACCTCAGCCGAGTGAAAGAACTTTTGGCACAGTTTGACGACTCGGAAGCAATTCAGATTCCACGGGAAGAGAATCATGAAGCTGATGCTCTTGCAAACATGGGATCGGTTGCAGAAGTAGGGGCAGCTAGCTCTTCAGTTGTTGTTCAACTTCTCTACACAACCGTGGACAGAGGGAAGTTTGAAGTCAACGCCATCAGCACTACTTGGGACTGGAGGAATGAGATAACAAATTATCTTGTCCATGGAACTCTGCCCGCAGATGCAAAGGATGCTCGCAAACTCCGGGTAAAGGCTGCTATTTACACAATCCTCAATGGCGAGCTGTTCTGGAGAATGTTTGCAGGACCTCTCGCAAAATGTCTTGGTCCAAATCAGACTAATTATGTGATGAGAGAAGTCCACGAAGGCTGTTGCGGAAATCATTCCGGGGGTAAGGCATTAACCCGAAAGCTGATTCGTGCAGGTTACTATTGGGACAAAATGGAGAAAGATGCAAATGAGTTTGTAAGGAAATGTGACAAATGCCAGAGGTTTGCTCATCTTCTTCATCAGCCAGCAGAACCATTGCATTCAATAATCTCCCCGTGGCCCTTCATGAAATGGGGGATGGACATTGTTGGTCCTCTTCCCACGGCACCAAGGGGGATGCGCCTTTTATTAATCATCACTGATTATTTCACAAAGTGGGTCGAAGCAGCAGCATACTCGAAGATACGACAAACAGAGGTTGTCGATTTCCTCTGGCGCTTTGTCATATGTCGCTTTGGAGCACCTAAAGAAATAGTTGTGGACAATGGCCCGCAGTTCGTCGGCCAGAAAGTGACTAGGTTCCTTGACGATTTGCACATTAAGAGGATCACTTCTTCTCCATATCATCCTGTTGCCAATGGGCAGGCAGAATCTACCAACAAAATCATTGTTGAATCTCTTAAGAAGCGCCTCGAGCAGGCAAAGGGATGTTGGGTAGAAGAGCTACCTGGAGTATTATGGGCTTATCGCACTACAATAAAAATGAGTACCGGAGAAACTCCTTACTCATTGGTATATGGTGCAGACGCTCTGATCCCAGTCGAGATAGGAGAACCCAGTCTGCGATATGCACATGCCACTGAGGAATCGAACTCAGTTAACTTATCTGAAGAGCTGGACCTCCTTGAAGAACGCAGAGAACTGTCCCTCGTACGAGTGGTCGCCCAAAAGGAACGAATCGAAAAATATTACAATCGGGGACTGCGCGTACGAAGCTTCCAAGTCGGGGACTTTGTACTAAGAAAAGTCTCCCAGAGCACACAAGAGACAAATTCAGGGAAACTTGGCCCTAATTGGGAAGGACCCTACAAAGTGATCGCTTCGGTCGGCAAGGGGTCTTACCGCTTGGCACGACCAGATGGCTCGATTGTCCCGAACAGTTGGAATGTGGTTCACCTCAAAATGTATCACTTCTAGGTGGTAAAAACGGTTAGTTACTCTACACTTACCTTTTTATCTTTACATAAAGTCCTTGCTTTTATTATATATTCTTTCTAAATGGTACTAACGACCTAAACAAGGTCAGATCCGTTTAGCTCAACTGGCAGAGCTCGAAGTTCTTAACTTCGCGGCTGTGGGTTCGAATCGCACAACGGACACACTCCTCATTTGGTTATATGTGTTCAATATACAACTCACCGAAAACTATTTTCATATTATCACTTTACGTGTTCCAACATGAAAACAAGGGGGGTGGTGAGGGCCCTGTAGGCCAGATAAGACCTTCATACAGGCAAAAGACCTTATCAAAAGGCAGTGGATTTTCAAAACTTTTACGTGATAAGACTTCCACGGCAAATAAGAGGAGTCATTCACAAAACAAAAACTTTTACGTGATAAGACTTCCACGACAAATAGGAGGAGTCATTCACAAAACAAAACCTTCATGTGACAAGGCTTCCACGAAAATAAGAGAAGTCGTTCACAAGGCCAACGACTCGGCCGGAGCCAATCTACAGCGCCATGCAACAACTTTCGACTATTAAAACGATAAGCAGAGTTATACGCATAGAGCAATGATTTGGCTAAAACCCTAACGACCATAACTCGTTCAAACTACTTACAACTTACGACCTTTTCCCAACGAAAGGTTAAGTTAAAAAACATTCGGGCAGACTTTTGAAAATACGAACTTAATAAAGTTCAAAATTCAAGAAAAATAATTCCCAGTCATAAGGCACGAAAGCCACAACACATGTAAGCAAAAAGATCAAGAGTTCAAACTAAATATAGTCACTGAGCAGATCTAAAGTAGCATGTATACATTATCCTGTAAATTGATAAAATGCCGAAAACGGCTGACAGAAATTTGCAGAGTGTTCAAAGGCCAAAACAAACCGGCCATACAAAGGACCAGAGAGTCTCTACTAGACCTCTGTCCACCAACAAACAAGTCTAGCTCTCGCCAGACAAAATGAAAATACATCAATTATAGATTGAGGAAAAAGGGCATTAGCATGAAGGGCCATGACCAGGACTCAACGCACCAGCTCCGTCAGTCCTGCCGTCATTTCCTAAATCCTCGCCATCATCTTCATCTCCATCATCATCACCATCACCTTCAGACTCTTCAGGGGAGAGACCCAATGCTTGATGTATTCTTCGAACAGCGCTCTTTGTTGTCTGCAGCATCTCCTCGACATTAACTTGTCCAGCCTGGATCTGCACGAGCAATGTACGCTTGGCTTCAAGGGCCGCAAGCTTGGTCTTGATTTCCGATTGATCACGTAAGTTTGCCAAGTCCTTGGTTAATGCGGTCTGAGCACTCATTAACTGAGCGACCTGATCCTTGGCAGCTTGAAGATCAGAACGGGCTTTGATTGATTCTTCATTTGCTCTCTGCAGACCCATCTCAAGAGATACACGATTGTCGTTAGCGCTATTCAAAGAATTTCGGCATTCTTCAAGAAGTCTCTCCAAACCCTGGATAGAGCAGGCGAACCCTTCTTTCTCCTCGAAAAGAAGGTCCTTTCCCTGGTGAGAGCATTGATTTGCTCAAGACGATCATTGTTAACATCAGTTAACCGATTAACTTCTCCACCAAGGAAACCACACTGCTCAACCAGAGTCTTGTTGTCCTTCAGAGCTTCCAGCAATTCTTTCTTTATCTCCACCACTTGATCGACATTATTAAGCCTGGAGCGAAACATAAGCTCGGCAGCCAGCATGCTTGACTAAAAAAAAGAACGAAACAAGCTAAGGTTAAGGGTCCGAGGCTAAAGTTACTTCCAACATAAGAACGAGAAAATACTTACTCGGGCAGAATCAGCAGCAATCTGAAAGGCTAATTCCTCATCGCTCAGCTCCCTCAGCACCCATTCTTCACGGGGACCGATGAGTGAGGAGACCGCCTTAGCCAAGCCGCTTGGCCCAGTTATGAAGTTGACATCAGGGGCAAGTTTCAAAGTATGCTTCCTCTCACAGTACTTGGGTTCCCAAGCCTGTTCGGAAGGGTAATTTGGCCCGAACTTGTAACGGATACCCCTGATATCCTTCAACTTTGTCTGACCACTGATGACTGACCGCCAGAAAAACCTCGACGATGAGAGGTTAGAGTCATTTTCTGCTCCAGGATTAATTGTCTCACATTCACGAAGACCAACTGGAGTCGCCCCCTCAGTAGCCACGTTCTCTAGATCCTCGAAACGAAAAACACGAGGACCTCGGGTACTCTCTTGGGGAACTTCTTCCCTGGCTTCTTCCTTTACTTCTTCTTCATCCACCTTCCTCTTTCCCTTGTCCACACGAGAAGGACCTGCCTCCTCCCCATCACCAACTCGGGGACTCCTCTGCGGAGTACGGACGGCTTCCTCCTCGGCCCTTCTTCTGTCACTCATTCGCCTAAGAGGAACACCAACTTCAGCTTCAGTGTCCGAAAGATAGATAACCTCCTTGGCTAGACCCTCTCCCCGCACGGACTCGGGGACTTCAGCAGCAACCTCGGCATTCACTTCTACAGGCTCCGGGACACTGGCTCTAGGAGGAAGATCGCCACCAGCCGACAAGGGTTGCCCGGCAGCCACGGAAGTCTTACGAGTAGACTTTTTCCGTGCGACCCTCTCCTTGGCTCCTTCTCTTCCTCTTCAAGGGGCCCAGTCCATCGGACAAGAACTCTTCACCCCCCTCCCTGCTGTGCAGAGCATCCACCGAAGCTAGTATAGCCTCAGCCTCAGCAACTGGGTCAGCAACAGGTTCGGTAGGTCCATCTTGGGGAGGAGCGGGAAAGAAATCTGCCGAAGTGCCTAAACCTGCAAAAAAGGTGAAACGGTCAGACATGAGGAGGGTTCAAGGAAGAAGAATTATCATGGAGGTAGAAATATTCTCACCGTGGTGTTTCACGGTCAAACTCTTGAGAGTAGCGAAGTACGCCCACTCTCTTTTCTCCGGTCCAAATCTCTTCAAAATCGGCTTAACCCACGCCGTCAGTTCATCAACAGATATGAACCCGTCGTAAGGTTGCTTGGCCGCTGCACAAAGAAATTGAGCGAAGTTAGCGGAAGAAGGAAGGAGAATATAAAAAAAAAACTCGGGGACTCACGCGTCTTATTCCAGACTTCTGGAAGATAAGTCCTATCGTCAAGAGTCAAGGCCGAGGAGCGCACGAACAGATACCGGTGCACCCAGCCTCGGTCACTGGTATCCTCAGAACTGCGCACCAAGCCTTGCTTCCGCGCATCCTGGCATTTACATAGCCATCCTTAAAAATCTGTACACTATACAAAGAAATAAAATGCTTGTAGTCAAAAGATTGATCGGTTTCTGTCGCAAACCAATCTAAAAGTGTAACTATCCTATATATACTGGGGCTCAATTGCCCCGGGCAGAGAAGGTACTCCCTGCAAAGCCTCTCCAGCACAGGGTGCAAGGTCAACCTACATCCCACTGTGAAACGGTAGGTGCACATGGCTGTCCACCCAGCCCTGTGGGAAGTAATGTTCTCTCCCTCAGAGACCGGCAAGAGGGGAACTTCATCGCCCCAGTTGCAGTCCATCCTCACATGAGGGATCACCTCCTTCGTGATCCCCGACCTAAACCTATACGCCGGCCAGTTGCGCGTATCTCCCTATCTGTTATGAAAGGACTTAATATTACAGTCCGCCTCAAGTTCACCCCATTTCTTAGGGATTATTTCTGCAGCAGTGGCTTGAGTAGCCCGAGGCCTAGGAGAGGCTGTCGTGGAACTGCCAGCATTATCGGTACTCTGATTTTTCCTAGATCTTGAAGCCATGATTTCAGGAAAAGAATGAAGTTATCAAGAAAAACTCAAAAGCTAGTTCAAAGGTTTTCAAAGAACAACGCAGAAGAGATAAAGGCAAGTAAAAAGTTTCTCATCAAGTGAATCCCTATTTATAGGAACAAAGATTCAGCCCCACAACTTCCCTCGAGACACGTGGAGTTTATCGGAGAAACTACGACCAGATCTGGCCGTCGAAGGAGGAAATAGGGTTAATCAAAATTTTATAGCGCCATCATTATTCTGAAGAATAGCGGTCACCTCGCAATCAACAGACGACGTGTGCACGTGGTTGAGGTGGTTAAAATCATTACTTTTACCCTTGGGATACGCAGTAGTCACTTCAGAGTAAACTGCGGTTCCACAGGAGTGCCAGCTGCAGTTACTTTTTTATACGGCGCATTTAATGCACACGTCATAAGGGCTTGTCATTTATCTGATAAGGTTCATACGTCATCGAGATGCATCATATGAAGACAAAAAGTTTACGAAAATTCCCGCCAAAGTTCTTATCCACTCCTCGGATAGATACTCTGTTCGAGAAGTGCGGGGACTATCTGTATTGGATAAAAGCTGACTGGACTTTGAAGAGTGACACGTGTCTTCCACGTGGCACGAGCAGACGTTTCGACGGACAGATACACCGGACAGACATTTCTTACAAGCAGACCTACGGAAGTTACGGAATATTTCAACGGTCAACATAGTCTAAATGAGCAATTATTAGCATTATTATCCACGATCATTCATTAAATGGTCATTAAGGCAATCATTACAGCCCAGCGGTTACGACTTCGCTGAATAAGTGCCCAGCAGTTACTTATCCAGACGGATCCACGCCCAACGGTTACTACAATTCCAACGGTCGCCTATCAGGCCTATAAATAGCGTTTACCTTAACCAATTGTACAACAACTTGACTTCCTATCAACACTATCAATAAGAATACTCCCTCACTCTTGCTCAGATATACTTTGCTCATATCTTGATTACTATTTTAGCATTTGGACTATCTGAAGTGTGGTGGATATCGACCAACTCTCCCCGGAGACGAAGGATACGATACGTTTACCTCTCTTTGCTTTTGTTTATATTTTATCTTTATTGTTTAGTATTGATATTTCGTCCTCGCATTATCATCATCTCGATTCACCGCATAACTCTTAATCTCAACTGTTGACCGTGACTCCGCAAATACAAATTTAATTGTTAATTGGCCTAAAATCGGATCTAGGTTAAACAAAGATCATTGATGCTAAAGCTCATATTGCTCAATCACAAAAAAAAAAAAAAAAAATTACACTAGAAAAAAGAATGTGATTGGCAGGCTTTATTTGCAAGTTCTAGGAGTCTTACCCAAATCTGAGTGGAGAGGCATGATCCTAAACAATGTGGCTAAACCTAAGGCCGTCTTCACTCCCTGGCTTTAAATGAAACAAAGGCTCTTAACAGATAGGCTTACACCTTGGGGAGTACCAGTGGATCTAATTTTTTTAATGTGTAAACAACAATCAGAAACATGCAGTCACCTGTTTATCCAATACTCATTTGCTGCTATGGTATGGAATAAACTTTGTTGCTGGCTGCAATTGCAGAGTGCACCTGGTAGGTCTTGGGAGGATCGCCTCAAATGGCTCATATGCAAATCAAAGGGAAGAACAATTTAGGCAAACTCGCTAAAAATGATGTATGCTGAGTTCAGTTATACCCTTTGGAGGAAATGAAAAGACTAACAGAGAGATAGAAAGCATAGCCTGGGAGATAGTTTGTATATGTAATGTTCAAACAACTGATAAAACGAACCCACTACTACACAACCTTATCAAAAATGAAGGGAGCATTAGTTTAGTATGATAAGAGTACAAAAGTAGATTAGGACCATGTAATAAATTGGTCCATAGTTCTTTGTAATTTTCTCTAATTGGATCAGCAAGTTGTGTTAGCTTAGCTGAGAACCTAAATGTAAATTTTGGTGATTTAATAAAACATTTAATGACAAAAAAAAAAGAATATGACATTTCAATTTTTCAGTTATATTTTTATACAAAGCGGGTTTTCCAAAATATTGTCTCAAGTATCTTTGGAAAGTTCATATCAAAATATTGATCTCATTTTGGAGTTAATTTGAGGTGTTTGGAAGATGATTTTCATATATCCACCATTGTTGAGCTTAAATATGAAATTTAATTTATTTTATTTGTTGTTTGATTCAAACTAGGTATTGCAAAATATTGTCCCTAATATCTTTGAAAAGTTCATGCTAAAATTTGGTCACATTTGAAGCCGATTTGAGGTACTTGAAAATAAATTTTTGAGTTGAAAATCAAAGAAATACTGTGTAAATTGTATACTACAGTAGTATACTACTACAGTTTACTATAACGGTATCCTGGTACAGTATACATTTTACTACACTTATACTTCAACTGTAGACCACAATAGTATACTGCCATAGTTTACTTTAATAGTATACCGTTGTACTATATAGTTTACTACAACTATATACTTCAACTAGATATTGTATACTCTTTTGGTATATACCTTTCTTTGTCTGGATTGGAATGTGGGCTATTATCGAACAAGTAAATGTTTCAAATTGTGTGGTTTTGAATACAATATATTTTTTTGGTATATCGTATACTCTTTTCGTAAATATTTTTTTTGTGTTTCGATCGAGGTTATGAGTTGCTGTCGAATATTTTCAATTTTTTTGTTTTGAATAGATTATATTTGTTTGGTATATCGTATCCTTTTTTAGTATATATCTTTTAGTGTTTGGATCGAAGTCTTAACTACTACCGAACAAATAAATATTTTTATTTCGTTGTTTTGAATATAATATACCTTTTTAGAATATTGTATGCTTTTTTGGTATACGTTTTATTTCTTGTTGCATATCTTGAATGGTAAATTAGAAAGGTCTATAGGATAACCTAAGAGTATGCATTATTGTCATACTGCACAAATAAATTTTTCTGTTGTACAACTTTGTAACATACATATATCTTATTGGTACACTATTGTATAGAGGCTCAATATAATTATTTACTCTTATGGTATATAATATATTGTAATGGTATACTAAGTAGTACTAATTTTTCAGTGTAAGTATCTAAAATCAACAACCTAAGAAGTCTCACTCCTGATGAACATGAATTTTAATTTAAAAAAAATCAAAAGAAATTAAATGGGAAGAAGTTGCTATAATTTTAGTATATAATATTCCAAAAACATAAAGAGATAAAAAAGGGAAAAAACCAAAATGAGAAAAAAAAAAGACAAAAAAATTGTATACTACCTCAGCTTTTTTAATCACTGATACAGAGATAAAATGTAAGGGGAAAAAAAGGAAAAATAATAAATATACGATAACAATTGTTTCACTTAGGAAAATAAACTATGTATACTAATAAACCATTTTATTATCTTGAAAAAAGTCAGAAAAAGAAAACAAAGCAAAGGTATATTGTATCGATTATTTGTCGATAACATGTATTAAGAAAAAATAAAAAAGAAACAAAAAAAAGACAAAAAAGAAGTGTACTAGATCATTTTTTAAATAATAAATAGAAAGATAATAAGTGGAAAATAGTATGCTATGTTAGTCATTATAATCATTAATATAAAAAAGAAATACAAGAAGGTATATAAATTTATCTTTTTCTATATTGGTATAGAATAAATGGGTAAAAAATAATGAAAATAAAAAATTATTACTACATCAATTATATTTTTAATTATTGGTATAGAAAAAATATGAGCAAAATATAAAACTGAAAAAACAATTGGAGCAATAACTTGTATGAATCAAAATATAAAAAATATATATCTTTTAGGAAAATAAATGAATGAAATTAGGAAAAGATAACTAAAAGAAACATAAAAGAAAAGGAGGAAAATTAAAGAAAACAAACAAAGAAAGAAAGAAGAAAATAAGGAAAGGAGAAGAATACAAATATACATACTTTGAAGGCCTAGGGCCCTAGGCTCAAAGGAATTTCTCAATTCATTTTGAATGTCACTATTGCCACTGTTGCAGCACTAAACTATACCAATTGATACGTGGTAAAATATGGAAGCGACAAAGCAAAAATTAAAGTGAGATGTGGCTCGAACGATTACCTAAATAGCAACGAGAAACTATGTCTCGTACACCTCGGGTGAAGGTCAAGGAACACCTACACTAAGCAACTATCATCAAGGGCACTCGGCTCTCGCAAATAGAATGACCGAAAGAGGATTGAGGTTCAACTTGGATTCTTCCAATTGAAATCAAGCCAAAATACAAGGTTTCAAAGAGAGCAATGCTCATGAGTTTTAATGTTCAAGACTAGGTAAATGAGATTAAAGCCTTAAGGGAGTCTTTTATAGTCTTCCTTTACACATAATGAAAGGTCCTAAATACCCCCCACTTGGCTAGGTGGTCTGCCTCATCCTAGGACATGTGGAGGAAGCTCAAAATCATCTTGGGGCGCTCCTCATTGGTGCCTAGGCGGTCCTCCCTCAAAGATACTCAAGTGCATGATCTTCAAATCTCTTCCAGAGCTCCTATCTTTCACGCCTTTCCATACCAAGTGTCCGTGAGCATCTTGGATCGCTTTAGCTTGGCTCCTAGTGCATGGTCTTGTGGTAGTTTTCTCCGCATCATCCTACCCTTTTTGGAGAAGATTTCGTCCTCGAAATCAAGGCGTCATCCTCCACGGCATCATCACCTACATCACAAAGAGTCAAGTCAGAAATATTGTACTCACCGGGCAAATCAATCACGTATGCATTGTTGTTGATCTTGGATAGCCCTTGGAATGGTCCATCTCCTCGGGGTGCCAACTTCTCTTTCCTAAGGTTTTGGAACCTCTCTTTGTGGAAGTGCACCCACACCCAATCTCTTTTCTTGAGTTCCAACTTCTTCCTTCCCTTGCTCATCTTGGATGCCACCTTTGAATAGGCTTCTTCCAAATTCTTCCTTGCCTTAGCATGTATCTCAAGCATAGCCTTAGCTCGGCTTTTACCTTTAAAACTAGCAACCATATCCTTTGGCAAAGGGGTTTGATCAAGTGGGATCAAAGTATTAAAGCCATAAACACACTCAAATGGAGTCATGCCAATCATGCTATGCAAAGTACAGTTATATACAAACTCCATAAGAGGCAATTTATTAACCCATGTCCCGGCCTTACCTCGGGTCATAGCTTTAAGAAGAGCCCCCCAAAGTTCGGTTCACCACCTCGGTTTGCCCATCCGTTTGAGGGTGGTGGGACGTAGAGAACAACAACTTGGTGTCAAGAGCACCCCACTAGCACCTCCAAAAATGGCTAAGGAACTTAGAGTCCCTATCACTCACAATGGTTTGAGGCACACCATGCAACTTTAACACATAATCAATGAACAAAGAAGCAACATGTTGTGCATTATTACTCTTTTGCACGGAATGAAGTGAGTCATTTTTGAGAACCTATCCACGACAACATAAATGCTATCATATCCCCCCCTCCCCAGACCATGTTAATCCCATAACAAAATCCATAGAAATGTCCATCCATGGACTAGTAGGAATAGGTAAGGGAGTATACAAATCATGAGAATTTGACTTGGACTTAGCATGCTTGCATTCTAGACAAGCATTGCATAGTCGCTCAACTTGTAATCCCATCTTAGGCCAATGAAATTGCTCCATGAGAATGGCCAAGGTTTTATTCCTCTCAAAGTGACCCATCAAGCCTCCACAATGTGCTTCATGCACTAGCCATTCCCTCCATGAGGACTAGGGTACACAAACTCTCTCATTCTTGAAAATGTAGCCATCTACCCATTGGTATTTCTCCACACTTTCCCCTCTCTTTAGAGCATCATGAATGCTCTTGAGCTTTGGGTTATGTTCATACATCAATTTTATACTTTCAGACCCTATGAGCCTAGAAGCGAGAGTGGTAGAAAGAGCGAACTTCCTAGAAAGTGCATCACCTACAACATTGTCCTTTGCCTTCTTGTAATGAATTACATAGGGAAAAGACTCAATGAACTCCACCCACTTGGCATGCCTCTTGTTCAACTTCTCTTGGCCTCTAAGATATTTGAGTGACTCATGATCACTCTTAATCACAAATTTCCTAGGCCAAAGATAATGTTGCCAATGAGCTAGAGCTCTTACTAGGACATACAACTCCTTGTCATACGTAGAGTAATTCAAGGTTGCACCCTTCAAATTTTCACTAAAGTAGTAATGGGTATCCCATCTTTCATGAGAACACCTCCAATACCCGCACCCGAGGCATCACATTCAACCTCAAATGCCTTCTCTTGAGGCTCTCCCCACACAAAAGGCTTGGCTTTCTTCACCAACTCGCTGAGTAGTGCGCCAATGGTGCTAAAGTCCCTAACAAATCGCCTATAGAAACTAGCAAGGCCATGGAAACTCCTCACATGAGATACAGTGGTAGGAGTAGGTCAATCTCTAATTGCTTCAACTTTGGACTCATCAACCTCTACACCATTTGCACTAACAACAAAGCCCAAGAAGACAACCTTTTCAACACAAAAGGCACACTTCTTAAAGTTAGCATAGAGCTTTTCATATCATAGCACTTTAAGTACTTGCCTCAAGTGGCCAACATGATCATCTATTGGCTTACTATAGATCAAGATATTATCAAAATAGACAACCACAAACTTGTTGATAAACGATTTCAAAACATGGTTCATTAGCCTCATAAAAGTGCTAGGTGCATTGGAGAGACCCAAAAGCATCATCAACCATTCATAGAGACCAAACTTGGTCTTGAATGTGGTTTTCCACTCATCACCCGGTTTCATTCGGATTTGGTAGTAGCCGGACCTAAGATCTATCTTAGAAAAAATACTAGAACCACTCAATTCATCAAGCATATCATCAAGTCTAGGAATGGGATGATGATACTTTATCGTTATCTTGTTGACCACACGGCAATCAACATACATTCTCCATGTACCGTCTTTCTTTGGAACAAGAATCACTAGTACGGCACACGGACTCAAGCTTTCACGAACTAATCCTTTGTTGAGCAACTCATCCACAACTCTTTTGTATCTTCAGGGTTGCTCCTATAGGCCGACTTTTTGGAATTTGGGACCCCTGGACAATGTCAATTTGGTGCTCAATCCCCCTCAATGGAGGAAGACTACTAGGCATCTCTTTCGGGAACATGTCCTAAAAAACCTTCAAAACATTCTTAGTAGCACTAGGAAAAGGGTTAGGGTTAGTATCATAATCACAATCGGAATTTAAAACCATACCTTTATGCACTAGACAAATGAGATATTTGGTGCCATCATTACCTCTCACTCACCCAGTTGCATCATGACACAAATGCCACCGGTAGAAGATGGTGGAGTGGTTGGGCTCTAGGCCAAAGGCTTAGTCACCACAGGGGACTTAGCTTTAGCTGTCTCTTTCAATTTCCTCATGCGCCTATAGTCATCACTCACTTGCTTCAGCGTCAAGGGCTTGAGCACATACTTCTTGCCCTCATGCTTAAACGTGTAAGTGTTGGCTCTGCCATCATGAACCACACTCCTATCATATTTCCAAGGCCTACCAAACAAGAGATGGCAAGCTTGCATTGGCACCACATCAAACATGAGCTCATCTTGGTAGTTCCCAATCTTGAACTTTATCAAGACTTGCTTCACTACCTTCAACTCCCCACACCCACTTAACCATTGCATACGGTAGGGTTGTTGGTGTTTAAGGGCAGATAGTTTCAATTGTGACACCAAAGATTGGCTCGCCACATTAGCACAACTACCCGAATCAATAATCATGGAGCACACTTGTCCCCTAACTCTACATCTAGCATGGAACAAGTTCTCCCTTTGCACATCCACTTCCTCCTCACTCACCATGGCACTCAAACTTTGACGTACCACTAGAAATATATTAGGATCATCACCCTCCGTTGTATCCTCTTCACACTCAACTCGCTCATCGCCCTCAACCACCTTACCTTCGGGCTCACTTTCTTCTTCATACACCAACCCATCATCCATGATTATCATTATTTTTCGAGTGGGGAAATCTTTGGTAAAAGTGGTCATATCCCTTGCACTTGTGACATTGAAAAGAAGAAGGAGAAGGAGAATTTAAATGAGTTTTAGAATTACCTCCCGGCTCCTTGAAGTTACTTTTTGGTGCAGCTTTCTCACAGGGCTTCTTCACATTTTGGCTTCCACTAGCACCACTGGTATAAGGACTCTTCCAATTCTTGGTTTGGCTCACAGAAGTAGAAGTAGAAGTAGTGCTTCTATAGCGAGTAGCTTTGTCTTCCTTACTCCACTTTTCAGCTTCCACGGAGGCATCATAGACTTCTTGGAGTGTTGGGAAATGGTGCAACCTCAATTGAGAAGCAATCTCTTGGTTTAGGCCATTCTTGAATATAATGATAGCTTACTCAACATCTTCCGTTTCCATGTCAAGCGCCATTCGGTTCTTTTCAAAATCATTAAAATATTCTTCAACCGACTTGGTGCCTTGTTTCAATTCATAGAGTCTCTTGAGTTGCTCTTGCCGGAACTTGGGAGTCACATGCTTCTCATGCATCGCATCCTTCAATTGTTCCCAAGTCATGTGAGTACACATCCTTATTTTTCTCTAGCGATGCTCGTCAGAGTATCGAACGGCCGACGGTGGTTCTCAGGCGGACATCAAGTGACGACTTGGTGGATGTAAACTATAGAAAATTCTAATTTTTTTCCTTAATATGTTTATTTTATTTATATACTTTCTGAATTGATGTGTTATCTAACCTTATTTGACAAACATTAAAAGTAATTATTATCTGATTTTCATATCTGTTTGACAGTGGTAATGATGGTTCGGGCAGGCGACAACAGCTGGGTATTAAAAAAAGCATTTTTGTGCTTCGTTTTTTAATAAATGAAACTGATGTATAAAAAATACTTTGCAATAATAGAAAAATATACTTTAGATCCTTAGTTTTTTAATAAATGAAACTGATGCATAAAAAGAAACTTTGCAATAATAGGAAAACGTATTTTTAGATCATTAATTGATTTATTATACCCAGTTGTACAGAAATATCAAGTTAAAAAGAAAATGCACGCAGTTCTAGAATCACACAGATAGATAAAATATATTTGATATATTATTTTTTCAGACCAGAACATAAGCATATGGTTCTGATACTAGTGAAGGATTACATGTGTACAAATATATATGAAATAGATTTGTATGCATAAATCTAACCCGAAAACTTACTTTTTTTTCTTGTAATGGAAGCGGAAGCTGTAGATTTGGAACCGCAGTTGGAATCACTAGGCGTCGGTGCTTGTCAGGATGTGATGGAGTAACCCCTTTACTCACAGTCTAAATCATAAATATTTGATGTAAAAAAGAGATATCTTTTTACTGTATTATCAAAATACACTATAGTTGTCCCTTTTATAAAAGTGTACTTGGATAACTTTGTTTTTTACTCTAAAACTTTTAAGAGAATTGTTATGAATGGACTCTTAAATCCTAAAATTAAAATGTATCATGTCTACCATACAAGACACCAATTATTCGTTAAATAATAAAATTAGAAACACCACAACAACTATATATGTATGTTTGACGGTTATTAATAACATAATTTACCAAAAAATATATATAAATAACATATTTTACCAACATATAGTTTGACTGATATTATTCTGATTACAAGCACAAGGCAAAATCCAGAAATCATTATTTACTTACCTTTTCTTATCTAATTTACTTACCTTTTATTATCTCTCCTTTCCATATTTGGTGCTCATTTGTTCCTATATATAGTTCACAATACCTTAAGCCTGACATCAAGAACTAATAGATACAATTCGATTATTATTAAACGATACTGATTAGAAATCATGAAGAACTTCTCAAGCATAGCTGCCTTTATATTTGTCCTTATCATTGTTCTCTGTAAGTTGCATACTAATCTATATCATTTTAATTAATGCACATATTGTGAAAACCTTAAAAAATAGTAAATATTTTAGCTTAGAACTAAATAAAATGAAAATTTTATGATGAAAGATGGATTACTTTAACGTTATGTTTGGGGAATTCAGTTATTGAAATTTAGCTTAATGAATAATCTCGATTTGCTTTTATCTCATCAAGTCTCTTGTTCTCTTGTACAAATTTCATAGTGATCAAATAATTATTCAATTTTGCTATTCTCACAGAGTTCTTTTGTTTTTTTTTTTTTTTTTCTGTCAACACAACTATAGGTGCAAAGACGAGAGGATTACATCTTGATACCAAAGAATGTCGAGTACCACTTGCAGCTACCAAACCTTGTGATCCAACAGATTGCAACACTAAATGCTTTCAACAGTACCAAGGAAAGCCGCTACCTGCTGGTATTGAAGGACAACTTCTTGGAGGAGATTGCTTAGCTGACGATTGTTTTTGCACTTTTTGTTGTGAAAAGGGCTGCCCTGATCTCCGGTCTTGAATTCTCTTACTAGCTGATGGGATACATTGATACATAAGTTTCTTCTTTGTTATTGTATAATTGTCAGGTCCACCTGTTGTTTTTGAAGTGGCAAATTGTTATAATCTATGCACCTTCTAAAGGCACTAGAATTGGGGGTTGAATAGTGTTTACCAATTTTCGTTTCAAGAACCTGATTCTCCTGAATGTAGAACCTAGTTCTCACCTTCGTAATTATGCTGGTTCAAGCACTGCAACACGTCACAACCACACTCACAGAAAACACAAGGATTTTACGTGGAAAACTCCTTGCTCAAGGGAGAAAAACCACGACCCATACTCTGGGATTTGAGAACTGAATCCACTAACACAACGAGCAAGTTTCCTATTACAAACTCTGTAACCAAGGGGCTACACTCTAGACCCTAATCACTACTCAAAGCTAAACTCTAGCTTTTCAAGTAATTTCGCATAAGTTCACCTAATACATATGCTTCTACAAAAAACCAATAGGTAAAACCAATGAAAGATCAAACTAAAGACAACTTACAACTTGATGAACCTAGAAAGAATATCTAGACTCAATACACTGCATGCACTTCAGTTGTCTTCTCCAGTTTACTCACGTAGAAGGATACTAGATTGCCTTTGTATGCTCTCACCTCTCCGTTTGTGAATAACCGCTTCACGGCTGCATCAACTACTTGTATTTATATGGGCCTTGTAACCCTAGTTGAGTCCTACAAGGAATCCTCGTAATTATGGTAAGACGAGATTCCTAGTAATTCTTTTCCTTGTTGAAGTCCAACTCCTATTCATACTTCGAAGATACAGCCTGGGCACCGCCTCTTTTAGTTTGACGAGGATTGATATTCATTCACGCGCCACTATTCCTAGTTCCGCAGGGATTTGCGACCCGCAACTCTTTTCGATCAGTCGTTCCCTTCATTGCAAGGACTAGGTTCTTCTCTAAGACCACTGAGTCCTTTACGTTTTCTCATTCTTCAAAACCAGCACTCAACAAATTCCCCCTTTTTGATGATGACAAACAAATATTGCCCAAGAACCTGAATAGACAAAATTCCCAAAAGCACAGAAATGTAACAAGTTCAAGAAAAAATGAAACAGATGAATTAGGTCACAAACACCCCAACATTTCATTCTTCCCCCTTTTGGCATCATCGAAAAGATTCAAATACCTGCATGAACCTGTCAATACTATCCAGTCTAAAGCACAAGGCAACAAGTCAGTAATAAGAGCACACACAAGCAGAAATAAGGGCCCAATCAAGAACCAATTACTTAAAAGTAAACAGTCACAAACATAAGAAAATTAAAACCATTATCCAGGGTGTGATAACAACACGACCCCATCAATAAGTACACAACTGAAACAGAAATTGTTTTAAACAACCATCACATGCACAGGGGAGAATTGGAAGGAATTATCAATATGCGGAGAAAGGAATAGGAGGATAGGACAGGAGGACTCAAGGCTGAAGGTTGAAGTGTTTGACAAGTGCCTCAAGTTGCTTCGTATTCTTGGCCCTCTCCATCACTAACTCGGCCTCATACTTGTGGCAGTCTATCTTCAAACGATCAATTTCTTGATCCTTCAACTTCAGCTATCTGTGGAGCTCTGCATTTCCTGTATTCACTTCAAAGACATGAGTCTCCAGCTCTTTCATAGCATCAATGGCCTCCTCAGGTCCATATTCCTCACTCTCCTCAGCTAGCTCTTGCTTGACCTGCATAGGTTTCTTAGAAGCTCTACTCTCCTTGAAGAAGTCACAATTTTTAAGCACATTATGCCCAAACATCTGATGAATGGTTGGCTTCTTCCCAGCTTCCAGAGGGACCCCAAAATGCTCAAGTACTTGTTGGATGATATAGGAATGCACCAGAGAATGTGGCTTCTGATCTGTATCAGCAATCCTCTTGATATGTCTAATGATTAGCCCAGGTAAATTGATCTTTACCCCCTATCCAGCAAGTCTCTCCTCTAGGCAGAAGGAACCTGTGCACAAACTCAAACAGCAACTGGTGTGCAGGTTCCATCTCCTTCTTATCTACCTTCCTCTCCTTCCTTAGCTTGGGTTTTCCTGAGAATTTCTTGACCACTTCCAGAGGAGTCACTCCATCAGTCCTCTTGGGCCACTTCAATTTTATGTACCTGCAATAACCTTCAGCAGGTATGTCAAGAATCACTCCAAGCTCAGGTCTCCCAAACTCTATCTCAATTCCCTTCACTGTGGTGTACACTCTCCTAGTATTTACTCTACAGTTGGTGTAGAACTCTCTGATCTCATCAACAAACAACCTCCTTTCTTTGTTGGCAAACAAGCCAAGCCATCCCTGGTCACCAATCATTCTTAGCAATGGTTTCATGTGAAATTCCTTCTCATCATGCAAGATGCTGCCAGGCAACACCTGATGCTTTGAAAAGAAGGGTACCCTGTCAACCTCTTCTTCACTGCCTCTCCTTCTCTTCCTGCTCTCAGCTTCACTATCTGCGTCAGAATCACTTGGTTCAGCATAACTACCAGTCTCACTTTCTTCTTGTACCTCCTCAGTTCCTTTTTCTTCCACCCTTTTCTCTTCCTCTCTGTCTTTCACCTGTGAAATTGTCCTCTACAGCTTTCCTAACTTCTCCAACTGTTGCTTCAAGGCAGACTTAGTACCAACTCTCCTGGCAGCAGGCTCAGCAACAGCTTGTCACTACTCTCTTCACTCACTTCATCAACCAGCCCACTCTTTGTCACTAACTTTCCCCCTTTCACCAGTCTCCTCCTCTTTTCCGGCTCTATTCTGTTTTCTTTGACAAATACTACCTCTTCTTCTTCTTCCTCACACTCCAGTTTCTCATCCTCCTCACCAAACTTTCTTTTCCTCTTTGATTCTTCTGCTTTCTTAGCAACTTCTTCTTTTTCAGCTTTTTCTGTTACCATCCCTTCATTCTTTTTTTCTCCAGAATCTGTCCAATTTAAGTCTGCATCATCAGCCTCAGTGGAATTTTGACAAGCAACAGGCTCTTGACACAAATCCTTTGAGGCTTCAGCAAGACCAGGTCCTCCAACTACTGGACCTTTTGGCACATATTCTTCCTAATTCTTCTCAGTACTCTCAACAACTTTACAGGGCTCCATTTCACTTTCTCTAAGGGATTCAACAAGATCTTGTTCCCTAAGTTGTTCTTTTACTCTTTCTGCTATACCCAACTCTACACCAGTCTTTTCAACTAACGGCATCTGTAAATCTTCCTAAGTTCATCCTGTCCACTATCTTGCTCTGTTTCATATGGGTTCCCCCTATCTATTTTGTCAGCATGCTCAACTCCTATAATTTTGTCTAGTCCTGTTACTAGGGTTACAGTGTCTGTAGTACCAGGGCTTTTTATATCTACTAAGCCACCAGGAGTAGATGAAATAGGATCAGGGATTACCTCAGACTGTGATTGTGATGAACTTTGCGCAATGGGCGTAGTAGGTACTGCTCTTGACCTCATCTTCTTAACCAATTTCTTGTCGCCTTTTTGAAGAAATTTTGTGCGGGCCCTAGCGATTCTTTGTGCGAGAGTAGATGGGGGTGGTTTTGCAGACATGGTGAAGACTTTAAAGAATTTTCACTGAGATTTCAAGAAAATTTTCTGTTTTAGGTTTTGGGAGAGAATTTTGGTGTAGAAGGGGAGAAGTAGTTGGTTTGAGAGGGATTCTGAGTGTATCGACATAAAGGGGAAGGGTTTTGGTGATTAGAAAACTTCTAGGGAAGACAAAGAAATAATGATGTAACGTAGAGAAGCAGCTTTTTGCAATTTTTGAAAACCGGGAAGAGTTAAAGATTTGACGGTTATGGACTCATTTAGTATACCCTTTTTAAGTAGTGGGGTCCAAACAAGTCAAATAGAATTCTATCCGAAAAAGGAATGTGTTCCTATAATTTAGGACAGTTATAAGAACATGGAGGATCTCCCTTGACACACGAATAATTGACAATTTAATTTCAGTTATGACTTCTATCATGCAGGGTAGTGTGAATGTACCTGGACATGATCCCTCATGCTTCAGACGGTTCCTTCTTAGTACATAGTAGGTTCTTCATGGGATCACATTATTCTCACTGGTGCTCAAAGACTGAACAAGTGTACTTATTAAAGTACAGGGTTAGACTGGACATTAATGACAGAATTCAAACATGAACAATTGAATACTTAACTAACCAATCATAGAGGGATTACTTGCTGGGTCATCCGTGTATTTTGGTCATCCCTAATTCCAACCTGTTCCTCTCAAACTGTATCTTGTTCAATGCTTTGGTGAATATGTCAGCAATTTGATCTTCAGTCCTGCACGAATTCATGGTAATCAGACCCTTTTCCACATTATCTCTCAGGAAATGGTGTCTAATGTCAATGTGCTTGGTTCTTTTATGTTGGACTGGGTTCTTGGCAATATTCACTGCACTAGTGTTATCACAGAAAATTGGCACTGCTCCACACTTGATACCAAAGTCCTCCAGTTGTTGTTTGATCTACAGCAATTGTGAACAGCATGATGCAGCTGCCACATACTCAGCTTCAGCAGTAGATAAGGAAACTGAGTTTTGCTTCTTTGTAGCCCAAGAGACCAAACAAGGACCTAGAAAGTATGCCATTCCTGAAGTGCTTTTCCTATCAACCAAATGACCTGCATAAACTGCATCAGCAAAACCAATTAGTTCAAAAGTACCTCCCCTTGGGTACCAAAGACAAAGGTCCTGAGTTCCTTTCAAATATCTCAGTATCCTCTTTACAGCTGTCAGATGTGACTCCTTAGGCTTGGACTGAAATCTAGCACACAGTCCTACACTGTATACGATGTCAGGTTGACTGGCTGTGAGATAAAGAAGTGAACCTATGATTCCTCTATATTTTGTCTCGTTTGTCGAAGGACCTCGTTCATCCATATCCAGCTTGGTTCCGGGTGCAATAGGGGTAGTCATTTCTTTTGCTCCCTCCATGTCAAATTTCTTCAGCAGTTCCTTCACATATTTTTGCTGATGAATCATAGTTCCTTCAGGCATTTGCTTTATCTGCAACCTAAGGAAGAAATTTAGTTCACCCATCATGCTCATTTCAAATTCACTTCCCATCAGGTCGGCAAATCCTTTGCTCAGCTCCTCATCAGTTGCTCCAAAGATGATATCATCGACATACACTTGAACCACCAGTAGATCTTTTCCTTTCTTCTTGAGGAATAGCGTGTTGTCAATTTTACCTCTCGAAAAGCCATTCTTCAGTAGGAATCCTGAGAGTCTTTCATACCAGGCTCTAGAAGCTTGCTTCAATCAATAAAGAGCCTTGTCCAGTTTGTAAACATGATCAGGAAATTCATTGTTCACAAAGCCTGGAGGCTGTATCACATAGACTTCTTCATTCAGGTAGCCATTTAGAAAGGCGCTCTTTACATCCATCTGATATAGTATGAATTCCATGTATGTAGCAAAAGCAATCAACATTCTGATGGCCTCCATTCTTGCAACTGGTGCAAAGGTTTCATCATAGTCTATTCCTTCTTCCTGACTGTAACCTTGAACTACTAACCTTGCCTTGTTTCGTGTCACTATACCATGCTCATCTAGTTTGTTCCTGAACACCCATTTTGTTCCAATTATTGATCTGTCCTTCGGTTTAGGAACTAGGTGCCACACTTTGCTTCTTTCGAATTGATGAAGTTCCTCCTGCATGGCTAGAATCCAGTCTGGGTCTTCTAGAGCTTCTTTTACATTCTTTGGTTCCAAAGATGAGAGGAAAGCAAAGAATGCACAGATGTTCTTCAAGGCTGACCTAGTTATGATTCCTGTATCCAGTTCAGATAGGACATTCTCCAAAGGGTGAGAGCTTTGATGTTTCCATGGCCTGAGTTGAATATGACCGGAAGAACCTGCAGCATTATCTTGGAGGGATTCTTCCTGACTTGCTGGATCATTAGCTTCATCAGAAGTTCCCCCTGTCAAGTTGACTCCTAGTTCTAGTGTGCTTGGATTTTCACCTGATGTCTCCTTGTCTTATGAGTCTTCCAGTTCATCTACACCTTCTTCCCTCCTTAAGCCAATCACTTGATCATCTGCCTCAATCTCCCCCAATGCCTTATCTGATTCACCAAATACAACATGCATACTTTCTTCTACTGTTTGTGTTCTTTTGTTAAACACCTTGTATGCTTTGCTTTGAGTAGAATAACCAAGAAATATTGCCTCATCACTCCTAGCATCGAACTTTTCCAAGGGTTCCTTGCCATTGTTGTGAACAAAGCATTTACAACCAAAAGGTCTTAGGTGAGCAATATTTGGTTTTCTACCTCTGAGTAGCTCATATGGAGTCTTGTCAAGAATTGCTCTGATGGAACATCTGTTCAGCAAGTAACATGCAGTATTTATAGCTTCAGCCCAAAAGTTTCTTGCGAGCCCACTTGACAACAGCATAGTTCTGGCCATATCCTCCAGAGATCTGTTCTTCCTCTAAACCACCCCGTTTTGTTGGGGAGTTTTTGGGGCGGAGAAGTTATGATCTATGCTGTTCCTTGCACAATATTCAGAGAATTTTGAGTTCTCAAACTCAGTTCCATGATCAGATCTGATGCTGATGAGTTCAAGACTTAACCTTTTCTGAACTACACCAGCCCAGCCTTTAAAGCTGTCAAAAGCTTCATCTTTAGATGCCAAGAACAGGGTCCATGTGTACCAAGAGTAGTCATCAACAATCACGAACACGAATCTCTTTCCTCCTCTACTCCTGACTCTCATAGGTCCACACAGATCCATATGCAACAGTTCCAGTGGCTTTGACGTACTTACCACCTTCTTGGATTTAAAGGATGATCTCACATGCTTTCCCTTTACACACGCATCACACATTTTTATATTTTCAAATCTCTTGCTTGGCAATCTACGAACCAACTCCTTCGATGCAAGCTTATTCAGTTGTGAGAGACTTGCATGACCCATTCTTTTGTGCCACAGCTGAGAATCGCTTTCTTATACATTCAAGCATGTTAGGTTATTTTCAGGTAGTGACTTCAGCGATGCTTTGTATACATTGTTCACCCTCTTCCCTTCCATAACAGTTTCTCCACTCTGTAGATTCTTCACAATGCACCTACTGACGAGAAACTCCCTTCGTTGTCTCTGTCACATAGTTGGGAAATGCTCAGCAGATTGTATCTAAGACCGTCAACACAATAAACATTCTCAATTGCATGATCCAGAGTTCTCCCAATCTTTCCAATACCTACTACTTGACCACTTTTTCCTCCTCCGAAGGCCACACTGCCTCCTTGAAATGCTGCGAGTGAGAGAAAGTTTCTTCTATCTCCTATCATGGGCCTTGAACAATCACTATCAAGAATCCAGCTTGAGTTGTTCTCTCTCACTCCAGCCTGCAAAACAAATTAGAGGTTAGCTTTAGGAACCCAGACGAGCTTGGGTCCCTTCTTACGAGAGAATGGATAAATCAGATCCTGTTTAGCCCATTTAGGTAGAACACTTCTTTTATTCTTGGCCTTTGCCTTGCTAATATTTGTGCACTTTTGTTTAACGTGACCAGTTTCACCACAAAAGGTACATGACATGTTGCAAGGTAACCCCGCATACTTGCTCTTAGGGTTATATGGAGGCAGAGGTTTCTTAAATCCTAACCCTTGTTTCCCTTTATTTTGATTTTCAAGAACCCAATTCATTGCCTCTGATGATTTATTCCATTTAGTCAATCTGATAAGTTCAAACTTTGATTTTTCAACCTTTTGATTTAAAATCCTGTTCTTTTCAGTTCCTGATACAGAATCTCATTTGCTCTTTTCAATTCATTTTCCAGAAAGGTTGAACTTCACTCATAACTTGCTTACCATTTGTACTGTCTCTTAACTGATTGCATTCCAATTCTAGTTCAGTGATCTTAGAGTTTGACGCAAGAGTCTGCCCTTTTAAGATGGCATTGGTTTCTTCAAGTTCAATGTTCTGTTCTAAGAGGCTCTTGTGCTTGGTTCTAAGATCACCTAATTCTTCAGTTAATTTATCCTTTTCAAGTTTCTCCTTTTCATAACCCTCAATCAAAGTGGCAGTGATTAGAATCAAATTTTCAGAAGAGTATGTATGTAGAGTTTCCTTAAGATCAGATAAACATACCTCTGCTGAATGACCAGCTTCATCTCCATCAGTTGCCATGAGAGCGGAGTCCTTCCTTTTGTTGTCATCTATGTACAGCTCCTTCAGTCTTTCCCAGATTTCCTTGGCAGACTTGCATTCAAGTATCCTTGCAAGCACATCATAGGTAAGTCCTCTTCTCAGGCACCATTCAGCCTTGGAATTTGCCTGTAACCAGTCTAGGTCTTGAGGGTCGAGTTCTTCCACTTTCTTTGGCACCAGGACTCCATTTGTTGCTCTCTTTACAGGGACATGAGGTCCTCTCTTCACGATCAGCCACAGACTATAGTCAGTTGCTTGCAAGAAAGTCTTCATCTGTTTCTTCCAGTGCTTGTAATGGGTCCCGTTGAACACAGGTGGCCTTGATGGATCTCTCCCTCCTCTAAACTCTCGAGGGTCTTCTTCATCAGAACTGATGTCTGTCATACCCGCTAGTGCTAGTGGTGAGTCGTCTTCAAACTCCTTTTCATGATCAGATTCACTGTCAGTTGGTCCCCACATAGCATAGAAAGCTTCCTTCTTCTTTCTCCTTTCTGCTCTAAAGTTTGGAGGCCGTCTTGACTTTTTCTTATCTTTGTCATTTTCCTTTGATGTCTCCTTCTCCTTATCCTTAGACGCTCTATTCTTCATCCACTCTATTTCCCACATAGGACAATCCATGACAGCATGATCCTTTTTGAAGCACTTAAAGCATCCTGAGTAATCTGGGCTGTCAACTATGTTCTTCCTGCCAGAATTCTCCTTGCCACTTTCTTTGAATCTTTTGAATCTTCCCAAGTTAAGCTTCTGTCTTAGAGCGCTAACCATTGCTGCTTCAACTGATTGAAGATAAACATATTCATCAGTTTCCTCAGTTGCTTCAAGTGCAAGGGTCTTGTCCTTCTTTACAGCTGGTTTAGCTTTTGAGTCCTTCATCATCTCGTGAGTTTTCAAGCTACCAACCAGTTCTTCAAGTTTGATGGATCTGAGTGGTTTGGACTCGATGATGTCAGTCATCTTAGGTTCCCATGCTTCAGGAAGCACATTAAGAATTTTATCAACCATCTCTATTTCAGGCAGTTCCATATCCAGGGATCTCATCTCATTAGTGATGATGGTCAACCTGGTCATCATGTCCTGAATCGATTCCTTCTCACCCATAGAGCACAGTTCAAATTGTCTCTTCAGCATTCTTCTCTTTGAGTCCTTTACTTCAGTGGTTCCTTCATGCGCAACCTGCAGAGCATCCCAAATTTCCTTGGCCGTCTTATAGGATGATACTCTATTGAACTCCTCAGGACCAAGACCACAAATGACCAGACGTTTGGCTTTGTGATTCTTTTCAATTATCTTATAATCCGACTCATTGAACTCCTCTTTCAGTTTAGGTTCTTGCTTGGCAGTGGTTCCTTCACCAACTATTTTAGTGGGGATCAGGTTTCCTTCAGATGCTATCAGCCAGAGTTGATAATCTTTAGCACATATATAATTTTCCATCCTGTTCTTCCACCATGCATAGTATTGCCCGTTGAACTGTGGGGGCTTTTGAACTGACTGTCCTTCAGTGATAGTAGGTGGTGCACTCATGATTCTGATCCTTCTCAAGGTGTTAGCCTCACACGAGAAGACCTGCTCTGATACCACTTGTTATAATCTATGCACCTTCTAAAGACACTAGAAGGGGGGGTTGAATAGTGTCTACCGATTTTCGTTTCAAGAACCTGATTCTCCTGAATGTAGAACCTAGTTCTCACCTTCGTAATTATGTTGGTTCAAGCACTGCAATACGTCACAACTACACTCACAGAAAATACAAGGATTTTATGTGGAAAACTCCTTGCTCAAGGGAGAAAAACCACGACCCACACTCTGGGATTTGAGAACTGAATCCACTAACACAACGAGCATGTTTCTGATTACAAACTCTGTAACCAAGGGGCTACACTCTAGACCCTAATCACTACTCAAAGCTAAACTCTAGCTTTTCAAGTAATTTCGCAAAAGTTCACCTAATACATATGCTTCTACAAAAAGCCAATAGGTAAAACCAATGAAAGCTCAAACTAAAGACAACTTACAACTTGATGAACCTAGACAGAATATCTAGACTCAATACACTGCATGCACTTCAGTTGTCTTCTCCAGTTTACTCACGTAGAAGGATACTAGATTGCCTTTGTATGCTCTCACCTCTCCATTTGTGAATAACTGCTTCACGGCTGCATCAACTACTTGTATTTATATGGGCCTTGTAACCCTAGTTGAGTCCTACAAGGAATCCTCGTAATTATGGTAAGACGAGATTCCTAGTAATTCTTTTCCTTGTTGAAGTCCAACTCCTATTCACACTTCGAAGATACAGCCTGGGCATCACCTCTTTTAGTCTGACTAGGATGCATATTCATTCACGCGCCACTATTCCTAGTTCCGCAGGGATTTGCAACCCGCAACTCTTTTCGATCAGTCGTGCCCTTCATTGCAAGGACTAGGTTCTTCTCTAAGACCACTGAGTCCTTTACGTTTGTCATTCTTCAAAACCAGCACTCAACACAAATAAACTATTTATGGATCTTTTGAACCCAAAATAAACTTATCTATAATTTTTCGAATGATCTAATCAGATATTTATAAAATTCATACGGACTTTGAAAAAGTATTTAATTTTGTTTGGACAATAATGGAGAAATGTACATCATTCAAATGTATTAGGAAAGGATGAAATAAGTTGGTATCTAAGTTTTGAAGGGACTGTTAAGCGGTATGTATCTATACGGGTGAAACATATAGAGCAAATCACCTAAGAATCAGTTAAAGTACAAACAAGTCGTAATATCCGCTCCACCAGTATATTTTAATTGTTTGATCATGTTACTATAACGATTTTACTTGAGCAATTTGGGATAGTGATGTAAGGAAAAAATGCGGAAGCAAGAATTAAGATAAGAACGAGAACGAGACACAAATTGAACAAAAACAAGAGTATAACTAGGAATTAGTCTAGTTACCGCACCTACACTATACTAACTATCCTCAAGATTACTGGAAATCTTGCAAACAATTTGACCAATGAGCAACAGGGTTCAATTGGATTTACAAAAAAAAAAAAAAAAAAAAACTAATTCCAAGGGTTTTGTATTTGAGAGAAAACACAAGTTCTATATTATAAATCATGTAAAAGTGAATGAAAGAAAGACAGTGTGTGAGTTATATAGTGTTTACACCACATGTCTGAGGATTTTAAAAGTAGCCACAAGTTGGTTAAATAAGCAAGCCCACGCATGGTCATTAAAGTACGAATGACTCAAAATAAAGTCTAGTTCCTGTCACATGAATTTACAGAAGTGCGCCCACCCTGTAGAGGGAGGCGGCCGCCTCTGGGAGATCCCGAGATCTGTCTTGAAAAGGATGCCCACCCTTGAACCTTGGGCGCTCTGCCCTGGCAAACTTCGGAGAGCTAGCAATTTGAAACTTAGCCGAATTTAGGAGGAATTGGTGATGGGCGCCCCACCCTGGGCCAATGGCAGTCTTCCCTGGGTGTGCCAATGAGTTGGATGTTCTGGAATGCTCAGGGGCACTCCACCCTGTGTCTGGGGCGATCAGCCCTCACTGGTGCTGTAGCACACGACCTTCAAATTATCTCCGAATCTCTCTTCATCCAAGCTCTTCCACACCAAGTGTAGATCCATATCTTGTAATTCATTTGCTTGACTCCACGTGAATGGTCTCGGGGGCACTTGAGCAGTCTGGACTGCACCATCCTCCTCTTCTTGAGAAGATTTCATCCTCGAAATCACAACATCATCCACCACAGCATCATTACCTGCAACAAAATGAGTCAAGTAACATTAAATGTATTTGAGACATTGTACTCACATAGTAAATCTATCACATAGGCATTATTGTTGATCTTTGACAGCACTTGGAATGAACCATCTCCTCTCGGTGCTAACTACTCTTTTCTATTGCTCGGGAACCTCTCTTTTCGGAAGTGTATCAAAACTCAATCTCCCTTCTTCAACTCTAATTTCTTTCGCTCCTTGTTCTTCATGGACGCTACCTTGGCATAGGCTTCCTCCAAGCTTTTTCTTACCATAGCATGAATCTCAAGCAATGCGGCTGCCCTGCTTTTACCTTCAACACTAACAACTGCATCTCTAGGCAAGAGGTAAGATTAAGTGGAATCAAAGGATTAATGCCATAAACACACTCAAATTGAGTCATATATACCTATCATTCTATGCAAAGTACGATTATATGCAACCTCCATAATTCACAACCTATCAACCCATGTCCCAAACTTACTTTTTGTCATAGCTCGAAGTAGAGCTCCCAAAGTTCGGTTAATAACCTTAGTTTTCCCATCCGTCTGAGGGTAATGGTACATAGAAAATAATAACTTGGTGCCAATTACACCTAACAAACACTTTCAAAAATTGCTAAGGACTTAGAGTCCCTATCACTAACAATAGTATGAGGCATACCATGCAGCTTTAACATATTATCAACAAACAAAGAAGTAACATGTTGGGCATCGTCACACTTCTTACATGGAATAAAGTGCCATCTTGGAAAACCTATCAATGACAACATAAACATTGTCATGTCCCTATCTAGACCATGGCAACCCCATCAAAAAGTCTATAGATATATCCACCCGTGGGCAAGTAGGAACAGGCAAGGGTGTGTACAACCCATGGGGATTCAACCTAGACTTAGCCTTCTTGCATTCTTAACAAGCAATGCAAAAGCGCTCCACATCACGCCTCATCTTAGGCCAATGGAATTGCTCTTCTAGAATAGCCAAGGTCTTTCCTACGCCAGCATGACCCATAAAGCCCCCATAATGTGCCTCACGCACAAAAAAATCTCTCCATGAGGACTCGGGTATGCACACTTTCACTTCTTAAAAATATATCCATCCATCTATTGGTATTTGTCCACCCGCTCTCCATTCATAAGGGCATCATAAATGCCCGTAAGCCTAGGGTCATGCTCATACATGAATTTGATGCTCTCAAAAGCCATTAGCCTAGAAGCAAGAATGGCAGCTAAGGCAAACTTTCTAGAAAGTGCGTCGGCTACAACATTATCCTTTCCCGTTTTGTAATGAATCACATAAGGAGAACTCTCAATGAACTCCACCCACTTGGCATGCCTTTTGTTCAGCTTCTTTTGGACTTTAATATGCTTGAGTGACTCATGATCACTCCTAATTACAAACTCTGTAGGCCATAGATAATGCTGCCAATAGGCTAAAGCTCTCACGAGGGCATACAGCTCCTTGTCATATGTAAAGTAATTCAAGGCTGCACCCTTCAACTTTTTACTAAAGTAGGCTACGGGCTTCCCGTCTTGAATAAGAACTCCACCTATCCCAATCTTAGAGGCATCACACTCAATCTCGAATGCCTTGTTAAAGTCAGGCAACTGTAATAATGGGACAGTACTAAGCTAACATTTTAGCTTTTGGAAAGCCTTCTCGTGAAGCTCTCCTTATACAAAGGGCTGGTCTTCTTCACCAACTCAATTAGTGGTGCTGTAACGGTGCTAAAGTCTTTCACAAATCGCCTATAGAAACTAGATAGGCCATAGGAGCTCCTAACATGAGACATAGTAGTAGGAGTAGGCCAATCCCTAATGGCGTCGACCTTAGACTCATCAACCTCTACACCATTAGCACTAACAACAAAGCCCAGTAATACAACTCATTAGACACAAAAAGTGGACTTCTTAAAGTTAGCATAGAGATTTTCAGCCCACGGCACTTCAAGTACTTGCCTCAAGTGTCCCACATGATTATTTATTGACTTGCTATAAATAAAGATGTCATCCAAATAGACGACCACAAACTTATTGATAAACGGTTTGAGAACATGGTTCATTAAACTCATGAAAGTGCTAGGTGCATTGGAGAGGCCAAAGGGCATCACCAACCACTCATATAGACCAAACTTGGTCTTGAATGCAGTTTTCCACTCATCACCCAAATTCATATGAATTTGGTGGTAACCGAACCTAACATCTATCTTTGAAAGGACACTAGAACCACTTAACTCATCTAGCATGTCATCTAGTCTAGGAATGAAATGACGATACTTTTTCATTATCTTGTTGACTGCGCGGCAATCAACACATATTCTCACGTCCTTCTTTGGCACTATAATTACCAACACGTCACACTGGCTCAAACTCTCACAAGCCAAGCCTTTATTCAGCAGCTCATCTACTTGGCACTGCAACTCTTTAGTATCTTCTGGGTTGGACTGGTAGGCTTGTTTATTGGAGATCAGGGACCCCGACACAAAATCTATCTGATGCTCTCCCCTCAAAGGAGTAAGCCCACTAGGCATTTCCTCGGGGAACATATCCTCAAAATCCTGCAACACGTGATCAATAACACTAGGCAATGGGTGAATATTAGTAGCAACATAATTATTAGTACTCAACAAAACACCCTTATGTACTAGGTAGCAGTGTTTTCAAACGCATTTTCGGGGCGAGCCCTTGGGTATTTAGGGCATACGCATAGGCGTCCGGTGCGTCTCGGGACGTAAGTCCAAAAAAAGATTAAATTTAAAAAAAAAATCTGAATAATTTTTCTATGTAATGACTACACTGAAATGTCAACTTGCTAAAAATTTTTTTTATTATTTCTTAGTTCTAAATAATATCTTACTCTTAGCCTAACATAATGTTTGAATTTCTAGATTTTCTACGTAATTTTATCCTTTTTATGCAATTTATATTCTTTAAAAATATTTATGTGAATTATTTTATTATATAAAATATTATATATTAGAGATCCGTGGGGCTTACGCCAGTGAAATGGACTTACGTCTTTCCCCGTGTCAGGTAAAATGCCTCGCCTCGAGCCCATGCCTTTTAAAACATTACTAGGCAGATTAATAGTTTAGAACTATCATTACCTTGTAAATAGTCACTTGGTTGCATCATAGCACAAACATTATTTGGAAGGGCTGGTGCAATAGCAAGATTTACGGCCTCACGCTTGGCCTCCATGGGAGACTTAGTTTTAGCTGCCTCTTTCAGCTCCTTCATACGCCTATACTCATCACTTACCTGCTTAGGTGACAAGGGCTTGAGTGTGAAACTCTTGCTTTCAAGCTTGGTGTATAAGTATTGGCTCAGCTATCATGTATCATAGCTCTATCATATTGCCATGGCCTGCCCAACAACAAGTGGCAAGCCTGGATAGGCATAACATCAAACATGAGCTCATCATGGTAAGCTCCAATCTTAAACTTGATCAAGACTTGTTTTACCACCTTCAACTCACCACACTCACTTAACCACTGCAAGTGCTAAGGATGTGGATGTTTTTGTGTGGGTAGTTTTAATTGAGACACCAATGACTGGCTCACTACATTCGCACAACTACCCAAATCAACTATCAAATGAAAAAACCTGACCCCTAACCCTACACCTCGCATAGAACAAGTTCTCCCTCTGCACATCCTCCTCCTCCTCTATACTCATGGTGCTTAAATTCCTGTGCACCACAAGAAACATTCTAGGCTCATCATCCTCCGCCACCTTTTCCTCACACTCAAAGTGTTCAGCTCCCTCAACTTCCTCTAACTCCTCATCACTCTCTTGTTATTAGACAGTGTCATCATCTAACAATATCATAGTCTTATGAGTAGAACAATCCTTGGCAAAATGCCCACATCCCTAGCACTTATGATACTGAAAGGAAGAAGCACTAGGAGAGTTAAGTTGAGCTTTAGAGTTACCTCCCGACTCTTAAGAGTTACCTTTAGGTGTTCCCTTCTCAAAGGGTTTCTTCATCTCTTGGCTTGAACTAGCACCACCAGTACTCGGGCTCTTCCACTCCTTGGCTCGCCTCACGGGATAGATGTGGTGCTCCCTCTAAATTCTTCAATAGTGGTATGGAATGCATCTTGGAGTGAATGGAAAATATGCAGCCTTCAACTATGAAGCCAACTCTTGGTTTAGGCCACCCTTGAACCGAATAATGCCTTTCTCCTCATCTTCCCTTTCCATATCAAGGGACATTCGATTCTTCTCAAATTCATCAAAATATTCCTCAACTGATTTGAGGCCTTGCTTCAATTCATAAAGCTTTTTGACTTGTTCTTGATGGTGCTTGGCGGTGCCATACTTATCACCCATCACTTGTTTCAACTCATCCCAAGAAATATCCTCGGGCAACCCAAGCCTACGTCTAGACCTCTTCACCGACTCACACCAAGTGGAAGCATAAGCCTCGACAGATGCAATGGCATATGTAGCCTTTTTCTCATCAGACACATCATTGGTCTCAAAGATCCGCTTCAGTCGAACCTTCCACTCTAAGAACTTCTCTGGATCACTAGTCCCTATGAATGATGGGATTGTTATCTTTACACTGTTTAGATTGCTGTCACGACCTCCCCGAGCTAGTTCTAGATAACCACCATAGTAATGAGCATAATCATCATATTCTCGCTCCAAATTCCTTCCCACATAACCCCCTCGAGGTCCACGACCTCTATAGTTACCTCAACCTCCTAGTATTGGCCTCCTATGCAGATAAGGTGGCTCATAATCATCAAAGTCATCAACAAGACCGGGTAACTCTGCCTCTTGAGCTGCAACCTCCTACCTAATGGGTATCATATTTCTTTGGGTTCTCATAAGTGGTAGAACAATGCCTTAGGGAATGCACAAGTGTTGGGGAATTCCAAACGCCCTATCATGTCGAGCAGCTTCTTCTCTCAACTATTATTGATGAATTACTTCATTGAACTACTCCAGTTTTAAGGTAGAAGAGCCACTAGTCCCCTCTTCAGACATCTTTTGGGACTAGGGGAGCTCTTTCCTTTTCAATACTCTCTATCCGGGTAAACATTGCCCTCATCTCGACCAAGAGGTCAGCCAAGGTGATTTCTGGCACATCTCTGGTCTTGTCTCCTTCTCCATCCATGTACCTGCAAATATCAAAGACTGAAGAAAGATAAGTGTAATAAAGTCCTCACACACTCTCTCACTTTTTGGTGACACTCGGGTTCAGTCAATGAGTAGGGTAGGATCACTCAAGCTTGTTTCAATAGGTTTCCTCGAATTGAACAGCTTCCTCAATGACCTAATAAGTCCACAAGAATTACTAGTCCTCTTCGGGATAAGAGTGAAGTGAAGTGATGTGACTCGATGGATGGACGGCTATTTAATTGAGCACTTGAAGCCAATAAGCTTCTACGAGTTCTTCTTTGAAACAATTTCACATGCATGAGTTCTCCTAAACGTTCAAAAGCTAGTACTACTTGAGTGGGAAGATTACTCAAAGAATACTAACTAGAAGTGTGTAAACAAAGAATTAACGCAAACCTAGACAAAAACTACTCGACTACAGAATTTCAGCCTGGGATGCCCCACCCTGGGATTTGGGCGCTCCGCCTGTGACTTGGGGCGCTCAGCCCTGTGCAAAATCTACAACCTACAACTATTTTTTTTTTTTGACCTAGGGTTTTTCCATTTTTCACTTTCTTCTTCAGCCATTTAAAAACATTCTAACCTTCACAAACAAGGTTTAATGGTGTTCTTGAAGCTATTAATCAATACCGACAAATTCCCAATCCTAGATAATCAATAACACATTGCAAGATTCAAGATTTGCCTCAAAACTCGACTAGGGTTTTCAAGAACTTGCTCAACCTATCAATAACTTCAACAACTACAACCCAAACGTGCTTCAATGACCAAGAACGACTAGGAAACTTCACTAGAAAAATTCCCAACAACAATATCAATTGGGGATTCAAGATTCAAATCGTTTTCTTCTCTCTTTTTTTAATCAAAATGATTTAAAACAAGAACCTAAAACTAGAACCCTAATCTAGGCACGAAGAACATGACTAAGAATTATAAGAACAAATCCTTGCCTTACTCTAATACCAGTTGATGTAAGCAAAAATGCGGAAGCAAGAATTAAGATAAGAACGAGACACAAATTAAACAAGAACAAGAGTATAACTAGGAACTAGTTTAGTTACCTTCTTGTTGGAGTCAAGAAGCACCTACGCTATAAGAACTATCCTCAAGATTATTGGGAATCTTGCAAAAATTTCAATCAATGAGGAACGAGGTTCAATTAGATTCACCAAAAGAATTAAATTCCAAGGGTTTTGTATTTGAAAGAAAACTCAAGTTGTATTATCAATCATGTAAAGATGAATGAAAGAAAGATTAACTATGGGTTATATAGTGTTTACACAACACGTCTAAGGGTTTTAAAAGTAGCCACAAGTTGGAAAGACCACTCATGGTCATCAAAGTACGAAAGTCTAAAAATAAACTCTAGTTCCCATTACATGAATTTACAAATGGACGCCCGCCCTGTGTAGAAAGGTGGCCAACTCTGGGAGATCCCGAGAGCTACCTTGGAAAGGGCGCCCATCTTGGAACCTTGGGTGCTCTGCCCTGGGAAACTTCAGAGAGCTCGCAATTTGACATTTAGCCGAATTTAGGAGTAATTGGTGATGGGCTCCCCACCCTGGGGCCCTGGGTATTCCAGTAAGCTGGAGGTTCTAGAATGCTCTGGGGTGCTACACACTGTGTCTGAGGCGGTGTGCCCTCACTGGTGATGTAGCACACGACCTTCAAATCATCTCTGAAGCTCTCTCCATCCAAGCTCCACACCAAGTGTAGATGCACGTCTTGTAACTCCTTTGCTTGACTCCACGTGAATGGTCTCGGGGGCACTTGATCAATCTGGACTGCATCAGATAAGCTAGTCCAGGAGAGGAAATGTAGTTTGAACAACAAAGTGTGTCATGTCCCAAGATTGAATGAGCGCGTCACCAGCACTAATATCTTGAACTTTCTAACGAATAAACCATTTGTATATTTTTACCCATTACATAACAATGCATGTAAAATGTAAGACTGAATTATCTGAAACTATGAACATATAGCTCCTCATTTTATAAAATCTTCTCATATTGGGTAAAATTTTACAATCAACATGGAACATTTCATGACAAAATCTTTTCGTAGCATTTTTAAAATCATAAAGTAATCATGTAAGCATTTTCACAATTTGGAATCTGTGCCCATAGGTCATTGTCATAGCATAAAATATCATATCTTTGGAGAGTACCTATAAATACTGGCATAACTATCACCATGTGGTGAAATTTTATTTAAATGCTATTATTATTATTATAAATGTATAAAGTTAATAGGTGTCTTCTAAATAAAATGGTATATCCTAATAAAGGATTACCGGCTTACAAATCTACACTAAATAGATAAAGTAAAAATAATCTAAAGAGTTTACTTGTTCTTCTTGTAATGGAAATGGAAAAAGTAGATCTGAAATCATGGCTGGAATCGTTGGTCGTCGATGATTGTTACAGTATAAAAAAAGCAACCCCTTTACTCACAGTTTAAACCCTAAATTTGTGGTGGAGATTATCGTATAACTTATGTGGACCAGATAGTATATTGTAGTTGTCCTTTTATAAGAGTTTACTAGGGTAACTTTATTTACCCTAATGGGCTTTCTAGGAGCACCTCTTATGGGTGGACTCTTAAACCCTACATCTCTCACTCATACATAATGGGAGTGCTCTTACAATATGAGAAGTACAGTCTCGCCTTATCTCCACAAATATTCATATAGGGAAGTAGACCGTGTGGCCAACATACTATGAAAGCTTGGTGCTATACATCTGTTATGAGTATATAGCGTCTCGTCAAGTACACACCCTCAAGTAGATTATAAAGTATGTAGTACCCTAGATCATGTGAATCACATATTGATACACTGTCAAAATCTCAAATATCATTATTCTTTGTATTCACAATTTTAACTCATAATTTATAACTGGTGCACATGTGAACATTAATTAATGAGATTCGGTTAATGGTATTCCTCTTTTCACGATTCTCTTAACATTAGCTCAATTGTTTTTCTAGATATGCCCCACTAGACTGCATCCATTTACATTGTCTTTTGGAATTACACTAAGTTAGCTAACAATAAACTATGTGTCAAGTATCTGATCAATGTCATTCATGGTACAAATATTGAGCCACCATAAAGACTTTGGGTCTCACACAACATTAAGTTGAGATTAGAGTTATGTTAACCCAATTGATTGACATTAGCACATATGGTATGAAAAGCGTGATATAACATTTTCTGCTTTCTTTAAGGAATGTATGTCTTATATTTCTTGAAGAATGTTGTATATATGATATTCATATACCATAAGTATATAAATTTGAATTCCTTAGACTCGCATATAGCTTACTAAGTAGACTAGGTGAACATTTTTCATAATAGTAACCTTATGTCATTTTTTAAGCGACTTAAGTGATTTTAAGAAAGCATCTCTCAAATTATCCATTTGATCATTTTTCATCAAATCAAGTCCCATCTCAACTTATCACTAAGATAAGGAGGTGGTTGTCTGCGTGAGAAGGCTAACCTCTTGCCTACCCGATGTACTAAAAAAATTAACTGAAGAATTTACAAAACACTTAACAAATCATGAATATGTGACATGACCCGGATTTCTACTAGGCCGTGCGGGCACCCGACCACATCCCCTAAACCCGTCGGGCAAACCCTTATCAACTGAATTCGGTAAATGAATATAAATTCAACTCATAAATAAGAAGAAGACTTAGAAAAAGGAACAGACATACTGATACCTCTAAGCTGTACAAAAGAAATTACAGCTGACTACCCAACATACTAGGTTTAGGGCTATCCAGACTAGACATCTAAGAGTACGAAAGAAGACATATACCTCCTGAAGGGAGCAAAATGCAACTGAAATAGTAAACATGAAATTGTGGCCATCCTGAATAAAAGCTGGCTCACCCTGACAGCTAAAGTCGTCTTCGCTCCTTCACAACGTGGCGAACTCAATCCTGGAGTGAACCTGCCGAAACGAAATAGATAGATAAGAAACAAACAACAAACAAGAGTGAGTCAAAAGGACACAATAAGTGGGGAAGACTAGCAACCTCAAAGAATAGGACAGCTAGCCAGGGTAAAGAAACAGCTAAACCAAATTCCTCTTATTTGAATTATAAAAAGGCAGAGCTAGATAATAACATGAAACACGTATGAAACCATAAACTCAACCAGGAATACGAGCCAGCAACATATCAACAAATAACCAGTGCACGTATAAGCAGAACAGTAGTTATGTACCACAAGTCTACACAATGGTATGAAATGAAATGAGATGAAAATGAAATACGATGCAAAGGGTCACATGTGCCCATAATCCCATCCGAAAAGGAATACTCCTGCATTCGAGGAAAATCCAATCTGATAACCAACTGGAGCAAAATACTCCTGTTCCTGGGGCGGAATACTCCTGCACCCAATATAATATAAACCAGAGGCAGAATACTCCTGCACTCTCCTGGAGCGGAATACTCCTGCACCCGATATAATGTAAAGCTGAGGTTGAATACTCTTGCACTCAGTATCTGACATAAGAGCGGAATACTCCTGCTCCTGGGGCGGAATACTCCTGCACCCAATATGATATAAACCAGAGGCGGAATACCCCTGCACTCTCCTGGGGCGGAATACTCTTGCACCCGATAAAATGTAAACCAGAGGCGGAATACTCCTCCACTCTCCTGGGGCGGAATACTCCTGCACCCGATATGATATGCAATGTAATGCATATGAATGCAAGATGATGCAATAATAACCCTTCACCGGTGCGGGATTCTCATGGACAGCCGGGAAGTAGATGCCAACTTACAGCCAGAGTACAATGCTCAGATCCTCAATGCAATACCAAAAACAGGACATAACATATAATATATAATGTAAATCCAAAGCTAAGGCGTAATGAGTATGCCTATGGGCAGCTACACATGTAAGGAACACGTGGTAGAAAATCCACGAGGCCAGGTGCTTCCAAAGAAATGGATATAAACACTTACCTTGTGACAGGGTTAGCACATCTACTCAACAACCGCTTTGTCCTTTGGATTTATTTCCAAGCGATCCCACCGTGTTCAATCAGCAGAAAAATATACCACATAAGGCTAAAGGCTTAATTCCTTCCGTCTTAGGGCAATCCAGTTAGGAACCTGATGCCCCATTCGCATACGCAATACGCAGGCCAGACCTATGTACAGGGTTCAAAGTCACATAACCAAATCCTAAATAAATTACATTTATATGTTGCCTATAACTCACTGAGCACGAATATATGATTAATTCCATTATCGGGGTCCAATTATCCCTTTAAATTATTAATTGAACTTATTCAAACGATGTCTAATATCCCAATTTTTACCGTCAAAATATATTCAAACACACATAATAAACTCAAATAATATATTAATATAATTACCTGAATGTTTAAGGGTAAAAATTCTACTTTTCTCTGGTTCTTTTCTCATTTTCTGGCATTTTTATTTGATGTGTTTCTCACGTTTTTGTTTCTGCCTCTCTTTCTGATACGGGTCAAATCACGGAAGCGAATAACTAGTAACGGAATCAACAAAGTAAACACGATAGAAGAAAAATAGGGATGGGGGAGAATAGAAATAGAAGAAAGAACGAATCAAACTAAACAATTAGATTGATTAAAAAGGGAGGAGAAACTTGAACCATTAAACGGGAGTCACACTAGCGGTGATCCACCATGGATTCAACGTAAGAGATACATGAAGTCAACGCTTCAACAAGAATGGCCAAGCCTATTCTATCTTCTCAATTCTATCTTCAAAACTAGCTAATGAAATAAAATGACTAAGTGTGGTATTTATAGGTGTTCCACACTCCTAATGTAATGTCTAAAAAGCCCTCAAATGATATAAAAATATTACAAGCCTCGTAGGGTCAAAATAGGGATTACATGTCAAAATCTCGTCCAAAACTAGCCAAAACAGGCACCCCACCTAGCAGAGTAGGCGCCCCACCTGCAGAGTAGGCGCCCAGAGTAGGCGCCCCACCCTGGGAAGTAGGCGGTCCGCCCAAAAAGTAGGCGATCCGCCCCTTTTATGGGCGGCCCAAAGTCCAGAGAGTGTGCAAGTCACTAGGCGATCCGCCTCTGCAAACGGGCGGTCCGCCCCCTTCCTGGGAGGCTTGAAAACGGCTCAAAATGGACTCTAAGTGTTCCTCCTTGGTCCGTAGCCGGTCCTCCCCCATTGGCGCTCAAGTCCATGACTCCGGTGCCCTTGTCTTGGATCCTTTGTGCTCTCACGCTTGTGTCACGACCCAACTTAGGGCCGCGACGGATGACCAACACTAAGTGTCGATCATCACTAATCCTACTGATAATATGCTAACCATTATAACTGATAAACAGAATAAGCATAAACCTAGCTGATAAGGAGTATGCAATGCAAATAACTGACAAGGCTAACGTAAGCTGACATACATAACATACTGACTGCACCACACAGGGACATATCTACAGGCCTCTAAGAGTGCTGAACTGAATATACAAAGGACGGGATAAGGCCCCGCCATACCTACTCGACATCTGTACAACATACCAAAAGATAAGTAACTCCGGGAGTAAGCGGAGTGACTCCAGTAGCTGATAGATGGCCTACCAACATGGTCCAAGCATTGATCTATCTGCACCTGCGCGGCATGAAACGCAGCGCCCCAGAAAAGGGCGTGAGTACGATATGTACCAAGTATGTAAGGCATGAGCATATAATATGTCATAGCTGAATGAAACTATAGGCTGGAATATAAATATGTAAACATGAGCTGGAGCATAGTAATATAGCTGGAAATCTGAAGAACGTACTAAACATGATATGAATATAAGCTGAAGTCTAGCTGAATCTGAACCTGAAGACTGAGCTGAACTATACTGATAAATAACTGTAATATGACTGATAGCTGGTTACTAGAAACTGGAACTGATAACTGTCAACTAATACTGACGCTAAGAACTGGTGGCTGACAATTGAGAGCTGATAACTGTCAACTAATACTGATGCTAAGAACTGGTGGCTGATAACTGAGAACTGATAACTGTCAACTGATACTGACGCTAAGAACTGGTGGCTGATAACTGAGAACTGATAACTGTCAACTGAGCTAAAGCTGAACTGTTATCTGAACTGGTACCTGTCTGGTGTTATGGGCTATATCCCCCCAAATCAGGTAACTGAACATCTGAACTAGTACCTGTCTGGCGTTATGGGCTGTATCCCCCCAAATCAGGTAACTGAAAACTGGAACTAGCCTCATGTATAATCATGCAGTGCATAATGTGGCTATATACGCGTATATAACAAACCTGGTGGGTGTTATGGGCTATATCCCCCCCAGCCAGTAATATCTAGTCTCTCTGGTCAGAGTGTGTGAATGACACCCGGTCACACTAGGTGTTTCAACTCCCGCCTGAACCAGAGGGGCTGTATCCCCCAGACGGGTAGTATCACACGCGACCGGACTGTGTGTCCAATGTCCAGCCTCTATGGGGGACTCCAAATCACACATAACATGATCACAATATAAGCATAAGCATGTATGAGGCATAACACATGTGGCAACAATATATATGGACTCGAAGGAATGATAAGAAAATTCTGGATGGAATTATAGACACAACCTGAAACTTAGAATTTGTCCAACTCTTGGACTTTTATAAAAATTTCGGCAGAGTTTCCCCTGAAACTGGATGATCCGCAAAAACAGAACCAGTACTATACTATACACGGGAATGGATACCCGGATAAACTGATCACATAAACATGTTAAATGGATAACAAGATGAGACAACTGGATGACATAACTCATCCGCAAATAGAATGTCTGGACAGCACCACTGTCCTGACTTACATCCTAATTTTCAGAGTGTAGATCAAAGATATAGACTTCATGGTCTGCATGAAAGATGTAGATATATGTCTTAGGATTCTGGGGATTCTTAAAGAATCTAAATATCAATTTTGTGCAAGGAGTTATGATCAATATACTAACAGTTGTCCAAAGATCAAAACAATTTTCCAGATTTTGAAACGTTTTGTCTTGCTGATTTGGACATCTTTTACCTTGGATTTTAGTACCAAATTAAGTATATACAAGGTTTCCTTGGTACCATACAAGTTTCTCAGAAGAAATACTAAGTTTAGAACTAAGAAAAGCTTCAAAAGCTAAAAGATACATGCCTTGCCAAAAGAAAGGTTTAGCCTTACATACCTTTGATGTTTCTAGCTTCTAAACTTCGTTCCTTTGAATTCCACACCTTCTAAAGCTTAAACAAGCTATAATATAGAATTTAGATACTTTACTTAGCTATGAAGTAATTCTAAAACTCAAACTATAGACGAAATTGAAGGTAGCATAATGTTACCCTAATCGCGTAGAGCGTTTTGACGCAATCCGTCTTCCGTTTCGTGTCAAAATTGATGTTCTTTCTTCAAAATAAAAAAAAAATGGATTCAAACTGAGGGAACCTCTGTTTATATCGTGGGTTTACTGGAAATGTCGAGAGAGAGAGAGAAATTTCTCTTTTATAATAAAAACATTTCATTTCTAGCCCTCTTTTGCGCTTATGTCCCTTTTTCTGGTCTGACTTCTGACGCTCATATCTTTTTATCTATAAGTTATATGAGCAAACCGTTAAAAGTTTTGGAAACTACACTCCAAGACCTTTAATTTGGTATATGATATGTCCCCAAAAGACTTCATATAACACATGAAATTAATTGCTGAAAAAGCTCCGTTACAAGGCAATTCCTTAATCGGTTTTTCCGCAACTTAAATCTGATTTTTCCCAAACTTTATATTCAACATATAAACTTCATATATGGTCATATTATTACTTTAAACTCACTTAAATCATTCTTAACATGATATTATAATGATATACGACAATTTAGACGTACGGGGTGTAACAATATTCCCCCGTTAGGAACATTCGTCCTCGAATGTTAAATGAAGTATGTAGAAGTATTAAGGAACGATCTGTTACATACTCGAAGTAATGAAGAGATGTGTATATTTGGCCCTCATGTCATTTTCAGCTTCCCAAGTTATTTCTTCTATATTATTGCTTTGATATAGCATCTTAACTAAAGGAATGTCTTTCGTCCTTACTCGACGAATCTGCCTCTTTAAATTGCAACTGGCACCTCCTTATTAGTCAACTGTTCTGTAATCTGTACATCCTCTACTGGTACAACTCTAGAATGATCTCTGACACATTTTTTTGAGCATGGAAACATGGAATACTGGATGTACCTCCTGAAGGTCTGCTTGAAGGTCTAACTCGTAGACTACACGCCCAACTTGCCTGATAATCTGGTATGGACTAATAAATCTAGGGCTAAGCTTTCCCTTCTTTCCAAATCTCATAACGCCTTTCATAGGTGATACTTTCAGGAATACCTAATCGCCAATATGAAATTCTAAATCTCAATGTCGATTATCTGCATAGGACTTCTGTCTGCTCTGCACTGCTAATAATATTTCCCTGATCAACTTGACTTTATCAATTAATTGTTGGATTAAATCTGGACCTATCAATTGAGACTCGCCAACCTTGAACCATCATATAGAAAACCTGCATTTGTGCCCATACAAAGCTTCATATGGCACCATCTGTATGTTAGAATGATAGCTATTATTATATGCAAACTCTATCAACAGTAGGTGACCATTCCAGCTGCCTCTAAAATCTAACACGTAAGCTCTAAGCATATTTTCTAATGTCTGAATGGTCCGCTCAGCCTGTCTGTCTGTCTATGGATGAAATACTGTACTCGGATACACCTGTGTCCCTAAACCTGTCTGGAACGATCTATAGAAATTAGCTGTAAACTGGTGCGCCCCCGTCTGAAATAATAAATACTGGAATACCATGTAGGCGCACTATCTCTCTGATATAAAGTCTGACGTAATCCTCTGCTGTATATGTAGTTCTAACAGGAAAGAAATGAGCTCATTTAGTAAGCCTGTCAACTATAACCCAAATAGAATCATATCTGCTCCGCATACGGGGAAAGCCTGTAATGAAGTCCATATTCACTGCTTCCCATTTCTATTATGGAATCTCGACTTCCTGTAACAAGCCACTAGGTTTTTTTTTTTTTTTATGCTCGACTTTAACCTGCTGGCAGTTAGCACACTGAGCCACAAATTCTGCTATGTCACGCTTCATTTCGTCTCAACAATAAATCTGCTTAAGATCATGGTAAATCTTAGTCGAATTAGGATGAACAGTGTATCTGGAATAATGTGCATCTGTCATAATCTGTCCACATAAATCTGCAACATCAGGAACCCAAAGTCTATCTTTATATATAAGAACCCCGTCACTAGTAACCTATATAATAATTTTGGTTTTCTTCTGGCTATCTGCCTGTATTGAACTAGAACTGGATCCTCATACTGGCGCTGCTTTACTTATGTCACTAGGCAAGTAGTGGTTGCGTTCTGAACTGTAACTCTTGCGTCCTCTGAATCTATTAATCTGACATCCATGCTGGCCAACTGGTAGAGTGTATGAGCTAACTTTATTTTCTCTGGTTGTAAATAAGATAGACTACCCATAGGCTTGCGACTAAGGGAATCAGCAACAACGTTCGCTTTACCCGGATGATAAAGAATATCCATGTCATAGTCCTTCAGCAACTCTAGCCACCGCCTCTATTATAGGGTTAGCTCCTTTTGCTTAAATATATACTGGAGGCTCTTGTTATCCGTATAAATATCAACATGAACACCGTAACAATAATGTCTTCAAATCTTCAATGCATGAATGACTGCTGAAAGCTCAAGATCATGGATGAGGTAGTTCTGATCGTGCTTTTTCAGCTGCCTAGAAGCATAAGCAATTACTCTTCCATGCTGCATCAAACACAACGAAGACCAATTCGAGAAGCATCACAGTAAATGACATAGCCCTCAGATCCCTCTGGAAGTGTAAGTACTGGAGCTGTTATCAACCTGTTCTTTAGTTCTTGGAAGCTGTGCTCGCAAGAATCAGACCAATCAAATTTAGCTGATTTCTTTGTCAATTTGGTCAGTGGAGCTGCAATGGAGGAAAAACCCTCTATAAACTTTCTGTAATAACCTGCCAAACCCAGAAAACTACGTACTTCAGTTGGCGTCGTAGGCATGGGCCAATTCTTCACAGCCTAGATCTTCTGGTCATCTATTTTAATTCTTTCTGCTGAAACTATGTGGCCAAGAAATGCCACTGAATCTATCTAGAATTTACACTTTGAGAACTTAGCATATAATTGTTGGTCCCGATGAGTACTCAATACTGTGCGTAGGTGCTCTACATGCTCTGATTCAGACTTTGAATAGATGAGAATATCATCAATAAATATAATCACAAATAAATCTAAATAAAGGCTGAATACGCTATTCATCAGATCCATAAATACTGCAGGGGCATTAGTGAGTCCAAACGACATCACTAAAAACTCATACTGGCCATATCTAGTCCTGAATGCAGTCTTAGGTATATCAGATTTTCTAACTCTAACCTAATGGTAGCCTGATCGCAAATCTATATTCGAGAAGCACTTGGCACCCTGGAGCTTGTCAAACTAGACATCAATCCTGGGCAGAGAGTATTTATTCTTAATAATGACTTTATTTAGCTGTCTGTAATCTATGCACATGCGTAGAGAGTCATCTTTCCTTTTTTACAAATAGTATCGAGGCTCCCCACGGGGAAATGCTGGGTCTGATGAGGCATTTATCTAACAAATCCTTCAATTGCTCCTTAAATTCTTTCTGTTATACAGGTGCCATCCTGAAGAACATGCCCCTGATGGTGTGCTGGTGCTGAGCAAGCAACTGCTGATCTAGCTGGCTGGGCTGTACAACTACCACCCCTAGTCGGGCAATCTCTCATGAAATGGCCTGCCTCGCGACAAATATAACAAGTATCAACTCCTAACTGACATGGACCCAAGTGGCGTTTACCACAATCTGAACATCTGGGATATGTCTGACTGGCCGGTAGCGAAGTACCACAGCGCTGAAATCCTGAAGTCCGTGATGCTTGACTAGCTCTGGACTGAGGAGTTCTATCAGATCTCAGGCCACGAGACTGTGTAGGTATACTAGCTGGTGGTTGTCTAACACACTGCTATTTACTCGCTCTAGACGTCTCTCCAAACGAACCAGAAAATCTGCCCCTCTTGTCTAGCACTTTATCCCTGTCGGCTCTCTATTTTTGCTTCATCTCCTCAAGTGATAAAGCAAATGCCTGAATGTTATGTTCATAAATGACTGCATAGCAACTGTCATACGCTCGTTCACTAGGTGTGGAGCTAGTCCCACTATATACCTGTGAATTCTATCCTCCATACTCACTACAACCGTAGGGGCAAACCATGCTAAAGAATTAAAGCAATAATTATACTCTTCTACACTCAAACTTCCCTGTCTCAAGGTCAGGAACTGATTAGCACGGGCTCCCTATGTCTCTATAGGCATATACTGATAAAGGAAGGCATCTGAGAATTCCTTCCAAGTCGCCGGAGTAACATCTGACCCTCTAGATAGCTCCCATGTCTGATACCACCCTGCTGCTAGGTCATGCAATCTGAATGCAGCCAACTCTACTGACTCCGTGTCTGACACGTGCATAACCCTCAACACTCTGGCTATCCTCAATAGAAAATCCTGAGGGTCTTCTCCTGTACGGGATCCAGTAAAGACTGTAGGCTCTAGCCTGATAAAATCATTGATCCTGGATCCAACATCTCCCTGGGCATCTGCACTGTGTTGTCTAGTCTGAGCAACTACAACACTAGTCGATAATCTGATGGCATCCCTCATTTCCTGCCCCTGACTATCAGGCGGAGAAGGTGGAGGTATAGTAGCTGCAGTACCTCTAATATTACCCTGAACTGATAGGATCTGTGAGGCCTCGGATGGAGCCTCAGGTCTGGACTCCTCACTCTCATCCACCTTAGGTGGCACTCTACTAATACCCTGACCGGCAATAACCTTGCCCTTCTGGGCAGCTGTTAGTTTCTTTGGCGGCATCGCTTTGCTGAAATTACTATTGTTAGAGGGCTGAATTCTATAATCATGGCTCTATCGCACGATCTAGAGAAGAAGGAAAGACAACTGTCCTGAAGTGCCTTGTAGCCTCCTGTTCAAAAGTATGGCGCGCAACATACTCCTAAACAAGACTCTACTAGACACGGCCTGTAGACACCCTAGGACTATACTGCTCTGATACCACTTTTGATCAATATACTAACAACTGTCCAAAGATCAAAACAATTTTCCAGATTTTGAAACGTTTTGTCTTGCTGATTTGGACATCTTTTACCTTGGATTTTAGTACCAAATTAAGTATATACAAGGTTTCCTTGGTACCATACAAGTTTCTCAGAAGAAATACTAAGTTTAGAACTAAGAAAAGCTTCAAAAGCTAAAAGATACATGCCTTGCCAAAAGAAAGGTTTAGCCTTACATACCTTTGATGTTTCTAGCTTCTAAACTTCGTTCCTTTGAATTCCACACCTTCTAAAGCTTAAACAAGCTATAATATAGAATTTAGATACTTTACTTAGCTATGAAGTAATTCTAAAACTCAAACTATAGACGAAATTGAAGGTAGCATAATGTTACCCTAATCGCGTAGAGCGTTTTGACGCAATCCGTCTTCCGTTTCGTGTCAAAATTGATGTTCTTTCTTCAAAATAAAAAAAAAATGGATTCAAACTGAGGGAACCTCTGTTTATATCGTGGGTTTACTGGAAATGTCGAGAGAGAGAGAGAAATTTCTCTTTTATAATAAAAACATTTCATTTCTAGCCCTCTTTTGCGCTTATGTCCCTTTTTCTGGTCTGACTTCTGACGCTCATATCTTTTTATCTATAAGTTATATGAGCAAACCGTTAAAAGTTTTGGAAACTACACTCCAAGACCTTTAATTTGGTATATGATATGTCCCCAAAAGACTTCATATAACACATGAAATTAATTGCTGAAAAAGCTCCGTTACAAGGCAATTCCTTAATCGGTTTTTCCGCAACTTAAATCTGATTTTTCCCAAACTTTATATTCAACATATAAACTTCATATATGGTCATATTATTACTTTAAACTCACTTAAATCATTCTTAACATGATATTATAATGATATACGACAATTTAGACGTACGGGGTGTAACAGCTTGGCTCTTGATGGTTGGCGCTTTGGCTCCAATTCGCCCCGCATCATTCTCCCCTTCTTGAAAGGATTTCGTCCTCGAAATCAAACCATCAAGCCTACATTCAAAGCAAGCACAAACAAAGCTTCCCAGTTAGTGGCAAAAGTGTGGGAAAACACACTCTTATGGTATAACCAAGCATCAATAACAATGATAAAGTACATGTTTCCAAAGAAAACAACAAGTACTTGGCTTCCCCAATGGGTGCACTCAACATAGGATTCATCAAAGAGATCAATAGGGTAGAGAATATGCAAGATCAAGCTATCAAAATTCCTATGATCCCTAAGTCCAATAAGAACACGGCAAAACTTCCCACTACAAAAGTAGGGAAGTCCAACAAGAGTGAGTACAAGTGATGTGAAAATCACACTTTTGTGATTGAGCCAAGTATCAATACTAATCAAAAAGCTTATGTCTCCAAAGGAAACAACAAGTACTTGACTCCAAATGAAAGCGCACCCAACACAAGAGCAAGCAAAGAGATCAATAGGATATGGAACATGCAAGATATAGCAATCAAATTCCCTATGACCCCTAAGCTTATGAGCAACACACCAAGCCTTCAAATCAATATTATCACAATGTGTCACATTGGCTTTGGCATGCTCAACACCCAAGGTGTGATCAACATGTGGGGTGGAGTAAACAAAATAGTTCAATTGGCAACTAACATCAAATACTTCACTCCCCTTCTTGGAAGCACTCTTACACAAATCAAGAGTGACTTCCTCACCTCCAAATTCAACTCCAAGACAATCTCCCTCACTAGGCAAACTCCAAAGGAAGGTCTCCAAAATCGGTCCTTCATCATCATAGTCCACACAAAGAAGGTTAGAACTACTAGAAGATGGTTCAACACAACCAATATCAAGACCACTCACCTTACTTGGAGCTCTAAACAATGGATCGTCCATAGAGTCTAACCTTTTAAACCATGGAGGTTCTATTCTATTACCAACCCTAGTCCGATACAGTTCGCTACCACAAATGAGATTATCTTCACACAATGGAAATGTAAAAGCATGCACCTCAAATTCATGGTCAACCAAAAGCATGGTATCAAGGCTAGGTTCTTCACTCTCACCCGAGGAGTCATTAAAGACAATTCTATCCATCTCATACTCTAGAGACTCCTCAAGGTCACAACCATCCTCACTACGACACATAGGTCCACCATTATCAAGCAATTCATCAAGGGAAAGAATAGGGCATTCATTCAACTCATCTTCTCCTTTATCAAATATAGGTGGGGTGTCATAACAAGGATCACAAATAGGGTCAACCACACAATCTTCACTGGAGAGAGGTTCAATGAATATCGAGCTCACATCATGATGTGGCTTATCATTCCTCTCAACTTATGGTTCACAATCACATACAAGTTGACCATTCGACTCTACACTAGTTGCAAACACATTGTATTCATACAAATCATCAACTAGTGTTGAGTTTTCACAAACACCATCATAAGACAAGGAAGTAACATTTTCAAGGGAAGAACTTTCACAAACCTTTGAGTGGCCATCTAGCTCACTCAATGCACTTGAAGTGTCATGAGTTGTTCCTTCACCTTGAAGCTCACATTGAAGATCTTCTTCACCTTGTCCTTCAATCTCGGAACACGATTGAGGCTCCATTGATTTGCCTCCAAGAGTACCTACACAAGTATTCACACAAGTAGAAGAAAAAGATAAAGGGTTAAGGTTAGAATAAGGGGTGTCTTCACTCTTTTTTCCCGCTTTATTTTCCCTCATTTTCTTTTCAAGGTTAGGTGTAGATTCGGGTGGTGACATCTCACTCACATCACTCAACACATCCTCTCCTTTTTCCACTCGAGGAATGTCACCGGACACTCCCTTACTCCTCTCAATCTTTTGTCTCTCAAAGTCGGGTGAGTTGGGACGAGGCCCAAGAATACCCATAGCCGGAGTAGGTGGACTTTTAACATCAACCCGGAATCTAGGACTAAGAGACTCATCACTTGAGGTCTCTTTCTTCTTTGTTGGTGAACCACTTGGTATTGAGGCTTGTGGTTTGGGGTTCACCTTGTTGATAATTGTCAACTCTTTTCTTGCACTAGTCCCACCATTGCTTGTGATCGTAGGACTTCTTGTTTGCACTCTTTCAACCATAGGATGAGGTTCTTGCTCATTTTCCTTTTTCATAGGCCTACTAGGTATAGTAGGAGGTGACTTGATCTTTGACCCAAGAGGTTCAAAGTCATAATTCCTTTGGCCCTTGACGAAGTAATACCGATCATTCACCATACTATATCGCACCGTCTTGCCTTGCAACCATGGCTCACATAACCACACATCACAATGTTGAATGGGATACACATCACACCACATATAACCCAATAACTCCTATGAGATATGCACACCCGAGCTTGCTTGGTAACCCACACTCCATGGTACTCATAAGGATGTTCTAGGGCATAGCAAGGTAGCCTTAGCTCGTCAACCACCGAGGTATTAATGCAATTGGCATCGGTGTCACCAATCATGAGCCAATACCCTCCATTACTTTCCACCTCAACATCGAACCTCCTTAGACCCATGTCTCGTATAGGATCATCCAAGTAAGAACTTGGAAGTTCAAGATAACCATCACTATCAACTCGAATCTTCATTATCCTCCCTCTCCTAATAATCCCAACAGGATTACTTCCACTTCCCATCACTCTCCCAACATTAGGAGTGTTGTTGAAAGTCGAGGAAGGAGTACCACTATGGAACCCATAATTGCCTCTCACCTTGGTTCCATAGCCCCTAACACCACTCCTACCACCACTACTAGAGCAATGCACCCCCGTAACGGTAAGAGCAACACTTCTCATTCCACCCTTCACATGGGAACTAGAAGATGCAAATCTCGCATTTCCCATGGAACAACCACCACCTCCTCCCATACTAATGGAAGGTCCTCTACTACTCCCTTGCACACCACAAGCAATACCAAGAGAAGATGCATATGAACAATTCTCATAATCAACCTCATCATCAATCCTCTCTACGTCACTATCACCATGTTCAAATTCATCACAAAAAGAGTAAGTAGGATCATCATACCTTGAAGCGTCACTATCTTCATATTCTTGACTTGGAGCATAAGATTCTTCACATTCATCTTCGCAAGCCCCATAGTGTTCTTCATCTTCATAATCAACATAGTGACCCGCTTCTTCATTATATGAGCCTTGGTTCCCCGAATCGTCATAGCAATACCCATCATCACCACCATCATAGGAACCATAGCCTCCATCATCTCCGCATTAGTCATACCCTCCACAATCATCATCATCCGAAGCCATAGTTGTAACCAAAGAGTTAAGGACCTCACAAATTCACTCCCTCACGTGTATCACTCAAAAGATGTCACTCGATTTTCTTTCCACTCGTGTATACACTCAAGGTCGTTAGCTTTTGTGACCTCACTCTATTGTTCTCACCACTCTAGCCTTTTTCCACTCAAGACCTTCTTGTCTCTTAGTAATCACAATGGCAAGATCAATCAACTAATGCACCCAAGTAATGGCTCGGAATGGAGTTAAAGTGACTCGATGTACGGAAGCTATTTTAATGCGCACTTAAAGCAAGCAAGTTCTACGACTTTAAGTAAAGACTCCAAGACACACAACACCCTAAAGAATCAAAGATTAGTGTTAATAAAGTAGGACTAATACCTTAGGAACACTAACCAAGAGGTTAGGAAGCAAACGGAACATAAAATCACACGAAACGAAGCCAAACGGACTCACTCCAGGAGTGGGCGGTCCGCCTGAACTCAGGGGCGGTCCGCCTACTAATGTTCAGAGAGTTCACTAGGCGCCCCGCCTACTTTCTGGGCGCCCCGCCTACTTTCTGGGCGCCCCGCCTACTGGGGTTTTCAGCACAGTCTGAAAACGCGTTTTTTGGTCTTTTGACACCCAAATTCGGTTGTTTTCAATGTGTTTTTCCAATCCGAAGGTACCCAATGGTGTTTTCAACTCCTACAATCAATCCCCAATGATTTATAACAACACCCAATCAATAACGAATCCAAATCAAGAAATTTCAAGCAAATTCAAGGGTTTTTCAATTTTGGGGTTATTTTGATTTTTTTTCAACTTTTGATTCTCAACACCAAATCATGAAACAAGGGTACCAAATCAATGGGTAATCATCATAGGTCAATCCCCTATATCAAACACCAAAGGAATCATCAAATCTAATCCACAATAAGAATTTTTTTGTATTTTTCACTTTTTCAATTTTTTTGTTTTTCTTCTTTTCTCAAGAACATAAACACAATAACAATAAAGTAAAGATAAGATGAACAAGGAACGTGGATTCGTAAAAATAAACCCGAGCCTTGCTCTGATACCAAGATGATACGGGTCAAATCACGGAAGCGAATAACTAGTAACGGAATCAACAAAGTAAACACGATAGAAGGAAAATAGGGATGGGGGAGAATAGAAATAGAAGAAAGAACGAATCAAACTAAACAATTAGATTGATTCAAAAGGGAGGAGAGACTTGAACCATTAAACGGGAGTCACACTAGCGGTGATCCACCATGGATTCAACGTAAGAGATACATGAAGTCAACGCTTCAACAAGAATGGCCAAGCCTATTCTATCTTCTCAATTCTATCTTCAAAACTAGCTAATGAAATAAAATGACTAAGTGTGGTATTTATAGGTGTTCCACACTCCTAATGTAATGTCTAAAAAGCCCTCAAATGATATAAAAACATTACAAGCCTCGTAGGGTCAAAATAGGGATTACATGTCAAAATCCCGTCCAAAACTAGCCAAAACAGGCCCACCTAGCAGAGTAGGCGCCCTACCTGCAGAGTAGGCGCCCAGAGTAGGCGCCCCACCCTGGGGAGTAGGCGGTCCGCCCCTTTTATGGGCGGCCCAAAGTCCAGAGAGTGTGCAAGTCACTAGGCGGTCCGCCTCTGCAAACGGGCGGTCTGCCCCCTTCCTGGGAGGCTTGGAAACGGCTCAAAATGGACTCTAAGTGTTCCTCCTTGGTCCGTAGCCGGTCCCCCCCCCCCCCATTGGAGCTCAAGTCCATGACTCCAAATCGCTCTCGAACCCTCCTCTGGTGCCCTTGTCTTGGATCCTTTGTGCTCTCACGCTTGGCTCTTGATGATTGGCGCTTTGGCTCCAATTCGCCCCGCATCACTTTCCCTTTTCGTTCCTTAACTTAAAGTTAAGGATATATATGTTAGAGCCATATATCAGCCACCGCCTATCATTTTTCTTTTCTTTCTTTTCCTTTTTCATTTTATTTTATTTTCTCTTTTCTTTATAATTTCTGTTCTTTTCGTGACGAAAATTAAAACGGTACCCTACGATATTCGAAATAATTCAAAATTTCTCAAGCAAGCTATACAAAATATATGTAACACACTTGCTAAGGCAAATCTCAAATCGGACTCCCGAAACTCAATAAGCAAATTAAATGGAAAAATGTCAAATTATTTAAGTTTCGGCGTTTTAGCGGAAACTAGTCAAACGACCTCGAAATTCACTTTTGAAAAATCACAAAAGTCAAAAATAATCATACGAACCTAACGGCACTTTCGGATTTCGAATCGGAGCTCATTCGCCAAAATCGAGCTCGAAAATCTCTTTTTTAATATTTATCGACAATAAAAACTGAAACATTCTTCCGATACGTACCAAACGAGGTCTGATTTAGCTCAAATTTTATAGACAGGTCCTAATAGACCTTACGAAGATTTTAAAATTATCGGCACGCCAATCGGAGCCTTAACTTTTGACACGACTATCTAAGGTCGTTTCATTCTCCTCCACTTAGACTCTCGTTCGTCCTCGAACGAGCCCAACTTTAAAGAAAAATTTACTCAGATATCAAAAGAACTTAAACGGCCTTCATAACATATTCCACGGACATTATCTCATGATTACATGATCAGAATTATAACATGCATATTGAACTTTTGGAATAAAATATATCTGGATAATATGATAACATCATTGCACAGCTTATTCTGGCTAAGCTGATCCTTCCTCGATTACGAGAAGAGAGTTCTATATTTTTGAAACAAAGATATACAGAAACTTTGAATGGGTTAAAATGATTCAGCCGATAATCACCTCTTCGATATACCTTTCGATATAGAATAGGTCGATGGAACTAAGAATTAGCTCACGCTTGATGCAATAGGGGGAGCTTTTGAAGTACCTTATCACTACACACTATAGAAGATTTGATGCAAGCTATATTATTTTTACGAACGCACTATGCAACATCTCAGTTGATGTTAGTGTTGTTCCGCAAGCTCCTTGTGGGAATGTAGTTACTCATATCCTAATGTATGTCAAAGGTTTATCTAAACAGGGTCTATCATATAAGGATAAGGAGCATGCAAATACTACTGGATAGTATGATGCAGACCAGGAATGATCTTCAGACTTAACATCTACTTCAGGGTATTGTCTTTGAATTGAAAATATTATGACTTGAAAAAGTGAAAATAAAAGAGACAAGTAGTTGGACCATGAACTGGGGCAGAATACCGGCAACAAAGTTGATTACATGTGCACTTATAACACTAAAGTAACTTCTCAAAGAGTTGAGGTGTGAAGGAGATATGCCAATGATGGATGGACGATAAGCTGCACTAGACCTTTAACTATAAATTTTCATGAAGTAAAACAGCGTCAGTATGAGGATCCAGTTCTAGTTGAATACAGACAGATAGCCAGAATAAAACCGGAGTCACCATACAGGGTTACTACTGACGGTGTTCTCATGTATAAAGATAGACTTTTTGTTCCTGATGTTGCAGATTTACGTGGACAGATTATGATAGAGGCATATTATTCCAACTACACTGTTCATCCAGGTTCGACTAAAATGTACCATGATCTTAAACAGATTTATTGGTGGGACGGAATGAAGTGTGGCATAGCATAATTTGTGCTCAGTGTTCTAATTTCCAGCAAGTTAAAGTCGTGTCATCTTTCCAGACTTTATGCTTTCAGCAGATAGGTACGTATATATGATCAGGTTTCCAGCTTATCTCAATCATTGATAGATTATTAGTGGGTTTAGCACTGATCGACACTCATTGTAGGTTTCTGTCGTGGCCCTAGGTTGGGTCATGACAAAAGTAGTATCAACGCCTTAGTGATTTAGTATTACCATTCAGTATTTGGTGGAAGACTCATCCACTTAAAGCACAAGCTCATACAGCTAACTTGAATAGAAATAGTCATCCTCGTACAATCTTCTGGTCTAAGGAAGACATAGCAAAAAACAGAATGCGGCTCAGACCTGAGCTACCAAATTACCCTTTCAAGTTGCCAAACGACTGCAACTCTCGAGTTCACAACTCCATACCTTCACCATAAGTATCACATGCTGATTGATCAATTCAATAGTTAAATGACGCCTCTCATTACCCTTGGTAGCCTTGAAACACAACAATGTGCTTACCCGGCTACCTTGGCACGCACTCTGGCTCAACGCAGAGAACATCACAATACGTTACTGACTGCCTAAGCTCACCAGTGCCGAGTAAAGAAGAGATGGCAACGGACTGAGGATAGAAATAATTAGAGCTTTAGGAAGATCTTCTTCTTATTTATTTGGCTACCACAGCTAGACTACTTAGGAGTCAGGCTAACCAAAGAATCCCAATTGAAGAAATAGACATTAAATGAGCTTTATGGAATGACATCTATGCCAATTTAACCTCCCAATAAAAAGGAAACTCTGACAATTTACCAAAAAACCATTTTATACCGAGACAAACTTGTAGAATAACATGACTCTACTAGCGTCTCGAACCAAGAGGAGACACGTAGATCGAGTATTACTTACTAACCACTTTACACTGGAAGAAACAATGACACTTTCTGATGGTGACGAATAAGAATCCCATCATCCTACCGATACTGAGTTCCAAAGAGAGGTAGACTGACTGGACATTATAACAGAATGAGGCACAACAAGATGCCAAGCAAACAATACCGATACTCACTCACAAATCTCTCACCTTTAAACCAGATAAACTAGTAGGGTCATCATAAATACCAGGAATAAATCGTATAAGAAGCTAACCCCTCTACCGCAACCGATTCTTAATAAAAACGACATCCAAGAAAACTATGGAAACATGATAAGACAACCATTTCCAAATCGATTGGAAGAATCAAAGCTTACACATATATAAATGAGGAAGAAATACTTGGGTCTACTACATCAGATACCTCAACATTATGCCAGACTGGTAGTTCTTAGAACTGCCTCTGTGGCTGAGCCGAGCCGCTACCCTGATAATTACTTCTAGAAGAACCACTACCACCACGTTCTCGACCTCTATCGAATGAGGGCATCTCTCTGGTTGATTAAGATCTAAATGAAATTTCCTACGACTGTGCAGGTGGCTGATGACGAGAGAAACGATGACTGCCTACTTGCTGAAGTAAAGGAAAACTCCTCAAAGGATAACCAGACTCATGACAATGATAATACATTTCCATTTAAAATGGAAGCATGAAAGATTGTTGATAGGTACAAAGAAAAAAATGAGTCTAATCTTGATGAACTACTCGCACACTCTGAGAATCACGCTCTACAAGCTGAGATAACCTAGCAGGTGACCTCCCAAAATGATCAGAATGCTTACCTCTAAATGAGGGTACCATGGTTTCCCACTAGGGCCACGAGATCTCTTGCTCTCCCGCTATAACTCTTCCCACTTTAGCTTATGATATGCCTCGTACCTTCGGGCAATATTAACAGCAACATCAAATGAAATCCCGACCTCAATCTCTTGAGCCATCTGGGATCTCAAGGAAAATGAAAGGTTATCAATAAATCTTTGAATCTCTCGAAAGGCTCATGGACTAGTTCTAATGCATATCCAGCCATTCTATAGAATTCAATCTCATATTCTGAAACTAGTAGGCTAACCGACAGGCTACCCTGTCTAATCCACTCAAACTGGTGACACTTTTCATCTCGCTCGCAGCACGAAAGGAACTTTTCCATGAATCTAGAAGGAAAATCGAACCAAGTTAGCTAATAAGAGAGCGGCCCACCAATTCAAGGATGGACCCCTGAAACTGGAAAGCAGAATAATCAACACCATACCGCTCGATATAATCAAGAGCCCTAGGGATGCGCTGACATCATTTTATTTTAAAAAATCACAAGGTTTATCTGATGCATTGCTTAAGAATATCGGAAGGTTCAACCGCGTAAAATAATGCAACCTCTTTGGGCACTCGGACCGAACTGTTACCTCGGCTGGCTAACCAGCCAGAACAATTGGTGGCGCAACACATGCTGCCTCTGAAACATAATTTACTGGGGCAGCATCAGGGACTAGAACAGGAGCTCCCTAAGACCGAACGTCTCCATCTACAGCAACCTGATAAGCTGCCTATCAAATAATAGGTTCTTGCGGTATCTGCATCGCCAAGATTCTCGTAAAAGCATCGTAGAGAGCCAAGGGAACCAAAAGGCCCTGCACCCTTGCCCATCGCGAGCTCATACAGCTGGGACTTCCGTAACCAGATCATCAGCACGATCAAAAACTCTCGGGGCTTCGTCAGTGCTAGCCCCAGGCTAGACTGCTTCGTCTTGAACTCATACCGTTTGTTGATTTGTCGCACGAGGGTTCACAATTACCACGAACGAATTAATGAAAATACTTTTGAATCCTAGACTGGCGCACGATCAGAAAAGAAGGAACTGAAACTTCCTAAATGCCATTATAGTCTCTCGTAGATAAGTACGGACGTCTACGTACCCATCAACAAGACTCTACTAGACACTGTCTTAGTCTGGATAGACTCTAAACCGGGCTCTGATACAAACTGACACGACCCGGATTTCGACTAGGCCGTGCGGGCACCCGACCACCTCCCCTAAACCCGTCGGGCGAACCCTTATCAGCTGAATTCGGTAAATGAATATAAATTCAACTCATAAATAAGAAGAAGACTTGGAAAAAGGCACAGACATACTGATACCTCTAAGCTGTACAAAAGAAATTACAGCTGACTACCCAACATATTAGGTTTAGGGCTATCCAGACTAGACATCTAAGAGTACGAAAGAAAACACATACCTCCTGAAGGGAGTAAAATGCAACTGAAATAGTAAACATGAAATTGTGGCCATCCTGAATAAAAGTTGGCTCACCCTGACAGCTGAAGTCGTCTTCACTCCTTCACAACGTGGCGAACTCAATCCTGCAGCGAACCTACGAAACGGAATAGATAGACAAGAAACAAACAACAAACAAGGGTGAGTCAAAAGGACTCAATAAGTGGGGCAGACTAGCCACCTCAAAGAATAGGACAGCTAGCCAGGGAGAAGAAACAGCTAAACCAAATTCCTCTTATTTAAATTATAAAAAGGCAGAGCCAGATAATAACCTGAAACACGTATGAAACCGTAAACTCAACCAGGAATACGAGCCAGAAACATATCAACAAATAAGCAATGCACGTATAAGCAGAACAACAGTTATGTACCACAAGTCTACACAATGCTATGAAATGAAATAAAATGAAATAAGATAAAATAAAATACATTGTAAAGGGTCACATGTGCCCGTAATCCCATCCGAAGCGGAATACTCCTGCATTCGAGAGGTATCCAATCTGATAATCAACTGGACTAGACATCTAAGAGTACGAAAGAAGACAGATACCTCTTGAAGGGAGCAAAATGCAACTGAAATAGTAAATATGAAATTGTGGCCATCCTGAATAAAAGCTGGCTCACCCTGACAGCTGAAGTCGTCTTTGCTCTTTCACAACGTGGCGAACTCAATCCTGGAGCGAACCTGCCGAAACGAAATAGATAGACAAGAAACAAACAACAAAAAAGGGTGAGTCAAAAGGACTCAATAAGTGGGGCAGACTAGCCACCTCAAAGAATAGGACAGCTAGCCAGGGAGAAGAAACAGCTAAACCAAATTTCTCTTATTTAAATTATAAAAAGGCAGAGCCAGATAATAACCTGAAACACGTATGAAACCATAAATTCAACCATAAATACGAGCCAGAAACATATCAATAAATAAGCAATACATGTAGAAGTAGAACAGTAGTTATGTACCACAAGTCTACACAATGGTATGAAATGAAATGAAATTAAATGAGATGAAATGAAATACGATGCAAAGGGTCACATGTGCCCGTAATCCCATTCGAAGCGGAATACTCCTGCATTCGAGGGGAATCCAATCTGATAACCAACTGGAGCGGAATACTCCTGCTCCTGGGGCGGAATACTCCTGCACTCTCCTGGGGCGGAATACTCCTGCACTCGATATAATGTAAAGTTGAGACGGAATACTCCTGCACTCAGTATCTGACATAAGAGCGGAATACTCCTGCTCCTGGAGGCGGAATACTCCTGCACCCAATATGATATAAACCAGTGGTAGAATACTCATGCACTCTCCTGGGGCGGAATACTCCTACACCCGATAAAATGTAAACCAGAGGCGGAATACTCCTGCACTCTCCTGGGGCGGAATACTCCTGGACCTGATATGATATGCAATGTAATGCATATGAATGCAAGATGATGCAATAATAACCCTTCACCGATGCGGGACTCTCATGGACAGCCGGGAAGTAGATGCCAACTTACAGCCAGAGTACAATGCTCAGATCCTCAATGCAATACTAATAACAGGACATAACATATAATATATAATGTAAATCCAAAGCTAAGGCGTAATGAGTACGCCTATCGGCAGCTACACACGTAAGGAACATGTGGTCGAAAATCCACGAGGCCATGTGCCTCCAAAGAAATGGATATAAACACTTACCTTGTTACAGGGTTAGCACATCTACTCAACAACCGCTTTGTCCATTGGATTTATTTCCAAGCGATCCCACTGTGTTCAATCAGCAGAAAAATATATCACATAAGGCTAAAGGCTTAATTCCTTCCGTCTTAGGGCAATCCAGTTAGGAACCTGATACCCTATTCGCATACGCAATACGCAGGCCAGGCCTATGTACAAGGTTCAAAGTCACATAACCAAACCCTAAATAAATTATATTTATATATTGCCCATAACTCACTGAGTACGAATATATGATTAATTCCATTATCGGGGTCCTATTGACCCTTTAAACTATTAATTGAACTTATTAAAATGATGTCTAATATCCCAATTTTTACCGTCAAAATATATTCAAACACATGTAATAAACTCAAATAATATATTAAGATCATTTCTTGAATGTTTCAGGGTAAAAATTCTACTTTTCTCCGGCTCTTTTCTCATTTTCTGGCATTTTTATTTACTGCGTTTCTCACGTTTTCGTTTCTACTTCTCTTTCCATTTTCGTTCGTTAACTTAAAGTTAACGATATATATGTTGAGCCATATATCAGCCACCGCCTATCATTTTTCTTTTCTTTCTTTTCTTTTTTTATTTTATTTTCTTTTCTCTTTTCTTTTATAATTTCTTTTCTTTTCGTGACGAAAATTAAAACGGCACCCTACGATATTCGAAATAATTCTAAATTTCTCAAGCAAGTTATACAAATATATGTAACACACTTTCTAAGACGGATCTCAAATAGGACTCCCGAAACTCAATATGCAAATTAAATGAAAAAAGACCAAATTATTTAAGTTTCGGCATTTTTAGCGGAAACTAAGCGAACAACCTCGAAATTCAATTTTAAAAAATCACAAAAGTCACAAATAATCATACGAACCTAACGGCGCTTTCGGATTTCGAATCGGAGCTCATTCGCCAAAACCGAGCTCGAAAATCTCTTTTTAATATTTATCGACAATAAAAACTGAAACCTTCTTCCAATACGTACCAAACGAGGTCTGATTTAGCTCAAATTTTATAGACAGGTCCTAATAGACCTTACGAAGATTTTAAAATTATAGACACGCCAATCGGAGCCCTAACTTTTGAAACGACTACCTAAGGTCGTTTCAATATGTATGTATGTAAATAAACTGTATTGATTATCAAAGAAAATAGTTTTGTGAACAACACGACAAAAAAGAAGAATACAAAGCATTCGACGTCTATGCAAGCATTGAAACCTAGTGTGTGTCACAAATGCATCTCTAGCGAAAGGGTTGGTCGATGAGTCTGCTACCATATCTTCTGTAGAACATGCTCTAGGTTCAACTTCTTGTGTTTATACATGTTTCTTGCATAGTGACACCTGATATCTTTGTGTTTAGTATCACAATGATGCTTAAGATCTTTGATAGCTTCAATTGCAGCCTTACTATTATAGTAGACAAACACTGGTTCAGCATTTTCTGTGTTACCCAACAAGCTTTTCGAGAACCTATTCAGCCAAAAAACTTCATGTGTTTCTTTTGGGAGAGCCACATATTCGGCTTCTATTGTAGATAGTGCTACACATGATTGCTTCTTTCTCCTCAATAATATGGCACCATTATTGGCTGAGAAGACATATCTTGAAGTAGACTTTCACTCATCTAAATCTCCTCCCAGATTAGCATCACAGTATTCAACTAATCGCGGATCTTTGCCACCTCGGTAATAAAGCGCATAATCAGTTGTTCCTTTCAAATATCTCAATATCCTTTTTACTGCTTACCAATGTGCTGGAACTAGGTCGGATTGATATCTACTTACCAAGCCTACTGCTTCACAAGTATTAGGTCCAGTACACACCATAGCATACATTACACATCCGATTGTGCTTCTATAAGGAACTCGCATCTTCATTTCTGTCTCTTCAGGAGTCTGAGGAAAAAAATGATTTCCCAAGTTATGGCCTTTACTAATAGAAATGTAAATTTTGTTGTTATTTTTCATGTTTAACTGTTCAAGAATTATTCTAATGTTATTCTCTTTAGATAGGAACAATAGTTTCTTAGGACGATCTTTTGAAATCGTAACTCTAAGAATATATGCAGCTTTACCCATATCTTTTATCTCAAATTAGAATGAGAACCAGGACATTATCTCATTTATGAACTCCTTATCATTTCACACTATAAGTATATCATTGAAACACAATGAAACGACCTTAGATAGTCGTTTCAGAAGTTAGGGCCCTGATGGACGTGCCGATAATTTAAAAATCTTCGTAAGGTCTATTGGGACCTGTCTGTAAATTTGAGTTAAATCAGACCTCGTTTGGTACGTATCGGAAGATGATTTCAGTTTTTATTGTCGATAAATATTAAAAGGAGGTTTTCGAGCTCTATTTTGGCGAATGAGCTCCGATTTGAAATTCGAAAGCGACGTTAGGTTCGTATGATTATTTGTGACATGTGTGAATTTTTTAAGTGAATTTCGAGGTTGTTCGGCTGATTTCGGCTAAAGTTCCGAAAATTAAGAATTTGATCTTTTGCGTTTTAATTTGCATTTTGAGTTTCGGGGATCCGATTTGAGATCCGCCTTGGCGAGTACGTCACATAAATTTTGTATAACTTTCATGAGAAATTTTGGATTATTTTGAATTTCGTACAGTTTCATTTTAATTATCGCCATGAAAACGAAAAGAAAATAGAATTAAATAAAAGAAAAGAAAGAAAAAGGGAAAAAGGAAAAGAAAGGATAAAGAGAAAGAATAAGAGAAGGGCAGGTGCCCTTAATTTAAAAGACAAAACGAGAATAGAAAGTGAAAGCAAATGGAGCAGAAAAAGAGAAACAAAGACAATAACGCCAAAAATGGAGAAAAGAAAGGAAAAAGGAGAAGGAGAATGAGGAGAAAAATAGAAGTTTCACCCCCGAGCATCCAGGTAATGGTGCTAATCTATTATTTCAGTTTATTACGTCTGTTTGAGTATATTTTAACAGTAAAAATTGGGATATTAGACATCATTTTAACAAGTTAAATTGATATTTTCAAAAGTTAATTGGACCCCGATAATGAAATTGATTATATATTCGCCCTCAGCGAGTTATGGGCAACCCATAAATGTAATTTATTTAGGATTTGGTTATGTGACTTTGAACCCTGTACATAGGTCTGGCCTGCGTATTGCGTATGCGAATAGGGCATCAGGTTCCTAACCGGATTGCCCTAAGATGTAGGGAATGAAGGCTTTAGCCTAATTTGATACATTTTCTGCTTATTCAACAAGCAGGGATCGTTTGGCAATGAATCCAAAGGACAAAGCGGTTTTTGAATGGCAGTGAAACAAGGTAAGTGTTTGTATCCATTTCTTTGGAGGCCCTTGGCCTTGTGGATATTTTACCACGTGTTCCTTACGTGTGCAGCTGCCGATAGGCGTACTCATTATGCCTTAGCTTTGGATTTACATTATATATTATATGTTATGTCATGTTGTTGGTATTGCATTGAGGATCTGAGCATTGTACTCTGGCTGTGAGTTGGCATATACTTTCCGGCTGTCGATGAAAGTCCCGCACTGGTGATGGGTTATTATTGCATCATGTTGCATTCATATGCATTATGTTGCATTCATATGCATTATGTTGCATTCATATGCATTCCATTGCATACATATTGGGTGCACGAGGATTCCGCCCTAGGAGCAAGAGGATTCCGCTCCATTGCATACATATTGAGTGCAGGAGAATTCCGCCCCAGGAGCAGGAGGATTCCGCTCCATTGCATACACATTGAGTGCAGGAGGATTCCGCCCCACGAACAGGAGGATTCCGCTCCATTGCATACATATTGGGTGCAGGAGGATTTCGCCCCACGAGCAGGAGGATTCTGCTCCATTGCATACTGATGTTTGGCATTTTATGCCAATGTTTCCTTAATATTTCCGCATGTTTGAGCTTTTTATTTGCCCGTTTTATAATTTATGAATATGGTTTTGCACTAATTTTATGTCATGTGTATGTAGGTTGTTATGCAGTGAAATTGGAGCTTTAAAGAGCATGATCGAGCAAGAAAAGATTGGATTTTGATTGAGGATTGGATTGAACACACGAAGGCACGACACGAAGCGAGTTGCGGAGCAAGAAAACACGAAATTGGCCTGACGCTGTAGGGCACGTGGCACGCCCCCCACCGCGCCCCACTGACTGGCGCGATTCCCAGCGCGCCACGCCTCAAAAGCGTGAAGATTTCGATGTCTACTGGTTGTCCCAGCGCATGTTATAGCGCCCCTGGAGCGAATTTTGACTTCCTATTTCGTTTAGGCTTAGGTCTAACTTATTACCAGGCCTTTGTAAACCCTATAAATACTCTTTTACCTAGTTTTTTAGAGGAGTTCAGCCTGGGAGCAATTGGAGAGCTCATAACATCTTGAACAAGAGTTTTTCTTCCTTCCATTAATCTATTACATCATTATTTCATTATTTCATCAAATCCTTGTGTTGTTATTATGAGTATGCGTAGCTAATTATATCGTTCTAGGGTTAGAGTATTTCATGAAAGTTGATGTTTGAAGATTGATTTCCATTAATTGAATCCCATTATGGGTTACTTATTCTTTCTTGATTTCACTTGTGTAATTGTCAGGGCCCGATTATTACGCATTATCTATGGTTTTTAGATTGAACTCGAAAGAGGGAATTTAATTACGTAATAAGAAAGAGTAGGGCTAGATTGTGAACCCGGGCATCGGGGAACCAATTTGTGAGTAGGATAGACATATACTTGCTCGCCTAGCTTAACTAATTACAGAATTCGTTAATGCGTGCACGTGATTCAACCCATAGACATATAGGGATTGGAGTAGCCTGCATAGACCGTGAAGAATCGAAAGGTTTTCACGGGTACATTTACTCTGTTAGTTAGTAATCCGGGATTTGCGAAGTGGAATCAATTGAAAAACTCAACTGGATTGTTCGTAACTCTGACCCTGGACCGTCTCCTTATTATTGATAACAACCAATTTTTACTCCATTGTTTGAATTCACTTTTACCCTCTTAATTACTGTTCCTTAGATACTAAACTCATCACTATTGGAAAAGATCCCTGGATAGTTAGTTAGAAATTGTTTGTTAAGTGTCAGTCTGAATAGTCCTCGTGGGAACGATACTCTACTTATCACTTTATTACTTGTCGACCATGTATACTTGCGTGTGCGTTGGGAGCAACAAGTTTTTGGCGCCGTTGCCGGGGACTAAATAATTGACTGTTTTCTTTTGAACAATTTATTATTTTCTATTCAGGTTTAATTTTTGTTTAGTTTAGCATTGTGTTACTTGTCTTATCATGGCATCTTTTAATGAAAATTGGTCGAGTGGTTGTAATTCAAATTTTGATGATCTTTGTCTGCTTTGCGGAGGAACCCACTTGTGGGAAAATTGTCCAACTCTTTCAACCCTACGAGACTGGTTATGTAAATTTTCTACCACCTTTGATTGGAATTTTTGTAAATTATGTGGTGGTCAGTGGAATGATTGTCCTAAGTGTCATACTTCTTCCTCTATCAATGTGTGTGATGTTTTTAACAATGTTTGTGAGTCTGAAAGGAATGAAGAAGTGCAGGTTGTGAGCCAAAATTTTCTAACGGAGCAAGCCAACCTTTTAGAAGCATATGGGGATTTTAGAAGTGAACTTACAAGTATGATGAGGCAATTTAGGGAAGAAAGAGTGGAGCTCACACAAGAAATTGATCAATTTGGTTTAGCTATTCAGGATCTAGAGGCAAATTTGAGTGATATAATTGAGTTGTCTGAAGCCCAATTATCAGTTGTCGTGGATAGTAGATTTGAGATGGAAGAGCTTAGAAGCCAATTTGAGGAGCAAAAAGTAGAATTCCTACCATTCGACCCAATATTAGTTGATGATGCCAAGGTTGAGGAAATCACATTAGAGCCAAGTGAGGAAATAGAAACCATCATATTTGAGGACTCTAGTGTTTGTGCAAGTGAGGGTGTCAAAAGTAATGGAATTTTAGAATTGAAGCGCATTGGACCTCGTTCCAATGATTTTTCAATATTGTGTTTGGATGGTGACATGAAGATTGAGCCACCTGAGCCTATGAAGAAACAAAAGGAGGAGGAACAAGCTGCCTATATTTTAAAGTTTGTGATGCCGAGGAGACAAAACGACATCCCTCATTTAAAGGCCAAGAAGTGCAAAATGCGACATTGGTTACTTGGTCCTTTTGTAGTTTTGCCACCACCCCAATACCATAGTTGTAAACTTGAGGCAAAGTTGGGTATTCAATTCATAAGTTCAAGGTGGAGGAAAAAGTGATGAAGTTGTCTTCGTCGTGCCGCGACGTTAAATCAAGCGCTTCTTGGGAGGCAACCCAATTTGTTTGCTTTACTTTTATTTATTTTTATTATTATTTTTATGGTTGTATATTACTTCGGGTGATTCTTTGGATTGCAGGTTCATGTAATGTCGAGTTTAAGTGTGGGGTGTCCTCACCCCTGCCTAATATTGATGACCTATTGGGGGGAAGTCTGAGTACCTCATGTTATATGGAAGCTTGGAGGATGCTAGCACCAAGGCCTATTGGTCTTCAGGGAAATTTTCTTTACCCTTGCATTTTTATTTTTAGCACTGAGGACATTGCTTGATTTAAGTGTGGGGTGGGGGAACTCCCCTTTGTTTTTGAGGTTAGGGATGCATGTACCGTTAGGATTTTTCCTTTGTCACTTGACTTTATTTTGATTTGTTTCTTGCTTTTATATATGAAAAAAATTGAAAAAAAAATTAGAAAACCAATGAAAAAATTCCAAAAAGATTTTTTTTTAGTCTTTATTAGTGGTACATGCCATCCACCCCGTGGTTTTTCTTATGACCTCGGTTCTTTTCCATGGGGAGACCTTTGAACCGGATAGTTTTTATTTTTAGGATTAGAATAGTTAGTTGTAAGTGGCCCTAGACGAAAGAAATAGGTGGAATGCTAGGTGCCTTTGATTTGTTTGATACCGGTGGACTTGAACTTGTTGCATGTGCTATTTGTGGTGTCTTTTGGGTTTTAAATTGTGATGCATGCCTAGAAAAAATGGAACGACCCCCTTGAGATGCTTGAGTCCACATTCTTGACTTGTTGTGAACCGTTGTGCATTAGTGCTTAATTTTCCACAAGTTGCACTCTAGATGCTTGATTGAGAGTTGTTGATGGAACCTTTTTGTGTGGATCATGTGCAATGTGTGTGTGAGGCATATTCTTGTTTGCTCCATGTTTGCATATCAATGTCTAGAACTTGCCCCGTGTGTGTGCAAAGCGAAATCCTAGGTTTGCTCTAGTCGGGAAATGATACAGGCCTTCTTTTGATTTGCCTACCCTTACATATACACCTTGGACTTGATTGTTGTGATTTCTTTGACCTTTTTGTTGGCACCCACACCCCGAGCCTACCCACTTGTTCTAAATTATTCTCTTTTGGCCCTTTACTCCTTAGCACTTTAATTAATAATGTTGTTTTATTGTGGAGTTGTGGTTGAAATATTGGGAGATTTTTTAGTGGAACCAATGAGGGGAATATGTAATGAATTGTGTAGTAGTTGTTTACGAGCATTGGCAAGGGTGGAAAGTAATGAATAGAAAAAGAAAACAAATGAAAAAAAAAGAGCAAAGTTGAAAAGAAAAAAATTGGAAAAAGAAATAAAGAGAAAAGAATATTCATTCCTTGCTAGTGTGTGCTTAAAGAAAAATTGCTACTTGTTGAGAAGGTGTGTGTGAAAGTGTTGATTGAGTGGCTTTGATGAGATTTGTGCTTAAATTAATTGTGATGTATTAAAGTGCTTAGGGAGGTAGTCACTATTACCCATATGTATCCTACCAGCCCCTTAGCCTACATTACAACTTTTTTAAAGTCCTAGTAAATCCCGATTGGAGTGAGCTTACATTAGTGGAGTCCTACACTATGGGCAAGCTTATGGTACATTGTGTGTGACATGTGAGACTTTCATGAGAGTGAGTGAATTCGTTATATGTTATTTTCCCCGTTCTATTCACGATATTCATTGTTGTGTGTGATATTTGGGGGACACTCTCTTGCTTCATTTTGGTGAGGGCACATGGTTTGCATGAAATAGGTGAAGTCGTGGCTTCTTGGTTGAGTAGATAGGTGTGATTTTGTGGGAGCATGGTTGCAATGGATTGAGTTTGTGTATTTGAGCTATTTTGGGGTGGTTGTTCTCATATTTTTGAGTTTGTTAAATTGTTGGCATGTTTGATGGACCCATAGTAGTCTTGTATGCATTTGTTCAATGATCGTATCAACCATAGTCATAGGCAGACCTGTTCTACCTAGGTTGGGAAGTTGGTTGTGACTTGCTCGAGGGCGAGCAAGGGTTCAAGTGTGGGGTGGTGATGTTTGGCATTTTATGCCAATGTTTCCTTAATATTTCCGCATGTTTGAGCTTTTTATTTGCCCGTTTTATAGTTTATGAATATAGTTTTGCACTAATTTTATGTCGTGTGTATGTAGGTTGTTATGCAGTGCAATTGGAGCTTTAAAGAGCATGATCGAGCAAGAAAAGATTGGATTTTGATTGAGGATTGGATTGAACACACGAAGGCACGATACGAAGCGAGCTGCGGAGCAAGAAAACACGAAATTGGCCTGGCGCTGTAGGGCACGTGGCGCGCCCCCCACCGCGCCCCACTGCCTGGCGCGATTCCCAGCGCGCCGCGCCTCAAAAGCGTGAAGATTTCGACGTCTACTGGTTGTCCCAGCGCGATCGTGGGCGCGGGGCGCCCGTTATAGCGCCCCTGGAGCGAATTTTGACTTCCTATTTCGTTTAGGCTTAGGTCTAACTTATTACCAGGCCTTTGTAAACCCTATAAATGCTCTTTTACTTAGTTTTTGAGAGTAGTTCAGCCTGGGAGCAATTAGAAAGCTCATAACATCTTGAACAAGGGTTTTTCTTCCTTCCATTAATCTATTACATCATTATTTCATTATTTCATCAAATTCTTGTGTTGTTATTATGAGTATGTGTAGCTAATTCTATCGTTCTAGGGTTAGAGTATTTCATGAAAGTTGATGTTTGAAGATTGATTTCCATTAATTGAATCCCATTACGGGTTACTTATTCTTTCTTGATTTCACTTGTGTAATTGTCAGGGCCCGATTATTACGCATTATCTATGGTTTTTAGATTGAACTCGAAAGAGGGAATTTAATTACGTAATAAGAAAGAGTAGGGCTAGATTGTGAACCCGGGCATCGGGGAACCAATTTGTGAGTAGGATAGACATATACTTGCTCGCCTAGCTTAACTAATTACAGAATTCGTTAATGCGTGCACGTGATTCAACCCATAGACATATAGGGATTGGAGTAGCCTGCATAGACCGTGAAGAATCGAAAGGTTTTCACAGGTACATTTACTCTATTAGTTAGTAATTCGGGATTTGAGAAGTGGAATCAATTGAAAAACTCAACTGGATTGTTCGTAACTCTGACCCTGGACCCTCTCCTTATTACTGATAACAACCAATTATTACTCCATTGTTTGAATTCAGTTTTACCCTCTTAATTACTGTTCCTTAGATACTAAACTCATCACTATTGGAAAAGATCCCTGGATAGTTAGTTAGAAATTGTTTGTTAAGTGTCAGTCTGAATATTCCTCGTGGGAACGATACTCTACTTATCACTTTATTACTTGTCGACCACGTGTACTTGCGTGTGCGTTGGGAGCAACACATATATATTGGGTGCAGGAGGATTCCGCTCCATTGCATACATATTGGGTGCAGGAGGTTTCCGCTCCATTGCATACATATTGGGTGCAGGAGGTTTCCGCCCCGGGAGCAGGAGGATTCCGCTCCATCTATTTGGCACATGTGACACCATTGCATCATACTGCATTCATCCCATTTCATTGCACCGCATGCTGACTATTGTGTGACTATTATGCTGTGTTTTGTTTATGCGGTATGTAAACCATATTGCGGACATAATTCAGTTTGCCTATATATTTCTGGCTCGTATTCTGGGTTGCATGCCGCAACAGTATAAATATATGGATCGGGTTGCACGTCGTAATAGTAAAAATATAGGGACCGGGTTGCACGCCGCAACAGTATAAATATATGGATCGGGTTGCACGCTGCAACAATATTTACATATAATAAGATGTATTTTTGATTGTTGATATGTTCGGGATACCTATATGTTCTGTCTATCTTATGTTCCTGGCTATTTATGAATTTTTGGTTCCATACGTATTTCCAGTTATTATCTGGCTCTATTTTTTATAATTTAAATAAGAGGAATTTGGTTTATTTGCTTCTCTTCTCCCTGGCTAGCTATCCTATCCATTGAGGTTGCTAGTCTGCCCCACTTATTGAGTCCTTTTGACTCACCCTTGTTTGTTGTTTGTTTCTTGTCTATTTATTTCGTTTCGGCAGGTTCGCTCCAGGATTGAGTTCGCCACGTTGTTCAGGAGCGAAGACGACTTCAGCTGTCAGGGTGAGCCAGCTTTTATTCTAGATGGCCACCAGTTTATTGTTTATTATTTCAGTTGCATTTTGCTCCCTTCAAGAGGTATCTGTCTTCTTTTATACTCTTAGATGTCTAGTTTGGATAGCTCTAAACCTAGTATGTTGGGTAGTCAACTGTAATTTAGTTTGTACAGCTTAGAGGTATCAGTATGTCTGTGCTTTTTCTAAATCTTGGTCTTATTTATGATTTGAATTATATTTATTTTTCTAATTTTATTGGTAAGGGTTCGCCCGACGGGTCTAGGGGAGGATGTCGGGTGCCCGCACGGCGTAGCCGGATTCCGAGTCGTGTCAGTTGGTATCAGAGCGGGAAGATTTAGAGCGGGAAAGCAAGAGATCCCGTGGCCCTAGTGGGCAACCATGGTACCTCATTTGGAGGTACGAGTTCTGATTATTTTGGGAGGTCACCTTCCAGGTTATCTCAGCTTGTATCACGTGATTCGTACAGTGCGCCAGTAGCTCGTCAAGATCACATTCAGTCTTCTCTTCACAGCTATTAACAATCTTTCTAGCTTTCATTTTTAGCGAAAAGGTGTTATCATTGTCGTGAGTCTGGTTATCCTTTGAGGAGTTTTCCCTTACTCCGACAAATAGGCAGTCGTCTTTTCTTTCGTCATCAGGCACCTGCACAGTCGCAGGGGATTTCTTTTAGATCTCAATCAGCAAAAGAAATGCCACGATCTAATAGAGGTCGAGAGCGTGTTGGCAGTGGTTTTCTTTTTAGAAGATGATTATCAGGGTAGTGGCTAAGCTCAGCTGCAGAGGCAGTTCTATGAACTGCCAGTCTGGCAGGATGCTGAGGTATCTGATGTAGTAGACCCAAGTATGTCTTTCTCACTTATATGTGTGTAAGCTTTGATTCTTCTGATCGATTTGGAAATGGTTGTCTTATCATGTTTCCATGGTTTTCTTGGATGTCGTTTTTATTAAGAATCGATTGCGGTAGAGGGGTGAGCTTCTTATTTGATTTATTCCTGGCATTTCTGAGATCCTCCTAGTTGATCTGGTTTAAATGTGAGAAATTTGAGAGAGTGTGTCGGTATTGTCTGCTTGGCATCCTGTTGTACCACTTTCTCTTATTATGTCAAGGCAGTCTATCTTTCTTTGGAACTCAATATTGATAGGATGGTGGGGTTCTTATTCGTCACCATCAGAAAGTGTTATCATTTCTTTCGGTGTAAAGTGGTTAGTAAGTAATGTTCAACCTACGTGTCTCCTCTTGGTTCGAAACACTAGTAAAGTCATGTTATCCTATGAGCTTAAATGAGTTATAAAAGTATTTTCTGGTAAATTGTAAGAGTTTCCTTTTTATTGGGAGGTTAAATTGGCATGGATGTTGTTCCATAGAGCTTATTTAATATCTATTTCTTCAATTGCGATTCTTTGGCTAACTTGACTCGTAAGTAGTCTAGCTCAGGCAGCCAAGTAAATAAGAAGATGAGCTTCCTAAAGCTCTAATTATTTCTATCCTCAGTCCGTTGCCATCTCTTCTTTGTTCGGCACTGGTGAGCTTAGGCGGTCAGTAGCCTCTTATGATGTTCCCTGTGTTGAGCAAGAGTGCGTGTCAAGGTGGCCGGGTAAGCACATTGTAGTTTTTCAAGGCTACTAAGGGTAATGAGAGGCGTCATTTGACCTTTGATTTGATCCATCAGGCAGTGGTGCTTATAGAAAATGTATGGAGTTGTGACTCGAGAGTTGCAGCTATTTGTCAACTCGAAAGGGTAGTTTGGTAGCTTAGGTCTGCCTACGTTCGGCTTTTAGCTAAATCTTTTTTAGTCCAGTAGACTGTGCGGGGATGGTTATTCCTACTCAAATAGCAGCATGAGTTTGTGCTTTAAGTGGAGGAGTCTTCCTCCAAATACTGAATGGTAATACTAAATCTCTAAGGCGTTGCTGAAGCGTAAGCTAATTCTTATTTTCATCGACCTATTCTATATCAAAAAGCATATTGACGAGGTGATTCGTCGGCGGAATCATGTTAACCCATTCAAAGTTCTGTGTATCTTTGTTTCGAAAATGTAGAACTCTCCTCTCATGATCGATGAAGGGTCAACTTAGTCAGAATAAGCTGGGCAATGATGTAAGGATATTATCAAGATATGTTTTATTCAAAGAGTTCGGTGTGCGTGTTATAATTCTGATCCTGTAATTATGAGATAATGTCCGTGAAATATTTTATGAAGGTCATCCAAGTTCTTTTGTTATCTGTGTAAATTTTTCTTTAGACTTAGGCTCGTTCGAGTCTAAGTGGAGGAAAATAAAATGAACTTAGATAGTCGTTTCGGGAGTTAGGACCCCGATGGGCGTGCCGATAATTTAAAAATCTTCGTAAGGTCTATTAGGACCTGTCTGTAAAATTTGAGTTAAATCAGACCTCGTTTGGTACGTATCGGAATAAGATTTCAGTTTTTATTGTTCATAAATATTAAAAGGAGGTTTTCGAGCTCAATTTTGGCGAATGAGCTCCGATTTAAAATTTGAAAGTGCCTTAGGCTCGTATGATTATTTGCGACATGTGTGAATTTTTGAAGTGAATTTCGAGGTTGTTCGGCTGATTTCCGCCAAAGTTCTGAAAATTAAGAATTCGATCTTTTGCGTTTTACTTTGCATTTTGAGTTTTGGGGATCCGGTTTGAGATGCACCTTAGCGAGAACGTCACATAAATTTTGTAGAACTTGCTTGAGAAATTTGGGATTATTTCGAATTTCGTACAGTTCAATTTTAATTATCGCCACGAAAACGGAAAGAAAAGAGAATTAAATAAAAGAAAAGAAAGAAAAAGGGAAAAAGGAAAAGAAAGGATAAAGAGAAATAATAAGAGAAGGGCGGTGGCCCTTAATTCAAAAGACAAAACGAGAATAGAAATTGAAAGCAAATGGAACAGTGAAAGAGAAACAGAGAAAATAACGCAAAAAATGGAGAAAAGAAAGGAAAAAAGGAGAAGGAGAAAAATAGATGTTTCACCCCGAGGCATCCAGGTAATGGTGCAAATCCATTATCTCAGTTTATTACGTCTGTTTGAGTATATTTTAACGGTAAAAATTGGGATATTAGACATCATTTTAACAAGTTAAATTGATATTTTCAAAGGTTAATTAGACCCCGATAATGAAATTGATTATATATTCGCACTCAGCGAGTTATGGGCAACCAATAAATGTAATTTATTTAGGGTTTGCTTATGTGACTTTGAACCCTGTACATAGGCCTGACCTGCGTATTGCGTATGCGAATAGGGCATCAGGTTCCTAACCGGATTGCCCTAAGATGTAGGGAATGAAGCCTTTAGCCTAATTTAATACATTTTCTGCTTATTGAATAAGCAGGGATCGTTTGACAATGAATCCAAAGGACAATGCGGTTGTTGAGTGGCAGTGAAACGAGGCAAGTGTTTGTATCCATTTCTTTAGAGGCCCTTGGCCTTGTGGATGTTCTACCACGTGATCCTTGCGTATGTAGCTGCCGATAGGCGTACACATTACTCCTTAGCTTTGGATTTACATTATATATTATATGTTATGTCATGTTGTTGGTATTGCATTGAGGATCTGAGCATTATACTCTGGCTGTGAGTTGGCATATACTTTCCGGCTGTCGATGAGAGTCCCGTGCTGGTGATGGGTTATTATTGCATCATGTTGCATTCATATGCATTATGTTGCATTCATATGCATTCCACTGCATACATATTGGGTGCAGCAGGATTCCGCCCCAGGAGCAAGAGGATTCCGCTCCATTGCATACATATTGGGTGTAGGAGGATTCCGCCCCAGGAGCAGGAGGATTCCGCTCCATTGCATACATATTGGGTGCAGGAGGATTCCGTTCCATTGCATACATATTGGTTGCAGGAGGATTCCGTCCCAAGAGCAGGATGATTCCACTCAATTGCATATATATTGGGTGCAGGAGGATTCCGCCTCAGGAGCAGGAGGATTCCTCTCCATTACATACATATTGGGTACAGGAGGATTCCGCCGTAGGAGCAGGAGGATTCCGCTCCATCTATTTGGCGCATGTGACACCATTGCATCATACTTCATTCATCGCATTTCATTGCACCGCATGCTGACTATTGTGTGACTATCATGTTGTGTTTTGTGTATGCGGTATGTATACCATATTGTGGACATAATTCAGTTTTTTTATATATTTTTTGCTCGTATTCTGGGTTGCACGCCGCAACAGTATAAATATATGAATCGGATTGCACGCCGCAACAGTATAAATATATAGATCGGGTTGCACGCCGCAACAATATTTGCATATAATAAGATGTATTTCTGATTGTTGATATGTTCGGGATACCTATATGTTCTGTCTAACTTATGTTCCTGGTTGTTTATGAGTTTTTGGTTCCATACGTATTTCCAGTTATTATTTGGCTCTGTTTTTTTATAATTTAAATAAGAGGAATTTGGTTTATCTTCTTCTCTTCTCCCTTGCTAGCTATCCTATTTTTTGAGGTGGCTAGTCTACCCCACTTATTGAGTCCTTTTGACTCACCCTTGTTTGTTGTTTGTTTCTTGTCTATTTATTTCGTTTCGGGCAGGTTTGCTCTAGGATTGAGTTCGCCACGTTGTTCAGGAGCGAAGACGACTTCAGCTGTCAGGGTGAGCCAGCTTTTATTCCGGATGGCTACCAGTTTATTGTTTATTATTTCAATTTCATTTTGCTCCCTTCAGGAGGTATTTTCTAAGTCTTGTTCTTATTTATGAGTTGAATTATATTTATTTTCCTAATTTAATTGGTAAGGGTTCACCCGACGGGTCTAGGAGAGGATGTCGGGTGCCCGCACGGCCTAGCCGGATTCTGGGTCGTGTCACAGAATGTCAAAATTACAATACTTTTTCTTGATCTCTTGGTATAAATACAATGGTCTTCATCTATCACAGTAAAACCATTTGATATATATGACCATATTTTGAAGTGCATATACAACTCCCTTTAATATTGTTTGAGGCCATAGAGTTCAAAAGTTTACCAACCTTTTGTTCATGGTCTTTCTCAATGAAACACTAGGGTTATTCCGTATAAACTTCTTCATCTAATTCTCCACTAAGAAATACAGTCTTTACATCCATCTGATGTAATTCAAGATCTATACTTGCAACTATAGCTAGAACCAGACGAATTGAGGTAAATCGTATACAAGTGAGAAAGTCTCTTCGTAGTCGATTCCTTCTTGTTGTTTATAAACTTTCACCACCAGTTGAGCCTTATATCTCTCAACTAGGTCATTAGCCTTGAGCTTAATCTTGAGAACCCATTTACTCCCAAAAGCTTTGTGTCTTTCAGGAGGTCAACTCGTTCCAAAACATTGTTGACTCTCACAGACTTCTATTCTCCATTGCTTTTTCCCATATTTCCTTAGAAGGGTATGAGAAAGCCTCTTTTACATTCTTAGGCTCATTTTCCTCTTGTAAAAGCAACATAAATTGTTCACCACCTTCAATATCAAATCGTCGGGGGAGGCGAATCTTTTTATGTAAACTACATCCATTTTTTTAATTCTTCTTCGTTGTTCCCATTTGGATCAATGTTGCTCCCACTATGAAAATGATATGTGACCATCTTGCTTCCGCTTGGAACAAGATCTGTTTAGTCACTATTTTCTCTAAATAATTTATGCCAAAGGATTATTTCTTATCTGATGATGAAGAAGGCTGCTGATGAGAAACTAATTCATCATTTGCTAAATTTTTTCCATTCAAATGAAGTGATCTTTATACATCTTGATCCTCTATCTCAAACAAGGTTAGGTCTTGACCGACCTCTCCCTTTTTAGAAAACTCATTCTCTAGGAATGTGACATCTTGTGATTCAAATTCAATTACTCTCCCACTATCATTCTGATCTATAAACACATAACCCTTGCGAGGTTTCTGAGTATCTTATAAAGATACTTTTCTTTTCTATCGGGCCTTATTTTTCTCTCTGACATGATAACATAACTGGATTTTGGTGCATTGGTGCACTGTAGTGGCTTATAATTTTAATGCAGGATGTTCAGGCTAAATTAGTTCATTTAGACATGAGGCAATTTTTATGGTAGTGTTTCTATTCCGGATCTTGGATGGTTTTGTGTTACATTGGATGCTTATGCATATTTTTTTCCTGTACAACTATAGGGCTATGCAAAACTAGTTATGACAATCTAATTGTTGCTCATGCTTATATCCTGAGATAGTATCTGCTTACTTAATTGAGCATACACATTGAGATATCCGGGTCATGATCTATATCGGAAGAGTAATGCACGAAACATATTTATTTGGGTGACCAATTCTCAGAGTTGTATGGTATTGCATAGTCATACCTGATTTCATGGTTTCCCAATTTGAACTATTACATGATTTCCTAGTATCCATAAAGTTATTTAGTTTTATGTGTGGCCCAGTTATTCCTTTTTTAACTGTTGTTATTGATGACGTTGGCCTAGCCTGGTATCAATCCCTGGAACTTCTGTTTCGCAATAGTGGAGACTATCAAAATTTTAGAAATGTAGGGAGTTGGCAAATATTTTGGTCATATATGAGAGGGGATGCATGTGGTATTGTTTATATAATGTCCAAGTGTATTCTGGTATGTTGAGTTGATTGTCGACGCCAGGAAGGACATGATTGTTCGAGGATGAATAAGACATTAAGAGGATGAGATTGAAATGACCTGACTTTTTGTTTTAAGTTGTGGAGCTCTGTTTTGCACACCTACAGTTTTAGTAGCTCTGAATTTTCTAATATGACTTTACATAAACCTTGAATCACTCGGATCCAGTTTGGATAGTTTTGTGATACAAGTTCTTTTTCGAATCGCTACCGGTATTGAAATGGAAATATCGTGCTAAACAAAGCAAACTGACATGGAATGAGTAACTTTCACTTCTATCAACTCCAAAATATTATTTAGAAGCTACAAGCGCAATTGAAATTAAAATAAGAGGCCCTTTTATCATTTTGAGCTTATGAGTTCCTTTATGCTAATTATGAAACAATATCCTCGTTTTGTATGTTGGAAGCCTGTTTCATGGATGGAGACCATTGATTTTTCTAATATGTTATTTAAGAGGATTTTGCAATATTTGGTGAAATTTCTAAGCGTTTGATAGGTTTAGGAATAAAATTTCTATTTCAGAGCTATTACCGACTTAAAAGTGGACTTTTTATGTCGTTTTGAGTAAACAAGATGTGATTAACATGACATCAATTCCATTAGGTTTGTGAATAATCTATTGTTGCAAGCGGAACAATGTCGAAGTTGTTTGGTCACTTTTGGCTTTTGGAGTTGAAAATCGAGCCCCTTGTCCTATCTCCGCTAGTTAAAACTGAGATTGAAGGTATCCATTAATGCATTTGTCTCGTCAATACAAACTCATTGAAACATGTTTTGTCTAATTTCGTGTTTGTTTAGTGTTTTGAACCTCGGTAAGGGTCTGGGAAGTTGGCTAATTTTGTTTGTTGGTGCGGCTGATGGACATCAGAAGAAATAACCATGCAAGCGAAGGATCGGATGTTTTTCAAGTAGGGGTACCCTTTGTACAGTATAGTGTGACTTTTAACGCTTCGGTTCAGAAATTTTAATTTTCGGTTTTTAAAAATATCATACATTACCATAACAGACTAATTCGGGATGGTTCTATATTTATTCGTTCAATTTCGGTAACTTGCAGAACGTAAGTTGGTAACTGTTATTTGTTCGACATCGGCATATATATAGTAGAGATATACCTTGGAAGAATTGTTAAAGGAAATAGCTAAATGTTAGACCACTTAAAAATTTCATTTGATAATTAACAATGAAAATTAGGCATGCATCGACTCAAAATATAAAAATACCACAAATGGAGTAACCAAAGTTAAAGGTACAAATAACACTAGCCAAAATCTAAAGTTACACATTTTACAAGCTTACACAAAATTTAAGATTATATCATATATATTCTTTAATCATATATATATCGAATCACTTGTATATTGGTCTTTGAAAAAGTGTAAGACGCTATTGCTCGCAACTGGGTCTTGAGTGTCGGTTAACTATTTCTAGATTGTATCTAGCTGTTTCTAGACTGTTTCAGCATTTTTCATCCTGTTTGTACGTTGTTTCTCACTATTTCCAAAGTATTTCACTATTTTTGCGTTGTTTCACATTATTTTTTACATTTTGTTTCAGACTTTTTCACTAGTTGGTTCAGACAGTTTCAGCGTTGTATCTCGTTGTATCTGCACTATTTTTGCTTCATATCTAACTGTATTTGTGCTGTTTCAAACTGTTTCAGTGACGTTTCTGACTGTTTCTGGGTTTTTGCATTGTTTCTGCATTGTATCTAATTGTTTCTGCTTTGTATCTAGCTGTTTCTAGACTGTTTCAGCATTATTTCATCATGTTTCTACATTGTATTTAGTTGTTTCTAGACTGTTTCAGCATTGTTTCATTCTATTTGTGCGTTGTTTCTACTGCTTCTGATTTTACCATTTTTATTGCATAAATCAAGTTTTGAATTAATGATAAAGATGATAGTAATAATCAAGAGTAATAGTCATAATAGGAAACAAAATTAATGTGGTTGGATTCTCTTGATCCATCAAAAGAAAATTAGGAACAAACAATTGTCAGTTCGGTGACACTTCTAACTGTGAAGAAAATTCCAATAGACGTTGCCATAGTTAAAACCATCAATTTTTCTCCCTAAAACACAAACATGCTTTAACACTATCACTCTATTCAATTTCAACAATCTTCACTTTTATTCCTTTTAAACATGATGATAAGAACAACAAAATCATTATCTAAATTACAATTTGTAAGGTGGATTTCAGTTGAAAAAGAGTTGAGTGGGAAGAAATTTGCAGCACTTTTGGGGAAATGGTGATTTTGGTAGGTTGGGACATGGGAATCTTGACTCATAGTGGACACCTAGACCTTTGCTTCTTTCAGTTTTTTATAATCAAAGCCTTCGTGAGATTTCTTGTGGTGGTGCTCATACTCTATTTCTTATAGGTTTGAAGAATCTTTATTTTATTTTTTTGTAAATTTTATTAGTGCAAAGTTTTTTGAATGAACTCATTTCTCCGAATCAGAAGCTGAAAGTGCCTCAAAACGACGCCTTTAGCTGTATCGGGAAATATTTCGGTTACTTGTGTTGTTGAAGATGACGACGTCATAGCCAGGTTCAGCTAATGACGATGACGACGTCATCGCCGCCGTAGAAGGCGATGGCTGTGACATCATCATCACCAAAGAATAATTCACCACCACATCGGACAACATGGAAACACTACCGGAATTCCTACCAATACCTGACGACGGCAGCGAGTGAACTAACATATTCCGATGATATTTCTGGTTTCGGTACTTTTTAATAACCTCTCTTTATGAGATTTGGTTGAACGGATTTGGTTTAGGGAAATATGTTTTGTCTTGATTATTGTGAAATGGGTTAAGGAATATAATGTTATTTCTTGTAATTTGAGAAATGTTGCTATTTTTTAATATAGGGGTGTAGGTTTGTATATATGTGTAAAAAATTCTTTCTTTAATTAGATTTTTACACTAAAAGATAAGCAACACACGAAAATTACCAAAAATGACCCCTATTTGCGAATCTTACCCGAAATGTCACCTTTTCCTGAGGTAGCAGCCTGCCGCAAGTTTATACAAGTTTATACACGTGCATAAAATTGTATGAGTGTGTATATGCGAGTGAATAAATTTTTAGATTTCTTCAGTATTAAGGATGTTTATATGAATTTTTACTTTTTTCGCATATAATTTTATATTTTTCTCATTACCTACGCATTTATCTATGTATAATTTATTTTTTTGGGGGAGATTGTGTGTATGAACTTGTCCAAAGAAATGATATATACAAAATCAACAACATAACTTCAGTAAAATATAAAAAAGTAACGACACCAGCAGTAGGGGTGTCTGCCATCGGCTCGGTGGCAGGGGAGGGGGAGATTTGGTAGCTAGGATTTTTTTTTTTAGTGCTTGAATTTATAATTTTAGGGATGGGTGCTATACATGAAAAAATATATGGTCTGCTATTTGTAATTTTGGGCAGCCTATTTCTTAAAATTTTCCTTCTTTAATTTATTTTTTTTCCTTTATTCGCTTACCTGAGTTCATTACGTTAATAACCACTAAATTATTCAAAATAGAAAAAAAAAGTCACTATTCTCTTTTAGTATGTCACTCAACCTTGAAAGTAATATATTCAAGACACTTTTAATGACTTGGCATATGTTCTTTAAGCCGAAAAATAGTAAACAATATTTTCAATCCATTTTAATCAAGAACCTCGTAGTCGACCAAATATTTATATGTTGAATCTTCCTGAAAACCCCTTTATATGCTCGGAGTTTCACTTGTAACATTGTAAATTATATTTTAGAATATTCTTTGTAGTTGTATGTTCAAGCTACTTTGTGTATTTTGAAGATGTGCCAATTTTAGCTATGTTGCAAAATGGGATATATTCCAATTAGTAGCCCTAAAAGTGGCTACTCGCTTTGTAAGCTGGTGTAATAGTGGCTATATCATCAATTTAGAACACTGGATAGTGGCTACCTGGTTGGTCTGTTGTTCAAAAACAAGCCATATTTTCAATCACAAATGTTAAAAGCGGTTACTTGATTGACAATCTATCTAAAAGTTGGCTAGTTTTTAAGTTACAACTTTAAAAATGGCTATGAGAAAATTAAAAATCTCAAGAAAACCATTTATATGCTCGAAATTCCACTTGCAACTATTCTAAAAAAAAAATTTAAAAAATAATGCTCTACTACTCTATGGATTTTGAAGTTGTGACACTTTTTAAGTTGCATTGCAATACTAATTAATTTAATTAATAGCCTTAACATTAGCTACTCGACTTGTATGTTGACACTAAGAGAGGCTCTATTGTTAGCTATGAACCCTGAAGTAGTTGCCTGGTTGGTGAGCTGTTAAGAAACTTAGCTCTATTCTCAAGCACGAAGTTTAAAATTGACTACCTGATGAACAATAAATTTAAAATTAGCTATGTTTAAATTAAATTCCTAAATGTGGCTATGCATGAATCCATAGGGTGCACTACCCCAAGGAGCTCTTTATCACCTTTATACAATAGTACTAATTCTTTTTAAAAAATCATATTGTACTACTCTATGCATTATGAAACTGTGACATTTTTTAGCTGCATTGCTATACTGACAACATTTAAATTAATAGCCTTTAAATTGGCTACCCGACTTGTATTTTGACACTAAAAGTGGCTATATTTTCAGCTAGGAACCCTGAAGTGGTTACCTCGTTAGTGAGCTGTTAAAAAAATGGTTATATTCACAATCAACAACAACAACATACCCAGTATATCCCACAAGTGGGATTTGAGGAGGGTGAGATGTACGCAGATCGTACCCCCACAAGGTGGAGAGGTTGTTTTCAATAGACCCTGGCTAAAAAAGTTTTGAAAAATTTTGAAAATAGTTTTTAAAATCAAGGCAACGCTATTATGCTAAAGAGAATGATAAAACTAAAGCATATCTAAACTAAACATATAATAGCAATAAATATAAAGGCGAAGACTAAGATGAATTTGAAAATTTTTGAAAGTAGATTTGAAAATCAAGGCAACACTATCATGCTAAAGAGAATGACAAGATTAAAGCATATCCAAACTAAACAGATAATAACAGTAAATATACAGGCGAAGGTCAAGATGAAAGCTGGCTATATATGCCTAATACTACTCTAATAATAGAAAAGACACTGGAATACTACTAACCTTCTACCCTAATCCTCGACCTTCAGGCTCTCCTGTCTAAGGTCATCACCTGATATTGGCTACCTGATGAATAATATATTTAAAACTAGTTGTATCTAAATTACATTCCTAAATGTGGCTATGCACCGGTCCATGGGGTGCACGACCCCAAGGAACTCTCGATCACCTATAGAGTGGCTATATTGTTAGCTAGGAACCCTGAAGTGGTTACCTAGTTGATGAGCTGTTCAAAACTGGCTATATTCTCAATCATGAATGCTGAATTTGGCTACTTTATGAAAAAATATATAAAATTGGCTTAAATTACATTCCTAAATATGGCTATTCACGGATCCATAGGGTGCACAACCTCAAGGAGTTCTTGCTCACCTTTATACAATAACTGGTTAGGGTACGCCGTGAAATGCACGGCCCAACATAATATTGCATGTCTTTTTACGAAGTTAAATTTGAGGAAGGTCTTTAAATTCGTCCATCTTAGTACTCCTTATATTTACAAACATAAATAAATTTTATGTGTTGTGAAGATTATTTATTTGTTATCATTATCGGTTAATAGTAGAAACACATTAACAAATAGATTTATACTTTATCTATATTAGTCAATGGTCAATATACTTTTCATAATTTTATAAAATTATTTATACATTCTTTTTTCCTCATACTATTGTTTTTCCTTTTTTTCCTTATAATTGCATATTGTTTGACAAAAAGTTTACTTTCCACAAAAAAGAAAACATAAGATTAATCGATTGGAGAAGAATTTTGTGCCATTGTTAAAAATACATTCTATGCTTGGTCAATGGCTCAATGCTTTTCAAAAAGTGTTGAATGTCAAATTATGAAAAGCAACATATGAAAGATCGACTTACTTTTCTATTTTATTTGTTAAATAAAAATGCAAAATATACTTCAACCTTATTGGGTGAATGGTGATCAATGCTTTAGGACGCAGAAGGAGACATAACTTTGTAAACTATTAAGGATTCAAAACTAATTTGTGGAACAGAAATATGAATATGTGTGGATAATACTATGTGAGCAAAAATACGCCACCTACTATTACGGGGATACGAGTCCAGCTGGCGAGACTAGACTTATCTTAGAAGTCACCGGGCACAAAGGATACACACCTGTTCTACGAGTTATGACTGTTCAGGCCGTACGGTCGTAGGACGAAGGGCATAGATCCTGCCGCCTTAGGGTTACAGTCTCCTAGTTAAGGTTTTGTATATACCACCGCCTTGAGTTATAGGCCCATAGCCTTATTAGTGTTTGTATTTTACCTTAATTAGGACAGAGTATCTACTAGTGTAAATATCCCTCCTTACATTGTATTTTACAACATAGAGATTCACCACAGAATCTGACTATTCTCAAGTAATAAGACTATTTTACCTTTCTTGCTCATTATTTCTCTATTTTACTTATTTACTTTTCCATCGTATTTACTGTATAGCTTATGACCTCATTCTAAATTAATTGTTTAACCTAGTTGACATATTTTAGGCATAAATAGCTTGGCATCCACCGCGGGGCCTAGAAAATTGTAGGTATTCTACGAAGGAAAAGGAGCAATCATGTTTGTTGATAGCAGCAACGTTCTGAATAACACCACAGACGCAGTAGATGAATCAGTGAAGGATCCCAGCGATCCCAGCGTGCAGCCTAAGGATCCCATTGAGCAACCGAAAGGCCATTCCTATGAGCCAAGTCATGTTGCCAGCAGAGAGGACGATCGAATAACTGGAAGGTAATCCTGAATTCAAAAGCTTCCTTGTTAATCTTCTCAAAACAATGTCAGAACAATAGCAGCGGGATTCGAGCAATATGGTCGAAGGAATATCACTGAAGCTAGGAGCTATGTTTTCTGGATAGTTTCAGAGGCCAGCATCCTCGGGAGGACCAACGCACATGAACAATTCGCCAGCATCTGTTCCTAGCTGCAGGCTCAACATGGACGCCGCTCCGGGAGGGTCATCAGCAATCAACAATCAAGACTTTAAGTGAGCGCCCATCATCTAGGACCACATAAAACAGATGAAGACCATCCACGACCGGATTGGTAATGTGCCGGGTGCTTCACCCCAAGTTACCACAGTAGATGAGCAGAAGTTTTACAATCATTCTTACAAAGCAAGCGCTGAACCGGTCTGCATACCAAAGCACTTCCGTCTGCCGGATAATTTGAAGTATGACGAAAAAACTGATCTGGATGAGCATATTTCTGCGTACTACACAACTGTAAAAAGTAACGAGATCACTGAAGAAGAGATTCAATCTGCTTTAGTAAAGAGGTTTTGCTCAACTCTAACCAAAGGCGCTCTTTCTTGGTACACCCAACTACCAATCATCTCCATCGAATCATTCACTCAGATGCAAGACTTATTCAAAAAAAGCGCCTTCAGGTGCCCACAAGCGGGAGAAGCTCATGGAGGACATCTTCAAGATCTATCAGCGTGATGATGAGCTGCTAAAGGACTACCTTGATAGATTTCAGCGGGAATGCATGGAGTTTGACCCAACATCCTTTGACAACATGGAACGCCTTACATCAGAGATATACCGAGAAGCTTTGCCTGGAGCCAGAAGAATCATCCACCCCCGAGAAAGGTCGCCCTATTGTCCAAGATGCCATTCGCCAAGGGCAGAAATGGGGATACATGAAGGAACCTCGGGCCGGAGACAAAAGGAAGCGAAGCAAGAGAGATTACAGAGTGATTTCCCAAAATGAGAAGATAGCGGGAAGTCCTCAGCACCATCAACCAAGGGGTAACTTAGTGTAGATTGGGTGCCAAACAGGTTCGAAGAGTTTGGATTACGTGTCAACGCCGTATAGTTCGTAAGTGATCACATGAAGGACGCCCAAGTATGCTGGCCTAGAAATTTGAGGGCCAAGCCGGGTAGAAGGAACAAGAATCTTTATTGTGATTTCCATAGGGATCATGGACATGACATGGCTGGACGCAGAGCACTAATCCTGAAAGCCATGGGTTTGCTGAATAAGGGTTATCTCAAGGATTTTCTCATCGATAGGGGAATGCAGACTTACGCCAAAAGCAAAAATCAAGATGGTCCACCAGAGCTACCAAATTCGAAGAGGTCCATCAATGTCATAATCGGTGATCCGACATTGCTCAAAGAGTCAAACCGTATTGGGGTAGAGCCTGACGAGGGCTACGCTCGGGACGAGATGATCCTATTTAGTGATGAGGATAGCACCAGTTGCAATACTCCTCACCACAATGCGCTGGTCAAACCACTTAGGATAGAGGATACGGATGTCAAACGTGTCTTAGTCGACGCAGGTAGTGCCGTCAACCTCATCAGGTGGGACACACTGAAGGCGATGGGAGTTGAAGACAAGATGGCCCCAAATGTCTATACACTAGCTGGCTTCAACAATTGTTGTGAAAAGGCTGTTAGAAAAATTAACCTTACTATTAACATCCCAGGAGCAGATTATGTTTGATCGTTTCAGATAATCAAGAGAGCTATCCCTTACAATGTGATCATCGGACGGCTATGGATCCATCAATTCAAAGCAGTACCATCTACTTGGCACTAAAAGCTTAAATAAAGTTATACCCTACCAAGTGGGGGATAAAAGAAGTCAACGGGGACCAGGAGGCAGCAAGAGAATGCTACACAGCAGCCATCTTAGGAGAAGCTGTCCCCAAAGAGGTACCCAAAATAAATAATTCTGAAGTTATCAAAGACCCCAAAACCCTCAATCAACCAAGACCACAACTCCGATGGTATGGTTGATTAACGTTTTTCGGGGGGGGGGGGGAGGAGTAGGGATATTTGGAAGTACTTTTCTTTTCAGAATTTACTTTTTAGTTCCTTAGTTTTGTTCTTAAATTACAAATCTTATGTCATGTTATGGGTTTTCACCCACAACATTCTAGGCTTCGCGCCCTTATTAATAAACTACTATTCATATAGTCAGTTTTTCTACAAATTAAGATCCTTCTATGATCCAAATATTCATAGCTCAGGCCAATTACAAGTTGAAGTAATACACCCACTTTTTATGAAAAAAGTAGGGTACGCTACTCACTTAGAGCTAGATCACGTCTAGCTCAGCCACCATGCATTATTCATATGTTGAACTCGTTAATTCAATAATTGCACCTACATGCCGACGAGGACGGCTGTTCGCATAGTACCAGAAAGTCTTAAATACTCGAGTGACTAAGCAGGGACGTTCGAAGTCAGACACAAAAGTGCCTGCTATCACACGGGCTAAAGTCGTCCAATTGTGGGCGCAAATATCCATCTCCTATAGATGCAGCCTAAGTCACCAACGATTGGTGCACAACAGACGTAATTACCGAAGCAGGTTCACTGAGAAACATTCTCAAACTTCAGAACATTCAGGACGACCGGATGCCATCTAATCTTTAGGTGTATACGCCCACAAAGGTACAACTTAGCATTACTTATTGTTTACATCGAAAATTAAAAAAGTGTCACAAACAAGCAAACAAGTAATTCAAGTCAAAACACCTTAAAATAGGCCAAAAAATATACCATCATGCCCGACAAACATAGGCAAGTGTTCCAAACAAAGATACAAAAAAAAAAAGAGCCTTAGGGGGGGATTCTACTCCCTCTCGGGGGACTCCCTTCGACGGCAACGCTCCGCAAAGGTCCTGCTTCACCAGTTGTAGGTTCCCCATGCAGTGTTTTATCTTCTCTTTCTCCACTGGCTTCCTCAAAACCTTCCTCAAGGTCGGACCTAAGCTGAGCATCTGCCTGAGCCATAAGCTCGGTGTATGAGGCAATCTCAGCAGTTAGGTCCATGTTAGGGTCGTCACAAACCCGGAGGAAAGTGGCAAGAGCAGCTGTGATGTTAGTATGATCTACTTCAGCCACGACATGAGCATTCAAGGCATTTACCTATTCATCACGAGTCCCCTCGAGGGTCGCAACTTTTCTCTTCAGCCTATCATTCTCATTTGGAAGGAAAACAGAAAGGCCTTGGGCATCTAAGACACTTTTCTCGGCGACGTTCATTCTCTCCTCCACACCGAACAGCTTTCGTTGCGATTCCTCCACAATTGCTTTCAGGCGGTTCACATTGCTCCGATGTAGTTGCTCTGAGACTTGGGCATCCGTGAGGGAAGATTTGACAGTCTCCACAGTCTGCTTGTGCTTGCGAACCTCATTGGCCGGTGCTTTGTCCAGGTTCTTGCTATTTAAAGCCTCCATTCGATAGGCTTCACGAGTAGTTTGGAGCTCTTCTTTTAGCTCTTCAACCTTCTCCACGAGCAGTTGTAAGCTGGCAACTTGCCCACGTAAGGCTTCTATCTCCTCAGGAAGACTTTCTTCTGGGCCCCTCGACAAAGCATCTCATGATATACCATAAACCTCTGGACAATTGGCAGAATGAGCATTCGGCGAAGAAGGCAAAATTGTAGTTCATGAAACGAGGAAGGAAGAACTTACTCGAAGAGAGCGTCCCGCGGCAACCTCAAGCAGCTCACGGGAATTATAACCAGAAAGGTGACCCTGTTCAGCGGGACCCTGAACAGGTTAACTCCTACGGCGATAAGGATAACAACCTCGCGAGCTCTATTCACGGGTTCGGCCACAGCATCCACGACCACTTCCTTGCCAGGACGGTGTTGGAAAGACTCACCTCGGGAGAAGGAGTCGACACAACGGTTTCTAAACATGGACGAAAATGTCAACTTATGAAGTGCATGGAAAAGCACAATGGTACGACAAGAAGCGGAGTCCTAACCTGGCAGTTGAGGCTCATAAGAGGCAGGTGGCGCTACCACTTCGTCTTCCATACCGGCTCTTCTTCAGCCATAGGGGTCTCTTCTATCAAGTGCCTACACTTTTGTGTAGACGGACTAGATTCAGTAGCAGCAATTGGAGTGGCCTCAACAGCTCCGGGCATGGGCACTTGGGGACTTCGCCCTTACCGTCATAAATCACCAGATTTTCACTTGCAGCCACCACGCTGGAGCCGAAACTGCTCACTCTCTCCAAGATTCTCCAACCGGAAGCCTGCACGTCAGGCAAAGGAGCAATATAAGGGGCAGCAATCTTGATCTCTTTCAACGGAGACATTTCACGACGAGAAAACCCTGAGGCAGAAAGGCGAGTTGATGAAGACATTGGAAGATTCAAAGTGAAAGGGAAAAATTTGCTAGCACTAAATTACCATGATCTTTTGCCCGCCAGCCATTTGCATTAGCCAGGGCAGTGAAGGTCAAAGTGTCAGGGCGGTTCCTTGCAAAGATCGTCGTGACCCACGTCGTCAATTCATCATGGCTTAGCGAAACAGCAGTCATAGGATTCACTAAGGACAATGGAAATCAGTTCCAAGAAGTAGATAACATTAAGGCATACGAAAGGGTTCACTAGAACTTACACTTTCTATTCGTACAACATCATATCTATAGACCCAGCCGCGGTTTTTGGAATCTTCGTTGTTGGGAACTATACCTTTCTTTCCCGTTTTATAAACAACAGCATGCCAGCCTTCTAAAACCGGGGAGAGTAGAAATCCAAAAGGTGTCTAAAGGTGAATGCAACTTGAGCATAATTAGCTAGATGATCTAGAACGGCCACCAGATGCCAAGCAAAAGGGCTAATTTGGCCTAAACAGATATTGTAGCGGCTACATATGTCCTCAACAATCGCGTGAACACGCCTATTGAGGTGTAGAGTGAAAGGGTATGTATGGACAATCGAATAACCAGCCCGATGAGAAGAAATTCTTTCCTCAGCTTCAGGGATAATGATACCAACAAATTCAGGCCACTTATACTCGTACCTGATGCGCATCAGATCATTCCTCAAAACTGCAGAAGGGTAGTATTCTATGGAAAGATTGTTATTCTCACCTTCTTGTTTTAGAGTCTGGCCCTATATGCGGCCATCACCTTCGAAACTAAGGGAGTAAGGGAGATAATCTTGGGCTCTAAAGTTTGCAGGAAGGAAATTGGGTCTTTGTGTTATGATAAAAATAAAAGAATATTTGTCTTTCTAAAGGAGGTTCTGAAAATGATTTAAAGACTAATGAGTAACTCCCTATGTTTACGACATATATATACACGTTTGTGGGGATTACTTGAATGAAAAGTTGAATGATCACGGTCACGTAGGATCGTAATTATTATTACTTTAGTCAACATGGTGTGTATCCCCATAATTACGGGATATGAACAGAGCATCAGCAGCATTGGGAAGATACGCAGAAAACCCCCTCCAATCGCAGAGAGACACGTCATTATACTAAGGGATTTTCATTTAATACAACGCATACAAAGAGCCAAGGGACGAGTATCAGTACAGTCACACCTTTATGTCTCATACCATGCTTCTTTCACTTCCTGACTGTTTGCACCAGTACTCAGCAAGTGGGGGGGACTGAGTATGTGGGCAAAGATATGCCACCTACTATTACTGGGATACGAGTCCATCTGGCTAGACTAGACTTATCTTATAAGTCACCGGGCACAAAGGATACACGCCTGTTCTACAGGTTACGATCATTCAGGCGGTACGGGCGTAGGACGAAGAGCAACATCCTACCGCCTTAGGGTTATAGTCTCCTAGTTAGGGTTTCGTATATACCACAACCTTGAGTTATAGGCACATAGCTTTGTTAGTCTTTATATTTTACTTTAATTGGGAAAGGGTATCCAATACTATAAATATCCCTCCTTACATTGTATTGTAAAACATAGCGATTCACAACATGATCTGGCTATTCTCAAGGAATAAGACTACTCTACCTTTCTTGCTCATTATTTCTCTCTTTTACTTATTTACTTTTCCATCGTATTTACTGTATTGCCTATTACCTCATTCTATATTAATTGTTTAACCTAGGCGACCGCTTTTAGGCAAAAAAAAATACCTTCATTTTACTTTTAGTCCCTATGTTAATAGGAGGGGGACACACCAAAGGGACCATCCGATAAGTCTATTGGAATTGACTCTGTATCAATGGAATCTCATCATATGCATAAAGAATTGGATTTCAAATAAAATGTTGTTCTGTTCTATCACATTGTTTTTCCTTCAATTTTATTTGAATTTATTTGTAAATATAAATAACAGTTAGATAACTCAAGTATTTTGATAACCCTGAAAGTGACTATTTATTTGGCAAATTATGCAAAAATGACTTTATATTCAATTAGAAATCCTAAAGAGGTTGTTTGGTTTTGAAAAACTTACTATGCTTTAATTTATAGCTCTAAAAGTGGTTGTGAGTGATGCAAAAAGTGGCTATAGTTTCAATCAATAACTGAAAAAGTGATAGTCAGGGAATCCTAAACTATTGCAAAAAACTGACTACCTTATCAACTGCAACCTAAGAAGTGGCTATTCTTTTAAATTTGCGACACGTGCCCATAGGCAGCACGACCCGAAGCTCCTCTCCTCACACTTCTATAATAGTACTAAGTTGTAGTAATGCAAATTATGTTATGCGAGAGAGAGCATCATCATTTGTGCAACATAGGTAGAAGATAATTAATAATATAACCGAGATAATATATTCGACGGATAGACACCTAATATTATCTATGGTTGTATTTATTTCTATGTTTGAATCTACTTCAGCATTCCATCGAATATGTTGTACTTTAAATTACAAGATGTAACAAGATCCAAAGCTCTAGTTACATAAATGGTGTTTATCGTGAGAAAGAAAAGAAATGGAGAGAGATATAGATAAATTGATATTAATTTCTGGATAAACTTCTCAAATGGGGTACAATGTTATTATATCCTTTTCACATTGGATTCCCAAAAGCACTAAAGCCTAGGCCACTTGTCTCATTCACAACTCATACACTTAAGGATTAACTTAGCTACAATTAAACTAATTAAAGGACCAAACTGTCACTATTACAACTTTATTTAAAACATAAATAGACTAAAATGTAATAACATTAACTACTAATGGAAAAATTCTCCAATAGCTAGGGATACTCCTTATAGCAGTAGGTACCACCTCCTAAATCATGACAATCCATCCCATTTAAGAACCTTGTCCTCAATGTTCAAAATCTGGGAATTGAGACCTTATAAAGTGGTAATCTTCCCATGTAGCTTCCTCTGTTAACAAACTTGACCCCTGCACCAAAATTTGAGTTTCAACTTTATTTCCTTTCTTCACAATTCTCCTCTCCAGCACGGCTACTGGCTCGACTAAAGGTTGACCATCAGGACCACATACTGAGGAATCAATAGTTGGTACCACATGGCTTCCATTTTTTCCTCAATAGTTGGTACCACATGGCTTCCATTTTTCTTCTTCAGTTGGGTTATGTGAAACACTCGATATATCTTAGTTGAGGGTGGTAGCTTCAACTCATAAGTTACTAGCCCAATCTTCTTCACAATTTGATAAGGACCATAGAACTTGGAAGCTAGTTTCAAGCTCTTTTTTACAGCTACTGATGTCTTTCTGTATGGCTGTAGTTTAAAGTATAGCCAATCTCCCTCAGAAAATTCTCTTTCAATTATTTTCTTGTCAGCATATAATTTCATTCTACTTTGAGCCTTTTCTAGATTCTCCTTCAACACTTTAGCAATCAACGATCTCTCCTTCATGACTTGATCAACACTAGCTTCCTTTAATTGAGCAATTAACTCAAAGGTGAGTTATGGAGGATCATATCCATAAAGAAGTTTGAAAGGAGTCATTTTCAGAGAAGTATGATAGTTGTTGTTATACCAATACTCTGCCAGAGAGAGCCACTTACTCCATTCTTTAGGTCTATGTCCAGTCATGCACCTTAAATAGTTCTCAAGGCATCTATTCAATCTTTCAATTTTCCCATGTGATTGTGGGTGATAAGTTGAACTGTACAATAACTTCACTTGTAACAACTGAAAGAGTTCTTTCTAAAAGTGACTGAGAAACACTTTGTCCCTATAAGATACAATACTTTTAGGCAGACCATGCAACCTGTTCACAATGTCAATGAAGGCTCTAGCAACTTGAGAAGTAGTGAAAGGGTAAGCTAGAAGAATAAAGTGGGAATATTTACTGTATTTTTCAACAACTAGGATAGTATCATGTCCCTCAGACTTGGGCAATCCCTCAATGAAATCCAAATATATATGTTCCCAAACCCTTTCAGAAATGGGCAAAGGTTGCAACAGGCCTAGGTAAGCTACTTTTTCATCCTTACATCTTTGACACACCTCACACTCTTGCAGTATTCTTTTGATATCATCAATTATGCAAGGCTAATAAAAATTGCCTTAACTCTTTGATAAGTAGCCATCACACCTGAATGCCCTTCCAGTCGTGAAGTGTGAATAGTTAGCACTAACTGTTGCCTTAAACTAGTCAAATTACCAACCCACAGCTTTCCTTTGTACCTCAATATACCCTACTGCACATTCAGATCTATAGTAGAAGTAGGAACGATACTGTAACTGGCTAGTGCTTGTTGAATTTCCAAATCACATTCATAGCTGTTAAGCACCTCTTCTATCCACTTACATTGCAGCTTGATCAAAACATGACAAGTTGGCTGCATAGTCTTAGGTTGTTCACTTCTTCTGAACAAAGCATCAGCTACAATGTTTTTTCACTCCTTTCTTATAGTGCATTTCATAGCTTAAGCCGCATTAACTTGGTCAGTCCTTTGTGTTGAAGAGTGTTACTGATCCTTTGATGCTGCAAAAACTTCAAACTAAAGTGATCAATTTTTTAATAGTAAAATGACGTGGATACAAGTAATGCCTCCACATATCTACTGCTAAGAGAAGTACAATTCGCTCCTTCTCATAGGTTGAAAGGCCTTGTTGTCTTCTACTCAGGTTTTGGCTCATAAACACAAAGGGTCTTTTGTTCTGCATTATATTGCCCCCACACCAGTGTTACAAGCATCCACTTCCAGTACAATAGGAACACTAAAATATGGTAAAGTTAACACATGGGCATAAGTCATTGCCTCTTTGAGCTTTACAAAACTTGTAGAAGCTTCAGGACCCAATGGAGTCCACCATTTTTCAACAGATTAGTTAATTGTCTGCTCAACTTAGCATTGTTCTTAGTGAATTTTCTGTAGTATCCAGTTAGTCCCAAGAACCCCCTCAATTCTTTAACTAAAATGAGTTAGGGCCATTCTACCATAGCTGATACTTTCTTAGGATCTGTCTTCACTCTTTCTCCTGAAATAATATGCCCAAGGTACTCCACCTGAGATTGTGCAAAATCACACTTACTCCTTTTAGAATACAATCTGTTTTTGCCTTAACCATTTCAACACCACTATTAAATGCTTTAAGTGGTCCTCTAAATTCTTGCTATACACTAGTATATCATCAACGAAGAAAAAGACATCGTGATGTAAGTCTGTTATTCCTTGCTCAAAGAATACTAGTATGTATTTTCTTAATTGAGCCTTGAATAGTTCATTCATCAAAGACTTGAAAGTTTTTGGTGCATTAGTCAGCCCAAAGGGCATAACTCTAAACTGCCACAGCCCATGATGGGTTCTAAAGCAGTTTTGTATTCATCAGAATCCTTCAACCGCACTTGGTGATAGCCTGATCTTAAGTCAATTTTAGAGATTACAGATGCCCCATGTAGCTCATCTGATAGGTCCTCTATCATAGGAATAAGATATTTATTCTTCATAGAGAGACTATTCAATCTTCTATAATTAACACACAGCCTCCAAGTGGAGTCTTTCTTCTTAAATAACAGAATTGGGGAAACCAAGAAAGACTGAGTAGGAACCATAGTTTCAGCCTCTAACATATCATGGATGATGGTTTCTATAGAATTTTTCTGGTCATGTGAATACCTGTAGAGCCTTAAATTAAAAGGTTGAGCTCCATGAATTAGGTTAATTTCATGGTCACAATTCCTTTGAGGAGACAATTCAGTAGGTTCCAAGAAAATATCAGCATAATTACCTAGCAATTCTTCCACTTCAGAGTCATGTAATTTCTTGCCTTTAGGTACAGCATCATGGGCAAACGTAGTGATCTCAACCATCACTTCACAAGTACCATGCTGAAACATCCTTTCAATTTCATCATGGTCGTTAGCAGCCAACACTTGAGGTTTTCCTTATAAAGCCAACAAAGTCATCATTCTGCCCTCCTTAGTTAAAAAAAAAGTTGTGTTGTTTAGTATTCAAAATAATTGGAACCACTTGATCAATTCAATCTATTGCCAAGAGGATGTCGCAACAACCAATCTTCAGCATCCTCATATCAGCTGCAAATAACTCTTCCTGCATTTTCTAAGTAATATTAGGCACAATTTATCACAAGACATGGCCACTACCACCCTCATAGGAACAACAATGGGTTGAACTAGTAACTTGAGTGATTTCACAATGTAAAGAACAAAAAAAAAGAGTGAGTTAATCCATTGCTATTGATCACAACCAAAAGAATCTGCAAAATCCAATAGCTTAATTGTGGAGGGATTATCTGAAGTAGACAAGCCCATCACCACATTCAAAGAGACTTCAACTTGCTCCTCCTCTAGAGTCCAAAAAGTGGCAGATACATCAACAAATTACTCTACTTCATGTTCTGCTTCTCCTTCCTTTCCTTTCATAGCACATAGAGTCTTATCCTTACACTGATGGCCTGGATAAAACTTCTCATGACGTCTATAACACAACCCCTTTCCCTCAATGCTTCATTAGTGGTTTGTTTGAAGAGAGCTTGGTTTTGAGACGGTACAGGTTGTCTTTGGCTGGGGTAGGTAATTCTCAAGGGTTGAGCTGGGGTAGAAATAGTTCAAGGATTTTGAGGGGCTTTGGGATAAGTTATGCCTAACTGTCTTTCATAAGTGAGAGTAGAAACATTTCTGGTAGGTAGCAATCTGGATAAAGCTACAAATAACTCTTCATAAAGTTTAGCAGTCTTATAAGCATCAACAGTTGTGGTTGGACTAGCTTATTTCACCAAGGTCTAAGTTCTAGTTTCAATCCACTGATAAAGCTGGATACATAATGGGTTTCATTCAGCAAGGGATAATGGTCATGTAACTGGTCAGCTCTTCAAATTTTTCTTGATACTAGTCCACACTACCAACTTGCATTATTTTGTTAATTTCATTAACTATGTCTTGTGGCCGGATATTCTCAAACCTCTTATACACCTCAATACAAAACCTCTGCCAGGTAATCATACCTCATGATTCACCAGATAGTTGTCTAACCACACATCAACCTTATATTTTACATGAATCGCAACATAGGTCATCTTTTAGAATGAGAAATATGATAAACCTCAAAAAATTTCTCACATTTTCTAAGCCAGCCGCGTGGGTTATTTTCATCAAACTCTAGAAAATTGATCTTAGCTTTGAGGATTTTTGGACTACTAGGGTTCTCATTTGCATTAGTAGGGGTAGGAAGTAGTGGTGAATCAGAAGAGTAAGATGGGTTTGAAAAATCGAGGTACTAGAGTATTTCGGTGTTGGAGGAAACGTAAAACCTCGACCAACAGAATAAGTGGAAGGGGTAAAAATAGCTTTTGAAGTAAGTAAAGGAGACTGAGTACCTGAGGTTTGACCTCTTTCATAAGTCGAGATTCCGGCGAAAGAGTTGACTGGTACAGTTGGAGCAGTGGTTGTCGTGGTCGGTGGTGTCGCTGGAGCTGCAACTTCTGCTTGAGGTGGCAAAACCAAGTTAGAAATTATAAGTTCCTACTTTTTATTAGTTTCTTGCATCTCGGTTAGCTGCGATTGAAAAACATTTTGAATAGTGGAGATTGATTCAAATCGGGTGCTGGTTTTAGTGATAAACGAGTCCACTTGAACATTCATCTCATCTTCCAAACTTTATAAAGTATTATTATTCGCTATTGTAAAAGCCAAGGTGGCTCTAATACCAATGTGTAACAAGAGCCAAAGCTCCAGTTACAAAAATGGTATTTAACGTGAGAAAGAAGAGAAAGGGAGAGAAGGGAGAGAGATAGATAAAATTGATATTAATTTTTGGATAAACTTCCCAAATGGGGGTACAATATTGTTATATCATTTCCACATTGGATTCCCAAAAGCACTAAAACCTAGGCCACTTGTCCCATTCACACCTCATACACTCAAGGACTAACTTAGCTACAAATAAACTAATCAAGGGACAAAACTGTCACTATTACAACTTTAATTATAAAGCATAAATAAACTAAAATAAATTTATAATCACCTAATTTTGGCACAACAAAATTTCAAACTTTTTAAAAATAGTTGTGTTAATTTTTTGTTAATGATTGCTTATTTTTATAAATTATTTAGTCAATTTTGGGTAATTAGTTAGGAAGAAAAAAAATGCTAGAAAACTATCCCAAAATAGAATTTTGTGTGGTTAGTGTTAATTTGACATTTTATATGTTTAGCATACTTTTATTTTAGTAATCAATTTTCATTGTTATGTTAGTCAAGTATGCTTTTGGGGAATTGGTTTTAGAAGTGCAATTGGCAATGTGGGTTATATGTTAAAAATCTGAAAAAATGGAAAAAGGTGGCCCAATGCTTTAGCCCACTCCTTGACCCGTCCAAAGCCCAAGGTATAATTTGTTCCATTACACCTTAAAATTACAAAAAAAACATCAAAATTCTTGCAGAAATTTCCAACCTCACCGAAAATCACCTTTCCACTTCCGGATCGCCACCTTCCGGTGGTCAAAAAGTACAAAATTATACCTTTCTGAAAAGCAGTCGAGACCCTCTATCCATTTCTGCAAGTATTTTTTTCAAAAATCCCAACTGGTTTATACAGATTAGGCCTCAAAGTCTCAACCAAAACACAACTCCAGCGAATCTTTCATTTTTCCGATAAGTTTTCACGTTTTCTTCTTCCCCTCACCCTCTTCTTTCATCTCCCATACCCCAAATACCCAATACCCTCCTTTCTCTTGTATTTTTCTTGCCCCTTTTCCCTATCTTTTTCTTTTATTATTGCTTGGTTGTTTTTTCTTTTGCTTGTTGTTATGGTACGGAGTCGGAGAAATGATTGTTTTTGGGCGGAGGTGTGATGATGATGTCTTAGAGCTTATTGGAGGGCTGTTACAGTTGAAATGGGGTGGCGACGCAATAATGATGACACGGGAACGTAGCAGCGACCATGGCGTAGCTAGGTTTGTTGGTGACAGAAAAGAGGGGTTGTTTTAAGTTATTTTTATGTTGTGGTGTCAAGGCTTAATGGTGAAGAAGTATTGGTGTGAAGACGTTTATCTGGTAGCTTGGGGCTTTGTTTTGATGTTGCGAGCGTGGTGTGACCAGGATGGCGAGGCAGCATTCACGACAGTGTATTCGTGGTGTTTGCAAAGCAGTGGCGTGGCTTTAATGCTTAGCATCTGGTTAGGTCCATAGAAACTCCATATTTTTTTCCCTTAGTTTCTGTTTCTACTATTAGTGAGCTTTCCTACTTTAAAATAAGTAAAAAAAATGCTTAAGTCCTAGTCTTGGTATGAAATCCATGTGTACGTCTTCTTGTTCGTATGTACTAACTCTATTCAAGTTAAGACATATTTCCTGTTATCTAGTCATTCAATGTTCTGTTAAGTTAGTGTGCGTATTGAAGTTCCTTGTCTCTAGCTAATCGTTCCATGTTTAAGTTTGAAGTTTGGCTGTAGTTTGTTGTGATTTTATATGAATATTAAGTGGTCTGGATTGTTTTTGGATCAGTTTGAGTAAGATCAAGTAGGAATCATGACTAGACTTTGCTTTGGTGTGACTGTATCTGTTTAGTAATTTAGTTTAAGATGAATTGTTGGTTTATTGAAAGACTAGAAATTGCTTAACTTTTGTAGTCTTAGTTCTATCGAAGTCATGTCTTTTCTTGATTAATGGTTTAGTGTAAGCCATGGAGTTTTGTGTACTCTTTGTCAGTTTAGTCATACTTAAGTATTATTTACTTGTTTCTTGTTTAAGAATAGACACGAATGTATGTTTAGATATCAGGTTTGCTTGAGAAAATGCAACATGTTGAAACAACTTGAAAAATTAGACTTGAAATGGAACAACTTCTGTATACTAGAAAAAATTTCGTTTCTTTTGAAAAAACAAAGTAGGCAGATTTTGGACTCCCTTTGCAAAAACAGATCTGAAAGTATTCTACTTGTGTAAAAGCTTTTTAAAACTGAAACAAGTAAATAGCATAGGACGTTGAATGCAAAAATTTTCAAAACTGGCAAACTGGGTACGTTTTTGCCTGAACGGTGAGTTGTATATAAGATTTCCAATCAAAAACCTTGATGAACTTGGAATCTTGCTTGTTATTAAATTGGAGAGAACAAAATGGCAAGAGATTGTCATGGCTTAAATGAAAAAATGGTTTAAAATTTAGATATTAAAGGAAATGACGCTATTAGGCAAAATGATAGGATTGAGAAGTCTCACACGGTTAGACATTGATAACTATAATCTGTGGCTTATTAGGCGAAACATAAATTAAATCTGAAGAGCATTTTTGTTCTAAAGTATACCTTTTACTTGTTACAAAGTTGTGTTAAAGTATATCCTGCGGGTGGCTTGATACAATCTTTTGTTAAATTCACACATTTCAAGTTCATCCAAAATCAAAGCGGGATCAAATATTAAATAGCAACAATGCTACAACCATCATTAATAAATCATTGCACGACAATAAAAGCAGTTGTGCCTAGCACATGATTCGAGGGTGCCTAATACCTTTCCGCGAGTCCATCGAGATCCTTACTCGGATTCTCTGACACTGACCATTGATGAGTTATTGGTATTCTAAAGGTACACCTTTGGGTGACTTGGCACACTTTTGAACTTGTCGAGTGGCGACTCTGAATCTCATTATTTTTGTACCTTTAAAACACAGTCACAACCTTTAAAATGAATAACACTATTCATTAAATTTTTTTAGGGCGTGGCAGTTTGGCGACTCCGCTGGGGATACCTAGTGAAAACTAGAATCTCCGGCTTTTTGAATTATCGTTTTTTTTATTTATTAAATATTGGTTGTTGTTTTTATTTCCTGTTCACAGAAAAAGTTGAATGTTACCGCTTTGATATTATTTGGACTGTGTATATATAAATTGTCTTCTCTACATACACCTCTGAGTCTCTGAACACCTGTACATGTACACTTATCAGATTGCTTGTGGCATCTAGGAACTTTCTTACTAAAATTGTCTATGATTTAGGAGGAAGGTGTGTTGGGATTTTAGGCCGAAGAAAACCGCTGCCGGATGGCCCTGACACATTTTTTACTCGGTTTGTTCACCGAATTATCAGCAGTCTAGACACCGAGTCATTTGAGTCACCTAGAGTCAAATATTTAGGCCCAATTATTTGCATTTCATTTGACTTAGTGAGGTGCGGTACACTGGTATCACACTTGTCTAGGTTGACCCCCTTCGTGTGAAAATGAGACAACTTCCCAGGAAAGACACATCTGAGGCATTTTTATGTGTTGAATGTGCCTAGGAAAAGTTGTCATGCTGACCAAATTGGGGAAGAACGGTTACATAAGAAAAGAGAAAAATGAAAAAAATGAAGGAAAAGGGAGAAAGTAGGGTGAACTTCGGATTTTAACCGTACGAGTCCTATATTTTATGTTTTTGTAGTTTTGAGTTACGTTGCTATAATGGAAAAAAATTTTGTGAGAATCTGTAAGTGCCAAGGTTGGAAATTTTTTTTCTAAATATCATTTTTGCGTTGTTATAATAGAAAAATTTTTGAGGATATATCTAAGTGTCATTGTCGGTAATTTTTTGGTATCAAGTTTTTGTGTCGTCATAATGGTAAAATTTTCCAAGTGTTTTCGAGTGACCAGGTTAGCCCAAAAAATTGTTGGTTCAATTTAACATCGTTACAACGACAATTTTTTTGTTAAAATTTTGTGTCTCAAATTGTGATGTCTGGTTTTAAGCATCTGTTTTGCTTTACCTGTTAAATTTTTTAGGTGTTTTCAGTCGTTCATACTCCAGACACATGTTTTCATTAGCTACCATGGTTGTGTCTTCTTCTAGGCCTAACAAGAGAAATTTACGGGCATGCATTGGCCAGGAGGGGTCAACATTCAACGTGGTAGGCGGACAGATTCGCCTTTTTGTTGTCAGCATTTAATGATACAGTTTGTATTTTTTTTTTTTTTTGGACATTTTACATGTACCATTTTATGTTGTTTTCAAGCTTAGCAGTTGTAAATTTTATCTAATACCGTCATTTCCACTTTTTCTTTAAGTTGTGTTTTTAGCCTCATTTGTATAAAAGCACGGTTAGTAATTTATTTATTAATAAAAATTAAAAATCTTTTGCTTATTTTTATGCGTCGTTTTATTTTACCCTCTGACTTCTATTTAAAAAAAATGAAAAACTGAAAAACACTTGGGAATTTGATCCTCACTATTTCGGGATGACGCATGATGACTTTTAGACTTCTAGGAGCACTTTGTTTGTTCAATTTGTTATTTCCTAACCTGCTTTGTCTGCTTTATTCCTAGTGTTTCGGTCGAGCACTCTACTGGAAGGCACACCAATAACTATGGCTGAGGAAAGTGAGAACTCTGAGTTGGCTCGCTTGGGCGAGAAACAGGCCAAGATATCCGAGGATTTTGCAAGTACGAAATTGATGATGGCTGAAATGTGCCATAACTTTACGGTAGCACAACCCATTCCTGTTCCGATTGGTATCGAAGGTTTCATACCAAATGTCCAGTCACCTGGGGAAAAAAGGGAAATCTACCGTCATTGAGGGATCCCATTACCCTCAAGTCTTTGGTTCGTAGCTGGCTACCAACAATGAAGGCGGACCTTTTATGGTACAAACTGCGGCACAATTCCCATAGCGTTAACAACAAGTCCCACCCCAGGCTACTGCCTAAGCATTCACAGTTCTTGGGGGACATACTTTGCAATTTTCGAACATCGACCCACAGTCAAAAAACCAAAATCAACAATTTGGTCAAGCTCAGGGGAATGTTTTTCGCCCAATCGAGTCATATGACCAAGGACACCACCCAGAGTTACATGCAGATATGACAGGTTAGGAAAGACAGAAGGGAATGATTTGGCTCGAAAACTGAAAAGTTTTGAGCAAACTGTGAAAATATACAGGGGAAAGGGGTAAAACTAATGTTTCTTACAAAGACCTGTGTTTGTTCCCTCATGTGCCATTGCCTGAAGGTTTTATTGTGCCCAAATTTGATCTGTATATTGGGTAAGGTGATCCGAGGATCTACTTGAAGGTCTACCTTAACAAAATAAGAGGCGTTGAGAAAGATGAATTACTGATGGCGTACTTTGCAGACAGATTGGGAAGACCGACAACAGAATAGTTCATACAACAAGATGTTTCGAAGTGGGTCACCTTTGATGACATGGCCAACACCTTCCTGAACCATTTTGATTACAAAATAGAGGCCGCTCCTAATCGTTCTTCTTTGAAGATGATCACAATGAAACCAAGTGAAAATTTTCGAGAGTATGCCTATAGATGGCATGAATAGGCGGCGCATATGAGCCCTCTGATACCTGATGATAAAATGGTCGATGAGTTTGTTAAAGTGCTTGATGAGACATATTATCAAGCCATGGCCTTTGCCATCGGGAAGAAATTCAGTGAAGCCGTGCGAATTGGGGAAATGATTGAAAGAGGGATCAAGGCCGGGAAGATTGTCAATCCAACAACTTTGAAAACCACCACTCAGGGATTCCAATCGGGTTTCAATGGTTTTGGGAAGAAAAGGAATGATGATGTGGCCATGGTAGGTTCAGGTCCAAAAACTTGGAGTGAGAAAGGAAACAATCAGATACACTTAAACCAAGCTCTACAAATACACTCTTCACAGTACTACTTCTCCCCAGAAAATCCAAAATACTCCATTCCTCCACTCAAATACTCAGTTCACACAGCACAGCCATGTGCTCCAACACCATTTTATCTGCAATGGCGTGCTCTACCAACACAACCTGCACACAACACTCACCAAGCTCCATACAATCAATGTCAGGCTCCATCAAACCATGCACATCGGCCAAGAGGCACTCCTGGATTTCGCCCAAGATCCAATTATGAGAAGGGACATCAAGAGAAAAATATTGAGGTCACTCCAATTGGAGAATCCTATGCCGATCTCTTTCAAAAATTGCAAGCCTTTGGCATATTGAAACCGATAAATGGGGGAATGCATCCCAGTGATTGGGTAGACGACTCTCGTCGGTGCGCTTATCATTCGGGTGTGTCGGGGCATGACACATAGGATTGTTATTTTCTCAAGAAGGACATCCAAGCTTTAATAGATAATGGTCAGATCCAAGTCGAGGAGCCAGACATAGAAAATACCAACTAGAACTCATTGCCAGTCCATGATGATACATATATGGTGGGGATGGTGTGTGGAGAAGAATCGAGAGCAGAGTTTGCGAGGCCAATAGTGGCCATTGATGCTTTATCATTTGGGGCGAAAAAGACACGTGTGATGGTGAATCCAGTTCCCATAGCTGTGCCGGTGGTAGCAAAGCACCTCACTCAATTGAACAAGTCGAAGCTGTTTACAAAGGGAGTTGACAACGACAAGGAAAAGAAGGGATATCAAAAGAAAGCAAGTCTATCCCGAGGGGAGTTCAAACAAATGAGGTCGAGAAGAAGATGATGTCGGGTCTGAGGCACGTCATTGGCACCAAAATGGTACTATTTGAGGAAGGATTTAACAGTGCATGACTGCAGTACATTGACCCTAATTTGTGAAAATGAACGACTGGAAAGCACTATAGCTTGTTTTATTATGATTTCTGTGCGTTTGGTTATTTTAAGGGTTGTAACCTAAGTGCATTTATTTTGCTTGTTTGATGTTCAAACCCTTCTATCTTTAATTCAATAAAAATGAGATCTTCTCGTCTCTATATTCCATCTTTATTTTCTTGTTCTCCTCTTCTAATTTTCTTTTATTGTGTCTTCTCGGCCTTAATAACATGGCATGTTTGCAGACTTCACATCTTGATCCAAACGCGTGGTCGAACTTTGTACGGATGAACCAGTTCGGAATGAGTAAATAATATGGTAAATCAAGAAATGATGTAGTCGAGGCAATTAAAGATGGTGCGAGGATCTCGAAATTTGACATGAAGAGTTATCCTTTCACTTTTCCAAGCTAACACACAAATTGGTATACCTTAGTAAATGCAATTTCTTGCCAACTAGGGTATGGGATCGAGGTTGTAATTCTTGCAGAAGATGATATATCATCGGAATAGAAATCAAGGACATCGAGAAGATCAAGTTCCATCTACGTCCCATCCAATGAATTATTTAGGGAAGGAGAACGGATGTGGTAAGGAAGGTATGGGAAAAGCTCAAAATCGTCCATTCCGGAAGAACATGAAAATACCATTTTAAGGATCATCATGGGAGTGAAAATCAAGGACACTGAGTGGATCAAGTCATGTCTCTATGTACGACCCTAGGTCAACTCATTTTGTTGTATATCTATGCGAGGGATTCTCGGGTCGGGATGACGAACGGCTATCATTTCTACTACCCAAACACTATATCATTTTGTTAGCCCTTTAGGCCTTATGTTTTCCTATTTTGGCCTACTCTCCTTTGGAATCAATGTAATCGCAATTGAAAAAGAAAAAGGAAAAAATAGAGAAAAAGCAAAAACAAAAACAACAGAAAAACTAGCATTAAGCGCTAGAGCTACGTCTGACTTGATTCCTCTCAAAAGGATACATAGGCAACCATTCTGGTGCGGTCGTAACAGTGAATTTTTTTTTTTCTGTTCTGTATTGACGCAAAATTTGCCTCCAAGTTTGCATCCTGTCTAAAGAAAATCAAAGGCCCCGATTTATCCTAAACTGCGGCAGAAGTTTGTTTATTTTAAAATTTATTTTTAAGAAAAAAGGGGAAAAATTCAATATTTCGTTTGTTTCTTTGTGTCTATTTCACGGGGAGAACTCATTATCTTCATGTATTTCTTTGTGTTCAATTCAAAAATAATAATAATAATAATAATGATGCCCTGCTTTCTGGTTTCACACTGAGAAAAAAAATTAAATTACCCCTGTTCTCTTTCAGTTTTATCACCGGGACAAGCTCAAGTTCCCTAGCTTTACTTTGACGAAAAACTTGCCTCCAAGTTTGCGGTTTGTACAAGGAAAATCAAAAGCCCCAGTTTATCCTAAAGTGGGGCAGAAGTTTTATTTTTTATTTTTAAAAAAAAATGGTTCCAAAGGTTGTAACATTTACCCAAACATCTCATGAGATATTTTCATATCCTTTTCGTACCAAAGGAAGAATTCGAAAATTCCCCAGTTTAGACTAAACTGAGGCGAAAGTTTATTTTATCTTTATTTATAAAAAGGGATGATTTCTAAGGTTTAAGTGTTCACCTAGTCATCGCATGAGATGTTTTCTTTTCGAGCTCTCATACTAAACTTTTCTTTCTAGCCTAACCAAAACCCATGATACGGTCCATATAAAGACCTTTATGGCTTATCTTTGAGAATGTTACGCATAGGTGTACCATCAAAGTATGAGTTTGCTCGGGGAAGCCACAATTTTTTTGATCATCGCAACTAAGAGATGAGAGTACAATGGCCATTAGGACAAAAACTTCTATGAGAAGTCAAAACAAGGGACGTCGGATTTACCGAAAAGGAAAGAAGAGAAAGACTGCATTGACAAAAAAGAGGATAAGAGGTCAAATGGGGAAAAAAAAGAAGCAAAAAAATAAATGAAGTTTTGTTGGTGAAAATTCGAAAGGGCGCCACAAGACAATAGTGAGGAAAACGAAAAAAAAGGCTAGTTGGTGAAAACCCCAAAGGGCACCACTAATCGAATGAGGGTCATTATATTCGTCATCAAGTTTGGGTTAAGCATGATGTTCAAACATGGGAAATGGTCAGGGTTAGACTGTGTGGATGGATCAAGAGTTGATTCCTAAATACACGTCATGTCTACTAAGGTCGTCATTTCACCTCCAATAATCTTCTTTTACCTTCTAGGGGCATCTTTCGTTCGATGTCTCCTCTTTAAAATTCTTCAATTCACTTTCTATTTTATTTTCCTCTTTGAAGTTCTTCACTTCGCTTTCCGTTTTATTTTTCTTCTCATTTTTTCATTTGATAACATCAGAATGGGCAAAGAAAGTTTTGTAAAGCTTGTTCATAGGTTTCTTGATTGTACCATATCAAAATCAAGATCTACGAGAATGGTGGGAGAAACATTTGGCTGTGAACCACTTCTCTGTTGGGAGACAGAAATAGATCAATCATATCAAGTTATTTTTTTTGGGTGGGACCAGTTTGAAGATCAAAACAAAGAATCATCAAGCTCATTCACATGAACATGATTAATGGAAGATGTTTATTTTCAGCAAGTCAGGGCATACCCTTTATAATGGAAGAGTTTCATTTTCAGTAACTAGGGCACACCCCTTACAATGGAAGATGTTTATTTTCAACAAGTTAAGGCACTCCCTTGATAATGGAAAAGTTCAGCAATTAGGGCACTCCCTTGATAATGGAAAAGTTCAGTAGTCGGGGCACACCCCTTACAACAGAAGAGATTATTTTCAGCAATAAGGGCACACCCATTTACATTGGAAGAGTTTATTTTCAGCGATCATGGCACATCCTTTACAATGGAAACTCGTTTATTTTCGGCAATCAAGGCACACCCTTTAAAATTGAAGAGTTTATTCTCAACAATTGGGGCACTTCCCTTACAATGGAAGTTTGTTTATTTTCAGCAATCAGGGCACGCCCTTGACAATGGAAAAATTTGGCAAAACTGAGGCACACCCCTGACAATGCAAGATTTTTATTTCAGCAATTAGGGCACTCCCTTAACAGTGGAAATGTTCAGCAATAAGGGCACTCCTTTGATAATGGAAGATTTTAAGTTTAGAAATTAGGGCACTCCCTTTATAATAGAAAAGTTCGGCAGTCGGGGCACACCCTTACAATGAAAGAGTTACTTTAGCAGTCGGGGCACACCCCTTATAATGGAAGAGTTTATTTTCAGCAATTAGGGCACCCCCTTTATAATAGAAGAGTAATTTTCAGCAATTAGGGCACTTCCTTGACAATGGAAAGGTTCGGCAATTGGAGCACGTCCCTTACAATGAAAGTTTATTTATTTTCAGCAATCAGGGCACACCCTTGACAATGGAAATGTTCAGCAATAAGGGAACTCCCTTGATAATGGAAGATTTTAAGTTCATCAATTAGGGCACTCTCTTTATAATGGAAAAGTGCAGCAGTCGGAGCACACCCCTTACAATGAAAGAGTTACTTTAGCAATCAGGGCACACTCCTTATAATGGAAGAGTTTATTTTTAGCAATTAGGGCACACCCTTTATAATGGAAGAGTAATTTTCAGCATTTAGGGCACTCCCTTGACAATGGAAAGGTTCGGCAATTAGGACATACCTTTTACAATGGAAGAATTTATTTTCAGTAACCAGATCACACTCTTTACAATGGAAGAGTTTATTGTTCAGCAATCAGGGCACACCCTTTATAATGGAAGAGTTATTTTCAGCAATTGGGGCACACTCTTTACAATGAAAATTGATATTTGCAGCAGTGGGGGCACAACCCTTATAATGGAAAAGTTTGTTTTCAGGAACCAGGGCACAACCTTTATAATGGAAGTTTGTTATTATCAGCAATTGGGCCACACTCTTTACAATGGAGTTTGTTATTTTCAGCAATGGGCACACCCCTTACAATGGAAGTTATTACTTTTAGCAATCGGGACACCCCTTAGGAAGTCTAATGTTTTCAATAATCGGGGCACACTCCTTACAATAGAAGTTCGTTATTTTTAGCAATCAGGGCACACACTTTATAATGGAAGAGTTCTTCAAATTTCAAGACAAGCCATAATGAAAGAGTTTTCAAGTTTCAAGACAAGATCATCCGGAGCGGTGATTTTAATTTTTAATAAAAGCAAGACCGACCTTGGGAAGTATGAAGAATTAGTCTAGATATTATAATTTTTTTACATTCCCATGTTGTACTTTCATTTCTTTGTAAAAGCAATGACAAGCAGCCAAGCAACAAGCAGCCAGTAACCAGCAATGACAGTTCTTGACTGGTTAGAAGTGCTCAGCCTCTTGGTGTCTAGAAGTGTCCTTTGTCTGACCTTGTAAGTCCAGAAGCATCTAGTTTTTAGTGTGAATGAGTCTAGAAGTGTCTAGCGTCTGTCTAGAAAGCGGTATTTCCAGCTACCGTATGTAAGGACCTACACTGACCTGATTCTGTTGTCCGAACATAAGTAGGAAATTCCAAGTAGGGGTTTGGTCACCATTTTGATTGTGTCTCTCTCAGATGGCCTAGGCGGCCAAAATTAGTTGTGATTATGTCTTTATCCGAAAACTCTTCGTCTTCTCGAACAAAGAGGTGCAGCTGTAATCACCTAATTTTGGCACAAAAAAATTTTAAGCTTGTTTAAAATAGTTGTGTTAATTTTTTTTAATGATTGCTTTATAAATTATTTAGCCTTTTTTGGGTAATTAGTTAGAAAGAAAAAAAATGCTAGAAAATTATCCCAAAACAGAATCATGTGTGGTTAGTATTAATTTGGCATTTTATATGTTTAGCATACTTTTATTTTAATAATCAATTTTCATTGTTATGTTAGTCAAGTATGCTTTTGGGGAATTGGTTTTAGAAGTGCAATTGGCAATGTGAGTTATATGTTAAAAATTTGGAAAAAAAATGGAAAAAGGTGGCCCAATGCTTTAGCCCACTCCTTGACCCGTCCAAAGGCCAGAGTATAAAAACTCCCCAACACCTTCATTTTTGATCCATTACACTTTAAAGTCACAAAAAACATTAGAATTCTTGCAAAAATTCCCAATCTTACCGGAAATCACCTTTCCATCGCCGGACCGCCGCCTTCCGGTGGTAAAAAAATTATAAAACTATACCTTTACGGAAAGCTCTGGAGACCCCCTATCCATTTCTGCAAGTATTTTTTCAAAAATCCCAGCTATTTTGTATAGATGGGGCCTCAATGTCTCGGCCAAAACACAACTCCGGCGAATCTTTCATTTTTTCGGTAAGTTTTCACGTTTTCTTCATCCCCTCACCCTCCTCTTTCATCTCCCATACCCAATACCCTCCTTTCTCTTATATTTTTCTTGCCCCTTTTCCTATCTTTTTCTCTTATTATTGCTTTGTTTTTTTTTTATTTTGCTTGTTGTTATGGTATGGAGTCGGAGAGGGGGCTATTTTTAGGCGGAGGTGTGATGATGATGTCTTGGGGCTGATTGGAGAGCTGTTATGTTCGAAATGGGGTGGCGACGCAATGATGATGACACAGGAGCGTAGCAGCGTCCATGGCGTAGCTAGGTTTTTTGGTGACTAGAAAAGGGGTTGTTTTAAGTTATTTTTGTGTTGTGATGTCAAGGCTTAATGGTGAAGCAGTATTGGTGTGAAGACGTTTATTTGGCGGCTTGGGGTTTTGTTTTGATGCTGCGAGTGTGGTGTGAGAAGGATGGCGAGGCAGAGTTCACGACAGGGTGTTCGTGGTGTTTGCAAAGCAGTGGTGTGGCTTTAATGCTTAGCATCTGGTTAGGTCCATAGAAACTCCATGTTTTTGTTTCCCTTAGTTTTTGTTTCTACTATTAGTTAGCTTTCCTTCTTTAAAGTAATTAAAAAAATGTTTAAGTCCTAGTCTTGGCATGAAATCTATGTGTACGTCTTCTTGTTCGTATGTACTAAATCTATTCAAGTTAAGACATATTTCCTGTTATCTAGTCGTTCGATGCTCAGTTAAGTTAGTGTGAGTATTGAAGTTCCTTGTTTCTAGCTAATCGTTCCAAGTTTAAGTTTGAAGTTTGGCTGTAGTTTGTTGTGATTTCTATATGAATATTAAATGGTCTGGATTATTTTTGAATTAGTTTGAGTAAGATCAAGTAGGAATCATGACTAGACTTTGCTTTTGTGTGACTGTATAAGCATGAGAATTGTTCAATTGGATGGTGTTTATATTTAGTAATTTAGTTTAAGATGAATTGTTGGTTTATTGAAAGACTAGAAATTGCTTAACTTTTGTAGTCTTAATTCTATCAAGTCATGTCTTTTCTTGTCTAATTGTTTAGTGTAAGCCATGGAGTTTTGTGTACTCTTTGTCATTTTTGTCATACTTAAGTATTATTTACTTGTTTCTTATTTAAGAATAGACATGAAAGTATGTTTAGAGCTTTTGGTTTCTCTGTTAAAACTCGGACTTGTTAGGTACAAGCTAAGGTCTTTTGAGTTTATGTTTGGATTTAAGTCTTGTTTTGTTTAGTTTGGCCAAGTATAGCTGGGATTTACTTATGGGCTAGTAGATAGTTTTAGTTTAGTTTTGGTTAATTTCAAAGCTGTGATGTAAGGGGATTTTTAAGGATTAAGCTTGTTGTAAGTTTAGGCCCTATCGAACAAAAGTCCAGACCATAGGCTGTCCTTCTTACTGGACATCCATTTTTCTGTTTTTAGTAAGTGTAGGGTGGCTGAATAGTGGCCTAAAAAGCTAAAAAAAGTAGATATTTGACAAGGGTACTCAAGAGTGCACATGAGCTTGCACCCTACCCCAATTACCCTCCTTCTCTCTTATTTTTCAGTTATGAATAGAAGCTTTTGCTCTCATTTAAAAGGGGGCAGGAACACAGGAAAAATACACATAAACTGATCTTAAAATACAGTGAGAAAATTGAGTGAAAGAGGTAAGATTGGACTGAAAGTATTTAGAACCAAAAGACTTGCATCAAAAGTCTTTTGGAGTAAAATCTTTTCAAGTTTTAAGGTCTAGAATGAGTTTAAAGTGGTTGTTAGTTGCTGGACAGTGGAGTTTATTTACTGGTTTGGTTTAGCTTGGATCCCTCTTGTTTGTTTGCACAGAATTTTTACATAGAGGTAAAATTTCAAACTTGTACCTTTGATTATCTTTCTGTATGTAAAACACAACCTGTTAAAGGCCCGTAAGTTTGAATTAAATCCTAGTTCTGAAATTATTTTTTTGGTTTGGACAGATCTAAGAAATCTACTATCTCTTTTGCGTGTGTATATGCTAGCATAATTGTTCTTTATGATTTCTGATCTTGAAATGGTGAAAACATACATACATGCTAATTTGAGACTATTGAACACATGATAATAGTTAAATATCAAGTTTGCTTGAGAAAATGCACATGTTCAAACAACTTGTTAAATTAGACTTGAAATGGAACAACTTCTATATACTAGAAAAAATTTCGTTTATTTTGAAAAAAAAAAAAGTAGGCAGATTTTGGACTCCTTTTGCAAAAACAGATCTGAAAGTATTCTACTTGTGTAAAATCTTTTCAAAACTGAAACAAGTAAATAGCATAAGACGTTGAATGGAAAAATTTTCAAAACTGGCAAACTGGGTACGTTTTTTTCTCAACAGTGAGTTGTATATAAGATTTCCAATCAAAAAACTTGATTAACTTGGAATCTTGCTTGTTATTAAATTGGAGAGAACAAAATGGCAAGAGTTTCTCATGGCTTGAATGAAAAAATGGTTTAAAATTTAGATATTAAAGGAAATGACGCGATTAGGCAAAATGATAGGATTGAGAACTCTCACACGGTTAGACATTGATAAGTATGATCTGTGGCTTATTAGGCGAAACATAAATTAAATCTGAAGAGCATTTTTTTATCTAAAGTATACCTTTTACTTGTTACAAAGTAGTGTTAAAGTATACCCTGTGGATGACTTCATACAATCTTTTGTTAAACTCACATATTTAAAGTTCATCCAAAATCAAAGCGGGATCCAATATTAAACGGAAAAAATACTACAACCATCCTTAATAAATCATAACATGAAAATAAAAGTAGTTGTGCCTAGCACAAGATTCGAGGGTGCCTAATACCTTCCCACTAGTCAATCGAGATCCTTACTCGGATTCTCTGAAGCAGACCATTGACGAGTCATTGGTGTTCTAAAGGTACACCTTTGGGTGACTTGGCACATCTTTGAACTTGTTAAGTGGCGACTCCGAATCTCATAATTTTTATACCTTTAAAACACATTCATAACTTTTAAAATAAAACAACACTCTTGGTTAATTTTTTTATGGCGTGACAGCTATCATTAACTACCAACAGATAAATACTCCAACAGTTAGGAACATTCCTTAAGGCAATACGTACCACCTCCTAAAGCATGACACAAGATGAAATTTCAATAAAATCATATATTCATTAGATTGATGTGAATAGTGACTGTGAAAAAAATATTATATTTCTTATTCAATTAAAGAATGCGACCAACATAATGACAATGCAGAACACCCTCAATTTCTAAGAAGTAGCAAATCTTGACCTCTTTCCTAATTCTCTTCCTATAAAAAATCCAAAACATAAATTAGTAAATTAAACAATATCCTCCTCCTAACCATAGTACAACTCATTCAAGCGTTAAGTACAACAACTTAAACCATCATTTTCCTCCCAAATTGAAGTATAATTAGATCTTTCTCCTCTTTCTCTAGAGTCTCGAAAAATTGGTTTCATTCCAAGAATCCAACTTAGCATTCACTTCTCTTATCTCTCTCTACACTTGTGCTACCAACATAACAACAATATACCAAAGATGGATACTTTGAAGTTTACTAGAGAAGCCATATTATGTGGAATTTGATTACTTAGTTTATTATGCTGAAAAGATTACCGGGAAGTTAAGTATTGGTTCAATAACTCAACAACGATCATTTTTGTGTGGGTAAAAATATGCTATTTAAATTACGGGGATACGAGTCCAGCAGGTAAAGACTAGACTTACTATATAAGTTACTGGGCGCTGAGGATACACGCCTACTCCATAAGCCATGGCCACTCACTAGGCACAGGCCTTGGGACGTAATGCATAGATCCCGCCACCTTAGGATTACAGTCTCTTAGTTAAGGTTAATTAGTGTCACCGGCTTGAATAAATAGGCCCATAACCTATAGTCATTGTATTTTAGCATAATTAGGACCAGGATAAACATATAAATATAAATACCCATTTCCCTTATTGTACTAATCATGAGGCGATTCTCAAAGAATCTGACTATTCTCAAGGAATATATTCTCTTATTAACTGGTTTATTTTCTTTTTCCTTAGTATTTATTTTATTGCTCAAGCCTCTTTTTTATTATTATATGTTTAACCTATTAAGTATTTTTTAGGCATAAACAGTTTGGCACCCACCATGGGGCCTAGGAAATTGTAGGTTTTACGAAGGAAAATCATGATCATGACAAACGGCAACGATGATGCCCCAAAGAACACCACGGATGCGGTTTATGACGTTTCTAAGGATTCCATTGATCTTGATGGACAACCAAAAGACATCTCTAAGGGCCTAACCCATGTCGATAGTGACCGTGATGACGATCAACCTCATGGAAACAACAATAAACTCGAAGAACTCCTATCCAATTTTCTCAAGGCATAGAAGGAACAAACGACAAACAACTCGGCCACCATGTCCAAAAATCTAGCCAAACGCCTAGAGACGATCTTCGTTGGTTCGTTCCCGAGGCCAGCATCCTCACGAGGATCCAAGCTCATGAATATTCACCAGCCTCTATGCCTAGATGGAGAATCAACATGGAGACTGCCGTAGGAAGTTCCATAGCGGCCAACAACCAAGGCCTTGAAGAAGTGTCTATCATCCAAGACATTTCAAAGAGCTAAAAGTGATCCATGACCAGATCAGTAATGTGTCGGGGTGCTCCACCCCAGGTTACAGCTGTAGATAAGCATAAGTTCTTCAAGCATGCATACAAGGTGACCGCAGCACCAGTCCATGTACCTAAGAACATCCGCCTGCCGGATAACCTTAAGTACGATGGAACCACTGATCCAGATGAACACATTGCCGCTAACTACACAACCGTTAAAAATAATGAGATCGCAGAAGAAGAGACCCACTCTACTCTGGTAAAGAGCTTCGGTTCAACCCTAACAAAGGGGGCCCTTACATGGTACACCCAGCTACCTTTGGGGTCAATCGAACCGTTTACCCAGATGCAAGATTTGATCAAAAAGGTGCACTCCGATGCCTAAAAAGAGAGAAGAAGATGGAAGATGTCTTCAAGATATGCCAGCCTGATAAGGAACTACTGAGAGACTATCTGGAGAGATTCTGGAGCTTCCTTTAGTGCCCGCTAACATTATTGTAGTAGCCTTCGGCAAAAGCTTGAACCCCTCAGGTTCACTAGCCACGCGAGAGTTACAGTGGAGTCAAATAGAACATTCTGTGACAACCTGGAATACATTACACCAGTGGTACAACGAAAAGCTCTGTATCGAGCTCAATGGGCCCCAAGGGAGTGATGATGACGCATGAAGGAGGTGAGCGTACAGTCCCAACCTAAAGGCTGATATGGGTGGTAGAAGGACGAAAGGAAGAACGCAACATCAGGCGGATTCTGTCAAAGTGACCCAGCGTCTATTTCGGTCAAAGTGACTGCGGACTTAGGGAGTCAGTGTGATATTCTTTCACACATCTCCTCTGCATGCCTATTTCACTTCCTGACCGCGTACGTCAGCACTCATCATGTGGAAGGACTGATTGTGTGGGTAAAACTACGCCACCTATAATTACAGGGATACGAGTCCAGCTAGCGAAGACTTGACTTACTCTATAAGTCACCGGGCCCTGAGGATACAAGCCTACTCCATTAGCCACGGTTGGTCAGTAGGCACGGGCCTTGGGATGTAAGGCATATATCTCACTGCCTTTAGGATTACAGTCTCCTAGTTAGGGTTAATTAGTGTCACCGCCTTACAGGCCCACGACCTATAGTCATTGTATTTTACCATAACTAGGACTGGACAAAACCTATAACTATAAATACACCCCTCCGCTATTGTATTAATCTTTAGGCGATTCTCCAAGAATCCGATTATTCTCAAGGAATATATTTGCTTATTTGCTGCTTTATTTGTCTTTTCCTTAGTATTTACTTTGTTGCTCGACTCCCCTTTTTAAAATTATATGTTTAAAATATTAAGCAATTTTTAGGCATAAATAGTTTCGCTATTTTTTGGGGATATCTATATGGGTAAAATTACGCCACCATTAATTATGGGAATACATGTCCAGCTGGTGAAGACTAGACTTAACCAATAAGTCACCGGCATAGAGGATACACGCATGCTCGTAAGCTATGGCCTCTCAGCAGGCACGAGCCCTGGGGCGTAAGACATACATTCCGCCGCCTTAAGGTTTATAGTCTCCTAGTTAGAATTTGTATATACCACCTTCTTGAGTAAACAGGCTCACGACCTTATTAGTCTTTGTATATACCATAATTAGGATTGGGTAAATCGTAGTTATAAATACCCCTCCTTACATTGTACTGTAAAAAAATCGATTCACACCAAATCCGACTATTCTCAAGGAATACAACTACTTACTTTTCTGCTTAATTATTTATTTCTCAGCATTTATTTACTTTTCCTCATATTTTGCCATATTTCTTGTGACCCTACTACAAATTTAATTGTTTAACCTAGGAGGCAGATTTTAGGCATAAACAGTTTGGCGCCCACTATGGGGCCTATGCAATTGTAGGTTTTTACGAAGGAAAAACACGACAATGTCAAGTGGCAACGATGATGTCCTAAAGAACACCGCCATCGCGGTCAGCGACATTCCAAGAAATCCCAACGAATTCGTCATCCGAACAAGGAAAACTGTTCGTGACGAACAAACGACTTATAACTTGTCCAACATGGCTGAAACTATGGTCAATGCCATGAAACACCATCTTTCGACTCACTATTGAGGCCAGCATCCCGCGGAGGATTCGTGCCCTATAGTAAACCCCTCAAAGTAGCGGCCATAGACAAGGGAACCCCACAGTCCATAAACACGATATTCAGGGGACCCAGAGTCGATACCGATAGAGCCAAAGCCATCATGGTTTGCGAGGCCCACCAAGAGATGGTAAAGAAGCCTCACATCAACGTAATCGAATTCAGTGATAATGACACGCGTGAGGTTTTCTGCCGCACAACGTTGCCCTGATCATTACCCTCAAGGTATGTGATGCCTAGGTCAAATGTGTGCTGGTAGATCCAGGAAGCGATGTGAACATTATCCACTAGAAAGCTATTCGCCAGATCTGAAGAGGACATAACAGTGCAATTAAGTGCTTTGAGATCTGAAGAGGTACCTCTCCAATCCCTCGTTGCTAACCAAGCCACGCGATGGAGAACCGTTGTTGTTAAGCCTGGCAGTATCTGAAGTAGCCGTCAGTGCAGTTCTTGTACAGGAAGAGAAAGGAGTGCAATATCCCATATATTACGCCAGCAAATCTCTCTTGGATGCAGAAACATGCTATCAGCATCTAGAAAAGATCGCGCTTGCTCTAGTAATGGCAGTCAGAAACCTATGGTCGTACTACCAGAGTCATACTATCATCGTGGTCTCTTCCTTCCCGCTGCGGACCATCTTGCACAAATAACTCTTTAGGAGGCTAGTAAAATGGGCTGTAGAGTTAGGGGAATACGACATCATTTATCAGCCACGCACGTCCATCAAATCACAAGTCCTTATAGACTTTATCGCCGATTTCAATGCCGATATAATGCCGAAGGCCGAGGTCGAGTGTAGGATGATGGATGGCGTTACCCCCGGATAATGGGTGATCCATACAGACGGGGCGTCAAACGTTAAGGGAGCTAGGCTCGATTTTGTGATCAAGTCTCTGACAATGAATACCTTTTAGAAGGCCGTCAGTTACCGACCGATCACGAATAACGAAGCTGAATACGAAGCTGTAATTCAAGAACTTGAATTAGCTTACATATCAGAGGCCAGGGATATCAGTCACTATAGCGACTCCCAGTTGGTGGTCAATCAGATAAACGGAGCCTTCACATCCAAAGACGCTCGTATGCAAGAGTACCTGGCTAAGGTAGAGGCCCCTTTAAAAAAATTTCAGAAGTGGAAAGTCGACCATGTACTAAGAGAAGAAAACACAGAGGCTGATGCCTAAGTGAAGCCTTCCAGCTCTCTGGATTCTCGGCCGCCCACTAAAGGGGCGGACCACCTACCTAGCCGCCTACTTTCACTTTCAGCCTTCCAGGCAACTAGGCGGGGCGCCTAGTGTAGTACGCGGGGCGCCTACTTTGCTGAAGCATCTCGGGATTTCTAATTTTAATGCTATGTTTTGACTATTATAGTCCTACGTGGCCTTTGTTATTTTAACCCACTTTGGGGGTACTTTAGGGCTTTCATTATGTCTAAGTGAAGCCTATAAATACTTCACTTGTCTTTATTGAACCTTAGCTTACTTTGATTATTGATGAATGATGAATAGAGTTGAACTTTTAGTTATGGAGAAAACGCTTTTGTTGGCTTGAATTCACTAGCGGATCCTAGTTGATTATCGAACCGACACCCGATCATTCTACTTGCGGGTCCCGGGTGCGACTCGAGGGTGGTTGCTTAGCGTAGGCTCTTCTTGACACCGATACGAGGGTATCACGGAACAAGTTCTCCGTGGTTACCTTGTAGGGAGTTCGACACGCGTCTCGTTCCCTTTATCGTTCTTTTGTATTTTGATTTCGATCCTTATCATCTTGGTATCAGAGCTTGTGGGGTGCTCTTGGCACCAAGCTCTTATTCTCTACGTCCCACCACCCTTAAACGGATGGGCAAACCGAGGTGGTGAACCGAACTTTGGGTGCTCTTCTTAGAGCTATGACCAGAGGTAAGGCCGGGACTTGGGTGGATAAATTGCCTCTTATGGAGTTTGCCTATAATCGTACCTTACATAGTTTGATTGGCATGACTCCATTTGAATGTGTGTATGGCTTTAATCCTTTGATTCCACTTGATCTAACCCCATCGCCCAAAGATTTTGTTGTGAGTTTTGAAGGTAAAAGCCGAGCTAAGGCTATGGTTGAGCTTCATGCAAAAGCAAAGAAGAATTTGGAGGAAGCCTATGCAAAGGTTGCTTCCAAGAAGAACAAGGGAAGGAAGAAGCTTGAGCTCAAAAAGGGAGATTGGGTGTGGGTGCACTTCCGCGAAGAAAGGTTTCCAAACTTTAGGAAAGGGAAGTTGGCACACCGTGGAGATGGACCATTCCAAGTGCTTTCCAAGATCAACTACAACGCATATGTGATTGATATACCAGGTAAGTATAATGTGTCAAATACTTTTAATGTGACTGACTTGATCCCTTTTGATGTAAGGGATAGTGATGCCGGAGAGGAGGAGGCCATGGTTTCGAGGACGAAACCTTCCCAAGAAGGGGAGGATGATGCGGGGCATACTACCTCAAGGCCTTTCACTAGAAGTTAAGCCAAGTTGATTCAAGACACTCATCTCCACTTGACTTGGAAGGACATGGAAGAAGGCTCCGAGAGCGACTTGAAGATCATGCTTTGGAGTGACATGGATGGAGGACCACATAGGCAACTTGGAGAGGCATCCGGGGCACATTTGGGAGCATTTCAAGAGTCCCCAGGAAGGGGCGGACCGCCTACTTTAATAGGCGGGCCGCCTACTCAAAATCAGCTCTCTGGATTCTCGGCCGCCCACTAAAGGGGAGGACCGCCTACCTGGCCGCCTACTTTCACTTTCAGCCTTCCAGGCAACTAGGCGGGGCGCCTAGTGTAGTAGACGGGGCGCCTACTTTGCTGAAGCATCTCGGGATTTCTAATTTTAATGCTATGTTTTGACTATTATAGCCCTACGTGGCCTTTGTTATTTTAACCCACTTTGGGGGTACTTTAGGGCTTTCATTATGTCTAAGTGAAGCCTATAAATACTTCACTTGTCTTCATTGAACCTTAGCTTACTTTGATTATTGATGAATGATGAATAGAGTTGAACTCTTAGTTATGGAGAAAACGCTTTTGTTAGCTTGAATTCACTAGCGGATCCTAGTTGATTATCGAACAGACACCCGATCATTCTACTTGTGGGTCCCGGGTGTGACTCGAGGGTGATTGCTTAGCGTAGGCTCTTCTTGACACCGATACGAGGGTATCACGGAACAAGTTCTCTGTGGTTACCTTGTAGGGAGTTCGAGACGCGTCTCGTTCCCTTTATCGTTCATTTGTCATTTGATTTCGATCCTTATCAGTCGACCATGTACTAAGAGAAGAAAACACAGAGGCTGATGCCCTAGCTATTCTAGCAGCCGCTGCAAATATAAATGCAGACAGCCTGGGAGCCGTGATCGAATTAACCTTTTTGGACGTTAAGCGCCATGAAGTTAGTGTCACAGGACTCGTCTGGTATTGGCGACACCCGATAATCGAATATCTAGACAAAGGAACACTCCCCGAAGATAGCAAGACGGGCAAGAGGTTGAGAGTACAAGCAGCCCATACTGTTTAATCAAAGGAGAATTATATCACCAAATGTTAAGTAGCCCCTTGGCTAAATGCTTAGGATCGGCACAAGCTGACTACGTAATGAGAGAGATCTACGAGCGACAATGCGGTAACTACTCTGGAGGAAGTTCCCTAGCTTGCAAGATAATCAGGACGGGCTACTTCTAGCCCCGAATGAAAGATGATGCGAGCAAGTTCTTTAGAGCATGCGATAGCTCTCAAAGATTCTCTCATGTACTTCATCATCCAACAGACCTTTTATATTCAGTAATCACCCTATGACCTTTCATGAAATAGGGGATGGATATTGTGGGACCCATGGCTAAAGCACCCGGAGGTGTCAAATACCTACTCGTCATGACGGACTATTTCACCAAGTGGGTTAAAGCAGCAGCTTACTCTTGAATCTGGGAATATGAGCTGATACAATTCATTTGGAAGAACATCATATGTCATTTTGGCATCCTTGCAGAGATCACCTGTGACAACAGACATCTGTTCATAGGGGCCGAAATCGCAGCGTTCTTAAAATAATAAGAGATAAGAAGGATAACATCAACGCATTATCACCCTGCAGCCAATGGTCAAGATGAGTCCCCTAATAGGACAATTAGGGAGAATCTGAAGAAACGTCTCAAGGAAGCCAAGGGCAAGTAGCCGAAGGAGTTACCAGGGGTTCTGTGGGCCTATCGGACCACGGCCAAAGCCAGTACAGGGGAAACTCTATTCTCACTAACATACGAAACGGATGACATGATCCCCGTAGAGATAGGAGAATCCAGCCTGTGACGGTCATTCGCTGAAGAAGGGTCAGACAACGAGGCTCTAGTAGCTTCACTTGACTTCCTAGATGAGCGACGTGAGATAGCAGCCCATAAGCAACGGGTGGAGCAGTACTACAATGCACGAGCCAACTTGTGCTCCTTTAACATAAGGGACCTGGTTCTTCAAAAAGTAACTCAGAACAACAAAGAGGCCAATGCAGGCAAGCTAGATCCAAACTGGGAAGGACCATACAAGATCCGACGCATAGCCAGAAAAGGTGCGTACGTCCTAGAAGACATGGAAGGAACAACCATTCCAAATAACTGGAATATCTCATTGCTTAAGAAGTACTATTCTTGAAAGGTTAGCTAGACTTCTTGCTCAAGTCATGTATTTTCTCTCTTTCTTGTTCTTTTCTTTATTACTTTAATGGCACTTGACCGTGTTGTTAATTAAATGTTTACTAAACTTTCATTGGCTCCGCGCCCTATTCATCAATAAAACTACTATACTACTTAGTCAGTTTACAATCATATCCATTTATGATTCAACTATTCATAGCCCCGGCACAACTTAAGTTGAAGTAATACACTCATTTTTCAATACATTATCATATGTTCAAATCGTCAATTTAACACTTGCACCAATATGTCGGTGGGGACGCCCGCCCGTATCGTGCCATTAAAGAATTAAGCACTCGAGTGGACAAGCACAATCGTTCTAGTTTGAACGCAATAATGCCATATTACATACAACGGGCTAAAGACGTCCCCTTAGGGGCGTGGGCCCCCTAATTAAAGTCGTCTACTGCATACGCAATCTAAGCCATCACCTGTTGATGCATAAAACAGCGACCAACAAGTGCACACCCTTCTTTAAAAGACAAACACCCAGAAAGGCAGCCAAACAATATTTTTTGACTACACTACAAGTAACTAAGCAAGTGTGCATAAAAACTTGATAAACATCCGTTCTCATTAATATCAAAAGCCTGTAGGCTTACAATATACAATGAAGTTCATTTGGATACAATATTGTTCATTACAAGTGTTCATAAGAAACTAAAAGGTCTCAAAAGGCTAAAACTACAAGTTCCTCTGAATTTAGCACGGCCGAGATCCTTCATCTAGATTGTAGCTCTAGCATCAGGAACTCTCTTGGCGCGCGGAGGGCGACATTACAAACCCCGAGCAGCAACATCATTATGTCGCTGTCCCATGGGTATTGACCACTCCAACTGAGGAATCCCTTAGTAGAATTGTGGAAGAAGCAGCGCGTAAGCCAGCAGTTTCAGTCGGCACCATATAGAGAGACACCAACATGGAACCACCATGTTCCCCTTATTCTCCTAACGATTGGAAGTTGATGCAACCTCTAAACTAAAACAAGGGTGGAGGTACGCGACCGTCCTGGATGTAGAGGTTCTGGAGAGATTTGTTACATATCAACCATCCGGATAAGGAGAGAAGACCATAGCAAGGGCCCCGCCGCATCAGGTGACACTATCTATAGACTATTTGTCCCATAGAGTCAAAAGACGAGAAAATTCAGAAGCCCTTCTTGGTAGGCATTCCTCTGCTGAGGAGCTCCATATGACAAGAGGAATATTACAGCAACCGCCGCATTAGAAAATAAGCGTACAATAATCAGTGCACATGCCATGAAGAAGACATTCCAGAGAACGTCATTAGGATCCCGCTTACACTTCGTGACTCGGGGGACTTCACTCATCCTGTAATGGATGGCAGAGCAAAGAAGGATAACTATGAAAGTTTCTATGCACTCAGTTTTCTCAAACATCATCCATTCCGAAAGTCATTCTGAGAATATCAAACCAGGATCAAAGACAAACATTTTGAAGAAAAGAATAAGTTATTCTTTCATGAGAAAGTATTATCAAGGACAATATATTTTCTAAAGAAGTTTGTGATTTGCATCTACTATGAAGCCCCTTTTTTATAGGTGAAATGAGATAAGGATGGAGCACGAAACTATCAATATAATTATGGCCTGGAGATATAAAACGATTCAGCGCAATAAAAAGCAATTATGGGAAAGGTACATGGAATTGACAGCAGCCAATCAAATGAAGATTCGTAGGGTTCCAGAAGGAATTAGACATTTATATTGGTCAAAGAAACTGTGAGTTTCAAGGAGTCAGTGAAATATCCTTTCACACTTCTCTTTTTGTATGCCTCTTTCACTTGCTGAGTGTTGACATTCACTTCCTGGTTGCTTATGTCAGCACTCAGCAAGTGGGAGGACTGACTGTGTGGGTAAAAATATGCCACCTACGATTACGGAGATACGAGTCCAGCTAGCGAAGACTAGACTTAACCTACAAGTCACCCGGTGCAGAGAATACACGTCAGCTCATAAGTTATGGCCTCTCAGCAGGCACGGGCCCTGGGGCATAAGGCATACATCCTGCCGCCTTAGGGTTTACAATCTCCTAGTTAGGGTTTGTATATACCACCTCCTTGAGTAAACAGGCTTACGACCTTATTAGTCTTTATATTTTACTATAATTAGGATTGGGTAACTCGTAGCTATAACTACCCCTCCTTTCTTTGTATTATACAAATAATTGATTCACACTTAATTCGGTTATTCTCAAAGAATACAACTATTTACTTTTCTGCTTAATTATTTATTGCTCATCTTTTGTTTATTTTTCCTCGTATTTTGCCGTATTGCTTGTAACCTGCAAATTTAATTGGTTAACCTAAAAAACACATTTTAGGCATAAACAAGATCTTTTGAGCATTTTCAAATACTAGGGACCTCTATAAAGAGAAGTCATCATTTATACACACACATGCGAAAGATAATTAATAATACAATCGAGAAAATTATGTTTGATAGGATCGACACCTAGCATTATCTATTGTTGTATTTATGTCCATTCTACTTCAGCATTCCAAGGAAAATATTGTATTTTAAACTACAAAATCAAATTTTAATAGAATTATATATTCATTTGATTGATTGACGTGAAAACAGGTTGTAAGTGTAAACTTTTTACAAATAATTTTCTTGTATATATGGGCCTTGCAGAATTACACAAATAAGCCAAAAAAGACTCTGATTTTGAAAAATTGAGCTATTTAATATTGATCTTTAAAGATTGAGCATTTTTACATTTAGTGAAACTGAAAATACAGAACTACCTTTACTAATAGAGCAATTTACCTAATTACAAAAATATCACCACATTTTTTGAAATCGTAATTATAAAAATGCCACTGCACCTTTTTGAAACCACAACTACAAAAACGCCATTGCCCCTACAAAGCAGGAAACAATGCTAATTCGTCATTATTTATTCATGTAGTGAACCAAAAATCATGTTCGTTTTGTAAATAAGTTAAGCAAAATCATCGTTGTTTCACTCATATCAAAGCAAAACATAGCATATGACCAATCAAGCATATTTGTTCGTAATGTGAGCCAAATTTAAGAATATTATGCAAATAAATAAGTAGAAATTGTTATTAATTTGCTCATATACAAAAAGAAAAACATAACATAAGGCTAATCTGACATCATTTATTCATACAGTGAATAAAATATCATGTTCATTTTTTAAATAACTAATGTCAAGTTTTACTTACTTTTTTCATCCACAAAAATATATATGAGTATTTAAAATCAAGACAATCCATCTGCATTTACTTATAAGTGAGCCAAATTGCACTATTTATTTTACAAATAAATGATATCAAATCGTCATCACTTTGCTCATATATAAAAATTCAAAGTAAAATAACATAAGGTCAATCCAACGTCCTTTGTTCATTATATTTTACAAGTACATGAGGTCAAATCGTCATCAATTTCACATACAATATATATGAGGCACCAGCAATAACACTATCACATTAAAACCAAACACTCATTGTCATTACTTTCACCAAGGATGCTTTGTCACCATGAAAACAACACCAATAAAATGAAAGTAATGACGATCCAAAACTTGAGATCCGATCTTTTCAGCACACCTAAAACCGCAAATAATCAAATACAATAATTGGCAGATGTAAAACCACTATATCCTCGCTGGGCTCGACGGAACCATCTGAAAGGAAGGCAGTGGTTGATTCCAATCGCATCACTACCGATTCCAATCTCTATATCAATTTTTTGGTGAACGGAAGTAAGATTGGGTCGGGTCACCGGTTCTGGAAACGAGACAGTGGTGGCAAAGGAAGAGCCAACATCATCGGTGCTGCTGCTATTAACAATTGCAGCGGCCAGAGACGCTGATGGTGACTTCACCGGCGAGGAACGGGGAGGAACGACGACATCTTCATTATAGACATCTACTGGTTTTTGGATAACACAAAGAGGTAGAAATAAAATATCCTTAAAATTGTTCAAAATTTTGAGCACTTTAAATTTCAATACTATGAAAAAGTGCTCAAAATTTTAATACTGAGTACCAAAGTCCTCAATTCACATTAAAATTGTCTCATTCAATTCAATTGGGTGATTACATAAATAGGACATTTTTGGTGCCTCGTCACAAATTTGGCACTCATAAAATGTCTTGTAAATTTGGCCCCATAAAAAAGTTTATGGCGAGCGCTAGATCTTTAAATTAGTTACGACCTTATGATCATTAGACCTGGCGTCGCGTGCAATTTCGCATGATGAAGGCTATCTCTGTGAACCTGTCTATTTTGTGCAAAAACTTCGATTCAACTCATGAATGCGACTCACATTTCAATGTAAAAATTTTAGTCACGTAGCCTGTTTTGACCGCGTTAAATGAATACTAGCCAGCGATACAAAACTGTTTGAAGACTAGCCACTTCCGGAAAAATCACAGTATAAATACTGGGGTTTTGAACAAAACTTGTTCAAAGCCCCAGTATTTATACTGGGAAGCTTCAGTAAATTAACCCCAGTATAAAATACTGGGGTTGTTCAAAGCCCCATTATTTTGTTATGGGACTTGGCCCCAGTATTTTGTTATGGGACTAGTCTGAGGTGTTTTTCCAATGCTAATGGAGTTTAAGTGTGCGCGCGAATTTTTGGCTAGTCTTCAGTGAATTTTGAAACGGTGGATAGTCCCCAATGAGAGCGTCCAAAAATTGCCCGTTCAATAATGCAGAACACCCTCAATTTCCAAGAAAGTAGCCTATCTTGACCTCTTTCCCAACACTCTTCCCACAAAAAGTCCAAAGCATCAATAATTTGCCCTTGTACTCGTAATCATACTACAAATCTTTCAGCATTTTGTACCAGCACTTAAAGCATCACTTGGTATAATTAGCCCTTTCTTCTCTTTCTCTGGAACATACACACTTTCAACAATGAGTTTCAATCCAAGAATCCAACTTGGTATTCTCCTTTTACTTTTCTTATCACTCTACGCATCTGCTACCAACACAATAACAGTATACCAAATACTCCAAGAATACAGCCTTCCACAAGGCTTATTACCAAACTCAGTAAAAACCTACACACTTTCCAAAAAAGGAAACTTTGAAGTTGTAAAAAGACATGTTACGTGGAATTTGATTACTTAGTTTATTATGCTGAAAAGATTACTGGGAAGTTAAGTATTGGTTCAATTAGTGAGTTAGATGGAATTCAAGTTTATTATGCTGAAAGAATTAAATGGAACTCTTTCCATATAAAATTCTGCGGTATATAAAACGACACACCCTAAAACGAAAAAATTCAACGTAGTTAAAAAATATTAAGTACAATAAAATGCATAAATACACAATGAACCGCATTCTTGGATACATACACAGATACAACAAAACACACTATGAAACATGATACAAAAATAGAAAACAATAAATATACCATAAATGCAGAATAAAACATAGCAGATACAGTAATATACACTACAGATACAATCAATAAAACTACAGATATAATAAGATACAACAAAACAAATAATAGATACATTATAGATACAAGCAACACCACTACAGATACAGTAAAATACACTACAGAAACAGTAAAATACACTACAAATACAAGCAACACTACTATAGATACAACAAGATACAACAAATAAACAATACATATACAAAAGAGGCAAAAGAAACAAAATACAAAAAAAAAAAACAGAAGTATCTGCAATGCTACATCAGCCAATACAGAAATCCGACTTTTCTTCAATGGTGGAGCATCTTCCACAAAATCATCATCATCACCAACAATTTTACCTTTACCTGTACCCGTAGAAGGAGATGCAGATGAGCGCGTTACGCGCTTCACTGGTTGCGGAGTTTCTGTTGACTTAGAAACAAAAAATTTAAGTTTTAATACTGATTTGGACTCACTTTTCAAAATATTTTTATCATGTTTCATTTTACTCCTAAGTTCCCTAGTATCTGACGATGAACTAGAATTAGATATTGAAAAAAAAGTTGAAATAAAAGTGAAGAAAACCCTAAAAATGAAAAAAAAAAAAAAAAAAAAAAACAATCAATTTAAACACTGAAAAACAGTTATGAAACAGTTCAGAAAGAGGGAAGATAGTGGAGAACGTGGGAGAAAAAATGGGGGAGAACTGAGGAGAAAACGACACTGTTACAGTAAATTCCGAGCAGAAACAACGCTGAAACGGTCGAGATACGCGTGAAACAGGGAGCAATAATTGGGGAAGTTGAAATAAAATTAAAATGAGGAAAAAAAATATATATTAGGACCAATTTTCAAAATATTACAAAAAGACCCTAAAACTATAGCAAAATAAACAAATAAACCAACATTGCAATATTTTTTGACCTAAGTTGCTATGTTTGTAATTAACTTTTGTTTTCCTCTATATACAGTAATTTTGCTAAAGTATTGCTATGTCTTGTAAATAACTTCTAAAAATCGTACTTTTTTATAAAAATTCTCATAAACATTGACAAAGATTATTCACTTTTTATAAACACCTTTTAACGTTTCTTTCTTTCTATAGCCATGTTGGTATTTTTTAATAATTTTATTTATTTGTATAAATATTTAACTATTATTTTTAATCTCTTAATTTATGGAATTTGATACTAATCTCTAGAATTAAGGAACCAAAGCTTTCTGTTCTCCCAATCAATTAAATGCCCCCTCTCTCTCCTTTTTTTTCCCAAATCTCTCTCTCTCTCCTTTTTGTGTATTTAATAGTACATATGCAATCAATATTATGTATAGAATAAATAAATCTTTGATATTGCATATTCTTAATCTATACTGTACTTTTTTAATAAATATTATAATATTTTAACATATTGTATATGTAATATTTATTTAATTAATATCAATATATGTCATATATATATATATTTTAACATATTGTATATGTAATATTTATTTAATTAATATCAATATATGTCATATATATATATATAGTCTTCAAACACGCGCGTTGCGCATTAGTTCTGAATCAATGAGTAAAAACTTTAAAAAAGTTTATAATTATTACAGAAAAGATTTGAGTTACAAAATGAAAAGTAAGGAAAATAATTTATGTTCCTGAAGATAATGAATGTTAATTTTATGTAGTCAACAATAAAAAATGAAATCCACGAAGTTGTTGAATACCTCACTAAATTGTCCGCATATCACCAAAAGGGCATGAATGCTAAATTTTTAACAATTGACTTAGAGATTTCAAGTTAAATAGAAATCACCGAAATACATGAAAAGATACACAATCCTACAAAGAAATTCTCCTTACTAAAGCAGTAACAACGGTTGATGCACAACTGAACTGCAAATGTTAAAAATAGATCAATGAAATTATAAAATGTCATTCACAAAGATTCGACCTAGGAATACAAATATTGGGGATTAAATAGCAGATTGTTTGGAGAAACGAAATCGCATGTTTCACATATATATGTTACTTCACACATGAGAACATAAAATAAACCTCTCATTTTCCCATTTGATCAAAATTAATATAGGATGAATAACAGAAAACTACAAACACCGATTTTTAAAATAGAAAATGGCTCGAAATTAGAATATAAATAAATGCAAGTCAAACATGAATTTAATAGATGTTAGACTCCAACTGACTTCTCTACGATGCCTTCAAATGAGCCCAATCAATTTATTCATATCTCAAACGAACCATGTTAAAATGATCAAAAGAATAATTAAACCTCCTCAATCAAGCTGGAGCAGCTAGGAGCTACAATGAACTCATTACATTTAAATATCCGATCAACATAGAGATTGGTCGTATGATGAATAAAATACACCAAGACATTTAGCTAAGTGCTGATTAAAAATATATGGGGATCTTAGTTGTATACTTGATTGGTTATCTGAAATTTCACCGTGTTAATAAGGATTCAATTTCCAACAATGTAATTCCCTTCTCCACCTTCCCTAAAAAAAAAAAATATTGCTAATTAGAAAACAATACACCGCCTTTCAGCTAATTTAAATCAGACACCACATTAAAATGGAAATAATTTATTTTATTTTTTACTGTATGATTAAGTTTCAGAGTGTTGTACGTTGAGCTTTGCATGATTGTAATTTGGAATGTCAATTTTTAGATAGAACTCAGTGCATGTTCCATCATATCTATCAAACTATACATCCATTAATCATTAAAGGTTCAAAAGCTATAGGTACCTAAATGGAAAACACAACATTAGAATTCATTTTCTAATCGAAACTGATAAAGTGACGAACCTGATTCATCCTTTGTAATATCACCATTTATGTTGATTTCCATGCATTGACCTTTTGTATGAATTTCTTTCATCCAAATCCAGCTATAATCCTCAATCCTCCATGCATTGGTTCTGAAATGTCATAAAACAGTAAGTGTTTGTTCTCTACAATCCATAAAAATAATTAAAGAAAAAAGATACAGAAAAATATACTTGTTATAGAAGAACTAAGTATGGGAACTTTAAACGTTGCTTTGAAAATAAAAAGGGATAAGCACGACCAACATAATGAGTGTTACACACCATATGTCCAAAGTGATGTATATCATTCTAATGACATGTTAAGAATGATTTAAGTGAGTTTAAAGTCATAATATTACCATATAAGATGTTTATATATTGAATATAAAGTTTGGAAAAAATCAGATTTAAGTTTCGGAAAAACCGACTAAGGAATTGCCTTGTAACGGAGTCTTTTCAGCAATTAATTTCATGTATTATATGAGGTCTTTTGGAGACATATCATATACCAAATTGAAGGTCTTGGAGTGTAGTTTCCAAAACTTTTCACGGTTTGTTCATACATTATATGAATAAGAAGATATGAGTATCAGAAGTCAGGCTAGAAAAAGGGACATAAACGCAAAAGAGGACTAAAACTGAAATATTTCAAGTATAAAAGGAAAACATGTCTTCATTTTTGTTATTTCCAGAAAATACACGATGGTAACAGTGCTTCAATGAAGGGTTAAGCCACTTTTATGATTTTGAAGGAAGGACGCCAATCGTAACTCGAAATTGAAGACAGATTGCGTCAAAACACTCTACGCGATTAAGGTAATGTTATGCTACCTTCAATTTCGTCTATAGCTTGAGTTTTAGAATTACTTCATGACTAAGTAAAGTACCTAAATTCTGTATTATAGCTTGTTTAAGCTTTAGAAGGTGTTGAATTCAAGGGAAACAAGGCTTAGACGCAAGAAACATCAAAGGTATGTAAGACTAAACCTTTCTTTTGGCAAGACATGTATCTTTTAGCTTTTGAAGCTTTTCTTAGTTCTAAACTTAGTGTTTCTTGTGAGAAACTTTTATGGTATCAAGGAAACCTTGTATATACTTAATTTGGTACTAAAATCCAAGGTGAAAGACGTCCGAATCAGCAAGACAAAACGTTTTAAAATCTGAAAAATTCATTTGATCTTTGGACAGCTGTTAGTATATTGATCATAACTCCTTATACAAAATTGATATTAAGATGCTTTAAGAATCTCCAGAATTCTAAGACATATATCTACAACTTTCATGAAGACCATGAAGTCTATATCTTTAATCTACACTCTGAAAATTAGGTCGAAAGGCAGGACAGTGGTGCTGTCCAGACATTCTATCAGCGGATTTGTTATGTCATCCAGTCGTCTCATCTTGTTATCCATTAAACATGTTTATGTTATCAGTTTATCTGGGTATCCATTCCCGTGTATAGTATAGTGCTGGTTCTGTTTTTGCGGATCATCCAGTTTCAGGGGAAACTCTGCCGAAAATTTTATGGAAATTCAAAGAGTTGGACAAATTCTGAGTTCTAGGTTGTATCTATAATTCTATCCAGAGTTTTCTTCTCATTCCTTTGAGTCCATATCTATTGTTGCCACATGTGTTATGCCTCATACATGCTTATGCTTATATTGTGATCATGTTATGTGTGATTTGGAGTCCCCCATAGAGACTGGACATTGGACACACAGTCCGATCGCGTGGGTATCAGGTTCCTAACCGGAATGCCCTAAGATGTGAGGAATGAAGCCTTTAGCCTAAATTAATATATTTTTCTGCTTATTGAATAGAGTGGGATCGTTTTGCAAGGAAACCAAAGGATAAAGCGGTTGTTGATTAGCCGTACTAACTTTTGGAAGAGGTAAGTGTTTATATCCATTTCTTTGGAGGCACCTGGCCTCGTGGATTTTATACCACGTGTTCCTTACGTGTGTAGCTGCCGATAGGCGTACTCATTATGCCTTAGCTTTTGATTTACATTGTATCTTATATGTTATGTCCTGTCGGTTGGTATTGCATTGAGGATCTGAGCATTGTACTCTGGCTGTGAGCTGGCGTATACTTTCCAGCTGTCGATGAGAGTCCAGTGATGGGGTATTATTACATCATGTTGCATTCATATGCATTACATTGTATCATATTGGGGGTAGGAGGATTCCGCCCTCGGAGCAGGAGGATTCCGCTCCATTGCATCATATTGAGGGTAGGAGGATTCCGCCCTCGGAGCAGGAGGATTCCGCTCCATTGCAGGAGGGTAGGAGGATTCCGCCCTCGGAGCAGGAGGATTCCGCTCCATTGCATCATATTGAGGGTAGGAGGATTCCGCCCTCGGAGCAGGAGGATTCCGCTCCTTACATCATATTGAGGGTAGGAGGATTCCGCCCCTGAGTAGGAGGATTCCGCTCCATCTATTTGGCACATGTGACACCATTGCATCATACTGCATTCATCCCATTACATTGCACCGCGTGTTGACTAATGTGGGACTATCATGCTGTGTTTTATGTATGCGGTATGTATACCATATTGTGGACATATTTCAGTTTGCCTATATATTTCTGGCTCGTATTCTGTGTTGCGGGGATCAGGTTGTACGCCGCAACGGTGTAAATATATGAATCGGATTGCACGCCGCAACAGGATGAATATATGGATCAGGTTGCACGCCGCAACAGGATGTATTTCTGATTATTGATACGTTCGGATACCTATATGTTCTGGCTATCTTACGTTCCTGGTTGTTAATGAGTTTGTGATTCCATACGTGTTTCTGGTTATTATCTGGCTCTACCTTTTTATAATTTAAATAAGAGGAATTTGGTTTATCTGTTTCTTCTCCCTAGCTAGCTATCCTATCCTTTGAGGTGGCTAGTCTGCCCCACTTATTGAGTCCTTTTGACTCACCCTTGTTTGTTGTTTGTTTCTTATCTATCTATTTCGTTTCGGCAGGTTCGCTCTAGGATTGAGTTCGCCACGTTGTGAAGGAGCGAAGACGACTTCAGCTGTCAGGGTGAGCCAGCTTTTATTCCGGATGGCCACCAGTTTATTGTTCATTATTTCAGTTGCATTTTGCTCCCTTCAGGAGGTATCTGTCTTCTTTTGTACTCTTAGATGTCTGGCCTAGATAGCCCTAAACCTAGTATGTTGGGTAGTCAGCTGTAATTTCTTTTGTACAGCTTAGAGGTATCAGTATGTCTGTATTTTTTTAAAGTCTTGTCCTTATTTGTGAATTGTTATATGTATTTTTCTGATTTAATTGGTAAGGGTTCGCCCGACGGGTCTAGGGAAGGATGTCGGGTGCCCGAACGGCCTAACCGAATTCCGGGTCATGTTAGTTGGTATCAGAGCTCGAGTTAGAGTCTATCCAGACTAAGACAGTGTCTAGTAGAGTCTCGCTGATGGGTACGTAGACGTCCGTACTTATCTATGAGAAGCTATGATGGCATTTAGGAAGTTTCACTTCCTTCTTTTCTGATGGTGCGTCGGTCTAGGATGCAAAAGTATTTTCGTTAATTCCTTCGTAGTAATCGTGGACCCTCGTGCAACAAATCAGCAAATGGTATGAGTTCAAGACAAAGCAGTCTAGCGTGAGGTTAGCACTGACGAAGCCCCGAGAGTTTTTTTATCGTGCTGACGTCCTAGTTACGGAGGCCCCAGTTGTACCAGCTCGCGATGGGTAAGGGAGCAGGGCCTTGTGGTTCCCTTGGCTCTCTACGATGCTTTTACGAGAATTTTGGCGACGCAGATACTGCAAGAACCTATTATTCGCTAGGCAGCTTATCTGGTCGCCGCACATGCAGATGTTCGAACTTAGAGAGCTCTTGTTCCAGTTCTTGATGTTGCCCCAGGTAAATATGTTCCACAGGCAGCATGTGTTGCGCCACTAATTATTCTGGCTGGTTAGCCAGCCGATGTAACAGTTCGGTCCGAGCGCCCAAAGAGGTTGCATTATTTTACGCGGTTGAACTTTCCGATATTCTTAAGCAATGCATCAGATAAACCTCGTGATTCTTTTAAAATAAAATGATGTCAGCATATCCTTCAGGCTCTTGTTATATCGAGCTGTATGATGTCGATTATTCTGTTTTCCAATTTCAGGGGTCCAGCGTTGAATTGGTGGACCGCTCTTTATTAGCCAAATTGGTTCCATTTTTCTTCTAGATTCGTGGAAAAGTTCCTTTCGAGTAGCGAATGAGATGAAAAGTGTTGCCATTTCGAGTGGATTGGACAGGGTAGCCTGTCGGTTAGCCTGTTGGTTTTTGAATATGAGATTGAATTCTATAGAATGGCTGAATATGCATTAGAACTAGTCCATGAGCCTTTCGAGAGATTCAAAGATTTATTGGTGACCTTTCCCCTTCCTTGAGATCCCAGATGGCTTGAGAAATTGAGGTTGGGACTTCATTTGATGTCGTTGTTGATATTGCTCAAAGGTATTAGGCATACCATAAGTTAGAGGGGGAAGAGTTAGAGTGGGAGAGCAAGAAATTCCGTGGCCCTGGTGGGCAACCATGGTACCTCATTTGGAGGTAAAAGTTCTGATTATTTTGAGAGGTCACCTTCCAGGCTATCTCAGCGTGTGTCAAGTGATTCTTAGAGTGCGCCAGTAGTTCGTCAATATCAGACCCAGTTTTTCTCTTTGTAGCTATCAACAATCTGTCCAGCTTCCATTTTCATTGAGAAGGTATTATCATTGTCGCGAGCATGTCATCTTTGGTGGAGTTCTCCCTTACTCCGGCAAGTAGGCAGTCGTCCTTTCTCTTGTCATCAGGCACTTGCACAGTCGCAGGCGATTTCATTTAGATCTCAATCAGCCGGAGAAATGCCACCATCCAGTAGGGGTTGAGAACGTGGTAGCAGTGGTTCTTCAGAAGGTGATTATCAGGGTAGTGGCTCAGCTCAGCTGCAGAGGCAGATTTATGAACTGCTAGTCTGGTAGGATGCTGAGGCATCTGATGTAGTAGACCCAAGTATTTCTTCTTCCCTTAAATGTGAGTAAGATTTGATTCTTCCGGTCGATCTAGAAATGGGGTGTCCTATCATGTTTCCATGGTTTCTTTTGATGTCGTTTCTATTAAGAATTGGTTGCGGTAGAGGGTGAGCTTCTGATATGATTTATTCGTTCCATTTATGATGACCTTACTAGATTATCTGGTTTAAATGCGAGAGATTTGTGAGTGAGTATCGGTATTGTTTGCTTAGCAATTTGTTGTGCCTTATTCTGTTATAATGTCAAGTCAGTCTACCTCTCTTTGGAACTCAGTGTCGGTAGAATGATGGGATTCTTATTTGTCACCATCAGAAAGTGTCATTGTTTCTTCCGGTGTAAAGTGGTTAGTAAGTAATACTCGATCTATGTGTCTCATCTTGGTTCGAGACGCTAGTAGAGTCATGTTATTCTACAAGTTTGTCTCGGTATAAAAGGGTTTTCTGGTAAATTGTCGGAGTTTTCTTTTTATATGAAGGTTAAATTGACATAGATTTTGTTCCATAAAGCTCATTCAATGTCTATTTCTTCAATTGCGATTCTTCGGTTAGCCTAACTCATAGATAGTCTAGCTCTGGTAGCAAAATAAATAAGAAGAAGAGCTTCCTATAGCTCTTATTATTTCTATCCTCAGTCTGTTTCCATCTCTTCTTTGTTCGGCACTGGTAAGCTTAGGCGGTCAGTAGCCTCTTATGATGTTCCCTGTGTTGAACCAGAGTGCATGTCAAGGTGGCAGGGTAAGCACATGGTTGTTTTTCAAGGCTACTAAGGGTAATGAGAGGCATCATTTGACCTTTGATTTGATCCATCAGTTGGTGGTGCTTATAGAAAATGTATGGAGTTGTGAACTCGAGAGTTGCAGCTGTTTGGCAACTCGAGAGAGTAATCTGGAAGCTCAGGTCTGAGCCGCGTTCTCTACTCAGCTAAGTCTTCCTTAATCCAGTAGGTTGTGCGAGGATGACTATTTCTATTCAAATTATTTATATGAGTTTATGCTCTAAGTGGAGGAGTCTTCCTCCAATTGATGCCGAATCATAATATTAAATCTTTAAGGCGTTGCTGAAGCGTAAGCTAATTCTTTGTTTCATCGACCTGTTCTATATCGAAAGTATATCGACGAGGTGATTCGTTGGTGGAATCATGTTAGCCCATCAAGAGTTGCGTGTATCTTCATTTCGAAAATATAGAACTCTTCTCTCATGATCGAGAAAGGGTCAGCTTAGTCCGAATAAGTTGTGCAATGATGTTATCATATTATCCAGATATATTTTATTCCAAGAGTTCGGTGGTCGTGTTATAATTCTGATTCTGCAATCATGAGATAATGTCCGTGGAATAGCTTATGAAGGTCGTGAAAGTTCTTTTGTTATCTGTGCGGAATTTTCTTTAAACTTAGGCTCGTTCGAGGAAGAACGAGAGTTTAAGGGGAGGAGAATGAAACGACCTCGATTAGTCGTTTCGGAAGTTAGGACTCCGATTGGCATGCCGATAATTTTAAAAACTTCGTAATGTCCATTAGGACCTATCTGTAAAATTTGAGCTAAATCAGACCTCGTTTGGTAGGCATCGGAAGAAGGTTTCAGATTTTATTGTCGATAAATACTAAAAAGAGATTTTCGAGCTCGGTTTTGGTGAACGAGCTCTGATTCAAAATCCGAAAGCGCCGTTAGGTTTGTATTATTATTTGTGACTTTTGTGCTTTTTCAAAAGTGAATTTCGAGGTTGTTCGGCTAGCTCCCGCTAAAATACCGAAAGTTAAATAATCTGACCTCTCACATCACTTCACTACTACAAGTATGTAACAGATCGTTGCTTAATGCTTCTACGTACTTTATTTAATATTCGAGGACGAATGTTCCTAACGGGGGAAGATTGTTACACACCATATGTCCAAAGTGACGTATATCATTCTAATGACATGTTAAGAATGATTTAAGTGAGTTTAAAGTCATAATATTACCATATAAGATGTTTATATAATGAATATAAAGTTTGGGAAAAATCGGATTTAAGTTTCGGAAAAACCGACTAAGGAATCGCCTTGTAACGGAGCCTTTTCAGCAATTAATTTCGTGTATTATATGAGGTCTTTTGGGGACATATCATATACCAAATTAAAGTTCTTGGAGTGTAGTTTCCAAAACTTTTGACGGTTTGTTCATACAATATATGGATAAGAAGATATGAGCATCAGAAGTCAGGCTAGAAAAAGGGACATAAACGCAAAAGAGGACTAAAACTGAAATATTTCAAGTATAAAAGGAAAACATGTCTTCATTTTTGTTATTTCCAGAAAATACACGATGGTAACAGTGCTTCAATGAAGGGTTAAGCCACTTTTATGATTTTGAAGGAAGGACGCCAATCGTAACTCGCAATTGAAGACAGATTGCGCCAAAACGCTCTACGCGATTAAGGTAACGTTATGCTACCTTCAATTTCGTCTATAGCTTGAGTTTTAGAATTACTTCATGGCTTATAGCTTGTTTAAGCTTTAGAAGGTGTTGAATTCAAGGGAAACAAGGCTTAGACGCAAGAAGCATCAAAGGTATGTAAGACTAAACCTTTCTTTTGGCAAGGCATGTATCTTTTAGCTTTTGAAGCTTTTCTTAGTTCTAAACTTAGTGTTTCTTGTGAGAAACTTGTATGGTATTAAGGAAACCTTGTATATACTTAATTTGGTACTAAAACCCAAGGTGAAAAACGTCCGAATCAGCAAGACAAAACGTTTTAAAATCTGAAAAATTCATTTGATCTTTGGACAGCTGTTAGTATATTGATCATAACTCCTTATACAAAATTGATATTAAGATGCTTTAAGAATCTCCAGAATTCTAAGACATATATCTACAACTTTCATGAGACCATAAAGTCTATATCTTTAATCTACACTCTGAAAATTATGTCGAAAGGCAGGACAGTGGTGCTGTCCAAACATTCTATCAGCGGATTTGTTATGTCATCTAGTCGTCTCATCTTGTTATCCATTTAACATGTTTATGTTATCAGTTTATCTGGGTATCCATTCCCATGTATAGTATAGTGCTGGTTCTATTTTTGCGGATCATCTAGTTTCAGGGGAAACTCTGCCGAAATTTTTATGGAAATTCAAAGAGTTGGACAAATTCTGAATTCTAGGTTGTGTCTATAATTCTATCCAGAGTTTTCTTCTCATTCCTTTGAGTCCATATCTATTGTTGCCACATGTGTTATGCCTCATACATGCTTATGCTTATATTGTGATCATGTTATGTGTGATTTGGAGTCCCCCATAGAGGCTGGACATTGGACACACAGTCCGGTCGCGTGGGTATCAGGTTCCTAACGGGATTGCCCTAAGATATGAGGAATGAAGCCTTTAGCCTAAATTAATATATTTTTCTGCTTATTGAATAGAATGGGATCGTTTGGCAAGGAAACCAAAGGATAAAGCGGTTGTTGATTAGCCGTACTAACTTTTGGAAGAGGTAAGTATTTATATCCATTTCTTTGGAGGCACCTGGCCTCGTGGATTTTCTACCACGTGTTCCTTACGTGTGTAGCTGCCGATAGGCGTACTCATTATGCCTTAGCTTTGGATTTATATTGTATCTTATATGTTATGTCCTGTTGGTTGGTATTGCATTGAGGATCTGAGCATTGTACTCTGGCTGTGAGCTGGCATATACTTTCCGCCCTCGGAGCAGGAGGATTCCGCTCAATTGCATCATATTGAGGGTAGGAGGATTCCGCCCTCAGAGCAGGAGGATTCCGCTCCATTGCATCATATTGAGGGTAGGAGGATTCTGCACTCGGAGCAGGAGGATTCCGCTCCATTGCATCATATTGAGGGTAGGAGGATTCCGCCCTCGGAGCAGGAGGATTCCGCTCCATTGCATCATATTGAGGGTAGGAGGATTCCGCCCTCGGAGCAGGAGGATTCCGCTCCTTACATCATATTGAGGGTAGGAGGATTCCGCCCCTGAGTAGGAGGATTCCGCTCCATCTATTTGGCACATGTGACACCATTGCATCATACTGCATTCATCCCATTACATTGCACCGCGTGTTGACTAATGTGGGACTATCATGCTGTGTTTTATGTATGCGGTATGTATACCATATTGTGGACATATTTCAGTTTGCCTATATATTTCTGGCTCGTATTCTGGGTTGCGGGGATCGGGTTGTACGCCGCAACGGTGTAAATATATGAATCGGATTGCACGCCGCAACAGGATGAATATATGGATCGGGTTGCACGCCGCAACAGGATGTATTTCTGATTATTGATACGTTCGGATACCTATATGTTCTGGCTATCTTACGTTCCTGGTTGTTAATGAGTTTGTGATTCCATACGTGTTTCTGGTTATTATCTGGCTCTGCCTTTTTATAATTTAAATAAGAGGAATTTGGTTTATCTGTTTCTTCTCCCTAGCTAGCTATCCTATCCTTTGAGGTGGCTAGTCTGCTCCACTTATTGAGTCCTTTTGACTCACCCTTATTTGTTGTTTGTTTCTAGTCTATCTATTTCGTTTCGGCAGGTTCGCTCTAGGATTGAGTTCGCCACGTTGTGAAGGAGCGAAGACAACTTCAGCTGTCAGGGTGAGCCAGCTTTTATTCCGGATGGCCACCAGTTTATTGTTCATTATTTCAGTTGCATTTTGCTCCCTTCAGGAAGTATCTGTCTTCTTTTGTACTCTTAGATGTCTGGTCTGGATAGCCCTAAACCTAGTATGTTGGGTAGTCAGGTGTAATTTCTTTTGTACAGCTTAGAGGTATCAGTATGTCTGTATTTTTTTAAAGTCTTGTCCTTATTTGTGAATTGTTATATGTATTTTCCTGATTTAATTGGTAAGGGTTCGCCCGACGGGTCTAGAGAAGGATGTCGGGTGCCCGCACGGCCTAACCGGATTCCGGGTCGTGTCAATGAGTTATATAATCACTAATCAAACATGAATGTCAGTATTCCATTATTTATCCCAAAGAAAACATTCTGGTGGAAATACAAAAGGTACCTCAAGTTTTCAGAAAATCAGATACATTAAATAGTCATTTAAATTAATTAAGATAAGAGTAGTGGAAAAGGCCTGGCCTGTTAAAAGATCGATATGAAAGTAGACTTTTTATTTAAAGTTAAATTAACTTTTTAGTTCAAAAATTATAGGCAGTAGTTTTTAATTGAAGGGCAAAATGGTCACTTACTTTTTACTTAAGGAATTGACTCTTTTAGAATAACATGATGATAATATCAATACATAAGTACATAACGATATATAGACAAAAGTAAAAAATTAGGAACCGGATTTGCTCCAGTATCCTTGGTAGCAGTAAGTAGCAATATAGGATTGATTGTTTGATACGTGGCAATGTACTTTAAATAATATGATTCATTTAGTTTTGTATTTTTTAGTTATTCTATATTATTTAAAATGTAATATATTAATTGAAAAAGCAAAAAACTACTAATATGTTTACCCTCCCTGGGTTCCCAACTACCAAAGTTTTGACATTGACGTATAACAAAAGCTGCACTCGTAAGGTTTCGCTCCTTTTTATTTTTTTATTTATTTAATTAGTAGTACTATTTATGGACAAAATTGCCATCGAAAAAAGGAAAAACATCTACCAATTTAATATTTTATTTTATAATTAATATATTTAATTAATCTGTATCTGTATGCAATCGACATGGATTTAAATAAAAAAGACACCTATTTGCAAATAATAGTACAAAATAGAACCTTCAGGGACCGTAATTAGGCATTCAAATACAACATTAACAATAATGAATATTTATATATTGCAACAAAGTAATAACCATTATTGGTAATAGAATTAACTAATATTGTGATATTCTTGAAAGGATATAGCATAATATCAATAGTAATAACAAAAACATAATTAAAAAAAAAAGTTGAAATAAATCATAGCAAATGATTTTTTGAAAGATCTGTTGTTTTTGGATTTTTTGTATTTGCAAAAATGTACTCCAAAGAAACCGTGACATGTTAATAGTTGTTTGCCTTTTCGATTAAATATTACCTTTAAAAAATATATATAACAAAAAAAAATACAAAATAAAGTGAACAATACCATTTAAAGTAAATGGCCACATGTCAAATAACCAAGCCTATATTGTTACTTACTGCTGCCAAGGATACTGGAGCAAATCCGGTTCCAAAAAATTATATTTTGCAACTAAAACGTAAAAAAGAAAAGAAAATTGAAGTGAAAATGATACACTAGCTATTTCTCTCTCCTATTTAAATTTGTTATCTATAATAACACATCCCATCTTTTTAGGATGGTTGAAATCCTTTATTTTAGAAAAAAAAATATTCACTAATTTAAGACAATAATTTTAATATTACTTTATTTTGTATTAGTATTGTGGTTAGAAAATATTGTAGATAATAAAAAGTAAATATTTAGTTATGGATGGATATATATGGTTGAATTTTTCAACTTTTTCCAAAATTATTTTCCCTCCAATCACAAAATTTTATTTTTTTTAAGTAAAGGCATGTCCAAATACAACTTCAACTCTTAAATATCAACTCAACTTTAGATTTTGCTTTATCGACCTGTTTTCTTGCAAACAATTCTCAATTGTTATTTTCGGCTGAGGCCTTTTTTGTTTTAGTTGAAAGATGAACTAACTAATTAATGTGTTTCGCTTAACTATTTATATTTGGTGGATGTTTGTCTTAGGTGTATTGGGTGAAAATTGTCGCCTTCGGTCAGCACCTCGAGATGGTAGACCGAAGGAAAAACGAACCGATGCTCCGAAGAGAAGATAATCGATCTCGTGGTCAAGCCGCCGAAGCCAACGCCCAATGGCACGACCGAAGATAAGTTAAACCTTGGGCTTCAGTAACAGGCCATCCTACTCGAACAGCAAGGTCTGACGACCGAAGCCTTGTGACAAGGCTTCGGTTACCACCTCGGTTCCAACGGCTTTGCAGCCCACTACTTCATCCCACTAACCTCTCCATGTTGCTGATCAGATCGTGGGAGAGGCATTTGCTGATGGTGGAGAACGTGGGCATGGCCCTTAGGCCTATAAATAAAAGCTCATTTTGTATTATAGGCATCCAGAAATATATACCAAAACTCTGCCCAAATTTGTACTCAACATCCATATATTGAAATCAAGTTACGTTTATGTATTTACGTCTATTTTGTGCATTTATTCAAGCTTTGATACAAAGATCTGCTTATATTCGGATCCAAATTCGATTTGTGTACTTAAAACTGATTTAGGCCGATACAAATTGGCGCCGTCTGTGGGGATATAAGCAGTAACGCTTTGTTCCAAAGTTCCAAATCTATTCTTTGTCGAAAATTTGCGATTCAACGTTATGGCTGATAACAACAACGGCGGTAACAACGATCGAGTTGACGTTCCGACGAACCAACAACCCCTCACCCCAATGACAACTGAAGAATTTTAAATGTATGTTGTCACCACACTAAGGGCTCTCCAAGGTAAGCAGGATGAGCAGGCCAGTATCAACGCTGAGTTTCGCGCTTCGTTGGAAGTGAGAAATAGCGCTGCCCCAAACAGCGCCCAGCCTTCGGCTCCTGGTGGAGGCATCCCGCCCTTCGTTCCTCCGGGCGCGTGATAAGAATCAAATACGATAAACAAAAAGATAGGAGAGCGAGACACCTCTCGAACTCCCTTCGAAGTAACCACGGGGAACTTGTCCCGAGATACCCTCGAATCGGCGTCTAGAAGGACCTACACTATGCAACTACCCTCGAGACGACAACGGACTCGCAAGTAGAATGGTCGGGTTTTCGGTTCAAGACTCAACTAGGTTCCGCTAGTGAATTCAAGCAACCAAAGTAAGGGTTTCTTCAACAAAGAGATGAACTCTATTCTTCATTCAATAATAGTCAAAGTAGGCTAAGGTTTGAATAGGTTTGTGAAGTATTTATAGACTTCACTTACATGTAATGAAAGCTCAAAAATACCCCCAAAGTGGGTTTAAACAATAAAGGCCTCGTAGGGCTATAGTTGTCAAAACATAGCATAAAAACTAGAAATCCCGCAACCTTAAGCACACTAGGCGCCCCAAGTAGGCGCCCAGCCCAGTGGAGTAGGCGGTCAGCCTACTTGGAGTGGGCGGCCAGCCCATTTGGAGTAGGCGGTCCGCCCATTTTACAGAGGCGGTCCGCCTAGAGGAGATCCAGAGAGTGAGCAAAAACTAGGCGGCCGCCCTAGTGGAGTAGGCGGTCCGCCTAGTCCCTTGGCCTCTTGAGTTGCTTCCAAATGTGCTCCGGATGTCTCTTCAAGTGGCCTAAGTGATCCTCCATCCATGGCACACCAAAGCATGGTCTTCAAGTCGCTCTCGGGGCCTTCTTCCATACCCTTCCATATCAAATGAAGATGGGTATCTTGGATCAACTTGGCTTGACTCCGAGTGAAGGGTCTTGAGGGGGTTTGGGTCTTATAATCCTCCCCTTCTTGAGAGGATTTCGTCCTCGAAATCGAAGCATCATCCACGACCTCTTCATCATCATGCACGACCTCTTCATTACCTACATCCAAAGGAACCAAGTCACAAACATTGAAAGTATTAGAAACTTGATACTCACTTGGCAAGTCGACCACATAGGCATTGTTGTTTATCTTCGAGAGCACTTGGAATGGGCCATCTCCTCGGGGTGCCAACTTCCCTTTCTTAAGACTTGGAAACCTTTCTTTCCGAAAGTGCACCCACACATAGTCACCCTTCTTGAGTTCCACCTTCTTGCGTCCTTTGTTTTTCTTGGAGGCAACCTTGGCATACGCTTCCTCCAAATTCATCTTCGCCTTTGCATGGAGTTCAACTAAAGCCTTGGCTCTAGCTTTACCTTCAAAATTAACAACCATTTCCCTTGGCAAAGGGGTTAGATCAAGGGGAATCAAGGGGTTAAATCCATAAACACACTCGAATGGAGTCATGCCTATCATGCTATGCAATGTGCGATTGTAGGCAAACTCCATAAGAGGTAGACGATCAATCCAAGTCCCGGCCTTACCTCGAGTCATGGCTCTAAGAAGAGCACCCAAGGTTCAGTTTACCACTTCCGTTTGCCCATCGGTTTGCGGGTGGTGGGACGTGGAGAACAAGAGTTTGGTGCCTAAAGCACCCCATAAACACCTCCAAAAATGACTTAGGAACTTAGTGTCCCTATCACTCACTATGGTTTGAGGCACCCCATGCAACTTCAAAACTTTTTCAATAAACAAAGTTGCCACATGTTGTGCATCATCACATTTCTTGCGTGGAATGAAATGAGCTATTTTGGAGAACCTATCCACAACAACATAAATGCTATCATGGCCCCCTCTAGTCCTTGGTAATCCCATCACAAAATCCATTGAGATATCCAACCATGGACTAGTAGGTACGGGGAGAGGGGTATACAACCCATGAGGGTGGGCTTTAGATTTGGCACGCTTGCACTCAAGGCAATTAGTGCAAAACTTTTCCACATGCACCCTCATCCTCGGCCAATGGAATTGTTCTTGAAGAATGGCCAAAGTCTTTCTTGTGCCAAAATGTCCCATGAGTCCCCCGCAATGTGCCTCATGTACAAGCAACTCTCTCCAAGAGGACTCCGGTATGCACACCCTACCATTTTTGAAGATATAACCATTAATCCATTGGTATTTGTCAACTCTCTCCCCTTTCTCTAGAGTGTCATGGACACTCTTTAGCTTTGGGTCATGAGCATACATCAATTTAATGCTCTCAAAACCCATGAGCTTAGAGGTGAGAGTGGTGGCTAGAGCAAACTTTCTCGAAAGCGCATCCGCCACAACATTGTCTTTCCCCTTCTTGTATTGGATCACATAGGGAAAAGACTCAATGAATTCAATCCACTTGGCATGTCTGTTATTGAGCTTCTCTTGGCCTCTCAAATGCTTGAGTGACTCATGGTCACTCTTGATTACAAACTCACGAGGCCAAAGATAGTGTTGCCAATGGGCAAGGGCTCTCACAAGGGCGTACAACTCCTTGTCATATGTAGAATAGTTCAAGGAGGCCCCTTTCAACTTTTCACTAAAGTAGGCGATGGGTTTGCTATCTTGCATTAAAACACCACCAATTCCCACCCCCGAGGCATCACATTCAACCTCAAATGCCTTTCCGAAGTCGGGCAATTGCAATAGAGGGGCGGTACTCAACCTACTTTTCAACTCATGGAAGGCCTTCTCTTGAGGCTCTTCCCAAACAAAAGGTTGGTCTTTCTTCACCAATTCGGTGAGTGGAGCGGCGATGGAGCTAAAGTCTTTCACAAATCGCCGATAAAAGCTAGCAAGACCATGAAAGCTCCTCACTTGAGTCACGGTAGTAGGAGTAGGCCAATCACGTATGGCCTCTACCTTAGACTCATCCACCTCCACTCCTTGGGCACTCACAACAAACCCAAGGAAGACAACCTTCTCCACACCAAAGGCACACTTTTTGAAGTTAGCATAGAGCTTTTCGGCTCTCAAAGCTTCAAGCACTTGCCTAAGGTGGTCAACATGTTCATCAATTGTCTTACTATAGATCAAGATATCATCAAAATAGACAACAACAACAAACTTATTGATAAAAGACTTCAAAACATGGTTCATGAGTCGCATGAAAGTGCTAGGTGCGTTGGAAAGCCCGAAGGGCATTACCAACCATTCATAGAGACCGAATTTGGTCTTGAATCCGGTTTTCCATTCATCCCCGGGTTTCATCCGGATTTGGTGGTAACCGGACCTAAGGTCGATTTTGGAAAAAACACATGACCCACTCAATTCATCCAACATATCATCAAGTCGTGGAATAGGGTGACGGTACTTGACTGTTATCTTATTCACAGCTCGACAATCCACGCACATTCTCCAAGTGCCGTCCTTCTTTGGGACAAGAATGACCGGTACGGCACAAGGACTCAAACTCTCCCTCACCAAGCCCTTTGAAAGCAAGTCATCAACTTGTTTTTGCAACTTCCTCGTATCCTCGGGATTGCTTCTATAGGCCGGCTTGTTCGGGATTTGAGAGCCCGGGATAAAATCGATTTGATGTTCAATACCCCTCAAGGGAGGTAAGCCATCGGGCATCTCATCCGGGAACATGTCCCCAAAGTTCTCCAAGACATTTTTCAAAGCACTAGGCAAAGGATTAGAAGAAAAATCACAATTAGAGTTAAGGATCATACCTTTGTGCACTAGGCATAGGAGAAACTTGGTGCCATCATTACCTCTTAAGAGCTCGCCCGGTTGCATCATGGCACATATGCCACCGGTAGATGAAGAAGGTGGGATTGCCACCATGCTTTTGGACAAAGGGCTAGTCTCCATGGTTGATTTAGCCTTTGCCACTTCCCTCAACTCCTTCATTCGGTTGTAGTCATCACTCACTTGCTTAGGAGTTAGGGGCTTCAACACAAACCTTTTACCTTCATGTTGGAGCGTGTAAGTGTTAACACGTCCATTGTGAACCACTTTCCGATCAAATTGCCAAGGCCTTCCAAAGAGAAGGTGGCACGCTTGCATTGGCACCACGTCGAACAAGTGTTCATCCACATAGCTTCCCATTTTAAACTTGATCATTGCTTGCTTCACTACCTTAAGCTCCCCACATTCACTAAGCCATTGTAACCGGTAAGGCTTGGGATGCTTCATGGTAGGCAACTTCAATTGGGTTATGAGAGATTGACTCACCACATTAGTGCAACTCCCGGAGTCAATGATCATCGAGCACACAACACCCTTAACACGACACCTAGTATGGAAGAGGTTTTCCCTTTGCAAGGTTTCACCATCCTCTGCAATCATAGCTCCTAGGCTCCTCCTCACTACTAAGAAAGTATGAGGTTCCTCATCCTCCACCGTGTCATCTTGTTCCTCCTCCTCTACTCCCTCATCTCCCTCTACTTCCTCATCTCCCTCCGGTTCACTCTCTTGCTCATAAGCATGCTCACCAACAACAACCATGGTTCTTTTCGTAGGACACTCCTTAGCAAAATGCCCATACCCCTTGCATTTGTGACATTGAATGGAAGAAGAAGTAGGAGTATTCAATTGGGTTTTAGAGTTACCTCCCGCATTAGGTGTGTACTTCTCAAATGGCTTCTTCACATCTTTGCTAGCACTTGCTCCGCTAGGGCCACTAGCATTTGGGAATCTTGCATTGGGAGTAGGATTTTTCCAATCCTTTGGCTTGTTCATGGAAGTAGAAGTGTTGCTCTTGTAGCGGTTGGACTTTTCCTTGTCAAGCCATTGCTCGGCTTGGATCGCGGCATCAAGGACTTCTTGAAGTGAAAGATAAGCATGCAATCTCAATTGTGAAGCTATACCATAGCTCAAACCATTCATAAAACGGATCACGGCTTGCTCCTCATCTTCGGTGTCCATATCCAAGGCCATCCGAGTTCTTTCAAACTCATCATAATATTCATGCACCGTCTTGACACCTTGCTTCAACTCATAGAGTTTCTTGAGTTGTTCTTGTCGATATCTAGGAGTGATGTACTTGATACTCATGATACCCTTCAAGTCATTCCAACCCACATTCACGGGGATTCCCGCTCTCCTCCTTGATCTCTTGACGGATTCCCACCAAGTAGATGCATAGGATTCGAAGGATGAAATAGCATAAGTGCCTCTCTTCTCATCGGACATCTCATTTGTGTCAAACAATCTTTCCATTTGTAGCACCCATTCAATGTAAGCACTCGGATCACAATTCCCCTTGAAGGTTGGGAGATTAAGCTTCACACTATTGAGGTTGGTGTTGTCACGACCCCCATGGAACGGCTCCGGTTGGCCCCCATAGTGATCTTCATTCATACCATATTCCCTCCTCGCATTCCCTCCAACATATCCCATAGGAGGCCCTCGACCTCGGCCCCTACCTCGATCCACATTACGACCCCAATTCATACCTCGTCTCGGTTGAAAGTGATCATCAAACCCATACATATCATCACCATATTCGGCTTCCTCCCCTTCTTGAGCCTCATCGACTTGCTCAAGAGGTTGCACGTTTCGGATGGGTCTTGGTAATGGGATGTTTCTTGGGGGATTATCCAAGATACGGGGAATGTCCGTTCGTTCAATTCTTTCTCGGTCCTCCTTTACCCGTTGTTGATTGAGCAATTCAATGAAATGGCTTACTTGTTCCGGGGTAAAGTTAGGAGTACTTGAGACTTCACCGGCCTCAATTTGGACACTCGGGGTCCCCTTTTCAATTGGGACACTCGGGGTCCCTTGGTCTCCTTGGGTACTTGAGGCACCCTTTTCAAGTGACTCAATCCTTTGAGTCATGACATCCATCTTTGCAAGAAGGCTAGCCAAGGCCTCCTTGATGAAATCTTGACCTTCGTTGGCCATTGTACCTACAAAGAAAAGAAACAAGAGTTAGTCAAAACACCTCACTCGCTCCCTCACTTGTGTTCACTCGGATCACTCATTTGGTGGTGATGGCTTTTTCACTCTTGCTTGAACTCAAAGCTTCACGAAGTTGAATAGTAAACCTAAACTTAATCACTCAACTCAAAGCCCAATGCTCTCCGGGGTGAGTGGAGTTAATAGGACTCGATTGGAACGCTAAGCACTTTGAGTGAGGACTTGAGTCAAAAGGCACTACGGATCTTCTTCGAGTTCTAGTCTCCGTTCTAAGGCACGATGATCCTAGTAGCTCGAAGTAATTAGTACTAATCGAGTAGGATTATACTCTAATAATACTAATTAGAAGCAATGCAAACAACAAAACAAGCGAACCTAGAAGAAACTACCCGATTCCCAATTCCTCAGAAAGTAGGCGCCCCACCCGTTTGGACTAGGTGGTCCGCCTGGTGCCTGTAGTGGGGAGTAGGCGGTCAGCCTACTCTAAGTAGGCGGTCCGCCTCTGTAAAGTCCAGAGAGCAAGCAAAAATCAGGCGGTCCGCCCGTTTCACTAGGCGCCCCGCCTACTACAAGTTTCAGCACAGTTTCAAACACGATTTTCTTGGTTTTGCACCCAAAAATTCATCAATCCACACGTTGTTTTTGCGATTCAAAGGTACCCCAATGTTGTTTCAATCACAAAGAACCAACCCCAACAACTCTGATCAAACCCCAATAAAAAACAAGCAATTTACCATGTTCATCAACTTCAAGCTTAGGGTTTCAATTTTTTTTTTTCAAATTTTCAAGGGTTTCAAATTTTAAATCCTTGTGTTTCTACTTCAAATTCGATGCTTAGGGTACCAAAAGAACGGGTTTCCAATAAGGAACAAACCCCAATATCAATCACTCAATGGGTCTATCAAACCAAGAATCCATGATCATAATTTTTTTTTTTTTTTTTTGTGTTTTCTTCTTTTCTTCAATAACAAATAAGAACCTAATTTCGAAACCAACCTAGGCACGAAGAATCAAGGGTCGGGGGTTTGTAGAAAAAAAACCCGAGCCTTGCTCTGATACCAAGATGATAAGAATCAAATACGATAAACAAAAAGATAGGAGAGCGAGACACCTCTCGAACTCCCTTCGAAGTAACCACGAGGAACTTGTCCCGAGATACCCTCGAATCGGCGTCTAGAAGGACCTACACTATGCAACTACCCTCGAGACGACAACGGACTCGCAAGTAGAATGGTCGGGTTTTCGGTTCAAGACTCAATTAGGTTCCGCTAGTGAATTCAAGCAACCAAAGTAAGGGTTTCTTCAACAAAGAGATGAACTCTATTCTTCATTCAATAATAGTCAAAGTAGGCTAAGGTTTGAATAGGTTTGTGAAGTATTTATAGACTTCACTTACATGTAATGAAAGCTCAAAAATACCCCCAAAGTGGGTTTAAACAATAAAGGCCTCGTAGGGCTATAGTTGTCAAAACATAGCATAAAAACTAGAAATCCCGCAACCTTCAGCACACTAGGCGCCCCAAGTAGGCGCCCAGCCCAGTGGAGTAGGCAGTCAGCCTACTTGGAGTGGGCGGCCAGCCCATTTGGAGTAGGCGGTCCGCCCGTTTTACAGAGGCGGTCCGCCTAGAGGAGATCCAGAGAGTGAGCAAAAACTAGGCGGCTGGCCTAGTGGAGTAGGCGGTCCGCCTAGTCCCTTGGCCTCTTGAGTTGCTTCCAAATGTGCTCCGGATGTCTCTTCAAGTGGCCTAAGTGATCCTCCATCCATGGCACACCAAAGCATGGTCTTCAAGTCGCTCTCGGGGCCTTCTTCCATACCCTTCCATATCAAATGAAGATGGGTATCTTGGATCAACTTGGCTTGACTCCGAGTGAAGGGTCTTGAGGGGGTTTGGGTCTTATCAGCGCGACAACAGGGGGACCTCACAATGGATCCACGTCTGGGGGCTCGGGGAATAACCCAACTGCATCGCCACACTTCGGGACGTTTCCCACCGTGGCTGAGACAACGTCCTCGGTCGACGTTGAAAGAATGAGTAGAGAAATCGAGGCGCGCATCGAGGCGCGCGTGGAAAAGCGCCTCGAAGGCCTACCGGGGATAAGCAAGGAGGAAGATGATCTTGACATCGAGCAATATAGGGAGCAGCCCTATAAGCCCGAAGCAGCTCCAGCTCCAACTCCCCCGGGCTTCAAACTCACATTCCTTAAAAAGTACGATGGAACAACTGATCCCAAGGAGCACATCAGGGAATACATGTCCATGGTAAAGAGCAACGACTTAACATCCACACAGCTCGAGTCGATGTTCTTAAAGAAGTTTGGTAGTTCATTAGAAAAAGGTGCTCTTCGGTGGTATTTGTGCTTGCCAGCGGGGTCAATCTCTTCGTTTAAAGAACTATCCAGCGCCTTTTTCAAGGCTCACACCGGCGCGCAAAAGATCCTCCAGAGGAAGGAGGATATATGTGAAGTAAAGCAACGGTCCGGTGAGCCACTTAAAGAGTTCCTCGAGCGGTTCCACGCTGAACGCATGGAATTGCCTCGAATGGATGATACCTTGGCCATCATGGCATTCGAAAAGGGTATCAATAGTCGCAATTCAGGTGCTGCAGCTGAATTGCGCAAAGAGTTGCAACAATATCAGGTCCTGACGTGGGAGGATCTACATAGGCGAGCTTACTCCAAAATCAGATTGGAGGAGGCAGAGTTCAAGAACTGAGGTTATCATAACCGGGGTGATACTTCAAATCGCGCCGAGGCGCCACGAAATAATTCGAAGGGGAGGTATGAACCTTACACTTCGACGAGGCAATATGTTAGCCAGAGATTGGGGAATGCCCCCGGTAACTCATACCCAGCCTCTCATATAAGCCAAAGGCTCGGAGGGAAGGTTCAAACCAATGTGAACCAAAGAAATCCCTCGAGCTCCGCTTCAGTCCCTAGAAAGGATCTTCCTCGGATCCAAGATTATAATTTCAACATATCGACCTCGGAGCTGGTCGACGTTGTCAAGGGGACAGCCGGGGTAAGGGTTCCCAAAGACATGAGGACCCCGGCGGACAAAAGGGATCAGAATCTGCATTGTGAATTTCATGCAGATTATGGCCACAAAACCGAGGACTGCAAAGCCTTACGCCTCGAGGTGGCCCACCTACTGAAGAAGGGAGTCTTGGCAGATTTCCTCACTGATAAAGGGAAAGACAACTTTTCCAAGAACCGAGGTGACGGACAACCACCTCGGGCTCCACCCCCTGAAAGAGTAGTGAATGTTATCACCGGGGGATCTGAAGTGAATGGCGTGAACTTTGCTGCTGCCAAAAAGTTCGCTAAGCTCTCCATCACTATGGAGAAAAGGACTCGGGTTGGAGGCTCGGGCAAAGATATTGTCTTCGATGACGATGATTGTGATGGGATGATGTTCCCCCATCACGACGCGCTAGTCATCATGTTGAGGATCAATGACTCCGATATCAAAAGAGTCTTGATCGACCCCGGGAGCTCAGTTAACATAATTAGCTACGGGGCCGTTAAGAAGATGTGGTTGAAGGGTGAAGTTGTTCCCAAGTCAACAGCGTTAGCTGGCTTCAACAACTCCACGGAGAAGACTTTGGGTGAGATCACACTCAAAACATTCGCTGAGGGAGTTACCAAAGAGACACTGTTCCAAGTTATGCCCGAGGATCTAGCTTACAATGTAATCCTCAGGAGACCATGGATCCACTCCATGGAGGCTGTTCCTTCCACCTTACATCAAGTGATCAAATTCCCTACACCTTGGGGAGTTAGATCGATCAAAGGGGAGCAACGAGTAGCAAGAGAGTGCTATTCGGTTGCACTAAAAAGTGGAGTCGCCCCGGTTGGGCCAAAACAATAGCAACTACAGGATTCGGGGTCAAGCGGGGAGGACGCCCGAGGAGGAGTCGAAAAAATTCCAGCCTGTGTTCAAGAGCCTCGAAAGCAAAAGGCCGAGGACTCAACTATTGAAGAATTGGAATCTTTCACTCTATCGAAAGATTTCCCCGATAGGAAAGTATTTGTCGGCTCGGAGTTGGACCCGGAGTCGAAAAAAGTAATCATAGAAGTTTTGAAGTCCAACCACGATTGTTTTGCCTGGTCGCATTCAGACATGACAGGTATCGATCCGGAGATCATGACCCACAAATTGAATGTAGACCCAAAGTTTACCCCGGTGAAGCAGAAGAAAAGACCTCACGCCGGGGTCAAAAAGAAGCGATCGAAGACGAGACCGCCAAATTGCAAGAGAATGGCTTCATCAGAGAAGTAAAATATCCCGAGTGGCTGGCCAATGTTGTGGTTGTGCCGAAGAAGAATGGCAAGTGGAGAATGTGCGTAGATTATACTGATCTGAACAAAGCCTGACCCAAAGATTCATACCCACTACCACAAATTGACAGGTTGATAGACTCCACGGCTGGACATAAACTATTAACGTTCCTAGATGCATACTCGGGGTACAATCAAATTCTCATGGACCCGAAGGACGAAGAGAAAACCTCGTTCATCACAGACCGAGGTACCTTCTGTTACAAAGTGATGCCCTTCGGTCTAAAGAACGCCGGGGCGACATACCAAAGGATGGTGTGTCGCATGTTTAAAGAATACATCGGGAAGTCTATGGAGGTCTACATAGACGACATGCTCATCAAATCGATCCAGATCGAGGATCATTTGAATCATCTGAGGGAAGCTTTTGCTGTATTGAGACAATATGGTATGAAATTGAACCCTGAGAAGTGTGCCTTCGGCGTAGGATCAGGCAAATTCTTGGGTTTTATTGTCTCCGAACGAGGAATCGAAGCCAACCCAGATAAAATTAGAGCCACTGAAGAAATCCCCGAAGAGTTAACCGGGGTAAAGGAGGTTCAACGCTTAACTGGCCGAGTCGCTGCCTTGAGTCGCTTTATCTGAAGGTCCTCGGAGCGATGCCACAACTTCTTCTCCGTTCTGAGAAAGAATAATCACTTCGAGTGGACACCGGAGTGTAAACAGGCGTTGAAAGATCTGAAGCAATACTTGGCTAACGCACCGTTGCTTGCCAAGCCAAAGGAAGGAGAGACATTGCTGGTATATTTAGCAGTGTCCGAGGTATCAGTCAGTGCGGTGCTGGTTCGAGAGGAAGATGGCAAACAACAGCCCATCTATTATGTAAGCAAGACACTCCTCGATGCTGAAACCAGATACCCGCACTTGGAAAAATTAGCTCTTGCCTTACTAATTACTGCTCGAAAACTACGCCCCTATTTTCAATGCCACCCAATAGCAGTAGTTTCAACCTTCCCCTTGAGAAATATATTGCACAAGCCAGAGTTGTCGGGGAGGTTATCCAAATGGGCGGTTGAACTAAGTGAATATGACATCATTTATCAACCTCGAACTGCCATTAAGTCCCAAGTCTTGGCGGACTTCGTGGCTGATTTTAGCATTGGAATTTTGCATGAGGCGGAAAAGGAGAACTCCATGGCAAAAGGATCCCCTTCGGGACTGTGGGTACTGCACACCGATGGGGCGACAAATTCAAAAGGTTCGGGGTTAGGCATTGTATTGAGGGCGCCCACCGGGGAGAAGATCAGGCATTCGGTTCGGTTCAAAAAAGTAACCAACAACGAAGCAGAGTATGAAGCGGCTCTAGCAGGCTTGGAGCTAGCCAAAGAAATGGGGGTTGAAAGAATCGAACTAAGGTGCGATTCATAATTGGTGGTCAACCAAATCCTCGGTGATTATACGGCTCGAGAGCCCAGAATGCAGCTATACTTGGATCGAGCACAAAGGATCTTAGCACAATTCCAAGAATGGCAGATTAAGCAAGTACCTCGGGAGGAGAACACCGAGGCTGATGCCTTGGCGAATCTTGGTTCGGCAATCGATGAAGCCCACTCGGGGACTGACTCGGTGGTTCGATTGCTGTCAGCACAAATGAGAGAAATGAAATTACAAGTTAATTCCGTGGATAATCGTTGGGATTGGCGAAGCAAATTCATCTCCTACTTCGACTCGGGGACTATCCCCCAAGATAGAAAAGAAGCAAGGAAGTTGAGAACTCAAGCGGCCTCGTATCACTTGATCGAAGGCAATTTGTACAAAAGATTGTATTGCGGCCCGATGGCCAAATGCTTGGGCCCCGATGAGGCAAGGTATGTGATGGCTGAAGTGCACGAAGGCGAATGCGGCAACCACTCAGGGGGAAAATCTCTAGTGCGTAAATTGTTAAGGGCAGGGTATTATTGGCCCACAATAAGTGCTGATGTGAAAACCTTCGTGCAAAAATGTGATAAATGCCAGCGCCACGGACCAATGATTCACCAACAGGCCGAGCCTCTTCATTCGGTAGTGTCACCGTGGCCCTTCATGAAATGGGGAATGGATGTCGTGGGACCATTGCCCAAAGGAAAAGGTGGTGTTCGTTTCATCTTAGTGTTGACCGATTACTTTACAAAATAGGTGGAAGCGGCAGCTCTCACCGAAGTGAAGCAAAAGCAAGTGATCGACTTCATTAGAAAGAATATCATCTATAGGTTCGGCGTCCCACGAGAAATCGCTTGTGACAATGGCAAACAATTCATGGGGGCAGCCATCACCGATTTCTTCAAACAATGGGGGATCAAAAGAATCGCTTCGACTCCTTATCATCCAAGTGCCAACGGCCAAGCCGAATCTTCGAACAGGATCATAATTGAAAACTTGAAGAAGCGACTCGATGAGAAGAAAGGACCTTGGCCCGAGGAGTTTCCCGGGGTGTTGTGGGCCATGCGAACTACGGAGAAGAACAGCACCGGTGAAACCCCTTTTTCACTAGCATATGGCATGGACTCTCTCATTCCTGTAGAAGTGGGCGAACCAAGTCTTCGGTACGCTCACACAGCCGAAGACGCTAACCAAGAGGCGATGCGCATCGACCTAGATTTGCTCGAAGAGAAGAGGGAATTAGCTCTGGTTCGACTCGCTGCCCAAAAAAGACAAATCGAGGCTTACCTCAACAGGAAAGCTAAATTTAGGGACTTCAAGATTGGAGATTATGTGTTGAAAACGGTGAACCAATCAACAAAGGAGGACAACGGAGGAAAACTCATCACAAATTGGGAGGGACCCTACAGGGTCAAAGCAATTGTTGGAAAAGGCTCATATCAAATTGAGTCTCTTCATGGAGAACCCGAACCTCTGAACTGGAACATCTCCCATCTGAAGCGATACTACTTTTAGCCCAGGTAAATATCTTTTCAACTACTTTTCAATTAAACAGCCCCGAGCCGATCGACGCTCCCATGGCTCTAAAAAAATGTACTAACTCGCTCCTCGTTCCATCTTTCTGCTTGACCTTTTCAGGAAGCAAATCGAACCGATTCCAGTGCTTGGATCTTCACCACGATTCAGAACCGAACACTGGGGGGGGGGGGGGGGAGAGAGAAGGGTTGATAGCGAGGCCGACGTCGAGCCTCCCAACCGAAGCTTATCTATCCGACAACCGGGGACTTATGCCCGAGGATTAGATTTAGTACATTGTAATTAGCCCGATAGCGGCGTATGGTCAATCTGTTTTTATTGAAAGTTTTTTACTTTTTCTACCCGAGGTCCGATTCGACTTGGTTACGTGTAAACAGCCTTTTCGGGCTCTTGGATATCAATAAAATGACTTGGTTTCCATTCATATGAAATGACTTTGGTCTCATTCATTTTTATCTATATAAATCTTGCACACCGGAGCTGCACAATGCATCGACTCGAGGGCGAGACGTCGTCCTAAGTTTGCATCGATTGAATTTAGTCCAAGATTTGCAAGCACATTAATTATTCCCAAAAAGTGTTCGATATATATGAAAGATCAACACAAAATTCACAAAGCAATCTTTCATTAAAAGCCCGAAGGCTAAAAATATTTACATCCAAAATACGACCCGAAGGTCCAATGTATATACATGCGAGCCCGAAGGCTAATACCCAAAAAAGGCATGAAGGCCCCCCCAAAAACTAAAAGAAAATGTCAAAATTCTACAAAGTATGAAGACTACGCCCCATCGGCATCTCCACTGCCCTCTTCGGCGCTATCACCTTCATCATCCGATCCTTCGCTCGAAGGAAGTTCATCTACAATCCTCTGAGCCTCGGCAGCTGCCTCCCTCGCTTTGACAATTTCGTCCTCGAGCACGATCTCCCCGGCCTGGACCTGCTCGAGCGCGCTAAGCCTGGTTTTGACAACGGCCCATGTTTCTCCAAATTTTGCCCTTGTTGCCCTAACCTCGGCTCACTTATTGAGGTAAGCGATCCTGCCTTCAAGCCTGGATACTTTGCCCCGAAGGGCTGGCACCTCATCCACCTGGCTTTGCAGCTCAACAAGCTTAGCATTATACTCCCCGAGCTTGCTACGATATTTCTCCCCCGCTTCCAGCACCTCGGTCTTTGCCCTGAACAGCTCGGCATCAAGGCGAGCGTTCTCAAGGCTCAGCCTCGAGCGCTCAGCAGTAAATTCCCTTATCGCAGCTTGGACACGAGCTTCGGCAGACTCTTCAGCTACGCGAAGGTCAGCCTCAGCTTTCGCCGAGGCTTCGTTAGCGCGCTCTAATTCATTGCTCAAGATCGCAAACCGAGTTTCTAGCTCGGCAACCTGCCCCTTGAGAATTTTCTTTTGATCATCCCAAGCGGCGGCGGCTGCTCGAAGCTCTTCAGCTCGGTCACGCTCGAGGTGAACAGCCTGCAGCGCGAGGACCAAACTCTGCGTTTGAAACACGATGTCAGAACTTGCACAATAAGTGAGATCAACCACAAGAAATGCAGACTTAATCTTACCCGAAGAGCTGAAGCGGCGGAGACGCCCATTAAACTCATAGGGCTGAGGTTCCGAAGAGCATGAGCCTCGGCGGGGCCAAGCAAGCCATCCAGAGACATGATATCCTCTTTCGTTGCGTCTAGCAAGTTAGCATCAGGGTATATCTCCAAAGCCCGAGCTGCAATGTTGGTGGGCTTCGACGAGTCCCTAGAAGCTTTAACCATGCTTTTGATCAAACCCTCGCCCATTTTGGCCTTACCTTTTCGCTTTCCAGCCTCTCGGTCAGACTCCTCTACACGTATGACCTCGGTCGGTCCACCCACTTCAACCCTTACTTTGGGAGCGGGCTCGGAGGCAAGATCTGGTCTCTCCTTGGGAACCAGAGGGGGAAGCTCTTCGTCGCTAGGCTCGTCAACAAGCCCCCGACGCTTAGTGACCAGAACCTCAGCAGCGGGGACAGCAACCTCTTCAACTCGAGGGCCTTTCGCTTTGGTCGCCCGCTTCGAAGTCGCTCTCTTTCTTTTAGCACCTGGGGAAGGAAGAGGAGCAATTCGCTTAATATAAGTGTGAGCGGCGGTGGAAACGCAAGAAAACCTACCCAAGAAAATTTCACCTTGTGAGGTCCCTTGGCTCGAGGAGGCTTTAGCTTTCTTCTCCTCGATCAGCCTCTTCGCCAAATCCGCCATCTTGGCGACCCCTTCGGTGACGTCCGTCACCAGCCTCACATTTCTCTTCGTTTTCTTGCTTCCTCTCTCCTCCTCTCTACCTTCCACCTCCGCCTCGGCTTCTTCTTCGTCGTCAACCTCCCTCATGGCCTTGCTGGGGAGACCTGTGTAAGCGAAGTGGAAAAAGTCAAATAGGTGTAAAGCGAACTTAACAATCCGAAGTCACCAACAACTCACCATGCCTCTTACACGACCACCGGTTTTCTTCCAAACCAGCTAGCACCATCCACTGCCGCTCGGGACGTAGCTTCACTTGCATAGTTTTGGTGACCCACTCGAGCAAATTCCTCGGCGGGTTAACTTGGACCTTTTCAGCTACAAACCGAAGATGAAAAGATAAGCAACGGTTACAATAATATAAAACCGAAGGGAAAGCGAAAGCAAACACTTACGCTGAGCGTTCCACGCTTCGGGGAAGCCAGGCTCGGCAGACAATAGCCTCGTGGGAATGAGCACGAACCGATCGTTCCATCCTCGATCCCCATGGTCCTCGCTCTTGCTCAAAATCGTGTATGAGCCCCGAGGCAAGAGAGCAACCACCCCAGCTTTGTAGAAGTAGGGATAGTAAAGGGAAATCAAATGCTGGAAAGTGAAAGGCAAACCAGCCTTGTTGCTCAAATACTCGAGGGCTTGGACTACCCTCCAAACCCCGGTCCGAAGTTGGGCTAAGCAAAGATTATAAGACCTGCAAAATACATCTATGATGGGATGTACTGGCAGGTCGAACCCTATGGTGAAGGGGTAGGTAAAAATCGAAGAATAACCCTCCACGTGCGCTGACACCGCCGAGCCAGGCGCCGGAATCCTAATCTCCACCTCGGGGCCCCAGCGGCAATCAGCTCGAACCGCCTCAACTCTCTCCTCGGTTATGATGCTCGAGGTAACGTGAACGGGGATGTTCCTCTTCTTCCCCTTTTGAGCATCTGATTGGGCGTGGATCTTCTGATCTTTATCATTATTAAAGCTCGAGGGGATGACCAACCGAGGGTCGATCTCCACCTCGAGTGGAATTTTCCTCTTCGACTTCTTCGAAGGGCCAACTTCTGTCTCCCCCTTCGAGCCACTAACTTCGCTCACCTCAGCCCCTCCGACCGAACCACCCATCTCCTTAACACTGGTGGCGTCATCCCCCTCGACGTCATCACCCTCAACGTCATCAACCACATCAAGATCCACGTACTCGCTGACCTCCGCCGAGCCGCGACGGGCCTTGCGCCGCAAAGGGGTGGGAGCAGCAGACGTGGCTTCCCCGCCATCACCCGCTGCCGCCACCTGCAATGGTGGCAAGGAAGCAGTGGCTTCTTCATTCATCGCCATAGCGGCAAAGCGTTCCGCTCTTTCGCCGGAATCACTCGAGCCACGGCCTGAGTTGGTAGCAGACATATTGCAAAGCAGAAAATGGAAGCTAGAAAGAGGTCTTGAATGTCGAGAATGGTGGCAGTAATGGCAATTGGGAGATTTCTCAATTGTCTCTTCTCTTAAGGCAAAGGTGTGAAATGGTGAAGAGAAAGACGAAGTGGTATACTTATAGTGTCTAGCACACGTGCAAGTGGAAAGATCAATGATGACTGAAATATTGGAGAAAACAAAAAGACGGCGTGACTGTTCAGAGACCTATCAAAAGCCGCCACGTATTGCGGAACGGTAACCCAACAGATGCGCAACTTTTGAAATTCGTGGATAGGGTTTTGCCACGTCAACCTCCCGCTTAAACTCATTCCACTCCTCGGCGACTTCGGCGTCTACCGAGGAGTGGGGGGACTATCTGTATTGGGTGAAAATTGTCGCCTTCGGTCAGCACCTCGAGATGGTAGACCGAAGGGAAAACGAACCGATGCTCCGAAGAGAAGATAATCGATCTCGTGGTCAAGCCGCCGAAGCCAACGCTCAATGGCACGACTGAAGATAAGTTAAACCTTGGGCTTCAGTAACAGGCCATTCTACTCGAACAGCAAGGTCTGACGACCGAAGCCTTGTGACAAGGCTTCGGTTACCACCTCGGTTCCAACGGCTTTGCAGCCCACTACTTCATCCCACTAACCTATCCATGTTGCTGATCAGATCGTGGGAGAGGCATTTGCTGATGGTGAAGAACGTGGGCATGACCCTTAGGCCTATAAATAGAAGCTCATTTTGTATTATAGGCATCCAGAAATATATACCAAAACTCTGCCCAAATTTGTACTCAACATCCATATATTGAAATCAAGTTACGTTTACGCATTTACGTCTATTTTGTGCATTTATTCAAGCTTTGATACAAAGATCTGCTTATATTCGGATCCAAATTCGATTTGTGTACCTAAAACTGATTTAGGCCGATACATTATGTTTTGGATTATATATACAGGAGCATCAATGCTTGTTCCGTGTTGCTTGGTGAAGAAATATTTAAGTGATATCTTTTCATTTATTCAAACAAATGGGGAAGTGAGTTACATAATTTATCCAAAAAATATAATAATTCATCCTTTTTAAAATAACTAAAAGAAATATATACTTAAATAAAATTTATGTTGTGAGGAGACGCGACTAATGTTATTTGTGAAGAATTAAAACAACTAAAATCATTTGTACAAATATGCGCGGAAGATAATTAAATAATACAAACCAAAAAATATTTTTGACGTATACGTAATTATTTATGATTGTATTTATGTCCAAGTTCGAGTCTACTTCAGCACTCCATCGAATATGTCGTATTTTAAATCACAATATGAAATTTAATAAAATCATTCATTTAGATTGACGTGAATATTGACCTTAAACGTAAATTTTTACATTTCTTATTCAATTAATGAATGCGGCGACCCACATAATTCATAATGCAGAAACACCATCAATTTCCAAGAACTAGAAGTAGCTTATTTTGACCTCTTTCCCAACACTCTTCCCACACAAAAGTCCAAAACATATGCCCCCCTAATCATAGTACAACTCTACGACGTTTAGTACAACCACTCAAACCATCACTTGCCTCCCAATTTGCAGTATAATGAACCCTTTCTCCTCGTTCTCTGGAACATACACACATTCAACCATGGCTTCCATTCCAAGAATCCAACTTGGTATTCTCCTTTTACTTCTCTTATCACTCAACACATCTGCTACCAACAAAACAGTATACCAAATACTCCAAGAACACAGCCTTCCACAAGGCCTATTACCAAACTCAGTAAAATCCTACACACTTGCCAAAAATGGAAACTTTGAAGTTGTATTAGACAAACCATGTTATGTGGAGTTTGATTACTTAGTTTATTATGCTGAAAAGATTACTGGCAAATTAAGTATTGGTTCAATTAGTGACTTAGATGGAATTCAAGTTAAAAGATTCTTGCTTTGGTTAAATGTTAATGAAATTAGAGTTGATTTGCCACCTTCTGATAGTATTTACTTTCAAGTTGGGTTTATTAATAAGAGACTTGATGTGGATCAGTTCAACACTGTTCATTCTTGTCGTGGCAATGATTTGGGCTTGTGTGGAGGTTCTTTTAGGCAAGTTCTACAGGTAATTTTCGAGTTTTCTTATTTGTGGTACTCCCTTCGTCCCAATTTATGAAACGATGTTGGACTAGGTACCGAGTTTAAGAAATAAATGGAATATTAATATTCTTAAAGGGAAGCCTTGGAGCAACTGATAAAGTTGTCTCGCATTGATCCGTAGAAACAGCAGGCTGCGTACATCATACCCCTTGGGGTGCGGGTCTGTTGTCTCGCATCGATCCGTGGAAGCAGGCTGCGCACATCACACCCTTTAGGGTGCGGCCCTTCACGCACCCTGTGTAAATACGAGATACTTTGTATACCGGACTGCCATTTAATATTTTGAAATATGAAATAACATTTGTAGTTGTGTAAAGTTCTTGGAACTTGTGATCCTAAGTATGCCATTACATTGTGGGGCTATGAAAGTATCTCATTACGGTAAAATGGTAAATTCAAGTTAACTTACTTCTAATTTAGATGTGTTTCTTTTTGGAATAGACTAGTAAGGAACTTGTATCATTTTTTTTTTTGACGGAGAGTAAAATGTTATTGATGGTGTAAAGTGTTTATTACTGCCTCCTCCATCCTATTTTATGTGATTTTACTTGATTGAAGTTTAAATGTTAATTTGACTTTTAATGAGCACCAGTGATGTGGATGAAAATATTATAGTATGCTGAAAATATTACATTGAAGTAAAAAATATTAAAGCTTGTATGAAGATGGAATGATATCAAACATCTGTGATCGTTCCTAAATGGAAATTCTCATTCAAATTGGGACTGGGAGTAGTATTTAGGGCATGCGGCCTTGTTTATAACTAATTGGATTAATGAGATTCATAGAAATGTGATATTGATATTAACTACAACAACAATATATCCAGTATGTGATTGATATTAATGTTGTTGAAATTCTTATTTCTCTGGGTTTGGCAACCATGCTATGAGTAGGATTTCCCTACAAAAATTTCCCAATTATAGTGGGAGAACACTATCTTGTTTGAGTAAAGATGTCTGGCGCAGCTTCATTCCAATGTGAGAAATTCTTTATGAGACCCCCCCCCCAACATGAATAGGATTTGGATTGTAAAAGCCTTAAAGTTTTGTTAGGACATTAAACACTGATTCTAGAGATTAGACATGCTTCATGTAGGCTTTAGGCTATTAATTGGTTTATTCTACTCTTGACTCTATCACGGAGAATTATTGTCATGTTCTTGTGTGCCATGATAGCATGCTAGATTAGATTTTTGTGTGCCATGACAGCATGCGTGAGTGCCAAATTGTAGTGGCCACTTAACAATAATATCCTTCATAAAGTAGTGTAAGAGGCATATACATTCTTTATGAGTTGTGTACGCACTTGTTTCCTTTGGTTTTCTCATATGTCAACGTGGTTTCTCTGAATTATCTCTCTTTTTTAATTTTAATTTTTAAATTTTTTTTAAACCCTTCCTTCCCCATAATATCTTCTGTACTATCATCATGGACAGTTTTAGGAGCTTGCAGAATCATGAAGTTATCTTGGTCACATATAGGGGCAAACCAAGCATAGCAAATTGGAAACTGTTGCGCTTTCTTCTTCGAAAAGTTGTTGACCAATAATACTCTAGTTGAAGAAACCCTGATAAAAACCTACACGTTAGTTTCATATGTGCTAAGCCTTGTCGCTGATTGATTTTCAATTGTTAGGTGGTAATTAGTGCTGTGTTTGGTTTATTTCTTTGTTCGCGGCTGCATTGATATTCTCCATGAATGCGATTTGCAGTTGCTGCAAGTCTCATTTAGTAGAGAAGCATGTCCGGCATGCAACTCTATATTGTGCTAATCTGTGTGTAGAGTTGGCTCTATATTGTTCCCACAGCATGATCTAAATTCTCCTGATTTTTATTCTCTCAATTCACAACTTGCCTTGACGGAATGCCAATTTTAGAAAGGACAAGTTAGTAATGACACGTCCTGTTTCCTTTAGCTAATTTAACTAAAGAGAAAAAAAATTAGCCTTCTTAAAAGAACTATTCTGTGTCTGGTTGAGCGAAGCCATTGCTCAACAACACTATTAGCAAGGTTGGCAAACTTCTTTCCAATTAATTTCGTGTCAGATGACTTCTTTCCATTGGTTGGGTTCTAGATGACTGTGTACAGTTAACAGGTCATTAAGCTCTTCTGCTGATCTCGTGTATGAGAATCTCTACAACAGATCATCATTATGTTTTAATGTCAGACATTGGTGGTTTGTTCATTGTTGTGGAAGCTGGCTGCTATGCTGATGAAATTACTAAGCATATTATTTTCAAATGACCTATCTGACGAGATCATGGTAAATGCATAGGATAAGATCTTCTTTTGAAGTAAAATGCATAGGATTAAGATTGAACATAGATATACTTGAATAGAAACAAAAAAAAAACTTGAATTAGAGTTGTAGAGTCCAGTCTTAAGTTCCAAAAATACATAAAACCTTGCAAGCTTATTTTGCACTTTTTCCTTATACCCTTGCTAGGTTATGATAAAGGCAAGGAGCTTGGCCATTCTTGCTGTTGTTTAAACAAAAGTTTCAGCTGATATTGATCTTAATTCATTTTTTTGTTGTACTCAGCTGATACAATCTTCAACCAATCTATAATGCACTAATTTAGTAGTAGAAATTAGGTGCCAAAATAAACAACATTGTTGAACTTTCTAGCTTCCACTGCACTCCACCTCCTTTTTCCCATCCCCTAGTCTGAGATTGCTTATACTTATGCCAACTTTCTATAATCTGTTAATCATTCTCCCCATGATATAGCCATCTCTACCGGTTCATGAGGGGGTTGGGGGCTGTGATTTGCTGGTTTCACAATGGGATGTTGGTGATGCTACCAGGAGTTTGGTAGCTGGAGCAGTTGAAGACGGTGATCGAGGGCTGTAAAACCTTGTGGAACTTTTGAATTTCTTCTTAAATCATATTGACTCTTTAACCAGGGACCATGTTTTTCTTTTTTCTCTTTTCTCTTTTCCTTTTTCTTTTTCTTTTCTAATAAGCTGATAGTAAGTGTGTTGAGTGCGAGTAGACAAGGAAGGAAAGTAAATTTTCTTTAAGACTTTAACATTCAATTACTTTTCAAGCATGAAAGGTGAAAAGACCTCAGTGCTTTTGTATCATTTTGTCTTGTTGGTGTTACCTGGTCTGCATCTAGTTCAAATACCTCTACGGTTGTCTTAACATTCTACTACTCCTTGAAGGAAGGAAGAAAGGAGGAAAACATATTTTATGTACATGGTACTGGATGAAATTTGTCTTTTCAAAAGCTTTTATCAACTTAACTGTAGTAGTGCTTGCTAGTGAGATGACTAATCCTCAGCTTCTAGTTTCCAAATCTATGTTAAGTGCAGCAATTTTTGTTATCCTGTTGAATTGTTTTCTCAAGACCTTTAACCTTATTTAACAATCATACTGCAAGTTAGAAAGGCTCCTAGGTGTTTTGACTTGCTCCTACATTTGCACTTCATAGAATTGACTTTTGCAGTAATTGTCTTGGTTCTCTTTTACTGTTGGCAGTCATTGTCTATCTGATGTTTAGGTGAAAACCTCATTTGTCAGTTGATAACGCCTTAACAGACACGAGACAATTGGAATATAATAAGCTACTTCTGCCTTCATTTCTCTTTCTCCATGTACCCTCCTTGGAGTTACAGTGCTATCTACCTCGTCTAGTAGATCTAGAGCTCCAAGATGAGCTCTGTTTCGTTGATATTATACTCTTCCAATTATTATCTCTATATGTCAGAAAGAGAAGAAGACCACATTACTGATCTTTTGGTCAGGTTTTGATATTTCTGTTCTTCCATTTTACAGCTTCCGGCTCCTGTTGATGATATAGCAATGCTTGTTACTGAGTAGATGGAATCTAGTACACATGTCTGAGCCAAAATTTGCAGCAGCCAGAGGGATCATTTACTTCATTTCTTTTGAAGTGAGGGTCATCATGGCTTCATGTACTAGATGTATGATCAAATGAAGATTACACGAATGTATCATCTATTATGAGTGTTTCAATCGTAGTAGTGTTGCTGTATATTTCTTCCACTCCTCCTGCCCTTTCCCCAGTTTCCTGGAAAAGATGAAGGAAAAGAAGAAAATGGACAAAACCCAGTCTTGGAGTTAAATTTCACAAGATGGAATCGGGTTGATCAAGAGCAGTAACCATAAGTTAGTAGCTTCTTTATGTTACTTCTTCTATTGCTGCTAAAACGCAAGTTAACATAATAGTTGGCTGGAGTATACAACTTCTTGGTCCAAGAAAAGGTGATCTTAAGAACTAGAGATTGAGCGTAATTCTCCCCTATCTCCCCCTCCCCCTTCCCCCATCTCTCCCAAACTCCCCACAAAACTTACCCCTGAAATTCATTAGCATAAAAAAGACCCCGAAATAACCAAATAGTCTTTCTAGTTGGTTCATTGCTGTTATACTCTAAGCACTTTCTATGGACGCTAGAAGGGGGTTGAATAGTGTCCTCCGATTTTCGCCGAAGAACCTTACTCTTAATCACAAGAACCATGTTCTTGTGTTGTTGCCTCCACAGAAAAACACAAATAAAAAGGTAATCAGTGAACTAAAAGATGCGATATTTTTACTTGGAAAACTCCTTGCTCAAGAGAGAAAAACCACGACGCACACTCTGCGATTTTGAAAACAATTCACTAACACAATAAGCAAGTTTTAGATTATAAACTCTGTAACCAAGGGGCTACACTCTAGATTCTAATCACTCAACAAAGCTAACTCCAGCTTTACAAAATAATTACTCAAAGTTCACCTATTACAATGGCTTCTAACATAAGCAGATAGGTAATACAATCAAAGCATGAAAACTATGACAACTACAATAAAGAACCTAAATTGGTTCACTACTTGTGCTCTTAGTTCTTCACTGGTTGTCTTCAACAGTTAAGTCACTTTAAGAGGTAATGAATCGCCTTGTGTTTGCTCTCAACTCTTCATAGTAAATAACTGAGATCGGCTGCCTCAATTACTTGCTTTTATATGGGTTTTGTAACCCTAGCAGTGTTTCACTAGGAAACCTTGTAAATATGGCAAGTCAAGATTTCCCTGTGATACTCTCGTTGTTCAGCACTAACTCTTGTTCACACTTCAATGAGACAGTCTCAACACAACTTCTTTTAGCTGACTAGGATGCACATAAGTCTACGCGCCACTACCCCTAGTTCAGCATGGATTTGCATTCCACAAAATCTTTTCAATCAGTCCTGCCCTTGTCATCAAGGACTAAGTTCTTCTCCAAGTCACTAAGTCCTTCGTTTGTCATTCTTCAAAACATCCAACTCAACAAATTCCCTCTTTTTGATGATGACAAACAAATGTTGCCTAAGAACCTGTACATACAAACACCAAGACAAAAAAATAAAAATACACTTGAAAGAATTTTAAAACAGATGAGTCAGGTCACAAACATGCCAACAACATTTCCTTCTTCCCCCTTTTGGCATCATCGAAAAGATTCTAAAATCCTGCAAGAACAAGTTAGCACATTCCAGACTACAGCACAAGGTAACAAGTTAACTAAGAACATAATGAATATATCCAAGAGCCCAAACAGAACCAGTAATAACATATAAGAAGCCACAAAAATAGAACAAGCAGTTTAAAATCAACAATCTAGGGCAAAACATATATGGCCCAATGTAATACAGACCAAAACATAAATTGTCTTAAATGTGCATCACAAATGAAGGATAAGGAGCTGGACAGATAGGGTTTAAAGCTTGAAATGCGTGACAAATGATTCCAGGTTCTTGGTATTTTTGGCTCTCTCAACTACCAACTCAGCCTGATGCCTGTTACACTCGATGGTCAAGCGATCAATCTCTTGATCCTTCAACTTTAACTGGTTCTTCAGCTTCTCATTTTCCTCATTCAGCTCCAACAGATGTTGCTCCTGTTCCTTCACAGCTTCTACAACTTCTTCTGATCCAAACTCCTCTCATCAACTTTTTCTATTTTAATCTGCATGGGACGTTTAGATGCTCTCTTCTCCTTGAAGAAGTCACATGTCTTCAAAACATGCATACCAAACATCTGATGATAAGTAGCCTTCTTCCCATTTTTGAGAGGCACCCCAAAGTGCTCAAATACTTGTTGCAATATGTATGAATGCACAAGAGAATAGCCCTTCTTGTCAGTGTATGCAATCCTCTTAATGTGCCTTATGATCAGCCCAGACAGGTTAGTTTTCACACCTCTATTTAGCAGATCTATGTATGTCAAGTCCAGTGCACAGGCCTCACTGTTCCTTTCACCTCTTGGCAACAAGAACCTGTGTACAAACTCAAATAGTAACTGATAAGCAGGTTCCATCTCCTTTTTCTCCACCTTTCTTTCCTTCCTAAGTCTTGGATTACCAGAGAACTTCCTAGTTACCTCTAGATGAGTAACACCATCTGTTCTCGTAGGCCATTCCAACTTCAAGTACCTGCAATAACCTTCAACAGGTACCCCCAGGATCACTCCTAACTCTTCTCTTCCAAATTCAATCTCAATACCTCCAACCTCAGAGTATACTTTTCTCCCAGCTACACTGCATTTCACATAAAACTCCCTCACTTGTTCAACAAGCAAGCACCTACCCTCTCTTGAAAACAACTTGGTCCACCCTTGAGCATTTACCTTCTCCACCAAAGGTCTCATACTAGGCTCATTCAGATCACCCCATACGCTCCCAGGCAGCACTTGATGCTTGGCAAAGAAGACACCCCTGTCTACTTCTTCTCTTTTTTCTTTCTTCTTCTTTGAGTCCTCAGAAGTTTCAGAATCTGAGTCTTCTGGGTCCACAAAGTCCCCATCCTCTGCACTGCTTTCTTTGTCACCAAGGGGTAGTTTTTTTCTTCTTTTCCTCTTTACTCACTTTCTTCTGTTCAGCTAGTTTCTCAAGATTGCTATTTGCTGCTTAATTGTTGATATTGTAGTCACTTTTCTAGGAACCACAGGCTCTTGCACACTTTCTGATTCATACTGTGAATCCTCCTCATCATTACTCTCATCCACCAACTTGCTCTTTCCTACAGCTTTTCCCCCTTTCATCAACCTTCTTTTTTTCTCCTGCTTTAGTTTTGTTTCACTCACAAATACCACCTCCTTTAGGTCTTCCTCTTCTATCTTCTCATCTTCTTCTCCAAACTTTCTTTTTATAATTTTCTTTGAGATTTCCTCAGACTTTCTAGACTCCACATTTTCTTTCACTCCCTCCTCTTCCTTTTCAGATTCAGAGTCTGTCCATTCTAGTTCTGCATCATCAGTTGCCATAGGAACTGAGGAAACAACATAATCTTTCTCAGATTCCTTGCCAACCTCAGCAGAACTTGGTCCACCACCAACCGGACCACTCACATCTTCCCCTATAGATTCTTTCTCAGAGGAAACAGCCTCCAAACTAGGTTTGTCGACTGGGTCCTTCAGAGATTCCGCTACCTCTTCGACATTTAACTTTTCAACCACAGTTTTCATAGCCTCTACACTAGCTGTGACCAGAACCACACTAGTGACATCACCTTCTACCCTAGATTCTACAGGTGGTCTTTCAATACTTTCTTCCTTCTTTTTTACAGCCTCCCCCTTATCAATTTCACTACCTAACTCCACCATACTAACAGAATTTTCAATTATCTCATCCGTCCCTGCTACTAAGGTCTCTGTATTCAACTTCCTAGGGCTTAAAATAGATTAAAAAACAATAGTACACTTGAATTAAGTCAGGTCTTACCTCTGCAGGTTGTGAATCGACGATATTAGGTGGAATAGTCGGAGCTGTTGATTTATGAGTAGATTTCTTGGGTGCTTTCTTTTCAACCCTCTCATAAACTTTTCCCTAGCTTTTACAATTCTTTCAGCCAAAGTGGTGGAACTTGCTTTAGGTTTCTTTGAAGGTTTCTGAGAAGTTTGGGTTTCTGGTGTCTTTGTGAGGGGATGTTGACGAAGATTGAGTTTGAGACATTGTTGGAGATTTTGGGAAATTTTGGAGTGAAAAGGTTTTGTTTTCTGATGATTTGTGAAGAGATGAGTCTAAAGAGGTTTGTTATGGATGATATTGGGAAGGTTTTGTAATAATGGTGGATAAAGTAAAACAGCTTTTGAGTGTTTGGAGAACCGGGAAATCAGAGGATGTGACGGTTATGGAGGGATTTTCAGTAAATCTTATATGTCAGGTGGGATAAGTTTGAATTTTAAACATGTACCTAATAAGGAATGTGTCCAAGAATATGGGGCGGTTACACATATAAGAAAATATTGTGATGCATGTCTAGAACAATTAGGTTTCAGTCTCGTGTACAAAAAAAAAATAGCCACATAGTCGTACCTGGACATGATTCCTTGTTATGTTCGTGGTTCCTCCTGTTACTTAGCAGGCTCTTCAGTGGGTACTAATTAGTTATTACACTGTAGACTTAGTTAAACATATATACTTACAAAATATAATTTTAGGCTGGACTATAAAAATAATATTCACAAGCAGAATAATAAATACTTAATTAGCCAAACCTTGGGAATCAGGTGCTGGGTCATCCAAGTATTTTGATCATCCCTAATTCCGACCTGTTCCTCTCAAATTGGACTTTGTTCAAAGCCTTGGTAAAGATGTCAGCAATTTGATCTTCAGTCCTGCATGAATTCATAGTAATTAGACCTTTTTCAACATTATCTCTCAAGAAATAATGCCTAATATCAATATGTTTGGTTCTCTTGTGTTGGACTGGGTTCTTGGCAATATTCACAGCATTTGTATTATCACAGAAAATAAGCACAACTCCACATTTGATTCCAAAATCCTCTAACTGTTGTTTGATCCACAGCAGTTGAGAACAACAGGATACAGCAGCAACATACTCAGCCTTAGCAGTGGAGAGGGCTACTGAGTTCAGCTTCTTTGTAGCCCAAGAAATCAGACAAGGACCAAGAAAATGTGTCATACCTAAAGTGCTCTTCCTGTCCACCAGATGCCCTGCATAATCTGTATCTGCAAAACCAATTAGCTCAAATGTACCACCCTTGGGGTACCATAGACATAAGTCTTGAGTTCCTTTCAAATATCTCAATATCGTCTTGACAACAGTTAGGTGAGACTCCTTGGGTTTAGATTGAAATTTAGCACGGAGTCCTACACTGTAAACAATATCAGGACGACTTGCAGTAAGATAGAGAAGAGACCCAATGATTCCTCTATACTTAGTTTCATTTGTGGAAGGACCGAGTTCATCCATATCCAGCTTTGTTCCAGGAGCGATAGGAGTAGTCATTTCCTTAGCTCCTTCCATGTCAAACTTCTTCAGCAGCTCCTTGACATATTTTTGTTGATGAATCATTATTCCTTCAGGAGTCTGTTTGATTTGCAATCCCAAGAAGAAATTCAATTCTCCCATCATGCTAATTTCGAACTCACTGCCCATAAAGTCTGCGAATTCCTTGCACAATTCTTCATTTGTTGCACAAAAAATAATGTCATCAACGTACAGTTGTACCACCAATAGATCTTTTCCCCTTTTCTTCAGGAACAAGGTGTTGTCAATTATTTCCCTTGAGAACCCATTCTTTAGCAAGAAACCTGATAACCTCTCATACCAAACTCTGGGTGCTTGTTTCAGACCATAGAGAGCCTTCTCGAGTTTGTATACATGATCAGGGAAGTCACCATTCAAGAACCCAGGTGGCTGAACCACATATACTTCCTCATTCAGATAGCCATTTAAAAATTCACTCTTTACATCCATCTGATATAGTGTAAATTCTATGTATGTAGTAAACGCAATCAGCATTCTTATAGCTTCCATCCTAGCTACTGGTGCAAAGGTCTCATCATAGTCAATTCCTTCTTCTTGGCTATAACCTTGAACCACCAACCTGGCTTTACTCCTGGTAACTATGCCATGCTTGTCCAGTTTGTTTCTGAACACCCATTTGGTTTTAATGATTGATCTGTCCTTAGGTCTAGAAACCAGATGCCACACCTTGCTCCTCTCAAATTGATGCAGCTCCTCCTGCATTGCTATTACCCAGTCTGGATCTTCAAGAGCTTCCTTTACATTCTTTGGTTCCATAGAGGATAGGAAAGCAAAGAACACACAGAAGTTCTTCAAGGCAGACCTAGTCATAATCCCAGCATCCAACTCATATAACACATTTTTCAAAGGATGTGAGCTTTTATACTTCCAGGGTCTTGGTGGTATTTGTTGGGAAGAACCTGCAGCTGTATTTTGAGTAGGTCCTTCTTCCTCAATTGGTTCATCATCCTGATCAGTCATTCCCCCTGACATATTGACTCATTGTTCCACCTGAGTCAGTTCTCCATTTTCGTCACCTAGTTCTTCCTTTCCTTCTGGATTCTCCAAGCTTTCAGCAAGATCTTCTTGTGCAAGACCTATAGCCTGATCATCTCCTTCCTTTTCAGCAACTGCTTTGTCTGACCCGTCAAACACCACATGCATGCTTTACTCAACTGTCTGAGTTCTCTTGTTTTATACTTTATAAGCTTTACTCTGAGCGGAATATCCTAGGAAGATTGTTTCATCACTTCTTGCATCAAATTTACCCAGAGCCTCCTTACCATTATTGTATACAAAACACTTGCAACTGAATGGCTTCAAGTGAGCAATATTTGGGTTTCTTCCTCTCAGAAGTTCATAAGGAGTTTTGTTAAGGATAGCTCTTGTGGAACACCTGTTCAACAAGTAACATGTTGAATTCACTGCTTCAGTCCAGAAGTTTCTTGCAAGACCACTTGATAACAGCATGGTTCTTGCCATATCTTCCAAAGATCTGTTCTTCCCTCTACAACTCTATTTTGCTGTGAGGTTCTTGGTGCTGAGAAGTTGTGATCAATACTGTATTTAGTACAGTACTAAGAGAATTTAGTATTTTCAAATTCTGTGCCATGATCTGATCTGATGCTTATCAATTCCAAGCTTAATCTTTTCTGCACAATCCCAGCCCATTCTTGGAAACTGTCAAATGCTTCATCTTTGGATGCTAGGAATAGAGTCCATGTATACCTCGAGTAATCATCAACTATCACAAACACGAACCTCTTTCCCCTCTGCTTCTGACTCTCATTGGTCCTCATAGGTCCATATGAATAAGTTCAAGTGGTTTTGAAGTGCTTACCACTTTCTTTGGCTTGAAGGATGATCTCACATGTTTCCCCATGACACAGGCATCACACATCTTAATCTCTTCAAACTTCTTTGTTGGTAATCCATGAACAAGTTCCTTCGATGCTAGCTTGTTAAGCTGTGAAAGACTAGCATGCCCCAACCTTTTGTGCCACAGCTGTGAATCACTCTCTTGAACATTCAAACAAGTTAAATTATTCTCAGGAAGTGATCCTAATGATGCCTTGTAAAAATTGTTCACTCTTTTTCCTTCCATGACCACTTCTCCACTTTGTAGGTTCTTCACAATACATCCCACAGATGAAAAACTAACTTCATTTCCTCTGTCACATAGTTGAGAAATACTTAGTAGATTGTGTCTGAGACTATTAACATAATATACATTTTCAATAGCATGATCCAATGATCTCCCAACTTTTCCTATGCCAACAATCCGACCACTCTTTCCTCCCCCGAAGGCTACACTACCTCCTTGAAATGCTGCGAATGAGATAAAATTTCTTCTGTCTCCTGTCATGTGCCTTGAACATCCACTATCTAGAATCCAGCTTGGGTTGTTCACTCTCACTCTAGCCTGCAAAACAAATCAAGGGTTAGATTTAGGAACCCAGACAAGCTTGGGTCCATTCTTATGAGAGAATGGATGAATTAAGTCCTTCTTAGCCCAATCAGGTAAAGCAATTTTTTTTTGTTTTTAGATTTAGTCTTGCTCATTTTTATGCAGTTTTCTTTCAAGTGACCTGTGTTACCACAGAAGGTGCAAAGCATGTTGCAAGGCAGACCTACATATTTTCTTTTGGAGTTATAATGCGGCAATGGTTTCCTATAACCTACACCTTTCTTTCCTTTGACCTAGTTTTCAAGAACACAATTCATTTCTCTAAAGATTCGTTCCATTTAGTTAACCTAGTGAGGTCATAGTCAGCCTTTTCAACCCTTTCTCTAAGAGCTCTATTCTTTTCAGTTCCCTGACAAAGAATCTCATTTGTTCTTTTAAGCTCATGGTCGAGAAAGGTTTGAACCTCACTGATTACTTGCTTACTATTTGCATTTTTCAACTGATTTATTTCAAGTTCAAGTTCTGAGATCTTAGAGTTGGATACAAGAGCCTGTCCGTTTAGTGAAGCATTTATTTCTTCAAATTCAACATTTATTTCTTCAAGATTCTTACATCTAGCTCTTAGATCAACCACAACATCAGTTAGTTTATCTTTCTCAGTTTTTACCTTTTCATAACCCTCAATTAAGGTGGTAGTTATTAGTATCAGATTTTCAGTTGAGTATGTATCCAAGTTTTCTTTCAGTTTAGAGAGACATACCTCAGCTGAGGGAGCAGCTTCTTCTCCATCGGTTGCCATTAGAGCAAATTTCTTCTTCTGACTATCTCCATTATAGAACTCCTTCAGTTTCTCCCAGATTTCCTTGGCAGATTTGCAATCCATCACCTTAGCTAGTACATCAAATGTCATCCCATTCTTGAGATACAACATAGCTTTAGCATTTGCTGGAAGCCAGTCCAAGTCTTGTGAGTCCAGTTCTTCTACCAGTTTTGGAACTAAGGATTCATTGGCAACTCTCTTCACATGGACATGGGGTCCTCGTTTCACAATCAACCAAAGGCTGTAGTCCATGGTCTGAAGAAATACTTTCATTTGATTCCTCCATCTTTTATAATAGATTCTGTCAAACAATGGAGGTCTGAAAGGGTTTCTTTCTTCTCTTATTTCAGGTGAACCAGCACCATCTGAGTCTTCACCTGTCAGTCCCGTCAACGCTAATGGAGATTCATCCTCTGATTTCTTTTCTCCATCAGACTCACTATCAGTTGGTCCCCAAGTTGCATAAAAAGCTTTCTTCCTCTTCCTTCTTCTGCTCTGAAGTTGGGTGGACGTCTGACTTTCCTTTTATCCTTATCGCTGTCTTTGGAAGAATCTTTCTCCTTCTCCTTTGTGGCTCTGTTTTTCAGCCACTCAACTTCCCACATTGGACAATCCACAACACCATAATCCTTCTTGAAGCATTTAAAGCACCCTCAGTAGTCTGGACTGTCAACTATATTCTTCCTCCCAGCATTATCCTTGGTGTTTTTCTTAAACCCCTTGAACTTACCTAGATTGAACTTCTGTCTGAGAGCACTGATCATAGCTGCTTCAACTGATTGTAAGTTCACTCACTCTTCAGGTTCCTCAGTTGCCTCAAGTGCGAGGGTCTTGTTCTTCTTAGTCACTAATTTGTTCTTCGACTCTTTCATCATCTCATGAGTCTTCAAACTACCCACTAGTTCCTCTAACTTGATAGATTTCAGTTGTTTTGACTCAATTATAGCAGTCATCTTTGGCTCCCAAGTGTCAGTAAGAACATTCAGCACTTTATCAACCATTTCAACTTATGGGAGTTCCATATCTAGTGGTCTCATCTCATTTGTGATGATGGTCAGCCTTGTCATCATATCCTGTATCGACTCTTTTTCACCCATTGTGAACAACTCGAATTGTCTTTTTAGCATTTTTTTTGAGTCCTTGACTTCAGTGGTTCCTTCATGAGCAACTTCCAAGGCATCCCAGATTTCTTTTGCAGTCTTGGAAGATGAAACCCTGTTGAACTCCTCAGGTCCTAGTCCGCAGATAACAAGCCTCTTGGCCTTGTGATTCTTTTCTATCATCTTGTAGTCAACATCATTATACTCAGATCTTTCCTTTGGTTCAGTATGAGCAGCAGCTCATTCACCAACAACTTTGGTTGGAGTTAGATTTCCTTCAGAAATTATTATCCATAGTTGATAATCTTCTGCACAGATGTAATTCTCCATTCAATTCTTTCACCAAGCATAGTATTGCCCATTGAACTGTGGTGGCCTCAGAACCGATTGTCTTTCAGTAATAGTAGGTGGTGCACTCATGATTTGATCTTTCTCAAGTTGTTAACCTAAAACGAGAAGACCCGCTCTGATGCCACTTGTTATACTCTAAGCACCTCCTATGGACACTAGAAGGGGGGGTTGAATAGTGTCCTCTGATTTTTGCCGAAGAACCTGACTCTTAATCACAAGAACCCTGTTCTTGTGCTATTGCCTCCACAGAAAAACACAAATAAAAAGGTAAACAGTAAACTAAAAGACACGGTGTTTTTACGTGGAAAACACCTTGCTCAAGGGAGAAAAACCACGGCCCACACTCTGGGATTTTGAAAACACTTCACTAACACAAAGAGCAAGTTTTAGATTACAAACTCTGTAACCAAAGGGATACACTCTAGACCCTAATCACTCAACAAAGCTAACCTCCATCTTTACAAAGTAATCACTCAAAGTTCACCTATTACAATGGCTTCTAACATAAGCAGATAGGTAATACAATCAAAGCATGAAAACTATGACAACTACAATAAAGAACCTAAACTGGTTTACTACTTGTGCTCTTAGTTCTTCACTGGTTGTCTTCCACAATTAAGTCACTTTAAGAGGTAATGAATCACCTTGTGTTTGCTCTCAACTCTTCGTAGTGAATAACTGAAATCGGCTGCCTCAATTTCTTGCTTTTATATGGGCTTTGTAACCCTAGCACTGTTTCACTAGGAAACCTTGTAAATATGGCAAGTCAAAATTTCCCTGTGATACTCTCCTTGTTCAGCATTAACTTTTGTTCACACTTCAATGAGACAACCCCAACACAACTTCTTTTAGCTGACTAGGATGCGCATAAGTCTACGTGCCACTACTCCTAGTTCTGCATGGATTTGCATTCCACAAAATCTTTTCGATCAGTCGTGCCCTTGTCATCAAGGACTAAGTTCTTCTCCAAGTCACTAAGTCCTTCGTTTGTCATTCTTCAAAACATCCAACTCAACAATTGCTAATTTACATTTATATTTCGAAAAAGAATACCATGGCCGATTTTACCAAAATATAAAAAAATGATGATAACTTCGTAAATCAACAAAGAATTGGAAGAGAAGGGCTTATCATGATTTGAGTGTTTAGATGTATTGTATATTAATTATTCAAGATTATGGAACAGTAATTAGGAACTCCGTGATGATACCTCTCATTAGAGCTTTGCATCGCTTCCTGTTTTTCCACTGGTACCAGAGCTGAAAAGAAAAAATTTACGTTGGCGCATGCTTGCTATTTTACAAACGTGTCACGTCTAATAAGTTAAATAACCGACAGTGGTAGGACTTCTCTCAGCGACATTAATACAACAATTTGGAAACAGCCCGCTAGGACTTCTCTCAACGTGATAAATACAACAATTTGGAAATACCCTGTAGGAGCAAGGGCAGAGGCAGAATTTTCAATAAGGAGGTTTAAAATTTTAAAATGTTTAGACTTGTGTCAAGGGGTTAAACATATGGTATGCATATATAATAAATTGATTTTACCCTGTATACACGATGCAATTTTCCGACGAAGGTGGTTCAACCCAAGAGTGGCTCCGCCACTATGTAGGAGGGGCAAAAGCCAGCAGCGCTAGTAGTGCACGAGTTCTTCTATTTCTCTCTCTCTCTCTCTCTCTCTCTCTTTTCTTTTTCTTTTTTTTTATTTTTTTTAAATCAATCCCTTATTACAATAATCCCCTGATATACGCACCTTTATCTATTTGCTACCTATCTTTTGTGAAAGCATAAAACATTTCATTTATGGTACTGTAGCATTGTAACTACCATGCAGTGTTGCAATATATGTTTAGTCTCTCTTTTTAGCATCTCCACCCTCTCATAAATAAGTTATTAAAAGAAAACACACACGTGGTGTTCATAGGCTTCTCCATAGAGAGGTATGATTTTGTCTTAAGGAGACTTCTTTGATGTTGATGACGGAAGGGTTTAACGGATTTCCACTGAGGTGTGAATTTTTCAATAAATGTGGGAAAGGAAGAGCGAGATGCCGTCTGTAAGTGTTCATATGATCGGCATTTAGAAATTTGATGAAGTTATTGAGTTGAAAGAGAGAGTGAAAAACATGGGACAGACAGCGTGAGTTAAAGGAGTTTGTAATTTTCAAACAGTGTATAAACGTCCCAAAATCACCGGAAAAGAATTTGCGTCCTTAAATCGTACTCCTTCCGTTCCAGTTTATGTGAACCTTTGTCGCTTTTCAAGAGTTAAACTGTATGAAATTCGACCAACATATTAAGATGCAATTCATACGACACAATTGTTATTGATTTTCCAATATTTTTAATTATACGACACATATATGAATCAGACCTCTTTCTCTCTCCTCGCTTCTCAACGTTCTTATCTAAACTAACGTCTTCTTTTCCTACTTCGATCAGCACCACCAGTTTCCGGTAGGGCCAAGGTAAGTGTACTCATATCTCACTCCTCCCTCTTTCTTCTCTTTCTTCTCTCTCTTTCTCCCTCTATTTCTCTACCTCTCTCCTCCCTCTTTCTCATTTACTTTTTCTCCCAACCCCCATACCCGTCTTCCCAAACACCATGCCACAGTTTTTCGGCCAAACCCAATCGCCGGAAATACCAAGAGCAACTCCCAGGTGCAAACCAGTGGCCAAGAAAGCGCAGATTCGACAGCCAAAAAAGCGCAGAACCAGCAGAAATGTTACAGGCAGTTACGTTGCAGGGGCACAATCGCAGTGATTAACTTACGCAGCAGCAGTCATTCGCTAGAATCAGATTAGTGCGGGATACCATGCATCCCCCCGTGGGTTTTATTTTTTGATTCTATTCTTTTTTGCTGCCTTCTATTTGCATTATCTCCATTAGTTTCATTGTCTTGTGTTGACTGTTCGTTACTGGTTTCCGTGAATCTGCCATATATTCTGTTTTTTCAGCGTGTTTAAGTCTTTGCCATTCACTGTAATTCTTGTTTTAATTGTTGTTTAGTGTGCTTGTCATTAGTTGTATTGCTAGTATTATATTTGCTTCTTAAAGTTTCTATTTTGATTTAGTTTAGTCGTAGTAGCGTGGCGGTTGTGTATGATGGTAGATTGAGGTCGTGTTCTCGGTCGGGGTTAGGTGCGAGGGAAAAGGGTGGTAGGGACTTTGCTGAGTTAAGGATTGGGTCTTGGAATATAGGGTCTTTTTTGGGGAAATCTATAGAGTTGGTTAAGATTTTAAAAAAGAGGAAGATTAGTATAGCCTGTGTTCAGGAGACCAGATGGGTAGGAACTAAGGCGCGAGATGTAGATGGGTATAAATTGTGGTACTCAGGAGTCTCGAGGAATAGGAATGGAGTAGGTATTTTAGTCGATAGCGACCTTCGCGAGCAAGTGGTGAAGGTCAAGCGGGTGAATGATAGGTTGATGGCTATCAAGCTTATAATGGGAGGGCTCACCTTCAACATTATAAGTGCTTACGCTCCTCAAGCAGGGTTGGATGAAGAAACCAAGAGGCGGTTTTGAGGCAGGGTTGGTGCGAAGTATCCCTGCATCCGAGAAGCTATTCATCGGATGAGACTTCAATGGCCACATCGGGGAATCTTCGGGGGCCTACGATGGGGTGCATGGTGGTTTCGGATTTGGTGATAGAAATGAAAGAGGAGTTTCTCTTATGGAGTTTGCTAATGCCTTTGAGTTGGCGAAAGCTAACTCAAGCTTTCAGAAAAAGTGAAGAGCACTTGGTCACCTTCTGTAGTTCAAGGGCGAAGACCCAAATCGATTACCTTCTCCTAAGGAAGAGCGATAGGGGCATGTGTAGGGATTGCAAGGTTATCCCGAGCGAAAACCTTGTTACCCAGCATAGGCTATTAGTTTTGGAGCTGGATATTGTAAGGCCGAGGAAGAAAAGGGCTGTGTTAGAGCACTCTCGAATTAAATGGGGAGCTCTATCCGTGGAGAAAATTCAGGAGCTGTGTAGGAGGTTGGATGCCATGGGTGCCTGGGAGAGCTGCAAGGATGTGAGTAGCATGTGGGCTAGGGCAGCAGAGTACATTCGAAGAGCCGTCAGAAAAGTGTTAGGGGTTTCAAAAGGAAACTCATATAGACACAAAGGGTATTGGTGGTGAAGTGAGGATGTCCAAGTGAAAGTGGATGCCAAAAAAGCCGCGTTCATGAAGTTAATTGAGAGCAGGGATGAGGAAGAAAAGAGGAAGAATATGGAAGGATATAAGGCGGCAAAGAAGGAAGCGAAGCTAGCGGTTTTGACAGCTAAGACGACAACTTTTGAGTGTATGTATAAAGAATTAGATGAAAAAGGGGGAGACCAGAAGTTGTATAGGCTCGCAAAGGAAAGGGAGAGGAGATCAAGGGATCTGGATCAAGTGAGATGTATCAAGGATGAGGACGGTAAGGAAGAGGCTCAGATTAGGCGAAGATGGCAGTCGTACTTCCATGTACTGTTGAACTTAGAGGGCGACAGACATATTGTGCTCGGTAAGTTAGCACGCTCAGAGGGTCATCGAGACTTTGGCTATTGTAGGCGTATAAGAGTAGAGGAGGTCAAGGGGGCAATCTAAAAATGCGAGGAGGAAAAGCGACTGGGCCGGATGAGATTCCAGTAGAGTTTTGGAAGAGTGCGGGCAGAGCAGGTGTGGAATGGCTTACCAAATTGTTCAATGCCATGCTTAGGTTGGCAGAGATGCCTGAGGAATGGAGATGGAGTAGCATGGTCCCGTTGTACAAGAACAAGGGAGATATTCAAGACTGCAACAACTATATGGGCATTAAACTTCTCAGCCATACTATGAAAGTCTTAGAGAGGGTAGTGGAGATGAGAATGAGGAGGGTTGTGTCTATTTCCGAGAACCAGTTTGGATTCATGCCCGGGAGATCTACAACGGAAGCCATCCACCTTTTGAGAAGACTGGTAGAACAGTATAGGGATAAGAAAAAGGACTTACATATGATGTTCATTGACCTAGAAAAAACCTATGACAAGGTCCCTAGGGAGGTGTTATGGAGATGCCTGGAATCTAAAGAGGTCTCGGTGGCATACATCAGAGCAATTAAAGATATGTACAGAGGGGCTAAGACTCGAGTGAGGACAGTGAGAAGAAACTCAGAGCACTTCCCTGTCGAGGTAGGGCTGCATCAGGGATCGGCACTTAGTCCATTTTTATTTGCCCTAGTGATGGATGAATTGACGCGGAGTATTCAAGGAGAAGTGTCGTGGTACATGTTATTTGCAGATGATATAGTCTTAGTCGATGAGACACGCCTTGGCGTCAATGAGAAGATGGAGGTGTGGAGGCAGAATTTAGAGTCTAAAGGCTTCAGGCTAAGCAGGACGAAGACAGAGTACATGGAATGCAAGTTTAGTGACGCTTCTAATGAACCAGATGTGGAAGTGAGGCTTGATTCGCAAGTCATTCCTAAGAAAGGAAGCTTCTGATATCTTGGCTCAATCCTCCAATGTAATGGAGAAATTGATGATGATGTCACTCACTATAGGTGTAGGTTGGATGAAGTGGAGGCTTGCATCCGGTAGTCTGTGTGATAAGGGAGCGCCGCTTAAGCTTAAAGACAAATTCTATAGAGGGGTCGTCAGACCAGCTATGATGTACGGGGCAGAATGCTGGCCAGTTAAGAACTCGCATATTCAGAAGATGAGAGTGGCAGAAATAAGAATGCTTAGGTGGATGTGTGGTCACACTAGGATGGATAAGATTAAGAATGAATTCCTTCGCGACAAGGTGGGCGTGGCCCCAGTGGATGAGAAGATGCAAGAAGCAAGGTTGCGATGGTTCGGTCATGTGAGGAGGATGAGTGTTGATGCTCCGGTCAGGAGGTGTGAGAGGTTGGCAGTACTAGGTCTACGGAGAGGTAGAGGTAGACCGAAGAAGAACTGGGCTGAGGTGATTCGTCAGGACATGGCCCAGATCTAGATCACCGAGGACATGACATTAGATAGGAGTGCATGGAGGTCGAGGATTAGGGTGGAGGGGTAAGTAGTAGTCGAGTGTATGGGCTCTTATTAGATGCAGTATTATATGTATATAGACAATTTACTTCTTAGTCTTCATCTTTATATCTTCTGTTCTTGTCTGCGTATTTTGGATATGCTTTAGCATTATCGTCATTTCTAGCATTATATTGCTGTCTTGATTTTCTGCGTATTTTTTTCTAAGATATCTTTATTTTTCCTAGCCGAGGGTCTATCGGAAAGAGTCTCTCCACCTTGGTGGGGGTAAGGATGATGCCGGGCAAATCGTGCTAAGACACTTTCTAACGTGTGCCAAGCTTGGAAGATGCAAAGGACTAGAAGTCAAGACCTTTGGAAGTGTTCCGGATGATCTCAGCTCTAGGCCTCACGCCTAAGGAGGAGGAGGGAGGCCCAGCACAGTCAGGCGCTCCGCCTAGCCCAGGCGCCCCGCCTGGATGACACACTGTCTAAGGATGTCAAAATGGCACAGGCGCCCCGCCTAGCTCCAGCGCCCGCCTAGCTCAAGCACAGTCCAGGCGCCCAGGCCTAGCTCCAGGCGCCCAGCCTAGCTCAAGCATAGTCCAGGCGCCCAGCCTAGTTCAAGCATTGTTCAGGCGCCCCTTCTGGAATGAAGAACTTATGTTGCTTTTACTGTTTTGCCCTACGTGGCCTATTTGATGAACCTTATTAGTAAGGGTATTTTAGTCATTGTGCAAGCTTGAGAAACATTATAAATAGCTAAGCTTAGCCTATTTTGATGAGTTAGTTATTGTTGAATATTGATGAATTGAGAGCATGGCTCCTTTGGTGAATGAAAACCCCTTTTGTTTGGGACTTGACTTCTTCTAGCAGATCTAGATGAATATCAACCCCTCTCCGATCATTCTACTTGCGAGTTCCTCGTGTGACTCGAGGGTAGTTGATTAGTGTAGGTGTTCCTTGACAATCTCCCGGGGTGTATCGAAACGAGTTCTTCGATGCTACTTGGGTTATTCGTTCGAGCCACGTCTCGCTTTTATCTCTACTTTTTCCGCGTTTACTTTTTCCCTGCATCAGTTTGGTATTAGAGCAAGGCTCGGGTTTTGTTTCTACAAACCCCCGATCCTTAATTTTTGGTGCCTACGTTAGTTTCTTTTAGTTTCTTGTGTTTGAAGTTATTAGAAAGAAGAAAATACAAAAAAATTGAAAAAGTTGAAAAAAAATCAAAACATTGACATATCTTGTAGTGTTTGATTCATGTTATGGGTGTTATTGGACGTTGATCCTTGTTGAAAACCCAACGTTTTGGTACCTAAATCTCGTGGTTTGGATTGATATTACGGAATTGAAGATTTGAAACCCCAAAATTTTCTTAAACCCTTGATAAACATTTGTTCTTGATTTTCTTGGCTTGATTCTTGGGTTGAATGGGTGTTTGATTGAGAACTTGATATTGGAGATTGATCTAGCTTGAAAAACAAACGATTTGGTACCAATTTTGTGGGACTTGAAGTTGTATAACACCACAATTGAAGAATCACAATCCATTTTGAAAACCCTTAGAAAAACCCCCTTGTTCTTGAGTTTCTTGGCTTTGAATCTTGAAATGATTGATTGTTTGGTTGTTAATTTGATTGGGGTTTGTTAGAGAAGATCAACAGCAACTTTGGGTATCATTGGATTGTGAAAATAAGTTGAAAACATCGGATTTGTGGATTGAAAATCGAATTGGAGCATGTTTGGAACGAGTTGAAATTGCTCCAGGGTTATGCGCCCCGCCTAGCCAGGCCCCCACCTAGCCAGGCCCCCGCCTGCTTTACTGAAGAAAGCCTAGGCGCCCCTCCTGCTGCTGAAGCTTGTTGTTTGGGGCAGTTTTTTCCTAAGTTTTCCTATTTCTTTGCTTGCATAACATCTAACTAGTACTACTTTAAGTAACCTTTTCTACTTCATTGGTACTAGTCTTTGAAGCTTATAGGTAACTCGTGCCTAGTTAGAAGAGTAGAATTCGAAGAAGACTCGTAGAATCCTTTGACTCAAGTCCTCATTTTAAAGAGCTTATCATTTATTGAGTCATATAAACTCCACTCACCCCGGAGTACACTTGACTTGTGGATGAGTTGAGGATTGTTATTCATCTACGTGAAGCTTTTAGAATCAAGTTCGAGTGAAATATCCACCACCACTAAACGAGTGAACCGAGTGAAACATAAGTGAGGGTTTCACTAACATTTGTTTATTTTGTAGGTACAATGGCAAATGATGGAGATGATTCCGTTAAGAATGCCTTGGCCACCATCATGGCTAAGTTGGAAGACATAACCTTGAGGCTTGAGACCGTTGAAAGAGGGACCCCGAGCGTTCCAGTTGAATTCGGAGAAGGCACAAGTCATAGCACTCCTATGACTCCCGAACACTTTGTGGAGATAGCCAGAAAATATGAGCTAAAGAATGATAGAGCTCCACAAGAGCAAGTGTTGGGCAATCCCTAGCAAGTGGGCATTCCCCACAACTTGGGCAATCCCCAAGGAAATGCTCCACTTCCAAGACCCGTTAGATATGTTCCACCTCTTGAGCAAGTTGTTGAAGCTCAAGGAGGAGAGGAAGCCGAGTATGGTGATGAGGCCTATGGGTATGAAGATCACTATCAACCAAGGCGAGGTATGAATTGGGGTCAAAATGTGGATAGGGGTAGAGGCCGAGGTCGAGGGCCACCCATGGGATATGTTGGAGGGAATGCTAGGAGGGATTATGGAGCTTATAGTGACCACTATGGAGGCCAACCGGAGCCCTGCCATGGAGGCCGTGACAACAATAATCTCAATAGTGTGAAGCTTAATCTTCCAATCTTTAAGGGAACTTGTGATTCGGAGGCATACATGGAATGGGTACTACTCATGGACTTGCATCACTTAGACTGCATAAACTCAAGGACTTCATGAAACAACCTGGGAAGAAATCTAGAAGAAGACTGGCACTAGGCTGCATCCTACCTCTCCATCTCCTTCTCATAGCCAACAAACCTAGCAAAGCTCATTCTACCTCACCTTCATAACCAGAAAACAACCTGCTACTCCTACCCAGTTAACCAACTATCCGGATCCTCCTTCAACATCAACAAACACCAAACAGACCTCCTCTTGACCCCTGCTAACGCCTGCTTAAGACTTCACAAACTCACCTCCAAACTCCCTGGCATATACTCCACAAAACACCATATCAGACCCTCCTAAGCACCTGCTCTATCAGCCTGGAACACCTAACAAACAGCTCCACCTCTTCACACCAAATGAACTAAACAACTACCTGCAAACTTCCATTAAACTCCCTCATAACCTGAAACACATAGAGCTTGCACCAGCCATACCCTCACATTCACAAAAACTACTCCTTGCTTCCTAGAACAACTAACAAACTGCGATGCACCAAAGACTCCCTGAATTTACCCAGGCCCTGGAATCTTCCTACACCCTGAACAAGCCAACTAAAGACCCTCTTTGAAACACTTAAACACAAAAACAGAACTTGCATACCTAAGTACCCTTTTGCGACTTCAAATAACCCTGAACTTTCCTTCAAGTCAAAGAACATGAACAGCTGCAAGAGAACAACTAAACACATACTTTCTCCAAATATCCTGCACTATCTATACTCTAGAATCAGCTTACTACAATTGCAGCTTCAGGCTCACACCCTCTACATCCTTTGAAACTTTCTGCACCTTACAGCACTAGAAGCAAACTTCACCATATATCACACCAGCTCAAACAACAACAAAAGAACACCCTTTCCCCTTTTCTACTTCCCCAACAGACACCCCACACTCTTAATGAACTCCTGGAACAAACTCCTACTCAAACTCACATTCAAAAATCACCCTGAACCCTCTTTAACACCTCTGCACCAACCTCACAGCCTCTCTCATCTTCTCACAAAATCTTAGGCCTGCGCCTGAACCTCTACCATAAGAGACCCCCTGAACAGCCTGGGACAAACACACACACAGCTCACCCTTACTAAGTTCTGAACATATACACCTGCACACCAATACCCCTCCAAACAACCAGGAACTCAACAGCTTCATCACAAGCAAGTACTAAACAGAGAACATACACTTACTAAAAAAAAACTGGATAGATAAAGACCAAAAATTCAGGCATTTATCCAAGCAAAACTGGTAAAGACATGCTTTGTGAAAGTACCATTAATGTTAAAAGAGAAACAAGGATCTCAAACCCTTTATTTTTACATTTAGGATCAAGCAAAAACATCTCATGAATGCAGTAACAAGACCAGAAGAAGGCTTTCAAGTTGAATAACTGAAACTCAACATGAACGATTATTCCATACGTCACATTATATCAAACTAATCTGTTACATACCTAAGATAAGCAGATTCGATAGTTGATAACATATAAAAGAAAGCTGAAGAATAAGGTGGAAAGGTTTATTACCTTTCTTGGAGCAGTGAACGAGGGTGTGGGATCGAAAATAATGACTCGAACAAACAACGAGCAACGACTCAAACACCAAAGCGACAAACGAAAATGCCGAACAAACCAGAAACAGAGATGCAATGTATATTTTAGAAAAAAAAAAACTTAAACTAAAATCTATTTCTATTTTCCCTCTGCCTCCCTTTTTCTCTCTGCCGTTTTTCTCTAATCTATATATCTCCTCCTAAAAAACTGAACTCCCTCAAAATGAGAATAAAATGAGTATAAATACCTGCGGCTAGGGTTTTAGGTTATTTATGAAATTCCCCCAAAAATTGGACCCAAAATGGACCTTTTCTTGCTAAGATGAGGGTGGAAAATGTCCAACCACTCAAGATTGTACAATTTTTCAACCTCATCCACAAGAATCTGTCCGTTGGAACCAAATCAACGACTGGATTGGACTTGCTTTCGAAATGGACGACTGCAATTCACTCTTGTACTGAAAAGGTGAAAGAGAACGTGGGGGGGGGGGGGGGACCATGGGACCATAGGGTTTGAATTTCTTGGACTGTTTCGATCAAGGAGGGAAAGGGAATTGAGATCGCGGGTTGAGGGTTATGGTAAACGGGTTGGGATTTTTGAAAGTGGGGGAAATGGTTATGTGTATTGTGTATATGTATTGTTTGCAGAGATAGGCCAATTTCGCTGATAAGGAACGATTTTAGCCCTGATTTTAGATTAAATTGGGAAATTGAGGGGTTCCACGGGTAGGATATAAATTAGGCTATGCCTTATAATTCTAGCCTTTTCTCTTTGAATTACTTTTGAATTTTCAACATTAATTTTAATTTAGAATAATTAGACTTTAATTAACTCATTCGGGACAAAATTGGGTATCAACAAACATGACATAGTTACATCTAACAAGGCAAGACTAGTGATTTAAGGGTACAGTCAAGAAGAAGGAATCGACTATTATGAAACCTTTGCACCTATTGCAAGTATGGAAGCCATTAGGATGTTGATTGCGTCTGCAGCTTACATGGAATTTAAGTTATATAAAATAGACGTGAAGAGTGCATTTCTGAATGGATATCTAAATAAAAGGTGTATGTGGTTCAACCACCTGATTTTGAAAGCACCGAGTTCCCTGATCATATCTACAAACTTGACAAGGCACTATATAGGTTGAAACAGGCTCCTAGGGCTTGGTATGAATAGTTGTCTGGATTCTTATTGAAGAATGATTTAAAAACAACACTGTGTTTAGCGCTAGGAACTAAGCTGGATCTGGATGAAACTGGTGCTTCGATTGATGAAACAAGACTCAGAGGAATAATTGGTTATTTATTGTATCTAATTGCAAGTCGTCTAGACATTGTGTTTAGTGTTGGGTTGTGCGTAATGTTCCAGTCTAATCCAAATAAGTCATACTTATCTGCAGTTAAGAAAATTTTAAGATACTTGAAAGGAACTCAAGATCTATGTCTTTGGTATCCAAAAGGTGGAAATTTTGATCTGATTGGTTTTGCTGATGTTGACTATGCTGGTCACTTGGTTGATAGGAAAAGTACATCATGGGATGGCACACTTCCCAGGTCCTTGTCTTGTTCCATAGGCTACAAAGAATCAAAACTCAGTAGCATTATCTTAGCTGAGGCTGAGTATGTAGCAACTACTTTGTGCTGTTCATAATTGTTATGGATCAAACAATAGTTGGGGGGCTTTGGAATCAAGTGCGGACTAATTCCAATATTTTGTGACAGTACTAGTGCAATTAGTATAGCCAAGAACCCAGTCCAGCACAAGAGAAAGAAGCATATTGATATTAGGCATAACTTTTTAAGAGATAATGTTGAGAAAGGCCTAATCACTATGAATTTTTGTAGGATCGAGGACCAAATTGCTGACATCTTCACTAAAGCTTTGAACATGGTACGATTTGAAAGGAACAGACTGGAGCTAGGGATGACCAAGATATACTGATCGATGCATCACCTGGTTCTCTCGATGATTGGCTAGAAAAGTTTCCATGTTTATTTTATGTTTACTTATTTTGACTTGGTGTTTGTTGGTTCTACCTTTACAACTTTAATGTTTGCTCGCTAACCTTGTTAGAACCTGTGTCATGATATAGGTGCTGGAAAATAAAATTTTATGAGTAGAAGAACAAGTCTTGAAGAACCTGGTGCATAGACATTTAGGTACACATTGTTTATGCCTAAAATAGGACGTCTAGGTTAAACAATTAAATTTATGAGAGGGTCACAAGCAATACAGTATAAACGATGGAAAAAGTAAATAAATAGAGAGAAAAAGAATGAACAAAAAAGTAAATAGTATTATTCCTTGAGAATAGCCGGATTCTGTGGGAATCGCTTGATGTACAATACAATGTTAGGAGGGGTATTTATAGTAGAGATTTACCCAGTCCTAATTATGGTAAAATACAAAGACAAATGAGGTCATGAGCCTATAAACTCAAGTCGGTAGTATATACAAAACCCTAACTAGGAGACTGTAAACCCTAAGGCGGTTGGGATGTATGCCTTGCGTCTTACTCCCGTGCCGCCTAAACGGTCGTAACTCGTAGAGCAGGCATGTATCCTCTGTGCCCGATTACTTGTAGAATAGGTCTAGTCTCGCCAGTTGTACTCGTATCCCCGTAGTAACAGGTGACGTATTTTTTCCCACATAGTAAATCCCCCTACTTGTTTAGTGATGACGTAAGCAGTTAGGCAGTGAAAGAGACGTGATAGAAGACGTAAAGGTGTGCCTGCACCCGATATTCATCCCCTGTCTCTTAGCAAGTGTTGCATTGAATACAAATACTCAAGTACAGTGATTTGTGCTCCCGTGACTAGAAGGGAATCTTCCTAATGCTGCCACTGCTCTGTCATATCCCGTAATTATTGGGATACATATTACACAAACTGCAATAATCATGATCATATATAACTGCGATCCCACGTGACCAAGATCGTTCAACGTCCCATCTAAGAATCCTCCTATGCGTGTATAAATACACCGTAACTATAGAGACTTTTATTGATCTTCAAGTTATTCAAGAGCTTTCCTTTAAAAGACAACCCTTCTTCCAGTTTTAACAATTTTATCCTTCGACATGGCCCAAGTACCAAACTTCCTTCCTGCAAACTACAGAGCTCAAGATTATCTTCCTGCAACATTTAACTTTGAAGGTGATGGCTGAATGCAAGGTCAGACACCCAAACAGGAAGGTGAAAATAACAACCTTTCTATTGAGTGCTACCCATCCGCAGTTGTGAGGGCTGACATAACCCGTATCAGGCGCTATTGTAAGGTGCCTGAAATTGTATACTTCATTGTCCCTATTGCTGAAGAGAGAATTTCCTCCGATCGTGCTGGTTACTCGATGGTCCACACATACCCTTTCAACATGCGTCTCATGAGCGTGTTCATTCAATTCGTAAAGTAGGGACTTCCGTCTGGCGATTGGTGGCTATGTTAGATCACCTGGCTAATCATGCCAGAGTAAAATTCTCCTTCTGGCATCTTCTTTCTTTTAACTTTCCCCGTCTCCACAAGGCGGGCATGTTGATGTTTATCAAATGGGGGAAGAAAGGCGTGGTTTCCATTAGTGAAGATTCAAAGGATCACGACTGGTTTCATCGATTGGCGGTGCGGACACCAGACATAGTTTCCTCTCTTCTCTTTCTAGAGGTCTTCAACAAGAGATGTAAGTTTCTGCACCCTTATCTTTGCATATTCTGCGTTTGTCGTTTCTCCAAATTGACTTTTCATCCTTTGTAGTGAATTCCGTGTCTACTAGGCAATTAAATTTTGATGAATTAACCATGTGGGTCACCGCGATCTTTGCGAGAAAACCTCCTAGTTCAATGACTTCCACTGCCCTAGTCAATGCGAGCGGTTGGCGGGCAAAGAACAATGGTAAGTCAACTCTTCTGAATTTCTCTTTTGATCCTCGGCTTCAACTTTTTTCATTACTTCCTCTTTGTGTTAGGGTTCTTCCATCGTGAGATGCCCCTACCTAAAGAGGTTAATATTGATGCCTCGTACATTGCTCCCTTGGCTGATGTGCGAGCATCTGGAGGGAGAATTTTTGAAAGGGCGAACAACTCCCTTTCTTTTAAGAGAGAAAGGCCTTCCACTTGACAACGTGGTGGTTGTTAACGAGCCTTTTGTGATTTTTTATGGTGAGGGCGAAGTCCACGAGTGCCTGAGCCTGAGACCGTTGAGACTCTTTCTTTTCCCGCTGTTGAATCTGGCCCGTCTACGCGAAAGCACTGGCACTTGATAGATGAAGCTCCTGAGACCGAAGAAGAAGTTGGTGCAGAGGATGAAGTGGTGTTACCATCCATTCCCCTTGAGCCTAAATCATCTGGTTAGTCCTTTGCTTCATATTTTGCTTGTGCGATTTCTTCATGCGCTCCACAAGTAAATATCTTTTGTATACATATAGAGTCCACTATACCAACACCGGTCCCCAAGATGACCGACTCTTTCCAGTACCGTCCTGCCAATGTGGTGGCCATGGATGTAGATTCTATAGCTGAACCCGTGGATGCGGCCAGTGAGGTTGTTATTCCCATTGCTGCGGGAGTTACCGTATTTAAGAGCCCAAGGGTTATGACAGACCGCACCGCTGAGTTGATCGGTCTTAATGAGCAAAGACATCTCACTAGTTATAGCCACCAGAAGCTGCTTGAAGTCAGCGCAAGTTGCTCTCTTCGGGTAAACTTTCTTCTCCATTTTTTAGCATTCTGTGAGTGGAATCCTTGCTCTTCCTTTGCTATATACTTGTTCCAACATTCCTCCAGGGGCTGATGGTTTATTATGAGATATCCATCGAGGAGGCTTGGATGAGAACCTGAAAGAGGAGAACGAAGCCCTGTGAGGACAAGTCGCTAGCCTGCAACCCTTCGGGAGGAAATTGAACGGCTGAGAGGGGAGCTCCATACCACGCGCAAAGCCTATCACATGGAATTTCTGAGAAGCAAGAACCTTGATAAAGCAATGAGCAATGAGATCCGTAAGCACAAACAAGCTGTGGAAACCCTTCAGTCTTCTCTTACGGAGGCCAAGCTCTCAGAGCAGGTTCAGCATAATAATGCGGCCCACCTTGAAGCAGCTATGGAAGCTCTAAAACAAAAGCTGTCTGGTGTAGATGAAAGAATCAATGCTGCTGAAAAGAGTGTCTCTGAAGCTAGGGATCTTTCCGCCTTCTTTCAAGATGAGAATGACAAGCTGAAAAGCATAGTGGCGTCCTTGGAGAAGGTTCCCGATAAGCTTTGCAATGATGCTCATCTCAGGGAGGAGCAGATGAATTCCTTTAATGCTCGCCGCATAGCTGAGGTGGGTCGTGCTAAAATCACAGCTGCTCTCGCCACCTTTCTCCGGGTTCGTGACGACCATAGTGTGGATTAGGAGGCCGAGATTGCTTCGTCGACCAAGAATATGCTTAGCTAGGATCCGACCTTAAAGAAGGTTTTAAGGGGTTAGTTGCGCAAAAGGAGATGAAGTACTGGCTGAGGGACCTGCAGCTGGTGAAGCAAGACCTTCGTGGAGTGTTGCCTGTGTGGGAAAAAATACGCCACCTATTATTACGGGGATACAAATCCAGCTGGTGAGACTAGACTTATCCTACAAGTCACCGGGCACAAAGGATATACGCCTGTTCAGGCGGTACGGGCGTAGGACGCAATGCATACATCCTGCCGCCTTAGGGTTATAGTCTTCTAGTTAGGGTTTTGTATACACCAACACATTAAGTTTATAGGCTCATGAGCCTCATTAGTCTTTGTATTTTGCCATAATTAGGACTGGGTAATCAGTGCAAAAAATACCCCTCCTTATATTGTATTGTACATCAAGCGATTCACCACTGAATTTGACTATTCTCAAGTAATAAAACTCTTTAGTTTCTTGTCTATTATTTTTCTCTCAATTTGCTTACTTATCCATCGTATTTTACTGTATTTCTAGTGACCCATTCATAAATTTAAGTGTTTTACCTAGACGTCCAATTTTAGGCATAAATATTTTGGCGCCCACCATGGGGCCCAGGCAATTGTAGATATTCTACGAGGAAAAGGCGTAGTCATGTCGGACGACAACGACAACACCCCAATGAACACTGCGGACGCATTAGACGTTTCTCTACAGGAGCCTACCGATCCTAGCGTGCATCCAAAGGATTCCACTAAGGAACCAGTACTTGTGCCTGGCGATAGTGAAGGTGATCAATCGCGGGAAGGTAGTTCTGATCTCAGAAGTTTTCTTGTTAATCTCCTCACAACCTTGTCAGCGCGGGCAGAGCAGAACTCATTCAACATGGTCGAGGGTATATCTCAAAAGCTAGGAACAATGTACCCTTGATCATCTCAGAGGCCAGCATCCCAACGAGGACCTGCATCCATGAACGATACTCCAGCGTCTGCTCCAAATCATAGACTCAACATGGACGCCACTTATAAAGACAGTCAATAATCAAGACGTCAAAGGAACACCTATCATTCAGGACATCCTAAAGGAGATAAAGGCAATCCACGATCGGATTGGTAACATACCTTTAGCACTTGAGCCTACTAGATAACTTGAAGTACGATGGAACAACGGATCCAGATGAGCATATTGCTGCGTATTATACAGCCGTCAAGACAAATGAAATCTCAGAAGAAGAGATCCAATCTACTCTGGGGAAAAGCTTTGGCTCGACCTTTACTAAGGGTTCCCTTTCTTGGTACACTCTAGAGCCCATAAATGGGAGAAGTGTATGGAGAACATCCTTGAGATTCGGCAGTGCGACGAAGAGCTGTTGAAAGACTATCTTGAAAGGTTTCGGAGGGAACACATGGCTCTTCCTCCAGTCCCCGACAATATTGTTGTGGTAGCTTTCGGCATGAGCCTGAATTCGAAAGGGTTGCTGGCTACCCAGCAATTGCAGTGAAGTCTAACTCAACATCCTGTGTCAACATGGAGTGCCTTACACCAGAGGTACACTGAAAAGCTCCGCCTGGAACTAACGCACTCTGAGAACCCTGAAATTGAATGAAGAAAACAAGTAGGAAGTCCATCCTCGGATGATGAAGGGGACGGAAGAAGAGTAAAAGGAAAGGCACAAAGCCAAACAGGAGCAGCAAAGCAGGGGAACACCCGGGGGCTTGGATCCTGGGAGAAACGAACCGAGCCTCGCAGATTCTGAGATTTTGGTTTGCGAGTCAACGTCGTGGATCTGGTTGCCAATCACTTTGGTAAACTTGGGCCAAAAGTACGGTGGCAGCCCACCATAAAAGGAGCAACTGGTAGGAATACAATAGCCTACTGTGACTTCTGTTGTAGAAACGGTCATGCTACGGTCGATTGCAAGGCCCTAATGTTGGAAATCGAGCATCTATTAAATGAGGGACACCTCAAGGATTTGATTGCAGAAGGACCAAGGTGGTCGAGGGCGCCAGACTCTGGGGACAAGCGACACATCAACGCCATCTTTGCAACCCCGGGACCTGTTATAGCCTGGGGGACTGACAATTTAGGGCCGATTGTTAGCCCTCTTACCTTCAGTCTGAAAGGCGAAGTAGAACATCAAGACACTCTCACAATCCCCGTAAGGATGTCAAATCTTCAGATCAAGTAAGCCTTAGTGGACCCAGGGTGTAATGTGAACATTATTCGCGGGGAGATACTACAGAAGTTAGGACAAGGCCATCAAATGACACCAAGCCATCATAGGATAACTGGCTTTAACGGTCTCCGAGAAGAACGTGTAGGAGAACTAGCTCTACCAGTTCACATTCCGGGCATGACAAGTATAACCTCTATCCAGGTACTCACCTGTGATATGTCATATGATATCATCTTGGGACGACCTTAGATACACAGTGTAAAGGGAGTGCCCTCAATGCTCCACCAAGTTTTCAGATACCCTACCTCACACAGGATTAACAACTTGTAGAGTGAGCGACCTTCGACTCAAGACTATCCAATATCCGATAGAGGACATGCCGAAGGGCCAATAGCAAAGGTAAACATGATCAATGAGGAATCCCTCTGGTACAAAATGATGGAGCAAAAGGCTAGGATTGAGATCGGTGTGTTGAGGAAGCGGCTGTCAGAGATGATCCAACTAATTCCCAAGGCAACAGAGCTATCGTACCAGCTAACCGAGGTATTGGTAAAGCATGATGAGCCGTTATGGGTGATGCACTGCTACTTGGTATTGGCACCGGTCAAAGTGTAACTTTTGCAATTTCAGACACCGAGCAGGTCTAGGAAGAGCACATGTTGTTGTATGTTTCAATTTCAAAAGTAGCGTGGAATGTAGTGATCGCATGAGAAGAAGATGGGAGAAAGCTTTCCATAAAATATGCTAGCAAGATGCTTTCGTACCCAGATGGGCTTCTGCCTCTACCTGTCCAATTTATTGTAGCCATGGTCATGGTGACTCAGGAGTTGTGCTCGTATTTTCTCAGCCATACAGTCAGTGTGGTTTCTTCGGTACCATTGCGGGCTATTTTGTCCAGACCTGGTCTTTCAAAAGGCGTGGCAGAATCGGCTGAGGTATTGGGAGAATACGATATCATTTGTTGACCACGAAAATCCATCATGTCACTGGCTTTGGAAGCCTTCACCTCAAATTTTGTGGAAGAATTAACAGCAAAGGCGGAGGAGTCAATCCAACATGTAGGGACGATCAAGCCCGGGCACTTGGGAGTCCGTACGGACATGGATCTCAAAGGGAAAGAAGCCACCTTTGATTTATGGATGAAGATGACCACCGGAAAGATCTTTTGTAAACCGTGAAAGTCCCAAGCATCGAAGCAGAATATGAGGCCATAACTCAAGCTCTTGTCTTAGCCTACATATTGGGGGCCAGGGATGTCACCCTCTTCAGTAGTTCCCAGTTGGTGGTCAGTCAAGCGAATGCGGTTTTTGCCACAAAGAGTATCTGTGCGCCAGATCGTCAAGAAAAAATTAAATCACTTTTTAAAAATTTCCACAAATAGGAGTTTGTTTATAAGGAGGAAAGCTCAAACGAAGGCGAAGTCCCTGAGGACTCACATACTGATCCAGTCGACCAACAGGTAGTAATCGAACTGACCCCCGCGAATCTGATGAACCTTGAAGTTCCAAATACAGGTTACGCCTCAAAACATCGTCATGCACCAGTTAGCTACTTGGATAAGGGAATACTCCATGAAGACAGGTTAGAAAGCGGACAGTTGCGGAGGAAGGCAGTTCACTAATGTTTAATCAACATGGATTTATACCATCAGATTGTCAGCGGTCCACAAGTTACATCTCAAGGCTCAGCACCCTCCGACGAGGGAGCCCTAGCAAACACCTCCGCTCAGCGATGGAAGTACAATCCTTCTCAATATTTCCTTTAATTAAGTCTCTAGTTTTTTTTTTTTTTGCTTTTTTATCACAGTAGTTACGTACTTGTCAGCTATGTTATGGGTTTACACCCATAACAGTTCAGGCCTTGCGCCCCTATTTATCAATAAAACTACTATTTTGCTTAGTCAATTTTATGATTACCATTAAGATCTATCTACGATCCAACTATTCATAGCCCCAGCCAGACCTAAGTTGTAGTAATACACTCACTTTTCGCTACAAAAAGTAGGTTAACTACTCGCGTAGAGCTAGACCACGTCTAGCTCAGCTACGAGGCATTATTCGTAAGTTGAACTCGTCAATTCAACAAATTTGCACCTATATGTTGTTGGGGACGCCCGCCCGCATAGTACCAGAAAGTCTTAAAATACTCGAGTAAACAAGCAACGATGTTCTGAATCGGAACGCAAAAATGCCCTATTCCCACATGGGATAAAGTCGTCCTATTATGGGTGAAAAACAGTCGTCTATCACCGGTGCGATATAAGCTGTCAACAACTGACGCAAATGAAGCGCTTTTCAGTGCCCATGCCTGTCTTTTAAAGACACTAGCCCAGAAAGGCACAAAAAACATGCTGCTTAAACTACACAAGTATGCATAAAAACATTAATGGACATTTGTTTTATTAATAACAAACAACATGAATGCTCATAGTATACAATCCAGTCCTTTTTGAATAAAACACTGTTCAGTACAGGTATTCTAAAAAAACTAAAAAGGCAAAACTTCAAACTTATCGAAATCTGCAAGGATGATGATCCTTCATCTAGATTGTAGCTACAAGCCGCTAAGCAGTTCGAAGTTCTTCCAGCATCAAGGGATATGCCAGCCCGAGTACTCTTGGATGTATGATCTCTAAAGTGACCTAGACCCGGATACCCTGATAAAAGTAAGGGTCCTCGGAAACATCTGAGCACGGACATAGCCTTCCACTATCTCGTCCACTAAACCCGAAGAGAAACTAGAAGATCTGCTTCGACCCCTGCTGGTCAAACCAGAGTGCACTGCCCCACTGATCTTCAAATGCAATTGGGAGCTCATCAAAGACAGGGAGGCTTGAACTGGGAACTTACCACAAGGGAGCCTCTTCCCTCGGGTATTCCACAGCCAGTGTCCGATGAGGCGTTGTAGCAGCAATACGGCCGAAACAACCGAACCAAAAGATAGCCCCGAACCACAAGCAGAGTTGGAGTTTAGTGACTCCTTGATCTGCTGATGGATCGAAGCTATATCCTCTTGCTTTCCATGGAACAGAGTCGGACAAGTAGGCTTCAACCCTAATCTGTCAAAGAGGCTACCTGATGTTGAACCCCCCAAAATACATATAAATATGTTTCGGGTGTATTTTCAACAAAATGGGACTCCAAAGGGCTTCTTTGGAGTCACCACCTAATTTAGGATTATTAGGAACCCAATGTTAATTAAAGAGTGCAATATTGTTCCTTATTAAAAGGAAAGTAAATGTAGAGATTCTTAGGTAAGTGGTTCTATTAAATTCGAAAGAAGGTCCCTAAAGGGAGCACTTTCGAAAATCCGCTAAAAGCGGTTAATCTGGCGGTTTTTACGAATATTAATAAAATAAATAACTTAGAGATTTTAGGAAAAATATAGGATAAATAAATAAAGAAGTAAATAATAAGTAAATAAAAAATAAGTAAATAAATAAATAAGTAAATAAGTAAATAGATCATAAATAAATAATAAATAAATAAATAACTGCATATTTAATAAAATAAGTGAATTGATAAATAAATAATTTAAATATAAATAATAATAAAATAAAGATACCAATTTAATTAAATTTTTAATTGCACTCATTAATTGACAAACGGTTCTTAATACCTTAAATTAATTGGTAAATCCCCAAAGAAATGGGAATAAGTAATTACATAAAGTAATTTCTAATAATGATAATATAACAATTCCATAATATAAAGCGTCTATCCTACCAGGCTTCTATCCTGCAAAGTTTCTAGTCCGGCTTACAGGGATCCTATAACATGGATTCAATCAGGAATAAGGAAAGAGGGAGTTTAGAAGATAGAACCCAGATATAGCAAACTCATGATTGAGCCTTGAATTTTCTAAAGTTTTTATTTTTCGGGAACTTGAGCCCGAAAATGCAACGCGGATCAAACAACTCCAAAGCAAATAGCCAATCCTAGTTTGTGAGTCTTTAGCTACTCGATCCTGGGGAGTTCATGTTAAAGACAAGATAAGGAAAGGATTAGCATCCGGACGAGAAGCAAACAAGAAACTGGTTTGATACAGAAAACACAAAAATTTATCTGTATAGTGAATGCGACCAAACAAACAGGTTAATTCAATTGTGAGAAGATGTATTCGAGCTCAAACCACCGATATCAACTTTAAGTTCTACTTTGCCAGCTAAAGCATCAAATAAACAAAGATGAAGAAAATAAACCTTATAGGATCAGAGGGGAGCCAAACTTAACTATACTTGTGTATATTTTAAGATCAAGCAAGCTAAGACTTCAAACTCCAAAAGAAACAAGAGCTAGAGACATGCATCATTTTCAGTTTTAAACTTAATAGAGGGCACAGTAAAACTCAAATCTTGGGATTAACTAGCTCACTAAACGACATTTGAAAAGCTTATTTGGGAAAGAAACTAGACAGTTGGAAATAAAAACCAAAGAGAAAACATGAACAAAGAGAGACAAGCACACATTAGTTGGATCAATACATATAAGCTGCTGCAGCCTACATGAATTAGAGAATAACCAGATTTGCCTAACAAACTCCATGAATTGCGACCTGAAATCTTAAAAGGACTTGTTGGAGCTGCAATCTACAAACATACATCCTACTACCACAATATACTTTCAAAAACAAACCAGGCAAAACAGTCCCTGAATCCTCTAGACTCCCTACCACTCCTTTTAAGAAAAGCATAGCAGATCTTGAGACAATCCTCACACAGCTTCACCTACTTGAACACACACCCTGCATTTTGAAATATGAGGAACAGCTCCTGAAAATAAAAACTGAAACATATTAGACTACCTGCAGACCACTAGAACACTTCAAACTAACCTGCACCCTACCCGAACTAATTCAGCTCCCTCTTCTTCTCTTTACTTCATCAGAATGAAACACACGACATATCACCTTATAACTTGACCAAAAATAAGGAGGAACAACACCCCAACACCTGAACTACTTCCAGCCTAATCTACACTTCACATAACACTTCTCTATACTCTCTAGCTCACCTCTAACACCATGTACACATACACACTCCTGGAATGCAGCACCATACACACACCTCTGCACAATACACAACATACTGCACAGAACAAAGTAAGAACAAAGAAAAAGAACATTTTTGAAACTGAAAATTTGTAAGAAAATACTGAAAGGGATTGGACAATTAAGCTTCTCTAATTCAATAAACAGAAACAAACTTCTTCCTCCTTCTAACTCACAAAAAATCACTCACCAATACACACTTTTAGACCTGCTGCATTGCCTCAAAACAAACTCCCTAAGCACATGCACATACATACTGCATATACTCACAACTCCCTGACCTCACAAACACACCTGCTTGTACACTGAAACACACACCTTCTCTCCCACACTAGCTAAACTGTCTTCACACACACATGCACACACCTGAACTAAATCTGGGCAGCCCCATTAACATTTCAGCACATCAGCTTGAATTCCTCTTATGCAAACCAAACCCAACTCCAGGAACCACTCCTGAAATCAACCTATACATCCAAGACCTGCAACAGCAACAACAGCCTATTCTCCGACCTAAAACAGCTTCAAAAACTCATTACAACTCTTCCTAAACACCATCAGACCTGAACACAAATCAGAATACTTCCTGCCTCATCATGCAACAAGACAAAACTCCATACAAACTTCTACACTCCCAATAAGCTAACCAACAAAGAAAAAACAAGCACCCTAGACTTCCTGAGATCATAACTACATCCCTGAACCTATTCTCCTACCTGAACTGCCTCACACACACATCTTTTATCCCAGCCAAACCAGAACTCTAACAACCACCTGCACATCTCTAGGACTACAAGAACACCACCTCACTAAGCTGCCCTCACAACAATCTGCAGACACACAAAGAGACCTCCCTCACTATCTACAGCACTCACTATAACAAGCTGAAAACCCCTCCAAGGGCTGCATCATCACACAAGGCCTGGACCTCTTTCAAACACTGCCAAAAACCTTCAGCAGACACTTCTCAGCCACCCTAGACTCCCTTACTTACACACAAACCCCCCTGCATATACAGCTCACACACACAGGCCCTTATACAAACCTGTAACACCATATCTCTCCTACACTAAACTTTAAACAGCTAAAGACCACCTAGAACATCAACACCTACACCTACAGCCACCTTAGACAAAACAACATCATCACATGAAGGGAAATAATCTCCAAAGAAAAATAATGATATCATCTTCTTTTAACATTATCTCAGCATTCCGACTTAAAGAACATGTTCTTTTGCGACTAAGCCATCAGGATTCAAGCTTTAGCTTAAATAGAGCTCAAAAATGCTATTTTAACTCGCTTGCTACCAAATATTGTCTCAGAGATTTGCTTATACAATTTGATACATAAACAGAACACATATAACTTGAAACCCAGAAAGAATGAAGTAAAAGTTGAGGTTTTTACCTATTTTGGAGCAGCGAGCTAGGGCAAAGAATTGAAGAATGCAACTCGAAATAAACCGACGACTTAAATGAGGTCGACGACTTGAATGGCGATGCGACGACACAACCAAAGATCAAGAGAAGTAGTGACACTGTTTGTTTTTAACTTAAAACTAAGAAAAGAAGCTTATGTGTATATATGCTGCATTCTTTCCATTTTTTTTTCTATCTATGACTCTCAGGAACTTGAGAACTGACTAAGAACAATGAGAATATTACCTTATATATTTGAAATGCTAGAGTTTGGGCTAAGGTTTTGAAATTCAAACTTTTTGCCCCAAAATCGACACTTCACCTTTGAGATAAGGGTTTGAATCATCTGTTCCCCAAAACATAGTACGATTCTTGCCCTTATCCCAAAAGAAAATGTCTGTTGGGATCAAACAATGGCTCGCATCGAACCCAGTACAAAATAGATGGCAGAGATTTTGTTGGATTAGCTTTTGTACTGTAACGGTGAGGTGGAAAAGAAAGGGGGCTGGGGGGACCAGCTGACCTGGATTTTGGCTGCTTGTGTGATTTTGGGGGGAAAAATTGGGAAAATTGATGGAACGATCGGGGTTTTTAGGGTTCTGAATCAAGTTAGGGGAATTGGGGTGGATCGGGTATTTTTTGAAATGGGGAGGTGATGTATGTGTATAACATATATGTAGAGTTACATAAATAAGCTGTATTTCAGATATAAAACACTTTTAGACTCCTATTTAAGGAAAAATAAATTAAGAAGTGGGGTTGCACAAGTAGGCTAGCCTTTAGCTTGTCTTCACATTTGGCCTCTTTTTTTCCCAAAATTAATTGATTTTCTTTTATTATTATTATTATTATTTATTTTAATTTTAAATTTAACCTTAATTATAAAATATCGCAATATTTTATTAATTTTAAGGAATTTTCGGGACAAAATTGGGTGTCACCAACTGCCCCTCTTTACCCGAAAAAGGATGAAAGAGTTTTCAGGGTAAAGAAGCTGACGGGAAACCAATTTTGTCACGATAAAGCCAAGGACTTCGATTCCAAGGATCAAAATGCGAGGCTTATGGATATTGGCGAACTCCGATTTTCGAGTTGCCTACATATCTTAGGCTGAAAGAGAATCAGACCATATGTAGTTCAACGATACTTAGATACGAAGACTCACACGATTGACAAAAGAAAGGACTCACGAATAGGAAATAATTCAAACTGACGTCCTAATCTGAAACAAAGGATTAGGATAGGACTTGCTTGTTTGAGTGCGATTCTTCAGATCCGCGTTGATGAGTCTAGCTCATATCAACGATTGCCCCAGTTCACTGCTAAGAAAAAGTTCCACGTTTTGCTCCATATGTTTTTGCGGCGCTGCTAAAATTCTGTAAAATCTCGACAAACAGTAAGCGAGTAGCTGCTAATAAAACTTTGATAATTAGAAATAAGGAATAAAATAAAGCGATAACATAAAACTGTAAATACAGGTTGCGATATCATTGATAAGTTCTTCCTTCAATCAACAAACGAGGCGCTCCGCCTGGGGAACCTCTAGGCTGATTATTATTCTGAAATAATAAAGCAAGACAATAAGTAAAGCAGGTATAATTATTGCAAACACAAAACAAGTCGACTAACGAGACATAAGGTCTCACGTTGACTTGTCCAATCAATTATAAGGCGAACGAGCCTAAAACATTCAATTATAATGCAAACGAGCCTAAAACATTCAATTATAACGCGAACGAGCCTAAGACGTTCATTTATAAGGCGAACGAGCCTAAAACATTCAATTATAAGGCAAACAAGCTTAAAACGCTCAATTATAAAGCAAACAAGTCTAAAAATATTCATTTATAAGGTGAACAAGCCTAAAACGTTCAATTATAAGGTGAACGAGCCTAAAATGTTCATTTATATGGCGAACAAACCTAAACCATAAGGTAAAGCAAAAGACGCAAAACTTATTAAATCAGGTACTTCTTCAGACTTAGAAATATCTCCAAATCACAAAATGAAATTTTAGTAAACGTTCCCATAAAGCAAAATAGAAATGAAATGGACAGGCTTAATAACTTGCAAGAAATATAGGAAATAGAAATGCCGCCTTTTGGCAACAAATCATGATAAAGCATAATGCTTTAGATCATGAAGAGATAGTCTACAATGCAATCTCGGAATATGCTCCATTAAATTGATAAAGCATTGAGGCGTCGGGTCCCGAAGCATCCAACGTCCTAGCGCAACTTGGAAACCTTTAATCAACTGACGAGGCGCTCCACCCGGGGAACCTCTAAACTGATTATTATTTTGAAACAGTAAAGCAAGACAATAAGTAAAGCGGGTACGAATTTCAGAATATAAGGCTATTACAAAATAAGTCGACTAATGAGACATAATGTCTCAAGTTGACTTGTCTAATTTGTAGTCTATGCAGGTAACATAATATTTATTTATAAGGCGAATGAGCCTGAAACGTTTAATTATAAGGCGAACGGGCCTAAAACGTTCAATTATAAGGCGAACGAGCCTAAAACGGTCAATTATAAGGCGAAAGAGCCTAAAATGCTCAATTATAAAGCAAACAAGTCTAAAAACATTCATTTATAAGGCGAACAAGCCTAAAACGTTCAATTATAAGGCGAACGAGCCTAAAATGTTCAATTATAAGGCGAACGAGCCTAAAAACTTTCAACTATAAAGGGAACGAGCCTAAAATGTTCATTTATAAGGCGAACGAGCCTAAATCAATAAGATAAAGCAAAGGACACAAAATTCATTAATGCGTGTGCTTCTTCAAACTTAGCAATATCTGCAAATCACAACAATTGAATTTTAGTAAATGTTCTCATAGCGGAATAGAAATAAAACTGATATTTTTAACAATTTGCATGAATTATAGGAAATAGAAATGCCGCCTTTCGGCAATAAACCATGATAAAGCATAATGCTTTAATCATCTAGTGGCAGTTTGCAACTTAATCTCGAACTGTGCTCCAATCACTTGATAAAACAAATGAAACATCCAGTCTTGAAGCACCCAATGTTCCAAAGCAACTTGAAGTAAATCTGCATATCTTATTTGCGGGTGGATGAACTAGAATTGTTCATTTATAAGGCGAACAGGCCTAAAATGTTCATTTATAAGGCGAACGGGCCTAAAACGTTCATTTATTAGGCGAACAAGCCTAAAACGTTCAATTATAAGGTGAACGAGCCTAAAATGTTCATTTATAAGGCGAACGAGCCTAAACCATAAGTTAAAACAAAAGACATAAAACTCATTAAAGCAAGTACTTCTTCAATCTTAGCAATATCTGCAAATCACAAAAAATAGATTTTTAGTAAGTTTACTCATAAAGAGAAATAGAAATGAAACATATATGTTTAACAATTTTGCAAGAATTATAGAAAATAGAAATGTCGCCCTTCGGAAATAAACCATGATAAAGCATAATGCTTTAAATTATGAAAAGGCTACTTTCAATGCAATCTTGGATTACGCTCCAACCAGAAGGTAGGAACCCATCCAAAGTAGTCTCATTATCAAGTAAACTTATATCTCTGAATCCTTCTACGAAGGAATGGTCTTGGCTACAATGCAAAGTGAACCTCCTAGATTTGGCAATATCTGTAAGTCATAAAACAGAACTTTAGTAAGTGCTCTCATAAAGCGAATGAGAAATGAAACGGGTATACTTCATAATTTGCAAAAGTTATGGGAAATAGAAATGCCCCCTTTCGGCAAAGTGGGAAAGCATCAAGCTTTATCCCAAATATCATTGCAATCCAAGCGATGAGAATCCTGAAAATTGACTTGCTAAGGTGCTTTATCTTCTAATGCGGGTCTTAAAGTTCCCGCTCTCAAAGAAAAATTGTTAGTTTTGGGGAGGGAGGGGGGAGCATTTGATTTGTGCTAACTTGATCTTGATCTTGCTGCCGCTGCTGCTTCCTTGTCTTCCTCGGACTTGGATGTTTGAGTTATGTTCAGAAACTTGGCTCATGAACTTAATAGCATAGGAGTTTTGAAAAAAATAGAGGCATGATAAATTAATTTAATGCAATATAGCAAGTAAAGCAAGCATGCAAATGAAATCAAAGATGCATTTTGAAAATCCTTTGCCTTGAGTTGAGCTTGTGACATATCATAAAATAAACTGGACGTCTTTTTCCTTGTAACTCTACACTGTTCGCTTAACCAACTACAAAATTCTTGCCAATTTTGCCTCTTATAACCAATGTTGCTTCTTGCAAAATTTTGCCCCAATTAACTGGTGCAATGCAAATCCGAAGGAGATGCTAAGCACAAATGCGGAATTTAAACAAGAAAGGTAAAGATAGAAGCAAGACAAAACGTGCTTCTTTCGAAAGAACAGTGAGGAACCTGTCTCAAAGCTCGATCGAAAGGGACACAAAAATCACCCTAACTATGCAACAATCCTCAAGAGAACATTGCCTCTTGCAAACTGAATGATCAAAGAGGAATGTTCAATCGGATTAACCGAAAGCCACAAGTCCATAAAAGCCCTCACAGGGGTTTGCTCACGACGGAGACAAAAGAAATGTGCTCGGCACTTTCATTAATTCATCAATGTTCAAAAACTGGGTACCTACAATAAAAGGAAACAAGGCTTATATAGGAAATACTAAGGGTAAACTAGTAAAAGGGTCACAGGCGACCAATAGAAATAAGCCACGCAGGGCTGAGTTAAAATGTGTTCGGCAGCCTTGACTTCGGTAAGCCTTGGCTTCGGTTCTCGATTGTCTGCTCGAGCACACTCGTTGTCTCCGGACGCTCAATTGTCTTCGAGCTCATTGTCCTCGGTCACTTTGCCTTCGGGCTCAAATCTGAAGATAATGCCTTCGGTTCTTGAGCCCGGCCACTCAGCTTCGGAGCAATTGTTTTCCTTCGGCCAGGCTAAGTGAACGTGCACATCGTGCAGCAGCTTGGCTTGGCTTCTTTTCATCGGTCTCCTCGGTGGATCGAACACTTGATCAGCACGTGTTCGGACTGCATCATCCTCCCCTTCTTGAGAAGATTTCATCCTCGAAATCAAGCCCTCCTCGTCCTCCGAAGTTGGACCTACAATACAAGGAACTAAGTCAGCAACATTAAAGGTGTTGGACACGTTATACTCACCAGGGAGGTCGATCACGTAAGCATTGTTGTTGATTTTGGTGAACACTTGAAATGGACCATCCCCTCGAGGAGCCAACTTTCCTTTCCTTTGGTTCGGGAAGCGTTCCTTTCGGAAGTGAACCCAAACCCGATCTCCCTTCTTTAATTCCAACTTTTTACGCCCCTTGTTTTGCTTTAAGGCAACCTTTGCATAGGCCTCCTCGAGGTTCTTCTTCACCTTTGCGTGCAATTCGATCAAAGCAGCTGCTCGTCGAGTACCTTCAAAATCAAGAACAGAATCTCGAGGCAATGGGGTTAAGTCAAGTGGAATCAAAGGATTAAAACCATACACACATTCAAACGGGGTCATGTTGATCATTCGATGCACCGTTCGATTGTATGCAAACTCCATCATGGGCAAACGATCAGCCCAGTTTCCAACCTTCCCTTTGGTCATTGCTCGAAGCAAAGATCCCAAGGTTCGGTTAACTACCTCGGTCTGTCCATCAGTCTGAGGATGGTGAGACGTCGAGAATAGTAGCTTGGTGCCGAGGGCACCCCACAAACACTTCCAAAAATGACTCAAGAATTTTGAGTCTCGATCACTCACAATAGTGCGAGGTACACCATGCAATTTTAACACATTAGAAACAAACAATGTAGCTACATGCTGTGCATCATCACACTTTTTGCAAGGAATAAAGTGAGCCATTTTTGAAAAACGGTCAACTACAATGAAGATGCTGTCGTATCCTCCCCCCGATCTCGGTAACCCTAAGACAAAGTCCATGGATATATCAACCCAAGGTCGATCAGGCACAGGTAACGGGGTGTACAAACCATGAGGGTTGGACTTCGATTTTGCTTTCTTGCAAACGAGACAAGCGTTGCAAAGCTTTTCCACATCTCGTCGCATTTTGGGCCAATGGAACTGCTCGGTCAAGATACCAAGAGTTTTGTCGACACCGAAGTGTCCCATCAGTCCACCGGAGTGAGCTTCTTGAACTAAGAGCTCTCTCCACGATGACACGGGCACACAAACCCTCCCATTTTTGAAGAGGTAGCCATCATGCCATTGATATTTCTCAACCCTTCGGCCATTCAAAATTGCGTCTCGAACGCATTTCAGCTTGGGATCGTCTTCGTACATCGACTTGATGCTTTCGAATCCCATGAGCCTAGAGGCGAGAGTGGTCGCTAAGGCAAATTTCCTTGATAGCGCATCGGCCACAACATTGTCTTTACCCTTTTTGTAATGAATTACATAGGGAAAGCTCTCAATGAATTCAACCCACTTGGCATGTCTTCGATTCAATTTCTCCTGACCTCGGAGATGTTTCAACGATTCATGATCACTTTTGATCACAAACTCTCAAGGCCACAAATAATGCTGCCAATGGGCGAGTGCTCGAACGAGGGCATACAACTCTTTGTCATACGTTGAGTAATTCAAAGTTGCACCCTTAAGTTTTTCGCTAAAGTAAGCGATCGGCTTCGATTCTTGCATCAGCACTCCTCCAATCCCAACTCCGGACGCATCACACTCGACTTTGAATGCTTTGCCGAAGTCAGGGAGTTGCAACAACGGGGCAGAACATAGCTTCCGTTTCAACTCTTGGAAAGCCCTCTCTTGGGATTCTCCCCACACAAATGGATGGTCTTTCTTCACCAGCTCGGTCAAAGGAGCTGCCACGGTGCTAAAGTCACGAACAAACCTTTGGTAAAAGCTAGCTAAGCCATGGAAGCTACGAACTTGTGATACCGAGGTTGGAGTTGGCCAATCTTTGATGGCTTCGACTTTTGATTTGTCGACTTCGACACCATTAGCACTGACAACAAATCCAAGAAAGACTACACGATCGACACCGAAGGCGCATTTCTTGAAGTTAGCATACAACTTCTCTTCTCTAAGTTTTTCAAGCACTTGCCTTAGGTGTGCGATATGTTCATCCATGGTTCTGCTATAAACAAGTATGTCATCAAAATAAACGACAACGAACTTGTTTATGAACGGTTTGAGCACATGGTTCATCAATCGCATGAATGTGCTCGGTGCATTGGATAAGCCAAAAGGCATTACCAACCATTCATATAGACCGAATTTGGTCTTGAATGCGGTTTTCCACTCATCTCCGGGTTTCATTCGGATTTGGTGGTAACCGGACCTGAGGTCAATCTTTGTAAAGCATGAAGAACCACTCAATTCATCTAGCATGTCATCTAATCGAGGGATAGGATGACGATACTTAACCGTTATTTTGTTGACTGCTCGACAGTCAACACACATTCGCCATGTCCCATCCTTCTTCGGGACAAGGATAACAGGAACGGCGCAAGGACTCAAGCTCTCACGAACGAGGCCCTTGTTCAGCAATTCATCAACCTGCCTTTGGAGCTCTTTGGTGTCTTCGGGATTACACCGGTATGCAGGTTTGTTGGGGATTTGAGACCCCGGTACGAAGTCAATTTGGTGCTCGATTCCTCTCAACGGAGGTAATCCACCTGGCATTTCCTCGGGAAACATGTCCTCGAAGTCCTGCAAAACTTTACGAACAAACAAAGGCAAAGGGTTATCGTTAGAAAAATCTTCATTAGAGTTTAGAAAGATACCCTTGTGCATGAGGCAAATCATCATCTGATCGTTGTCGTTGCCTCGTAGTAACTCACCCGGTTGCATGATTGCACAGATTCCTTTTACTTCGGGCAGTGAGTTTGTCTCTTCGGGCCCCAATTTTGCTCCCATCGGAAGCTTAGCTTTGGCCGCTTCTTTCAATTCTTTCATCCGTTTATAGTCCTCGGTGACTTGTTTTGGAGACAAGGGCTTGAGTACGAAACTCTTCCCTTCGAGCTTTACAGTGTAAGTGTTGGATCTGCCATTGTGAACAGCTGTCCGGTCATATTGCCACGGCCGACCCAATAGCAAATGACAAGCTTGCATCGGAACCACATCGAATATCATTTCATCTTGATACTCTTCGATTCTAAACTTGATCCACACTTGTTTGACAACTGTCAATTCTCCACACTCATTCAGCCATTGTAATTTGTAAGGGTGGGGGTGCTTCATCGTAGGTAATCCCATTTGTGAAATCAAAGTTTGGCTCACCACATTCGCACAACTACCAGAATCAATGATCATCGAACACACCTTTCCCCTCACTCGACATCGGGCATGAAAGAGGTTTTTTCTTTGGTTGTCCTCTTCTTCAAGCGTCATGCAGCTCAAATTCCTTCGAACCACAAGAAACATTTCCGGATGATTAGCTTCGGTAGCCTCACGATCATCATCACCTTCAGCTCGGTCAGTCTCCTCGATAAATTCCTCCTCGGTGTCACTCGCTTGCTCATGGACGGTTCCATCTTCGAGCAGAAGCATAACTTTGCGAGTCAGACACTCTTTTTCCATGTGACCATAACCCTTGCATTTATGACACTGAATATTTAAAGCACTAGGAGAGTTGAGTTGAACTTTACCTCCCACTTCTCTCGACTGGTTAACGGTCACACCTCTTTCGAAGGGTCTCTTCGAATCTCGAACAGTGTTAGCTCTTGTTTGGTTTGGACTCTTCCATTCTTTACCTCGGTTCAAGGGAGTAGAAGTAGTGACTCCTCAATACCGGTTTGCCTTATCGTCCTTTACCAATTTTTCAGCTTCGGTGGCAGCATCGAACAGATCTTCGAACGTGTGATACACGTGGAGCCTCAAGTGAGATGACACATCCCTAGCCAAGCCATTTTTGAATCTGATAATGGCTTGCTCTTCATCCTCTACCAGATCAAGATTCAATCGAACCTTTTCAAACTCATCATGGTACTCTTGGACAGACTTGGACCCTTGCTTTAACTCATAGAGCTTTTGCATTTGAGTCTGCCTGTACTTGGCACTCAAATACTTAGCATCCATGGCTCTCATCAACTATGGCCACGTATTGACTACTGGATAGTCATTTCTTCTTCTATGCCTCTTGTCAGATTCCCACCATGTTGATGCATAAGCTTCGAACGAAGCAATAGCATGGGCAGCTTTTCTCTCATCGGTCATCTCATTGGTTTCAAAGATGCGCTCCATCTTAAGCTTCCATTCAAGATACTCATCGGGATCACTAGTTCCTTTAAAAGGTGGAATAGTGATCTTTACACTGTTCAAATTTGAGTCTCGAACACCACGAACCTGTTCGGGATACTCATCACGATCATCAGCCTCACGCTCAATATTTCTTTCAACATTCGCGCCTCGGCCTTGACCTCGGAAATTTCCACGACCTCGGTGAGCTTGCCTTCGTTGGGAGAATGGCGGCTCGGTCTCATATTCGTCCTCTGGAAATTCCTCTTCGATAACCTCTTCGACAACGGCTCCAAGATCTCTTCGGGCCCTTGGAAGTGGTATCCTTTCTCCTTGGGGAATGTCCAAGTTTTGATAACCAGCTTGGGGATTGCCCAAGTTTTGTTGCGCTTGGGGATTGCCCAAGTTTTGTTGCGCTTGGGGATTGCCCAAGTTAAGCTCTCTTCGAATGGCTTCACTTGTCAACTGATGTTGTCGTACAAGCTCAGCATACAGCTCAGGTTTCATCGGAGTGGTTCGGCTAGTTCCAGCGCCGGACCCATTCATGGCCACGGACGCGCTTCCCTGCTCGAGGAGAGTCACTCGAGCAGTCACTCCTCTTACTTCGGCACTGACGCCTTGTATCGCAGCCGTGAGATCGGCTAACGACACTTCGAGCTTCTCAATGCCTTTGCCATCGTTTCCAGCCATGGTACCTGCACAAGTCAAAGATCACACAAATGTTAGGGTTAGAAATCACCTCACACTCTCCCTCACCTTTGATGGGTAGCACTCGGGTCCACTCAATTTATGGGTTCGGTTTTGGTCACTCAAGGACTTGTTAACAGTGGCTCGTCTGATTGATCGGTCCTCTAAGATCCTTCAAGTTCGACAATAGTCACTGTCTCTTCGGGAAGAGTGAAGTGATGTTCGACTCGATGGAACAGACGCTTTAACTGAGCTCGGGGAGTCAAAAGAAATTACTACGAAAGTTTGGACTTCGGTCACCCCTTCGCACGAGTTCCTATCAGCTCACATGAGTTAGTACGACCTCGAGTATGACATTTACTCAAAAGATCCACTAACTAGAATTTTAGGTACAAAGAAAGTGAGAACCTAGGAGAATCTACCCTTTGATTCCCCTTTGGAATCCTTTTCGATCACACCAACTCTTGTCCGTACAAGAGTGGTCCCTCCTTGGTACGGATAGGGTTTTACCTTATCCACTTCCCTTTTCTCAGCCGACAGATTTCACCTGGGGTTTTGATGTTTAAAATTTACCCCTTTCTTCTTCAATAGAACAGTGACATTTGCTTCGGCGTACGGACAAATCAACTTCGGTTCACTGACCATAAATTTCAACAGATCTGGGTTGCTCTTTCGACTCCGGTTTCATCAACGACGGAGGAAACTCAGTTCAAGTTCTTCGAGCTAAACCCAGCTCGTTCGTGTCGTACACTGTTACGATTTAGTAACAATTTTCCGGCGTACGGACAACGAATTCAAACTCAGAACTTCGATTTTCAAGCAACAAACAAACCCAAATCACTCAAGAACCACCAATCTTCATCGGTTTCAACCAAACACGATATGGTTCGAGTTTCCAGTCACCATTAAAGCTCACAACAGTCCAAAATTTCACCAAGAAACCCTAGTCACAAAATCAGTACGTCAGGTACTAGTTGGAATCAGGAAATAATGGTGAACAAGAATCAATGGTTGTTTTTCCCAAACAACCAATAATCAAACACAATTTTTGAATTTTCTTTTTAACACTTTTTTTTTTTGTAAGGTAATAACACCAACAGTAACACAACCAAATCAAGAACACGAAATGGAAAACAAAGACACAACGCACGAAGATAAAGATAACTTGAACAAGATTTGGGGTTGTAGAAACAAGCCCAAACCGTGCTCTGATACCAAGATGGTGCAATGCAAATCCGAAGGAGATGCTAAGCACAAACGCGGAATTTAAACAAGAAAGGTAAAGATAGAAGCAAGACAAAACTTGCTTCTTTCGAAAGAACAGTGAGGAACCTGTCTCAAAGCTCGATCGAAAGGGACACAAGAATCACCCTAACTATGCAACAATCCTCAAGAGAACATTGCCTCTTGCAAACTGAATGATCAAAGAGGAATGTTCAATCGGATTAACTGAAAGCCACAAGTCCATAAAAGCCCTCACAGGGGTTTGCTCACGACGGAGACAAAAGAAATGTGCTCGGCACTTTCATTAATTCATCAATGTTCAAAAACTGGGTACCTACAATAAAAGGAAACAAGGCTTATATAGGAAATACTAAGGGTAAACTAGTAAAAGGGTCACAGGCGACCAATAGAAATAAGCCACGCAGGGCTGAGTTAAAATGTGTTCGGCAGCCTTGACTTCGGTAAGCCTTGGCTTCGGTTCTCGATTGTCTGCTCGAGCACACTCGTTGTCTTCGGACGCTCAATTGTCTTCGAGCTCATTGTCCTCGGTCACTTTGCCTTCGGGCTCAAATCTGAAGATAATGCCTTCGGTTCTTGAGCCCGGTCACTCAGCTTCGGAGCAATTGTTTTCCTTCGGCCAGGCTAAGTGAACGTGCACATCGTGCAGCAGCTTGGCTTGGCTTCTTGTCATCGGTCTTTCTCGGTGGATCGAACACTTGATCAGCACGTGTTCGGGCTGCATCATTAACTTACAAAATTTGCCCCAGTTGTCATCTTCAATATCTTCAACTTGCTTTGCAAAATTTCCCCAGTTGTCCTTCTTGAGGAAAATAAATATTTTAATATTAAAGGGTCGAACCCGATATAGGTGCCTACGTAATCCACCGCAAGAATCAGACTGTGCGTAGTTCTGCATCCATTTATGCAAGAAATCAATGTTCCTTTGGATAATATCCACATCAGGACCTTGCCAATTTTGTGCGAATTTTGCGCCTTGCTTCTTCTCGACTAGGAAAATCTTATTCAATGCAAATTGCCCCGGTTTAAAAGTCCCTAAACTTGAGTGCATTGATAATTATATTCTGATAAAATTGCCTGTAAACTGTGTCTTATCAGCAAGCATTAACAACTCTTTACGCATTCTGCATCTTTCCAATCATCTTCTAGGGCAATTCAAATAACACTGCTTCAACACCATATACCAACAAATAAAAGCTGCCTAGTTGAAGTTCTAACAGTAGTGTGATATCCAAAGAGCGCAGACAATAACTTTTCAGTGCGTCATTTTTCAAACTGTTCAATTGTTTTGCCATACGTCACAAGCAAAGTTTTGGCAGGTTTATCAATTTTAATTTTGAAACAGAAACAAATATGATCGCAAGCGTAAATAATATAATAAGAATGCGATGTATTTTATTTCAACTCTGATAAAATTTAAAAGAGTTGATTCAGATTAACATAAGCTTTCAAGTACAATGCAATTCAGGGCCTCATTCTGAATTAAAATTGAAAACAATGCTACAAAGTTCAATCGGCAAGTTCTTCTCAAACAATTCTATTAGCTTCTGGTGCTGCATCGTTCACGAGCTAGAGCGTCTACCATAAATCAGATCTTAAATCTCTTGCGTGGTGAATGGTCAGTCACTTCAAAAATCCAACTTCTGCTAGAGAAATAAACAAAACAAAAGAAACCTGAAAGGCCAGCTATGTTAGTTTGCATGTTATTCGTAAGATTGCATACAAGCAAACAACCCCTAGTATTTAATGCATTTTGAGCAAATAAAGCAAGGCAAGCAATTGACATGTAACAATCACAAGTAGTTGAGCGCAAATAAATATGTCAACGCGTCCTAGCCTGTAAGGTGCCTCTTTGCGCCAGAGGTAAGCCTAATCGTCAAATTGCACACACATGTGAATATTATAATGATACAAACCATTTGCCAATACAAAATTGAGATATAAATAAACTGCCATAATTGTCAACTTCTCAAATTTGACATGGCAAATGGCTTGGGGTTCACTATAATATCCACACGATCACATAATATGCAGTGTCATTGGATTTCAATAACCCGTCGACAAAAAAGGCGGTTTCTTAATTCCTGGAAACGGTGCCAAGGACCAGGTCCAAAACTAAGGTGTATATGCATGCATGTACTAAAATCTCCTTCTAAGAGTGGGCTAACGGTTGAAACTGACTCAACCTATGCGGGATAGACCTGGCCTCATAAATCAGTAGAACCGGCTATGACAAAACCAGGCAAAATTCATATCCCGAACTAACTTTGGTGACACGAAAGAAGTTTCAAAGAGTGAGGCAAGGGCAATGCTCTTCCTGCATAACTACCCGTCAAGCGGGTGCCCCGTGATGAAATCGAGGAGGTGAAAGAGAATTGACAAGTTTCCCTGAGGGAGGAAGTGTGAACGCAATGCAGACTTATGCACAAATAAAGATATGCTTCAATACATACATTCACACAATCAATTCTACGCATACTAGTATCGGCATACAATCAAATCAATCAATTAAGCTACGAATACTAGTTTAGGCATACAAACAAAGAAATAGTTAAGCTATGCATACTAGTATCGGCATACAATTCAACACATATACAAATTAATATATAAATAAAGAAAATTCACGAAAATCTTTTGGTTAGAACCATTAAATCATCCCCAGCGGAGTCGCCACGCTGTTGAATCCCCCAAAATACATATTAATATATTTCAAGTGTATTTTCAACAAAATAGGACTCCAAAGGGCTTCTTTGGAGTCGCCACCAAATTTAGGATTATTAGGAACCAAATGTTAATTAAAGAGTGCAATATTGTTCCTTATTTAAAGAAAATTAAATATTACAGATTCTTAGGTAAGTGGTTCTATTACATTCGAAAGAAGGTCCCTAATGGGAGCACTTTCGAAAATCCGCTAAAAGCGGTTAATCAGGCGGTTTTCACAAATTTTAATAAAATAAATAACTTAGAGAGTTTAAAAAAAATATAGGATAAATAAATAAAGAAGTAAATAATAAGTAAATAAAAAATAAGTAAATAAGTAAATAGATAATAAATAAATAAATAACTGAATATTTAATAAAACAAGTAAATTGATAAATAAATAATTTAAATATATATAATAATAAAATAAAGATACCAATTTAATTAAATTTTAATTTCCTATCATTAATTGACAAACGGTTCTTAATACCTTAAATTAATTGGCGAATCCCCAAAGAAACGAGAATAAGTAATTGCATAAAGCAATTTCTAATCATGATAATATAACAATTCCATAATATAAAGCGTCTATCCTACCAGGCTTCTATCATGCAAAGTTCCTAGTCCAGTTTACAGGGATCCTATAACATGGATTCTAATGGGAATAGGGAAAGCGGGAGTTTAGAAGATAGAACCCAGATATAGCAAACTCATGAATGAGCCTTGAATTTTCTAAAGTTTTCATTTTTCGGAAAACTTGAGCCCGAAAATGCAACGCGGATCAAACAACTCCAATGCAAATAGACAATCCCAGTTTGTGAGTTTTTACCTACTCGATTCCGGGGAGTTCATGTCAAAGACAAGATAAGGAAAGGATTAGCATCCGGACGAGAAGTAAACAAGAAACTGGTTTGATACAGAAAGCACAAAAATTTTTCTGTACAGTAAATGTGACCAAACAAACAGGTTAATTCAATTGTGAGAAGATGTATTCGAGCTCAAACCACCGATGTAAACTTTAATTTCAACTTTGCCAGAAATAAAGAAAGATGAAGAAAATAAACCTTATAGGATCAGAGGATAGCCAAACTTAACTATACTTGTGTATATTTTAAGATCAAGCAAGCTAAGAATTCAAACTCTAAAAGAAACATGAGCTAGAGACATGCATCATTTTCAGTTTTAAACTTAATAGAGGGCATAGTAAAACTAAAATCTTAGGATTAACTAGCTCACTAAACGACATTTGAAAAGCTGATTTAGGAAAGAAACTAGACAGTTGGAAATAAAAACCAAAGAGAAAACATGAAACAAGAGAGACAAGCACATATTAGTTGGATCAATACATATAAGCTGCTGCAACCTACATGAATCAGAGAATAACCAGATTTGCCTAACAAACTCCTTGAGTTGCGACCTGAAATCTTAAAAGGACTTGATGGAGCTGCAATCTGCAAACATATATCCTACTACCACAATATACTTTCAAAAACAAACCAGGCAAAACATTCCCTGAATCCTCTAGACTCCCTACCACTCCTTTTAAGAAAAGCATAGCAGATCCTGAGACAATCCTCACACAGCTCCACCTAACAGGAAGAATCTTAAATGACCTACTCGCACACACTCCCTGCATTTTGAAATAGGAGGAACAACCCCTAAAAATAGAAACTGAAACATACTAGACTACCTGCAGACCACTAGAACACTTCTAACTAACCTGCAACTAATTCAGCTCCCTCTTCTTCTTTTTACTTCATCAGACAGAAACACACTAAATATCACCTTATAACTTGACCAAAAACAGGGAGGAACAACACTCCAACACCTGAACTACTTCCAGCCTAATCTACACTTCACATAACGCTTCTCTATACTCTCTAGCTCACCTCTAACACCCTGCACACATACATACTGCTGGAATGCAGCAACATACACACACCTCTGCACAATACACAACATACCGCACAGAACCAAGCAAGAACAGAGAAAAAGAACATTTTTGAAAATGAAAACTTGTAAGAAAATACTGAAAGGGATTGGACAACTAAACTGCTCTAATTCAATAAACAGAAACAGACTTCTTCCTCCTTCTAACTCACAACAAATCCCTCACCAATACACACTTTTAGACCTGCTGCATTGCCTCCAAACAAACTCCCTAAGCACCTGCACATACATACTGTATATACACACAACTCCCTGACCTCACAAACACACCTGCTTGAATACTGAAACACACACCTGCTCACTCACACTAGCTAAACTGCCTTCACACTCACATGCACACACCAGAACTAAATCTGGGCAGCCCCATTAACATTTTAGCACATCAGCCTGAATTCCTCTTATGCAAACCAAACCCCAAGAACCACTCCTGAAATCAACCTATACATCCAAGATCTGCAGCAACAACTACAACCTATTCTCCGACCTAAAACAGCTTCAAAAACTCATTACAACTCTTCCTAAACACCATCAGACCTGAACACAAATCAGAATACTACTTGCCTCATCATGCAACAAGAAAAAAATTCCATACAAACTTCTACACTACCAATAAGCTAACCAACGCAGAAATAACAAGCACCCTAGACTTCCTGACATCACAACTACATCCCTGAACCTATTCCCCAACCTGAACTGCCTCACACACACATCTTTTATCCCAGCCAAACCAGAACTCTAACAACCACCTACACATCTCTAGGACTACCAGAACACCACCTCACTAAGCTGCCCTTACAACAATCTGCAGACACAAAAAGAGACCTCCCTCACTATCTATAGCACTCACTATAACAAGTTGAAAACCCCTCCAAGAGCTGCAGCATCATACAAGGCCTGGACCTTTTTCAAACACAGCCCAAAACCTTCAGCAGACACTTCTCAGCCACCCTAGACTCTCTCACTTACACACAAACCCCCTGCATATACAGCTCACACACACAGGCCCTTATACAAACCTGCAAACACCATATCTCCCTTACACTAAACTTTAAACAACTAAAAACCACCCAGAACATCAACACCTACACCTACAGCCACCTTAGACAAAGCAGCATCATCATATAATAGGCAAATAATCTCCAAAGAAAAATAATGATATCATCTTCTTTTAACATTATCTCAGTATTCCGACTTAAAGAACATGTTCTTTTGCGACTAAGCCATCAAGATTCAAGCTTTTGCTCAAATAGAGCTCAAAAATGATGTTTTAACTAGCTTGCTACCAAATATTATCTCAAAGATTTGCTTATACAGTTGGATACATAAAAAGAACACATATAACTTGAAACCCGGAAAGAGCTAAGTAAAAGTTGAGGTTTTTTTTACCTATTTTGGAGCAGCGAGCTAGGGCGAAGAATTGAAGAATGCAACTCGAAATAAACTGACGACTTAAATGAGGTCGACGACTTGAATGGTGACGCGACGACACAATGAAAGATCAACCGAAGTAGTGACACTGTTTGTTTTTAACTTAAAACTAAGAAAAGAAGCTTATGTGTATATATGCTGCCTTCTTTCCATTTTTTTTTTCTATCTATGAATCTCAGGAACTTGAGAACTGACTAAGAACAACGAGAATATTCCCTTATATATTTGAAATGCTAGGGTTTGGGCTGACGTTTTGAAATTCAAACTTTTTTCCCCAAAATTGACATTTCACCTTTGAGATAAGGGTTTGAATCGTCTATTCCCCAAAACATAGTACGATTCTTGCCCTTATCCCAAAAGAAAATGTCCGTTGGGATCAAACAATGGCCCGGATCGATCCCAGTTCAAAATAGATGGTTGAGATTTTGCTGGATTAGCTTTTGTATTGTAATGGTAAGGTGGAAAGAAGGGGGGCGGGGGGACCAGCTGACCTGGATTTTGGCTGCTTGTGGTATGATTTTGGGGGGATTAATTGACGGATCGATCGGGGTTTTTAATGTTCTGAATGGGGTTAGGGGAATTGGGGTGGATCAGGTATTTTCTGAAACTTGGAGGTGATGTATATAACATACATGCAGAGTTGCATAAATAAGATGTATTTCAGATATATAACACTTTTAGCCTCCTATTTAAGGAAAAATAAATTAAGAAGTAGGGTTGCGCAAGTAGGCTAGCATTTAGCTTGTCTTCACATTTGGCCTCTTTTTTTTTCAAAAATTAATTGATTTTCTTTTATTATTATTATTTATTTTAATTTTAAATTTAACCTTAATTATAAAATATCGCAATAATTTATTAATTTTAAGGAAATTTCGGGACAAATTTGGGTGCCAACACCTGAACACCAGAGAAATCCTTGCAGAGAAGCCTCACGACAGCTGAAAGGGCCAAGCATCCTGACCCCCCATGACAAGAGGAATATCAAAGCAACAAGAGCACACCGCAACCAGTTCACATGCTATGATTAAGACATTCCGATGAACGTCATTAGAATCTCGATCAAACTGCATGACTCGGGGGACTCGATTCATCCAATCACGGATGGAAGGAAAAGAAGAAGAAAATCATTGATGGTCTTTTCCGTAGAATTTTCTTATGAGCTATCCATTAAGAATAAAGGATTTTTTTTGGGAATATAAAATCAGGATCAAAGGCAAATATTTTTGAAGATAGAAAAGCCATTCTTTCGTAAGTTACTTTGAAGAAGAAGAAGAAGAATTTTTCTGAAGAAGATTTGTGATTCTACCACTATCACAAAGCCCTTATTTATAGGTTGTAAGAGACAAAAATGGATCATAAAACGGCCAAGTGTAATTATGGCTTGAGATATGAAATGATTCGGCGCAGTTTGGAAAGGTGCATGGAATTGACATAAACAAATCGGATGAAGACACGCGGAGTTCTCAAATAAATCAACATCATTCTTTGTCAAAGAGACTACAAGTTTCAAGGAGTCAGAGTGATATCTTTCACACTACTTTCACTTCCTGATTGCTTTCGTCAACACTCAACAAGTGGGGGAACTAACTGTGTAGGAAGAAATACGCCACCTATTATTACGGGGATAAGAGTCAAGCTGGGGAGACTAGACTTATCCTACAAGTTACTAGGTACAAAGAATAGATACCAATTCTACGAGTTACGACCGTTCAGGCGTATGACGCAAGGCATACATCCTGCCGCCTTTGGGTTACAGTATCCTAGTTAGGGTTTTGTATACACCACCACCTTGAGTTTATAGGCCCATGAGCCTCATTAGTCTTTTTATTTTTATCATAATTAGGACTGGGTAATCACTACTATAAATACCCCTCCTTATATTGTATTGTTCATCAAGCGATTCTCTACTGAATTCGACTGTTCTCAAGGAATAAAACTTTGTACTTAGTTGTATATTATTTTCCTCTCTATTTACTTACTTTTTCGTCGTATTTTACTATATTACTTGTGACCCATTCGTAAATTTAAGTGTTTTACCTAGACGTCCAATTTTAGGTATAAACAATGCCGCCGAAGGGAGTCCCCTGAGAGAAGAATCGAAATCCCCCCCTTTTCATGCTTAAGATTTTTTTGCATCTAAGTTCTGAACATTTGCTTGTGTTTTGTGGGTGTTATGATATGTTTTGTCTCGTTTTAAGGCTTTTTAACTTGAATAACTTCTTAATTTATTTATGACAATTTAATTTTCACCGTCAAAAATTTATTAAGTAATGCCTTTGCTAAGTCGTGCCTTCAAGAGCGTATGAACCTAAAGGTTAGGCGGCTTCCAGATGACCTGTATGTTCGAATGTCTAGAACATTTATCAGTGAGCCTGCTCATGCAGTTACATCCGTTGTGTGCGCCAGTGTTTGGCGGCTTGCATTGCGTCTGTGATAGACGGCTGTTTTGCACCCACAGTGGGATGAATTTAGCTCGTGTATGTAACGGGGCATTTTTGTGTTCCAACTAAAACGTCTTTGCTTGTATACTCGAGTATTTTAAGACTTTCTGGCACTATAGGGGCGGGCGTCCCCACCGGCATATTGGTGCCGTTTGTTGAATTGCGGAGTTCAACTTACGAATAATGCCTGGTGGCTGAGCTAGACGTGATCTAGCTCAAAACGAGCAGTTTAACCTTCTTTTATCACAAAAAGTGAGCGTATTAATTCAACTTGAGTTTGGTCGGGGCTATGAATATTTGGATCGTAGATGGATCTGAATTGTAAAACTAACTAACTAAAATAGTAGTTTTATTGATAAATAGGGGCGCAAGGCCTGAACTATTGTGGGTGAAAACCCGTAACACAGCTAATGAGTATGAAAATACTGTGATCAAAATTAAAAGTAACTAGAGACTTAATTAAAGTAAATACGGACAAGAATTATACTTCCAAGTTCCCTACTCCTTCTCTCTCCCTCCCGAAAACGCATCAATCAATTGAATAATCGGTGTAATCTTGGTTGATTGATTTTTTGGGGTCTTCATTGGCTCTAGGGGAGGTCTGCCTTTGGTGCCCTTTCAGGGTCAGATGCTCCTAGCACCGCTGTCACGTAGCACTCCCTTGCTGCTTCCTAATCTCCATTGATCCCTTTTATTCCACTTGGTGGGGTGCTTGCGTTTATGATTCCAAGTAAATGGCACTGCTTTGATTTGGTGGATCCACGGTCATTCTACGATTGTGTTGTATGGGACCCCTTCTTTGATTACCTAAAAAGATGAAACATAATTTGCTCCCGGAATGTGCGTAGCAAGGTTGATTTCCCCAACAGATTTTTCACAGGATTTGTTAAAGCCTGCCAGTGTATAGACACTCTGAGTCATTTTGTCTTCAATTCCCATTTCCTATAGGGTTTCCCATTTAATGAGGTTCATGGTGCTGCCAGTATTAACTAGGACACGCTTGACGTCCGTACCCTCTATTTGGAGTGTTATGACCAAGGCATCGTGGTGAGGAGTGTCGCAACTAGTGCTATCCTCGTCACTGAATAATATCATTTCTTCTCGGGCGTTACCCTCATCGGATACTGCCCCACCGTGCTTGAGTGATGAAGCAGTGTCGGGCAACCGACTATTGTTGATGGACTTTTTAGGCTCCGGCAAATTTGGGGGTCCATCCAGACTCCTATTTTTTGGCATAAGTCTGCTTTTCTCTATCGGTAAGTAAGTCCATCAAATAGCATTTATCGAGGAGACTATGAACACCGAGGATCAGGGTCCTGCAGCCAGCAGTCTCATGTCCCTGATCCCTAAGAACGTCGCAGTAAAGGTTTTTGTTTCTTCCGCCAGGTTTGGCCCTCATGTTGCTGGGCTAACGCACTTGGGCGTCCTTCATGTGATCCCTCATGAACTCCACAGTGTTAATGTGCAGTCCTAATTCTTCAAACCTATCGGGTACCCAATCTATGTTGAATGACCCCTTGTGAGGTTGCGCCGGAGCCTTCTTGTTTTCCTCCCATTTTTCGACTGGTCTAGGGAAGTCATCTTTGTAATCTTTTCTACTCTGTTTTCCCGTGTCTCCATCTCTTGGTTCTTCATTATATCCCCATTTCTACCCTTAACGGACAACGTCTTCGGGGATTTAGCGAGCTTCTACAGCAGGGACAGAGGACTGCTTAGGCTCCAAGCGCAGCTTCTTGGTGTACCTCTGATGCAGCATTTTCCATGTTGACACAGGGTGTTGAGTTAAACTCCACTGCAACCCTAGTAGCTAATGATCTTCTGGAATTCAGACTTTAACCAAAAGTTACTACAATAATGTTATTGGGAAATGGAGGAAGCTCCATGCGTTTCTTCTAAAACCTTTCTAGGTAATCCTTTAGTAATTCATCGTCGCGCTGGTGAACGTCGAAGATGTCCTCCATGCTGCATCTGGGTAAATGACTCGATGGAGCCCATCGGTAGCTGAGTATACCAAGCAAGGGCGCCCTTAGTCAAGGTCGAGCAAGACCTCTTTACCAGAGCAGATTGGATTTCATCCTTAGAGATTTCGTTGCTTTTGACGGCTGTCTAGTACGTGGAAATATGCTTGTCTGGATCCATTGTCCTGTCGTACATTAGGTTATCCGACAGGAAGAAGTGCTTTACTACATACGCGGATCGGTGCAGTGCTTGCTTTGTATGCATGCTTATAAAACTTCTGCTCATCTACGGTGGTAACCTGAGGTGGAGCACCTGGTAGTTACTAATCCGATCGTGGATGGCCTTCATCTCTTTTAGGATGTTCTGAATGATAGGTGTTCCTTTAAGGTCTTGATTATTAACTGTCATTGAGCCTCTAGAGGCGGAATCCATGTTGAGCCTGCGGTAGGAACGAATGTTATTGAATCGTTCATGGGCGTTGGTCCTCGCAGGGATGCTGGCCTCTGAGACGATCCAATGAACATCGCTCTTAACTTTTAGGTCATTCCCTCAACTATGTTGACCGAGTTCTGCTCTGCCCGTTCTGATAGGGTTTTGATGAGATTAATAAGGAAAGCTCTAAAATCAGAATTACCTTCGCGCGGTTGATTTCCTTCACCGTCGCTGGCTATATATACAGTCTCCTTGGCAGGATCCTTCGGATGTATGCTAAGATCGCTAGGATCCTATGCGGACTAGTCTACTACATCGGTCGTGTTCTTTGGGATGTTATCGTTGTCGTCTGATATGATTGCGCTTTTTCCTTTGTAGAATACCTACAATTGCTTGGGCCCCACAGTGGGTGCCAAACTGTTTAGGCCTAAAATTGGACGTCTAGATTAAACAATTAAATTTATGACAGGGTCACAATTAATACAGTATAAATGATGGAAAAAGTAAATAAATAGAGAGAAAAGTAATAAATAAGGAAGTAAATAGTATTATTCCTTGAGAATAGTCGGATTCGGTGGGAATTGCTTGATGTATAATACAATGTAAGGAGGAGTATTTATAGTAGATGTTTACCCAGTCCTAATTATGGTAAAATACAAAGACTAATGAGACCATAGGCCTATGAACTCAAAGCGGTGGTATATACGAAACCCTAACTAGGAGACTGTAAATCCTAAGGCGGTTGAGATGTGTGGATGAAGTCTACCTTTGTAATGCCAGGCTGAGAAAGGGGGGATAGCACTAGAGAGTCGGGAACTTTCACTGCAACTGAAGAGGCTCACACCTTGCGTCTTACGCTCGTGCTGCCTGAACGATCATAACTTGTAGAGCAGGCGTGTAGCCTATGTGCCAGGTGACATGTAGGATAAGTCTAGTCTCGCCATCTAGAGTCGTATTCCCGTAATAGTAGGTGACATATTTTTTCTCACACACACATCCATTTGCATATACTTAAGGTAATTTGTCTTGTGTAGCTTAAGTTGTTACCAATTAACCTTACACGGTGCCTGATTATTAGTTAATTTTTAAATTCAAATTCTTTGAACAAGATGGCGTCAGCTCCTTAACGTAATAACGACTAACAACTTTTTCACATCCCATCTCCCCGTTCCACTTTCTGATACTGATTCTAAACCTTCTCTATTCCATTAAGTTATCAGATGTGCATGTATTTGTCTATCATTGTTCGTATCATCTAAACACAAACAAATCATCTGAAAAACTCTCTCTTCTCTCACATAATCTCTCCCAAAAATGCCTACCGTTTCAACGAACATCACCAACCCTTCTTCTCCTAAATCTAGATTTTCAAAGTTGAACCAAAGGGCTAAGCAACTTGCTTCAAGCCGATTAGTGGCTAAGGCAAAAAAGTTCGCATTGCTAAGGCAAAGGAAGGTGTCTGAGGAAACAACTAGCAAGGGGGAAGGTTTGCCTACTACGATTATGGAAGAAAAGGTTGTGGCGGGTCAAGAACACGTCCAAAAATTGAAAAGCTAAACTCTAGTTCTCCTATCGCTACTGTTGTTATCGAGAATATTGTAGCCTCTGAGCCCATAGTAGGTTTACGAAAAGATGGTGTTGGTGTGGTACTGATGTAGAGAAGGAGGTGGTGAAAGAAAAAGAAAGTGAAATTCTTGAACATGCAGAGGGGAAAATAGGTGATGAGTTGATGAAGGAACAAGTCAAAGAACCTGCATCTAAGACTGGTCTCTTGAATGAAGTAACTGTAGTGAGGGTAGCGGACTTGACAGATTCTGCTGAACTATCCAAGGAACTTATGAAAGAACCTAGTTCACCGACCGAATCTCTGGCTGGTGATGACGCAGATCTGGAAGACATTGATAACTATGAGGATGATAATTTGAACGGTGTAGGTTACATAGATCCCCTGAATATGGGTTGCCAGAGGATGAAGGGCTTAACCCAACTCCTCGAGATCTGAATAGTTCTTCTAGTGAGACTGAGGTAGTGGTTGTGCGTGAACCTAAAAGACCTGAGGAGGAGGTTGTTGTAAGGTCTGTGAAAAAGAGAAGGCTAGTAAAGGGAGGTGAGCATGTGGGTAGTTCTAATGTTTGTGATTCTAGAAACTATGGTGGTGATGCTGGTGAAACTAGTAAGAAGGCTAGTGGTCATACTAGGAGACTGCTACTCGAGGTTCTATAAGGGAACAATAGAGCAGAGCTGTTAAGAAACCTGAGGTGCGCGGGAAAGGTTTTAATGTAAAGATAATAATTTGAGATGGGAAGGAAGAAAATGAAAGAAGAATGGACTATCTCAGAGATTTGCCCCTAGTGAAGGGTAAAATTCTCGCAGACCTTGAGTTGAAGGGCATGACTCAGCTGGTGGAGAAACTGAATGCTCAAGGTTGGCAAAACTTGTTTCGCGAGGAAACTCGTAGGTGTATGAACAAGAAGTTGGTGAATTTTACACTAATTGCACCATTAGTGAGGGGATTATGACGACCATCATGAAAGGTCTATGAGCTGAGAGTGATTTCAAGTGTTTCTTCTAAAGGGTATAGTGAGTATTCGAGAAACCTGCGGTCTGTGAGAGGTGATTGAGTGTTTGCTTTGGAGATATCCAGAAAGTTTTTTTGGGACACCCAAGTTGCTGGGAGACCATTCTATCAGTTGCTTTTTGAGTTTGTGCTGAAGAACTTGTTGCAGAGGTCAGAGCACAGAAGTGAGGCAAATTTCCTCAACCTGACATATATGGACCTGCAGGATAGAAAGATTCATATAAATCTACCTGAGCTAATAATAAAGCACATAGGTAGGATGGCTGATATGAGTGTGCGAAACACGCCGTGGTTTATGGGTTTCTTCTTGGCAAGGTGTTTGAATTTTGTGGGGTGTCTATTGGTAAGTGGATTGAGCCGGGCCATTATGACAGTTTTGGGAGGAATATGCTGAAGTCTTGTGATTACAGACTGGATGGTGAACCTACAGAGGAACCAAATAATTTGGATGAGGAACTTGAGGAAGCGCCTGTTGAAAGGCTGGACAAAAGAGTTGATGTCTACATGAGGCAGTTGGAGAGGCAAGCAGATGAGTTAGCATGGATGAATGCTGTGCTGGACGCAGAGCTGGAATGAGAAAGAGTAGGAAATTCACGTAATATTGCCAAGTTGCTTGCTCATTTTCACATCCCTGATAGCCCCTAGACTTGAACCATTCCCTTCCTCATTTCCCTTAGGTATTTCTAATTGATGGCATGTTCAATATTATCTTTTGGTTATGTATTGTTGATGATATGTCTAGATGTTTTAAGACGGTTGGCTCATAATATGTTTAATATCCTTTACTATTATTTGTTGGCGCTTTATGTCTGAAACAGGTTCATAACTTGATAGGTTGGCTAGCTGCCTATGGCACTAGAGTTAACTTAATCTGTTTAAGTTATGCAGGTTCATGAACTGTGAACTTTTTGATGATGCCAAAAGGGGGAAGTTAGATGTTGTTTACACTTTTTATATATGTGACCTAGTTCTGCTAACATCTTTATTAACCTAGTTCTTATTTAGTGTTTGTGTATACAGGTTCTTGTGTTAACCATTAGTGAGAAACATAGTTTGTCATCATCAAAAAGAGGAAATTTGTTGAAGGTATAGGTTTTGATGATTGATAAAGGACCGGATGCTGACTGAACGTGGGAAAGGTTCATTGTTGGAGTTTGAGTTATTGTTGTTGAAGTTGAGTTCGAGTTCGAAATCAAAGAAGGAAAAGGAAAAAGCTGAAGACATCTCAATCCAAGTTGAAGTTGGAAAAGCTACGAAATGGCGCTGGAAAGAAGTTTCCAAGGCGGCAAAGGATTAGAGACTTACGCAAAATAACTTAGGTTTCAAAGATAGAAGTTTTGTAAACATTTTAAGGAATGGATTCCAATCTGGAAAAGAAGTTCTAAGCTAAAATGAAATAGGCTTATGTGAACTATATAAATACACATTTTTTTTGCCATGAATATAACACACTCAAGAATTCTCGTATGAGCAAATAGAGAGTATTTTTTGAAGATCAATTGTGTGCAAGAATAGAAGCAAGGCAGCAGAAGTTGACACTCAAATTTATCCCGAAATTCTAAAACTTGTCTCCAATATTATAGGTAAGGGTAATTTTGAAATTAGAAAAAGGGCAATAAAAGACCAAAATCGCAATATGTAGCCTAAATCCCGACCTACTTATGTAATTCTTACCTATTAACTAAACCCGCCCCTAATCTCCTTAACCGAACAAATATTTTCCCTTTTTAGAATAACCCTAGAAACGTAAACACGCCACTGCCCCTTCAAAAAATCCTCTCTTCAAACTCTAGAAATCCCAAAAACGCCAAAACTCTTCCGTCACTGGTGGTCCCGCGACCGCATAGCCTCAAGCAATACCGTTTCCATCTTTCTCTCTCTTTATTTCTCCAGAAAATAGGAGTTGGTCGTACCATCTCACTTTTTTGCGGGACAAATGAGAAGAGAGGAGTGTAAAACCCTCATCTCATCCATCCAAATCAAAGGATTATGATTTCTATACCGTTGGATCAGCAAATTGAGGCATTTACACTTTTCCTTTCACTAATGTTTTCAGGATGCTATCTTGAGGCTTTTGGATTTTTGGCTTAGCATTTGCTATAGGGATTTTCTATGCCTCAAGCAGCTCTTCAGATTGTCAGAATGGCGGGTATTCAGATTCCAGTTCAGAATGTTACTCCTCCGGGGCATGCTTTAGCTCTAGAGGTAGTAGCAGCAAGTGTTATGCCTTAGGTTGTTCTGGCTGGTCCGCCATGCCAGGTAGTTTTTTCGTTTAGGAACCAAAGAGGTTATATCACTTCATCAGGCTGAAACCTCTACCTTTTTTGGGTCTTTCATCAGAAAATCCTCGAGAGTTCCTAGATCATTGCCAGCAGACATTATAGGCTTTGGGTTATTTAGAGGAGCATAGAGTTGATTATACCTTTTTTTTTTAGTTTGTAGGTCCTAAAGTTTCATGGTGGACTACCCTTATTCTAGCTAGTCAAGGCTTGTCTAAGCTGATTTGGGGCGAGTTCTCTAAAAATTCATAGATAAATTTCATCCCTGTGGAAATCGGGACGAAATGCACCATCAGCTCATGAGATTTAGGACAGGTAACTTGTCTCTATCTAATTATTAGATTCGATTCTTGAACATGTCTCACTATGCTGCGAACCTAGTTCGTAAGCCATTAGAGAGAGTCAGAATATTTTTTGATGGGTTTTTCTCTTTCATTGAGGTCCACAATGGCTCGTGAGATAGAGGTTGGTACTTCTTTTGATATGGCGCTCTTCGATATGAATCCTATTATAATCTAGAGGGGGGAGGAAGAGATGGAGAGGGAGAGAAAGAGGTCCCGTGGTTATGTCGGACGTCCTATTGCCTCTTCTGGAGGCGAAGGCTCTAATTATCAGGGGAAGCCACTTGCCAGGCCAACTCATCTTTCAGCGCATGGTTCCCTGAATGCACCAATACCTCGCGAGGATCAGCCTTAGTTCCCTTTTCATAGCTAGTAGAAGTTCGTTCATCATCGATACGATTCGGGTTGCTTTATTTTTCATAATCATGGCAATCATAAGAAGGATTGCCCCCGAACATTAGCAGGGAGGTGATTGTTCTTTACCATACCCTAGGCATCTGTGCAGCCTCAGGGCAACTCAACCGATTCTTAGCTAGCTAGAGGTGCACCACCACCTGCCAGAGGTCGTGGGCATGGTGGAAGTGTCATTCGAGGGGTAGTTATCACGTTATTTATTCAACTCAGCCTAAGAGGCAGTTCTATAGCTAGGCAGGATATTGAGGCATCCAATGATGTGGTTATATGTATTTTTTTTATTTGTCGGCGTGATGTATATTCTCTAATTAGTTCAGGGTCCAGATATTCCAATTTGTCTCTTTATTTTTCTGTCGGTTTCAGCATTGATTGTAGGTGCCTCCGCAATCTATTATGTGTCTCCACTCCTATTGGAGATTCTATAACAGAGAGCAGGTATATCTAGGGTATGTTGTATCCTTTGAGGGTCGTGAGATCCTAGTAGACCATTTGGCCTTTGATATGGTCGATTTCAACAACATTATTGGTATGGACTGGTTGGCATCGTATTATGATACCCTTGGTTGTCATGCCAAGTCAATTTGACTTTCTCATCCAAGCTCGGTGCCAGTGGAGCGGTAGGATTTTCATATGCCACCCACGGGGCGTGTTATTTCTTCTATGAAGGCAAGGCGAATGATGAATAAAGGATGCTTGGGATATATTTCATTGATTCAGCGCACCAATAGTGATATTTGGTCTCTTGATTCTATTCCTGTGGTGAGGGAGTTTTCCGAATCGATTGATGAATATAGGGTGTTCAGTGCATCTCAATTTAATCCGGGATACTAGTGTGGAGATTGCATCCCTTGACTCTATTATTGTTGTGAGGGAGTTTCCCAACATGTTTTCGAATGATTTGCTTGGACTTCCTCCTGATCGGGAGATTGAGTTCAGCATTGATGTTGTGCTAGGGACTCGGGGGATTTCTATTCCTCCATATTGCATGGCTCTATCGTAATTGAAGGAATTTAAAGAGTAGTAGGAGGTTCTGTTGAATTAGGGATTTTTCAGGCCGAGTGTATCTCCTTGGGGGTGCTCTAGTGCTTTTTGTAAAGAAGAATGATGGTTCTATACGGATGTGCATTGATTGTCGGCAGTTGAGAAAAATCACCATCAAGAGTATGTATCTGTTTTCGTATATAGATTATCTATTTGATAAGTTGCATGGAAGTAAATTCTTTTCCAAGGCCGACCTAAGATCCGGATATCATCAACTAAAGATTAGAGAGTCGGATATACTGAAGACTACTTTTATAACTCGTTATAGATATTATGAATTCTCGGTTATGCCTTTTGGGCTTACCAATTTCCCAACAACTTTTATGGATCTGATGTATCAAGTATTCAAGCCTTATCTATATTCTTTTATCATTGTGTTTATTGATGACATCTTTGTATATTCTCATAGTTGCGAGGAACGTGAATATTATTCGAGAATAATTCTTTGCACACTTAGAGATCGGGAACTCTATGAAAAATTCTCCAAATGTGAATTCTGGCAGGATTTTGTGGCTTTCATGGGCCATATTATGTTTAGTGAAGGTATTAAAGTTGTTGCATAGAAGATTGACACCGTTCAGAATTGGTCGCGCCCTAATCCTCGGTTTAGCAGGGTATTATCAGCATTTTGTGGAGAAGTTATCATCAATTTGCAGCTCCTTTGACCCACGTGACTCAGAAAGCAGTCCTGTTCCGATGGTCGCGTGAATGTGAAGCGAGCTTTCAGAAGTGGTACACTGTGACTAGGTTGAACTGTATTGCATCATATCGCATCGCATTGCATCCCATTTCATATATTAATATGTTATTCTTGCTTTGTATGTTATGTGACATTGTTGCGTATCTTATCTACTGTTTGTTATTGGTTGGACTATGTGATTCCATGGTTAGCTTACATGTCATTCGAGGTTGATACGGAGTAAAATGCGGAAGCTAAAACACGATAAGAGCAAAACGGATCTTGACTTCCTACGAGGTAACCACGAGGAACTAATCTCGAGATACCCTCGATTCAGGCCAAGAACTACCAATGCTATGCAACTAAGCTCAAGACACACTCGGGCCTCGCAAATAAAATGATCGAGTTTGGTTCGAGGTTCAACTAGATCCACTAGTAGATTCAAACCAAAAGCGGTTTCTTTCATAAATTCAAAGAGGTATTACTCTTGAAAGTGTTCATCATTCATCAAAGGTAATCTAGTTAAAATGAAAGACTAAGGGCCCTTTTATAGGTGCCTCACACACATGATATAAAGTCTAAAAGACCCCCAAAGGGGCTAAAAGGATATAAGCCACGTAGGGCAAAGTTAGGAATTACATAGTAACTTAAGTAAAATTCCCGTCAAACAATAGCAGGGGTGGGCGGTCCGCCCCAATAGCCTAGGCGCCAACCTCTTCAGGGGCTGATGGAGGAGCACTGTCAAGTGGGCGGTCCGCCTCATCACATGGGCGGTCCGCCTCTTCCAAATCCAGAGAGCAGTCATTTTGACACTTAGCCGAATTTTGCCAATTTTCAACTAGGCGGTCCGCCCCTTCTTGTAGGTGATCCGCCTCATCCTAGGATGTCTTGAGATGGCTCAAAATGGTCTTGAGATGCTCTTCCTTGGCCTTCGATGGTTGCTCAATTTTCCCCGCATCATGCTCCCCTTCTTGAGAAGATTCATCTTCGAAATCAAGGTGTCGTCTCTCATGTCATCATCATCTCTTCGGGGTGCCCAATTCTCTCATGCTTTGTCCTTTTTGAACGTCACTTTGACATAAGCTTTTTCCAAGATCTCCTTTGCCTTAGCATGGAGCTTAGGACCTACAAGCAACGGCAAGCAAACACAAAACTTCCTACTTCGAAAGTAGGCTAGTGCAAGAAGTGTGGAAAACACACTCTTGTGGTATTACCAAGCATCTATAATAAGCACAAAAATCAAGTCTCCAAGGAGATCATCAAGTACATGGTTTAATGGAAACATGTACTCAACACAAGAATGAGCAAATAGGTCAAGGGAACATGGGAAATGCAAGATCAAGCTATCAAAATCCCCTTGATCCTTAAGCTCAAGATCAACACACCAATCTACCCTCAAAGTGTGATCAACATGTGGAATGGAGTAAGTCAAATAGTGCAAGCTACAACTAGAATCAATTACTCAACTCCCCTTCTTTAGAGCATACTTACTCACACCAAGAGTTTTCTTTTCACCTCGAATTTCATCAAATAAGCAACCCTTCTCAAAAGACAAGCTCTCAAGGAAGGTATGGATAATGGCTTCTTCTTCATCACGACCCCAACAAGCAATAGTATGGTCACTCGAAGAGTCATTTACCTCACTCAAGTTCTCACACAATGGGTTGCCTAAGGAGTCAAACACTTCATACCATGGAGGTTCCATTTTACTACGATCCCTATTCCGATACACTTCACTACCACCAATGAAATTGTCTTCAAACAACGGAAATATAAAAGCATGCACCTCAATTTCATAGTCAAACAAAGGCATAGTATCAAGACTAGGTTCTTTACCCTCACTTGAGGAGTCATCATAGACAACCTTGTCCAATTTATGCAATTTGGACTCCTCAAAGTCACTATCATCCTTACCATAACACATAGTTCCACTAAAGAGAAGATTATGAACAAGGGGTATGATCAACTTCCTCATCTTCCCCTTTGTCATAAATTGTTGGTGTGTCATAGCAAAGGTCACAATCCAAGTCAACTTTCACATCTACACTAGAGAGAGATTGATAGAACAATGAGCTCACATCATGATGTGGCTTAGCATTTCTCTCCACTAGTGATACACAAGTACTCACAAGTTGACTACTGGACTCTTCGCTAGTGGCATATTCACTAGATGCATCACAAGCACCATCTTGCGTTGAGTCATCACAAGATAAGTAACTCGTAGGGTCATGAAAAGATGAAGCAACACTTACATTTGAAGTGCTTCCTTGGTCACTCACATGGCTTGAAGTGTCATGTGCAACTCCTCCTTCATGAAGCTTACATTGAAGATTTTCCTCCTCTTGTCTTTCCTTCCAAGCACATGGTTGCGGCTCCAATGGCTTGTCTTCAATTGTACTTACACAAGAGCTATCACAAGAAAAAGTAGAAGATGAAGAATAGTTAGAACTATGGGTGCTCTCACTCTCAATTTTTCTTTCCTCACCTCTCCTTTCTCTCAATTTTTCCTCAAGGTCAAGTGTAGTTTGTGGTGACAATCCACTCACATCGCTCCTCAAATCCTCTCCTTTTTCCTCTCTTAGATTGTCACCGGTCACTCCCTTAGTTCGCTCTTTCTTTCGTCTCTCATTTTCAAGTACAATGGCATGAGACTTAAGATTGTCTTCATTTGGAATGGAGTGACTCTCACTTTCAACATGCAATGGCAAGACAATAAGATTTTTGGCTTCGGGCTCAAGCACAATAGGTGACTTAACTTTAGCCGCTTCCCTCAACTCCCTCATTCGCTTGTAGTCTTCTCTTACTTACCTTGGTGTCAAAGGTTTAAGCACATACTTCTTTCCATCTTGCTTGACCGTATAGGAGTTGGTTCGGCCATCATGTACCACACACCTATGATATTGCCATGGTCTCCCAAACAAAAGATGGCAAGCTTTCATCGGGACCACATCAAATATGATTTTGTCTCTATAGTTTCCAATGTTGAACTCTATCGACACTTGTTTCACCACTTTCAACTCACCACACTCACTTAACCATTCTAAACGGTATGGCTTTGGATGCTTTAGAGTAGGCAATTTCAATTGGGAAATCAAGATTTGGCTCACTATGTTGGCAGAACTCCCCGAATCAATAACCATTGAGTACACTTGCCCCATCACACGATATCTAGCATGAAAAAGGTTTTCTCTTTGATCATTTTCCACTTCCTCTTCCATGAATATGGTACTCAAACTTTTCCTAACCACTAAGAACAAGTTAGGATCATCCCCTTCGGCTGTAGCCTCTTCACAAGCAACTACATCACTCTCCTCATTTTTGGGCTCACTCTCGTGTTCATATACCAACCCATCATCCATAACAATAATTGTCTTTTGGGTAGGAAGGCTCAAATAATTAGTACTAATCAAGTAGGAATGTTACTCTAATAGTACTAACCGGAAGCAAGGAGCAAGTAAAATCCTACAAGAAAACTACCAAAAAATTGGTTCAGGGGTCAGGCCCTCTACCCAGAAATTGAGGCCCTCCACCCAGAAACTGAGGGGGTCCGCCTGGACCAAATTCTAGAGAGCTGATTTTGGTGAGGCGCTCCGCCTAGCACAGAGACGGTCCGCCTGGCACTGTTCTTCAGCTTCTTCAACAACGTGTTTTATCAATTTTCAACCCAAAATTTTCGATGATTTCACCTTGTTTCCCAAAATCAAAGGTACCCATTTGTGTTTTCAATCACTATAATTAAACCCCAATAAAAAATGACAACGCTCAACACACACCTCGGCTTGAGGTGTGAACGGTCATCGCAATATAATTTACCCAACTAGGAGTCGGGGTCGAATCCACAAGGAACAAAGTGATGCGATCAAAGTAGTGGAGGAACTAAACCTATTTGACAAAGCCAAACTAGGATAACAAGGTGATGGAACGATATTAACAACTACAAACTACACTAGGAAAGCAAGTAAATGTGATCTATGGCCTTCTCACAACCAAGGAAGTCAAGTTTTGAGCCTAGGACGCAATTATAGCACGGGGTTTATATATTATTGCCGGGTCTTTCTAATGTAATCCCTAGAATCCTTCCGGCCTAGAAGGGATTTACCTCAACGGCACTCGTCAAAGCCATAGTTGAGCTTGTAAAGCACTACCCATTACCCGAGGAAAGAAGTCCTCTTCCGAGCGTAACTTGTTTTAGATGAGTTAGTCTATGAAATAGCCTATCAACCCAAATCCTCGCTAGCTTCACTATTCTACGCTAACTAATCTCTCCTGAGTCTTTAATTAGCAAAGTAGACGGGCAACTCAAGTATCGCGAGCACAAGAGCCAAGCAATCAAAATAATGGAAGCTAGATAATCAAAACCCAACAATATAAATTCCTAGTCATGACTCATTCATATATTCATGTCCAAAATCATATCAATTAACAACACAAATAGTCATGAAATATACTCACAAAATCAATTCTTCAATAACATCAACAACACCCAATATATTCAATACGAAGCATGAAAGTAAAGAAAGGAGTACTAATGGTTGAGAATTTCTCAATTAGTTGCTCCAAATCTTCACCCTCTTGGTGTTCTTGTTGATGGATCCTTGCTCCAAGGTTGGAAAAATAGCCAAAGATATGTAAACTATGGTAAAACTATCTATTTGTAGTCCCCAAAGTAATTACCATATTTTTCCCAAAATTATCCCTAGGTTAAAATAAAGAAATGGCTGATTTTTCGTCATATAGCCACCCTGGTACTGAAATTGACCCGCTAGCCACATTTTCACTGCTCAACTTAGTCACTGTTTCATGCATAGCCACTTTTTGCTGCGTTTTTGACAGACTAGCCAGCTTTCTTCTTTTTCTTCAACTTGACTTCTTTTTGACTTGTTTCCTCCATATCTCTTTTCCAACATATTCAACCTACAAAATACAACAAAACCATGATAAATGCACTTATTTCATCAATTTAACACAACAATAACTCAAGTACAAGTATGTAATGTGTGGTATTTTAGCCACACATCACACCCCCAAACTTAAACTATTTCTTGTCCTCAAGCAAAGTACACACAACTAAATTCCAAATTGCATTTCAATCTATTCATGCACCTTTTTACTAAAGACTCAACAAGTCAAAAACACTTTTAAGTTCAACAACAACAAATGGCATCGGTTGGTACCAACAATTAAGCCAAGCCATGTGAACTACACCTTCTTTTCGAACCACTATATTTTCAAACCAAGTGCTCATCAATGATACAAATCAAAAGGCAATCAAGTCATGACACTAGACTTTCAAAGTTTGCCTCTTTGTCACAAGAGCTCACTTCTTTGCTCTCTTACCTCAATTGGAAAATGAAACAAAGTCCTCAACTCAACTTCACAAGTGCCCTCACCACACAAGAGAGTATCCCAAACACGCAAAAATGCAATATTAAACACAAATGGGATATATGATAGAAGAATTCACTCACTCTCTCAAAAGAAGTTCAACTTGCACACTAGAGATACCATAAGTTTGCCCTTCATGTACATCTCCACTAATGTAGGAATGCTTGACCCGAAATCAATTAGGACTTTGTTAGGGTTGCAATGTAGGCTTTTGGTCAAAGGTGGGGTAAAATTTGGGCAAATAGTGACTACACACCTCCTTGAGAACTACACCGTACAAAAATTGAAAGCACGCTTCATTTTTCTTGCACTTACACCTTGCTAAATTGGGGATTATACACTAGTCTTCCCCTCTTTATTCATCAATTCCATTTTTTTCTTTCTTTTCTTTCACTTACTTCTTTTTGTTTCTTTTCTCTTTCCTTTCTTTTTCTCTTTTTTTTTTTCTATTCAACTTACTTTTGTTGCTGTTTCTTTTCTTTTCTTTTCTTTTCTTTTGATTTTCATTAACTTACTTTCACCATAACTCGTGCCACCCCCAAACTTAGGTTTTTGCCTAAGTTGCACGTCTTTCAATGCACTCAAGGAGGTAGGGCCAAAAAGAGGGTTAGTGCTTTAAGAACTTAGAATTGGTCCGGGTTAATAATATGGTTGCCAAAAGAAAGGATATTAAGCTCAAAGGGGTTGACTAAGGTTATAATGCAAGGGTAGGCTTTTTAGGTTACTAGCGGGCCAAAGAAAGCCTAAAATTATTTTTTAAGTCAAGCACCACCTAGGATTTCGCCTCGAAGCACACTTAGGGCAAGTTCTAGATCAAGAAGCACACACATGAACACACCAAAACCTCACCACACATGGCACAAGTAAAGCAAGGAAAACAAGTATATTCAAGTCCCAATCATGGCTATTAAGCGTCCAAAGTTTACTCATAGCCTAATGAGAGTTAATTAGTGATATAAGAGTCAAAAGTTGAACTTAAAGATCATAGCACAATTCACCAACTAAATTTTTCTATCCTTTTTTTCAAAACAAGCTCACATGACAAGGATTAAATAATGGTGGAACCAAACATGCCAAAAATTGGCCAAGGGGCAAAAATCCACGACTACTACTATACTACTAATTAAATCCTAAAGATGCCCGGTTCAACACAATTACTTCCTTGGAAAAGAACCATGGCAAAGAAAAACCAAGGAGGTTATTTCAAAATTTTTGTACAAAAATGGTATTTACAATGAAAAAGGTTGTTTGAACCCAAATGAGGCTTTTGCACCCAAGTGGGATGCCTACGTATCACACAAAGGTGAATCAGATAAAAAGAAGCAACATCCCAAGCGTAGTTCATGGGAGTACTTTTTGTTTTTGAAAGTTTTTTTCTTTTTCCATTTTATGTTTTTTTTTTGTCTAAACAAGATACAAGAATTAACTAAAACTCAAACAAAATAAAACTATCATTAATAAAGAAGTTTAATATTCCTAAAACAAGAAAGATTAATTCTACCAAAATCATCAAGTCAAACAACATCATATCACCACAATTTATCCAAAAATTAAGCTCCTCCCCCCAACTTAAAATATTGCCTTGCCCTCAAGGCAACCAAACAATAAAAAGCAAAGTTAAAAGGGGCTCCCTGGAATGTGTCTCTGAGAATTTGTCTTGCTTTCTCTTCCTTCTTGCATTCTTTGAATTGACTGTCCCTTTCTCCATGTGTTTAAGAAGCTTCAAAATTCAATTTCCTCTGTTTCCATTGATTCCTTACTTTGTTGTTCTCCTCTTCTTGCTTTCCCATTTTCGAGTTTGTATCGCTTGTCATATTAATCCACCAGTAATATTTTGAAACCAAGGCAGACAGACTTTAACCACCTGAAAAGATAAGAGCAGACTGCACGCATTCAAAGCTGATCACTCAACAACAAAATCATAGGCAAACTCATTTTACACACTTAAGAGCTCAAAAGATTAAATGTTAGAAAGAATACGCTATGCAGGTAATTTATCGACCAGCTCAGGGCAACAGTTAAAACTCATTCTTTTTGAACATGGGTACTCAGATTTCCCCATGTTTTTCAACACAATTCAATCTCTTTTTAACCACTCCAATAATCTAGATTCACTCATCACTGTACCAGATCAATTACCATCCAAAGCAGAGCTCAACTAACATTTTTAAGAACAAGCAGTACAAGCTCAAGCCTAGTACAAAACAATTTGAAACTCATTAGGGACAAGAGCTAATTCTCTCTAACAGTGAACCACTCTCCTAAGACCAAGAACAAATTCTACAATAGTGAATCCCAAAAAAATAACCACAAAGCTAAGCGAAATTCAATCTATAGTAGCTTTCCATCCAAATTTGTAGCATGTGCGAACATCCATTTCACAGTAAAAGGCAAATCAAGAGGATTTCCCAACCTTTCAACAGTATCATTCACAAGTAAACTAAATTTTTAAGCACTATGATTTTAGGAAGAGGCAGCTGGACACCTATCATAGACAAGCCAACATAAAACGGCTCACTGAACACAACCCACATATAATTTTAGCACAAAACTCAGAATAGCAGGTATAGGAAGACAGTTTCTAACACCAGCGGATGCATAAACACGAACCACCCTTATTGGAAAATGATTTTCAGATCAATTCACTCCAATTATTTTTCTGAAACATTAGCAAATCAAAGAACTCACTTCTTTAGGCTTCAAACAATCACAATTCAGAGAAACACACACAAATACACAAATATCAGATTCACCAAAATTTGTTCAGTTCTTGCTCATTCCAGATAGTGATGTTAAGCAGTTACTTGAACACTTTATATGATCACACATGTGTATTCTAAATACATACACACTCAGTTTCAATTCCTACAGGGCATAGTTCCCTCTGTGACATTATGTTAAACATTTACCAAGCATAATGAAAGTTCAATGAATCGGAAGCAATTGGGTACATCAGACTTCCCCAAATTTTCCCTACGGACAGCACTCACAGATGAACTCTCAACCATTTCACCAACTTAGTACTCACTAGATGACTCAAACTCAATTTGGCGCACAAAGCTGGTCCAGCCTTGCGGCTCACCAATTAGACAAGATTAAAGTTCTGACACACTGAGAATCATAAACTGAGTAACATAAACAATTTAACATAGGCCACAGACAAAAATTCAGCCTCCAAACATTGGTGTCGCAGCTTCTTTGAAATTTCGGAATAACATTTCGATCAAAGCTCAAACCTAACACATAACATGTGATTTCCTTTATAAAAGCCAAGCATTATTCTCGTTTATCAGCGTAAAACAGCAGCTCTTAACATAATGACTCAGAAAAATAACTACGACATGATCATAGAGTGAAACAATTCATTGAGACAAAAGATCGAAAATCTTGCGTGCACAGTTTTAACAATGGCATATCAACTAAATAAGACAGTGAACACCCTTCCCAATTCATGTACACCAGCACCAAGGGCCTCTATGCCCGTTAACAACCAAAAATACACACCCAATTCGAACAAAAGCTCAACACGGCAGAACCTCATTTTAACTAAAATAATCAGAGGGGCACAGGGATTATGGGGAATGGGATTTTTGTGACAGGGGCAGAATAATCGAGCGAGAAGGAGAGATGGGATAAATATTTACCTGTGCAATGACGCGACTGGTAGTTGTGCGACAGGGTTGATACAGTAGCGGCGAAGGGAACATGGGAGACAAAAATTTCTATGAAGAGAAGTTCGTACCTGATTAGCGTGTGAGCTGAACTGTGGCTGTGTCTCCTGCGAGCAATGGTGATCGACGGTGGGTTGAACAATGGGAGAGGTGGGATGGTGGGGACGGTGAAGTTGTCGTGGGATTGAAAGCAGGTGAAGAACAGAAGATAGGAGAGAGAAAGATTACCTGGATGCTGGTGGTTTCAAAATACAGAAAGCAGCAATTGCAAAATAGCCAATCCTGATGCAGTTTTATACAAAGTTGAGACTGTTCCACCTTTCAAATTCAGTCCAAGCAATATCCAAAAATCCTGAAACTTCGTAGATTGATCAAAAACAATAACATAAACTAATCTTTGAATTTAAAATATAAAAATTAAACAAAATTTTAAAACGCTTGGGTTGCCTCTCAAGAAGCGCCGCATTTAACGTCATGGTAAGACAAGTACCCATCATGCTTTTCTCTCCACTTGGTGAAGGTGAATTTCCTCCCCAACATGGCTTCAAGTTCTTTGTTGTGCTCCTTAGGCGGGGGTACACATTTCCGAGCTTGTAAAGCCGTATTCTTCATCTTGCACTTTTTCGCCTTCAAGTGAGGGATGTCGTTTTGTCTCCTTGGCGTGGCAAATTCAACAATGTACCCATTTTTCTCATCAATGTCAAAGTCATCCCAAGGTGCTTGTTCTTCCACTTTCATTGTCTCATCCACACATAGAGTTGAAAAATGAAGTGAATGAGGTCCCAATTGTTTTAACACCAATGGAGCACCAAGCATAACATACTCCTCTTCAAATATGCTAGAGTCTTCATCACAAAAGTTCTTCATTTCCGCTCTAGACTCCAACACAAATTTCTTGCTGCTCACGGCATCATTACCAAATATCTTGAAGATGTGATCACATCCATGAGTTCCCATGATTTGACTTGTGCTCTCTTCCACAAATTCGCTCATTTCTAGCATATCATTCACTATTTCTTCGTGTCGAGCCTTGGAAGCTTCAACCATTTCATGAACTAGAATTTTCAAGAGACGAGCTTCAAGATCAAATTGGTTCACTCCTTGTCCTAGTTCTTCTCTTTCTTGTTCGAGATCCCAACCATCTACATTTAAGTCATGAAGGCATGCTTCATGAACTTTTATTTTTCGAGCTTGATCTCTGAGCCAAGCTCGGCTCATAATTTCTTCTTCATCCCAATTGTGCTCTTCTTCAACAATTCTTTCTTGGCTTTCAAGCACATCTTCCATGGAGGGTTCTTCTTGGAACTCGAGCTCATCTTCCATATAAAGTCTTTGTTGGGATTTAGCAACACCCTTAGCTTGTTGATCATTGAAAGTGTAAACCAATTGGCTCAATTGAGTCTCCAAGTTGTGAATTGCTAAGCCATTTTGATGGATCGTATCTTTTATCTCATTGAAGACTTCGGCATTCTCAAAATGGTTTTTAAATATCCGCTCCATCAAATATTCCAATCTTTTATTTTGATTGCATTCATCTTGTGAAGTAGATAGGTCCATCTCTTCTTGAAACTTCTCTTGGATGCCTTGCCATTCGGGTTCAAGTTCCATATTCATGTTTTCATTAGACCTATCAAACTCATAAGAATCATTAGCATCATTATAAAAATCATTGGGAGAAGAACAAAGAATATTAGGACAACCGTCCCAATGGCCATTTTGACCCCTACACTCATGACATATTTCCCACTCAAAGGGTTGAGAAGGTGCACACAACTCGCCCCCAGAAACAATTTGACAATCTTGCCAATAGTGAGGTCCACCACAACAAGGACAAGGATCACTCATGTATGGATTTTCAATATTTAACCAATTTTGGTTCCATGATGCCATTTCAAGATAATTACCACTAAGCTGGACTAACTAACTAATGCAAGTAAACACTACACACAAACAACTATTTACAATTTACAAAGAACATTACTACTATTCACAATTTACACGACAACGGTTCACAAAGTTTGGAACTAAGCCAATTAGCTCAACTCCTCAAACTACTCTAATAAACCAATTGTTCCCCGGCAACGACGCCAATTTTGACAATGCTCAACACACACCTCGGCTTGAGGTGTGAACGGTCATCGCAATACAATTTACCCAACTAGGAGTCGGGGTCGAATCCACAAGGAACAAAGTGATGCGATCAAAGTAGTGGATGAACTAATCCTATTTGACAAAGCCAAACTAGGATAACGAGGTGATGGAACGATATTAACAACTACAAACTACTCTAGGAAAGCAAGTAAATGTGATCTATGGCCTTCTCACAACCAAGGAAGTCAAGTTTTGAGCCTAGGATGCAATTATAGCACGGGGTTTATATATTATGGCCGGGTCTTTCTAATGTAATCCCTAGAATCCTTCCGGCCTAGAAGGGATTTACCTCAACGGCGCTCGTCAAAGCCATGGTTGAGCTTGTAAAGCACTACCCATTACCCGAGGAAAGAAGACCTCTTCCGAGCGTAACTTCTTTTAGATGAGTTAGTCTATGAAATAGCCTATCAACCCAAATCCTCACTAGCTTCACTATTCTACGCTAACTAATCTCTCCCGAGTCTTTAATTAGCAAAGTAGACGGGCAACTCAAGTATCGCGAGCACAAGAGTCAAGCAATCAAAACAATGGAAGCTAGATAATCAAAACCCAACAATATAAATTCCTTGTCATGACTCATTCATATATTCATGTCCAAAATCATATCAATTAACAACACAAATAGTCATGAAATATATTCACAAAATCAATTCTTCAATAACACCCAATATATTCAATACAAAGCATGAAAGCAAAGAAAGGAGTATTAATGGTTGAGAATTTCTCAATTGATTGCTCCAAATCTTCACCCTCTTTGTGTTCTTGTTGATGGATCCTTGCTCCAAGGTTGGAAAAATAGCCAAAGATATGTAAACTATGGTAAAACTATATATTTGTAGTCCCCAAAGTAATTACCATATTTTTTCCAAAATTATCCCTAGGTTAAAATAAAGAAATGGCTGACTTTTTGTCATATAGCCACCCTGGTACTGAAATTGACCTGCTAGCCACATTTTCACTGCTCAACTTAGTCACTGTTTCATGCATAGCCACTTTTCTGCTGCGTTTTAGACAGACTAGCCAGCTTTCTTCTTTTTCTTCAACTTGACTTCTTTTTGACTTGTTTCTTCCATAACTCTTTTCCAACATATTCAACCTACAAAATACAACAAAACCATGATAAATGCACTTATTTCATCAATTTAACACAACAATAGCTCAAGTACAAGTATGTAATGTGTGGTATTTTAGCCACACATCAAAAAACAATCAAATTTTAATGTTCATCAAGTTCATATCAAGGGTTTTCAAGAACAAGGGTTTCAAAATTTCAAATCTTGTTTTACAACTCCAAATTTCGAGATGTTAGTACCAAATCGACAGGTTTTCAATAGAGAACAAACCCCGATATCAAACAATCAATGGGTCAATCAATCCAAGAAACATGAGAAAATTTTTGGTGTTTTTTTTTTCAACTTTTTCAATTTTTTTGTATTTTCTTCTTTTCAACAATAACAAACAAGAAACTAAGATAGAAACTAACTTAGGCACGATGAACAAGGATCGAAGGTTTGTAGAAATAAATCTCGAGCCTTGCTCTGATAGCAAGATGATACGGAGTAAAATGCGGAAGCTAAAACACGATAGGAGCAAGACGGATCTTGACTCCCTACAAGGTAACCACAAGGAACTAGTCTCGAGATACCCTCGATTCAGGCCAAGAACTACCTATGCTATGCACCTACCCTCGAGACACACTCGGGTCTTGCAAATAGAATGATCGAGTTTGGTTCAAGGTTCAACTAGATCCACTAGAAGATTCAAACCAAAAGGGGTTTCTTTCATAAATTCAAAGAGGTACAACTCTTGAAAGTGTTCATCATTCATCAAAGGTAATCTAGTTAAAATGAAAGACTAAGGGCCCTTTTATAGTTGCCTCACACACATGATATAAAGTTTAAAAGACCCCCAAAGTGGGCTAAAAGGATATATGCCACGTAGGGCCAAAATAGGAATTATATAGTAACTTAAGTAATATGTAACTTAAGTAAAATTCCCGTCAAACAATAGCAGGGGTGGGCGGTCCGCCCCAATAGCCTAGGCGCCCACCTCTTCAGGGGTTGATGGAGGAGCACTGTGAAGTGGGTGGTCCGCCTCATCACATGGGCGGTCCGCCTCTTCCAAATCCAGAGAGCAGTCATTTTGACACTCAGCCGAATTTTGCCAATTTTCAACTAGGCGGTCCGCCTCATCCTGGGAGATTTTGAGATGGCTCAAAATGGTCTTGAGATGCTCTTCCTTGGCCTTGGATGGTTGCTCGATTTTTCCCACATCAGAGGTAGCTAGCTTGCCCTTACTTACTAAGTCCTTTCTACTCACTCTTTGTTTGTTCTTCTGTTATTTATTATTTCGGCAAATTCGACTCAAGGCCCGAGCAGAACACATAGCCTAGAAGAGAGGACTATCCAGCTGTCATTAGTGAGTGAGCTCTTTATCCGTGGTGGCCGCCAGTCTTTTTCTAGCTTTCATTAGACTTGTCTTCATCTCTCGTGGGAATTGTACATACTTTCATACTCTTAGATGTCTGATATGGATTATACCTAGACCTTCCTTTTGGATTGATGGCTACACTTTCTTTATTTGTTGCTTGTATATGTGTGTGTCTCTCTCTCGCTCTCTCTGTATATATATATACGTCTATCTTTCTAGTTATATTTATGGTCAATAAATTAGGCATGTTTGATAGGGTTCGCCTGATGGATCTAAGGGAGGATATCAGGTACCGCACAACCTATCCAGAAATCTGGGTCATGTTAATTACTCATTCGATTACAAGTTCATACATAAAATAATCGTGTCAATTGGACTCCTATGAGAACCCAAATTCCCCCTTTTCCTCTATTAATTTTACGTGCAAAACCCCTTAACATACTAGAAATAATACTTTCAATAGATAATGATCCCATTTAGATTAGCTTATTTAAATTGGCTTATAATTTTTCAGCACTTTTAGGTGTTGAAGCTGATTTTATAAGTAAGCAGTTACGTGTTTGGATGGATTTGCTGAAATTGGTAATAACCAATTGATGTTTTTGGTAAAAAAGGGCTAATGCATGCATTTTTTTGTTATAATGACTAAAATGTACTTTAAGTTATTTACAAATATATAAATTTATAAGTATTTCATTAAAAATGAGAAATGATAGAGATGAAATTTTTATTTTGAAAATGGTATTTCTTGGATTATAAAATAATTTTGGGATAAAATGGTAAATTATTTGGTCAAACTAAAAGTAATTATAAGTTGAAAATCGATAAGTTGAGAATGACCAACTTATGATTTATGGATGATTTCAGCTTATAAGCACTTTTGATACTTACCAAATGCGTAGATAAAATAAAAACTACTTATAAGCAGGTCAAATTTGGTTTGTCTTACCAAATGTGTAGATAAGACAAACCAGCTTATAAGCTTAGCTAAACGCCCCCAAAGTTTAACGAAATTTCAATATGATAATCTATGAATAATTAGAAATCAACATTTCAATGGGTTAGGTATCAGTCCAATCTTGAAATAAAAATCCAATTTTGAGTTATGGTTTTGATTCAATATTCAATCATTCAATTAAAAGATTAAGGCATGAAATGTAACTAAGAATCATGTTATTCAACAATAAGAAAATGTTAAATTTGGTGTTCCATGTATTAATACTTCGGAAGTATGTTCATGACACGTCTAATGTGATTCATACGACCTTGGACGAGGTTGACGAACATTTGGCTAATAAGGATGTTCCCATCTCTATTGAGGTTAGGGAGGTTTGTAGGTGGACGTCACATAAGATCCCTTATGTCAAAGTAATGTGGAGGAACCAGCCTCTAGAAGAGAGAAATTTTGGTCCAAAACCATTCAAAAGACATCTGATTGTCCTAAAAAGTTGTCAAGCAAATCATAGTTTAAACTATAAAGCAGTTTATTATGTCGATAAAAAATAGAGCTTCGTATCATAGAATTGTAGGTTCGGGTCCTTACATCCTCTGTATTGTCAGATCGCTTAGGTTATTCTTACCCTTGATTGGAAACCATATTTCAAGTTTCATAGCTTTTGTATTGAATTGACCTATATATTGGTACCCTACCTCCTTGAACATTTTTACAGGCTGACCACAAGATCTTTGGTTGGAGTCATGTAAATATGACATGCGTTTCGCTAAAAATAATTTCGCACACTCTCAATGTCAATCCCACATGTCCTATAGTTAAACAAAGTAAATGGAATCAAGTACCTGCAAGAGGTAAGATAATCTTTGATGAAGTGGAGAATCTATTCAAGATTGATTCCATCCGGGAGGTCCATTACCCGAATTTGCTGGCCAATAGTATTTTGGTGCCTAAGAGAACTGGAAAGTTGTGAGTGTGCATAGACTTCAATGACTTGAAGAAAGCTTGTCCGAAGAATATGTACCCACTTTCTAACATAGACCAATTCGTGGATGAAATTGCTATGCATGAGATGTTGAGTTTCTTAGTCACTTATTTTGGATACAACCAAATAAGGATTAACCCGGATGATCAGAAGAAGACGTCTTTCATAACAGCAGGGGGGAGGGGGGACTTATTGTTATAATGTGATGACCTTCAGCTAAAAACATGCATGGGCAACCTTCCAAAGATTGGTTAACCAGATGTTCAAAGATCAGATTGCCAAGACTATAGAAGTATATGTGGATGGTATATTGGTTAAATCTCGCCATGCTCGAGATCATGTCAACCACTTGCAAGAGGCCTATGCGATCTTGAGGCAGTATAATGTAAAGTTACCCATAGAAGTGTGCATTTGAGGAATCATCAAGAAAATTCATTGTCTAAAAGAGGGATTGAGGTTAAGCCTGATAAGATCAAAGCAATCGAATTTATACCTGACATATTGACCAGCAAGAAAGATATGGAAAAGATAACAAGTCAGTTGGATACACTCAGAAGATTCATTTCGAGATCTTCGGATAAGAGTTATAAATTCTTGTCATTATTAAACAAGAAAAAAGACTGGCTGAACGCCAGAGTGCCAGTCAGCTTTGAGAGACTTCAAGATATACCAATCCGGTGCCTTACGATTGACAAGCCGGATTATGTGGAACAACTATTTTCTACATAGCAGTCTCTGAGGTAGCTAAGTGCAGTTTTAGTCTAAGAGAACAAAGCTACACAATCTCCAATTTATTATGTAAGTAACACTTTGCTAGACACTGAGACAAGATACCCTCACCTAGAAAACTTGCACTAGCACTCGTAATTACCTTTAGAAAATTAAGGACGTATTATAGAGTGATCCGATAGTAGTAGGCACTATGTTCCCATTGCGTATTAGTTTTCAGAAGCCTAAATTAGCATAATGGTTAGTTAAGTGGAATGTAGGGTTAGGTGTGCATAATATAACTTATCACCCTCGTACTACTATCAAATCTCAAGTTCTAGCTGACTTTGTAGCTGATTTTAGTACGAAACTCCTCCTAGATGTCGAAAAGGAGGTTATACTATCTTCTGGATAGTTGGTTGGAAGTGAGTAGGAATATGAGGTGGAAAGCACAATAAGTTAGGCATCTTATTATGCTCCATATTATTGCTATTGACCTATATGTATTAAAGTATTAAGGGCAAAAGTCTTCTTTTGGAAAGTGTGTATCAAAGTTCTTGAAACTGTTTACTGGAGGAGCGCCGATTCAGAGGCAAAGCTCGTCAGCTTTGGCTCTTCCATTATTCTTGTATAAAAGAGTATTCAAATTTCGAATTCAAAGAAATAGCGAGAATTAAGTGTTGGATTTAGCACAACAAGAGTCTTATATTCTATCCTCATGAGGGTACCCACATATTCTCTTTAACTATTTTTACTACTCTTTAAGACTTGAAATATGTCTATTGAACCTTAGGTCCTAAATCGACAAATTGGGGATATGTATTCACTTGCTGAAAAAAAAGGATATGTACTCACTTGAGATGTCAATCCATAGGGTTTCATATAATTAATTAATATAAATAATTTTCCTCTAATCCTAGACCCTAATCCATGATTTCTCCAAAGAGAAAAAAAAGATTAAGAAACTAAAGAACCTTGAGAAGTTGATAGGTTCTTGACTTTGAACTCAATAATGGAGTAAAAGAGGGATTTTATGATGTTAATGGAGTCGGATTGACTTAGTTTTCAAACGTAAGAACTCATGGGTCAATGGGTAATTTTTTATTAAGTTAGGATTCGGAATCCAAGGTGGGGTTCGATGGATGAGTTTCGGTCCGAGGTACGCACGAGACTCAAAAAAAATGGGGGTTTTCATCCTCATATCCTATTTTAACGCTCTAATTCTTATTTTTAATATTGTGATTGGATTGGAATTTGTCTTGGTAACCTTTTTTGACTCACTCGACCGTAATACTCTGGCCGCCTTCGCGATAAGTCAGACTTGATTTTGCTAGATTTTCTAAAAGAGCATGAGTTGAACTTGCGTAGTGTTTTACAAACTTTCTAAATGGCTGGTATGTTATGCGACAAGTGCATACTGGTCCATCTACGTTAGTTTGAGATCTTTGACCTTACTTGGACGATCAAGATAGCTATTACATCATGGTTTACTATTATTTGAGTAAAAGAGCATGACATTGATATATGCTTTACTTGTTGATTCAACACTAGATATGTTTCTTTCTATACTATGGAGTTATATATATATATATATATATATATATATATATATATATATATATATATATATATATATATATATATATATATATATAACACAACGTTAACACAGGTAGTCTATATACATATATACTACCTGTGTTATAATTGTGTTTTCTCATCGGTATGTGGATTGTGGGGCCATTGGTCTATCGTTATATGGTAAGGGTCTATGCCAGTAGACAAATTTAGCCTCTGGTCTAGCCTTATCTGGTGAGGGCCTATGTTGTAGAATTGATGGGCCACTGGTCTCGCCTTATAGGGTGAGGGGCTATGTCGTTAGATAAAGTTAGCCACTGGTCTAGTCTTATATAGTGAGGGCATATTCTAAAGAGGTGATGAGCCACTGGTCTAGCCACAATGATGGTGAGGGCCTATGCTATTGTGTTGTATACTCGTGTATAAGGAAAGTAGAGAAGTTATAGAGAATGATGGTATGTACTGCTTTACCATATTTATCATATTTTTGTATGTACAATACATTATTAATGCTATTTTCTCATGGGGTTTCAAAGACTTATCCTATAGAGTAAAATTGTGTGTATGTGGATGATCTTACTGAGCTTCTACTCATAATTACTATTTACATGCACAGATCCACCTTCTAGCTAGGCAGTTTGACTTTCTTGATCCGTTCGAGGTTGTAGACTAGAGTCATTAAGGCGAGTCAATCGCATTGTTCGTGGTGGCACATCGTCCTATCTTCCTTTATATTTCAGACTTACCTTGTATTTTGGAATGTGCCATGGATTGTATAAACTCTTAGCATGCTCCATTGATACTATATATTGGGGATAGTTATCTCAAGATTTTTTGGGTTGTTGTTATTATTTTGGTATCAATCTTTTCTCATCTAGTACGGTTATCTTTTAAAATTATGTCTTGATTTAGCCCTAATGTCATTAAATCGTCATTTTGAACTTCTCACTCACTTCTTGGTTCGCCTAAGGGTAGATCGTTTAGGTGCCACCACGGTCCAAGAAATTAGGTCGTGACAACAGATTGAGCACATGAAACTAACTCTCAGAACCTTGTGCTAAAGTCATGCCAACACAGCTCCAGCATGAGAGAAACACATTCAGAACCTTCTGCCAGCTTCACGCCAGAAGATTCTCAACACGCGAAGCAGGAACTTGTGTCCAATTTGTGCCTGCGCGAGGCCAGCACGTGACCAAGAGTCAAAGAATCTAGCGCTTAACTTACGAAATCCTAGTGTGAGCGGGAAAAAAACTATTTTTACCTAAGTTTTTCATAACACTATAAAGCAATATAAACTCAATTTTGAAGGGTGGTTGTCAATTTTTGAATTCTTTGAAGGTGCTAGAAACAATTGGAGCTTAGGGTTACACTCTATATTCCTCTTAACTATTGTCTTATACTATTTTATATGAATTCTTGTGTTGCTATCATGAATACGTTTAGCTAAACATATCATTCTGAAGTTAGGAAAATGCACGATGATTGATGTTTGAAATTGATTTCGACCTATTGGTTTGCCGCTACGAATTGTTTATTCTTTTTTAGCCTAATTGTTTGGTTATTAAGCCCAATAATTGAACACTATATACGGTTCATAAATTTAACTCGACAGAGCAAATTTATTAATGCACATAAGAAGGAGTAGGGCTTGATTGTAAACTTGGGTATCAGGGAATCGATTTTCCGATATAGATAGACATATATCTATTCGCCTTGCTTAGCTAAATATAGAGTTCTTTAATACATTCCTGCTAGATCTAATTACATAGAAATATATGTGTTAGGTTAACTTACATAGAGTAGTGAAGAATCGACAGGTTTTCACGAATATATTAAAAATGTTAGTTAAAAATCTAGAAAATCAAGAAGTAGAATCAACTTGAAAGCTCAACTAGATTATTTGTGCTCTAACTCTAGACCGTTTTTCTCTTATTGATAACAACTCACAATTTGCTCTCGAATACTTGATTTTATTTACTTGTTTGTTTTTTTTACTATAGTTTCCTTTAGCTAGTAAAATTACAATCATCATTTAAAAATGATCATTGAATAGTGTATAAGAAATAATTCGATAGGGTACAGTTAATCACAAGTCTCTATAGGAAGGATACTTGATCTTATCACTTATTACTTGCCGACCACATTTACTTGTGTGTGCATTTGGGAGCAACAAAAACTCCTAAAGAACTCAAGTATTATGGTCGACCCAGCTCATGTCATGTCTTTTCTTCGTTTGATGCTACATCTCCTGGAGAAGATTGGTTCCATTACCAACGTTTTGACAAACTGCTAAGCCAGCCAACTACTTCTTCATTTCGGGTACTCTTCTTCATTTATCCTTTTCATATCCCATTTCTTTAATATCTCACATTTTTCTCTTTGATGTACCATATGAGCGTCATGGAGACCATAAGGAGAATTTCTTACCTATGGAAGAAACTTTCATGTCTCCCTTCCGCCCATAAAAAACATTCATGAGGAATTTGAAAAGCTTAAAGTAAAAACCTACACCCTCTCCGAGAAAGCTAACATAGACACCGCAGAGGAAGGGATCCTCAAGGAAGCTTTACAGAGATGAAAAAGCATTCTTGATTTTGAGCGCTTCTCATTTGAAAAAGAAGCACAAAATTGGCAATCCGCACTTTCCTAGACGCAAGCATCCAAAACTCTAGCGATACAACAATGTTCATTAATTTCTGCCGAGAAGGCAATGTTAGAGTAAAAAGTTTATGAGTTTAGAGTCCCTTTGCATGAGGACTCAGATTCAACGGGTGTTGACACCCAATTTTGTCCCTCCTATTTTTAAAATTAATAGTTTTAAAATTGTACACACGATTGGGCATTTATTTCTTGCCTCGCCCATTCTTTCAAATTATCTTCTCATAATAGCCCGACAATCGAGGCCATTTTCAAAAGCATCACCTCAAACCGTAGCCATTTTTACAATTTCTGAAATTACCCCTATTTTTGATAAAATTACCCAATTCATTTTAAATCTTAAAATATATATTTTATACGCGTGCATAGCCATTTTATTTGCTTTAAAATTAATTCCCTAATTCTCCTATATTTTATACATATTTTATACAATTTTTATACCTATTTTTACACTAAATTATGCTGATTATACGTTAATTATGCGTTATATATACACATATACACGATTATACACATCAGCTATAACTTTAACACCTAAGCGACCATGTGGCAACATCCTAACCCTCCGTTCCCCTCATCCAACGGATGAAAACACTCTTTCCTTTTCCAACTACACAACACGCCCCCAAACCCTATTCCCCTTTCCCATTTCTCTCCCCTCGCGAATGTCTCTCTCTCTCTACGCCTCCGCCATCGATGGCGATTCCGGCCATTTTAACCAGCCAAAATCGAAACAAATTACAGCAACAGACTCCTCGTCTCCTCCGCTGCAAAACACATACCCATATCACAATGTTCGAGCAAGGGGTGGTTTTCAACCCTCGTCGACGAGTCCCCGCTGCCAGAAAATCTATGGTTTGGGTTAAAAGATGTCTTAAAACGATTTTATTACCGGAAGAAGGTAAGAAACCTCCATGTGAACTCAATTTGTGACGGGTCAACTTGACCCAACTCCGACATTAACAGGTAGTCCTTTTTCCTTTTTTGCCTGCTTCAGTCTATGCGATACCTATGTGTTAACTGGTTTAGTTGACTGATAATCGTATGTTTAAGATAGTAGGGTTGTTAATCTTTGTTTTAGTTTATTATTTTGACTGAGCATTATGGTCGTCTCTGTTAGTGTTAAACATCTATGATTAGGTTTCTAAGTTAATTATTAACAATGTTTCTATTACTTTGCTCAATCAGAATACCTGTTTTTTGCATCTACATGGGTAAAACTGAAAATGTTGGGTTAATTTAAGCATGATTTTAGGGGTCTTGATTGATTTCAATTTGGATTATTGATTGATATTCGGTTCTGGCATGATTAGGAGAATTTTAAATTAATTCAATGAGAATTCTTGAGTGGTGGCTTGACTGATAATCAGTCCTATGGTTAATGTAATTTTGATTGAGAATTATCAAGGTTGATTGACTGATCTTTAAAGCTTAAAATTAGCCTACAATATGTTTATGAACCTGGACTTCATATGGTTTTAGGGAGAGGTGTTCCAGTTTGTTTGAGATTTGTTCTACCTTAATCTATGAGGGTTTGATTAGTCCATATACGGAAAAGGGTACAAGGCTGACCTTCTTAACTATGGGAAATAATATTTCCTTGCCTTCTTTGGCTCCTTTTACCCATTTGAAATTTTAACCCTTACCCTCACTTATATAAACATTGTTTCTCTCATTCATTAGGGGACAGCTTATGCATTAACACGCTGCACTGCTAGATAGTTTTCTACACAGAAAATACATAGCAAACTGCCTAAGCATACCACTCTCTCTCTAATTTCTTTCAAAATAATTGGAGACCTCTGCTTGTTTGCTTTCTCATCCTGTTCTCTGCAAGCATCAAGAAACACCTACAACTTTATTTACTCTCTAGTGTTTAAAGGTATTTCTGCATCTCTGATTGACTACTGCATTTACTTATACATCTATGTCTGTGTAGTTGTTACACCCTTATCCTGCCTCTGTTTCATTTAAACTGCTTGTGTGCTCTATTTTGCTTTGGTTCTGGATGTTTTGTTGAGCCTATGATAATCTCTGCACGTTTATTAGAATGTTCCACAAGGATTATGACAGTGTTATTAAAAAAGATGTAGTATAAAGTCATGGTTCCCCTCATGGTTTGCTCTGTTATTCAGACTGTTAATGTCTAATTCCTTTGGCACAATTTCTATCTATTTGTTATCTCTGTTTGGGCTCTGCTTATGCCCTGCTAATCCCTTCTTGCAGCACGTGTGAAGATAGCCTTAGAGGCTATGCCAAGTTGTATTTGAAGATCTTTTTATGTGTTTGAAGAACTGGGGAAGAAGTTCCTTCTTCTCTGAAGAAGATTATTCCTAAATAGGATATCAGTGCAGGGCACTACTTGGTCATTACCCTTTCCTTGTGCTTTTCCCCTTTAGAAACTGTCCGCTACTTTGTATATTTGTTAGGCTTCCTGTCTGTATGCTTTAAACAGGGGTACACAGTTATTCTACTGTGCATATAGCCATCCAAGGGCTCTTCTCTCGACCTTTCACTCCTATATGTTGCACCATCCAGAAAATCATGATATCTGCATAGCACTCTTTGTTTTAAAACTGAAATTCACATGCTATTGTATAAAATTGCATGTTCTGGATAGAATCTGAATGATAACACTGTCCTAATCACTCCACGCAGGTGTTAGAATGAGAATATTAGGAGAATATACTTTCTAAAGTGTTTGAGTTTAAAATTTCGTTTGACAGGGGCCTAAATGTGTAATATTTGCATAATCCGATTTATTTCTGCAAAACTTAAGACCGTCCCTATTTGCGCAAACGATCCTGCCGCATAATTATTTTAAAACATGGCCTTTATATGTATTTGAACTATTTTCACTACTCAAAATGCTCTTATATACAAATCTAATAGTGTATAGGTGTGTATAAAGTATTTGGGGTCATTTATACGCTTATATGTATTTTCCTATAGCTAAAACTGTTACTTGGTCATGTATTTGCCTGCTTATAAATATATGTATATATTTTATGTGTGGCAGCCCATTTATTTGCATTTGTATGCTTTTGTGATACCCGTTTTAAAAAATAGCCCTTTCACCTATATATATTTCCAAAAACTGACCCCTAAATAAAAAAGGCCATTAAGGTTAGGGCTCGACAATTAATGACGAGTCACACTAACCCTAAATGGCCAACATTTTATTTTAAAACCGACACCCATTTTGTTTTGGTACAAATCTGAAATTTGTTTAACAAAACTGCCTACTTATGCAAAATTATTTTAAAAGCTAGAATTACACAAATAAGTTGAAATTGAACACTTTTGCATATTTAGATCAGATCTTACGATTATGCATTTGTATTAGAGGCCCTAATATGCGATTAGGCTTAAATATAGGCCGTCTTTGAAAACTGTTTGCATGTGTTCGAATTAAATTGCCTAGATATGGTATCTTCTTGAACTAAGTGCTAGATCCACCTCCCAAGTTAGTATTTATTCACCATTTTTATCCCAAATATAGACTCGGACGGGAACCACGTTTCGTGGGATTCGGGGGAGTGCCTAATACCTTCTCCCCCAAGTCATTTGGACTTCTTACCCTTTAGAATCTCTGAAATAGACTAGTGTAACTACTAAACTTTACCTTAGATACTTAGGTGGCCTAATACACCTTAGAAGACTATATTAGGCGGCGACTCCAACACTCTAAACTCAAACGAGTTACCCAGTCAAATCCGAAACCCGACTCGCCTCGAGTTGAGTCCAAAATTGGGTATGATAGAATGGAGACTCCACTGGGGATACTCAAAGTCCTAACCACAACGAGTCTTTACTTTTGGGATTTATTTGATTATTATTTTGCTATTCATATTATCATTATCTTACTAACTTGGTTTCCTTTTTTGTTTTTCTTTTTTCTCTTTATTTATTTATTTATTTATCTGTGTTTGAAATTTGATGTAACATTTGGCATATCTCCCTCATACTCCCCCTCTCCTGGGAAACGACGCTTTACACACACACGGCGATTACGTGGATCCCACGGTCTCTTTACCACTAAAACACCTTTTAGGAGGGACATTTTGGAATATAGTTGGTCCGTGGTACAACCAACAATTTCAAACAATCCCACTCCTTGGCCGTTTGCCTTGGGGAACCGTGTCTAGCATTACGCCACTCTTTGAATGTAATGAGCATGCATCATGCCGTAGGAAGGTCCCCCCGTGAGCCGGCTAGTTTTCAACTTGTCCAAACCACCTAAACGAGTTTCTAACCCTAAAGGGACGTTTGGACATGCTTATGTGCATTTGAGAGAAAAGAAAGAAAAAAAGAGAGAATGGAAAGAAAGTGAGATGAGAATAAAAATGCATTTTGATTCGTCCAATTATTCTCAAAGGGGATGGGGTTTTAATCCTTTATTTTTCCTTTTGTTAGGTTACAATGAGTCAAACATTTCAGCGTTTTGGAATGACTATGGGCGCACCTCCTTTATTAACTGGTTGGTGGAGCAACTTGTCACTAGGTGAGCAAACTGAAGTACGTCAACACTTGAGCCATTTGGTTTTACTATTAGAAATTGAACCGTGTAGGGAGATGATTGAAGCATCAGTGATATTTTGGGATGAAGAACTGAATGTGTTTAGATTCGGGGATGTCGAATTAACACATTTGTTGGAAGAAATAGGGGGGTTCGTATCACACTCGGGGTTAGACAAACATCGTTGGCAAGAGGGCCGCATACTAGCACCTAGCGTCCCCACAGCTGAAGAGTTTCGTAAAAAGTTAGGAATGGTGGCAAGGGTGAATGTATAATTTTTAGAACAAAAGAAGATACCATTTTCCTACTTCTACACTCGGTTTGGGTATTTGAATGCGTTTGATAGTAGCAGACATTTAATAGGCTTTGGGTTGTTGCAAGAGGGGAAAAAAATATTTCCAAGGGTGCAATCTCCTACTACAAGCATGGTTCGAGGAACATTTGAGGAAAGCAAGAGGTGTGCAAGCGTTGTCCAAGCCAGCTGGTTACAATTACTTGATTGGGGAACGATACGGGGTTTCAAAACTCAAACAGCTAAGCTGCACAGAGAAATGGGTAAAGTTGTTCGAAAACATAACGGAGGACTCAATTCAGTAGATGTTCACTTGGTTTTCTTCATCAGATTTCATCATTAGCTCTGAGAAGGCATCCTTTGTGATACTTATGGGATTAAGAGGTCTCCAACCTTACCAACCAATAAGAGTGATGAGACAAGCAGGGAGGAAGCAAATCATACCATTAATACCATACACGAAAGACTATCAGTTTGATTACACTGAAGATGTTGTTCCAAGGGTCAAGAGCATTAGAAAGTCCTGGGTAGGAAGGCAAGTCATGGGAGAAGCATTGCTAGCTCCCAATAGATACAACGCTGGATGCGAACCAAACTACAAAAGCTAATTACGCTCTAGCATAAAGGGGAATGTGGTAGCAGAGCCAAGTCGAGGGAATGACATAAGAGATCGTTAGGCGGAGGCTCAAATTCGATATCAAAAATTTATGTTGAAAGCTGTCAAAATGCATAAGGAGAATAAAGAAGAGATTGAAGTGTGGAAGAAACATACATTAGAGCTAGAGGAAAAGATAGAGGCGTTGGAGACAAAACTTAAGCAATGGAATTCGGAGTGTGCAGAGATAGACATCCTACACCTGGTTACAGCTAAGGGATACTTTACCAAAGCTATCAAAGAAGTCAAGGAAATTACACGAGAGGCAAAGAGAGCCAGGCTGAAGAAGGAGCGTGCTGCCTAGTCATTTTCTTTTTTTTTTCTTTTGTATTTTCGAAAGTTATCATGCACTGATTTTCAAATTTTGAGAAATTTATGAGAATAATTAGCAACAAAATGTGTGTTTATTTTCTTTACATAACAAAAAACTTAGGAAGGCTATACGACCTTGGGGCGTAATAGTCCATTAGTAAGCCTACATCCGAACGTCAAAAGGGTTTTTAACCCGAAAATGACAAATTGCATCTCTGCATTTATTCGAAGAAATATTTGCAAAAAATATCGATCGTCTGTTTAAGCATGATCAAAACTATAAGAATATTTTGGTCTTTACCATTTCTTATTTTTTTTTCAGACTATGGCTGTAAGAGGTACACTCCAATTTGAGATCGTTTCCCGACCTCCTCATTTGATCAGACTCTGGTGGGAAGATTTTGCTATTGTCAGCAAGGCTCACGTTCAAAAGGTGTTAGGGGAATTGGTGGCTCTCAAAGCCTACACTGCCATGCCTGGTTTGGTTGAAACTGCTACACATTTCTGGGACTACAAAAGGGCGGTTTTTCATTTCAATGGTTGGGAGTTGGCGCTAATGTTAGAGGAATTTGGAGGGCTAGCAGGGTTAGAGCCTGGACCCGAGATGATGATTTATCCCCGAGACGTGGATCCTAAGGAATTCATTAAACTACTGGGAGCTCCTTATGACCCATATGTCGAGGGAGTGCATGATGGGAAGGTCACATTGGAGTACTTGCATTCTAGATTTGGAGATCCAGCGCTTAGGCATGATTGGACTGGAGCATGGGAAATTCAAGATTGGGAGTTGACTAAATCCAATGCTTTCATCGTCGCTTTTCTGGGAAGCATGGTCTTCCCCGAGAAAGGAGGCAAGATCGACATAAGGTTAGGAAAAGTGGTAGAAGGATTACGTAAAGGAGCTTTCAAGCGTCAAGAAAGCTTGGTTCCAATGATCTTGGGAGAGGTTTATAGGGCCTTAACCAAGTGTAGAAGAGGAGGAGATTTCTTCGAGGGATGCAACATGTTACTGCAAATATGGTTGATAGAGCATTTGCATAGTATCCCCGTCAGTCTGGTAGCACCAAAACAATCTTGAAAAGGAGGGATCCATTCACATAGCACCCGTATGGCTGGAAGAGCAGCATAGGAAGACCCCGCAAATATAAAAGGATGGTACACCAAGTTTGAGGAATTGCAAGAAGTACAATGTGTAATTGAAAACTGTGCTGGTTTCGTTGTTTCCATACAAGGTCAAGACATCACTTTCTTGACATTGATTGGATTCCGAGGAACTCATCCCTATGTTCCTCTAAGGATCCTCCGACAAGTGAGAAAGATGCAACAAACTCCACAGTTGACTGAAGGGAAAAGCTTCAACGTTGACATAAAGGACATTGAGCATCCGATGGTTCGCACTATATTGACAATGTGGGAGAAGAGGCTCACTATGCAGTTTTGTCATGGTCAAGACACTAGGGTGAACCCCGCAGCTATTCTAGCCTATCCTCAATGGCTTAGTGAAGATAAGGCGAGAAAGGAAAACCAAAGCTCCGAGTGCTGCTGAAAAGTACAAGAAGTTGAAACGCGAGTTTGATCAAGGAAAGAAGGAGTTAAGGGTGACACAAGAAAGGGAAATGAGGAGGAAATATAAGGATAAGATCAAAGGGGATGAACTCAAGTATTGGACCGGCAAGGTCATGACTGCAAAGCAAGCTGCTGGGAATTTACAAGATTTGCTCAAAGGATGGGGAGAGTATTTTAAGTCAGTACCACTAGAAGAGAAAGAAGCAAAGGGAATAGAAATCTGCGAGTTCTTCACGAAAGCTCTAGGTGACATTGAAGCTAGAAAAGACCTAATGGGGATATTTGTTGATCCTCCAACCATGAGCCTGGTTTACAAGCCCAAGGAAGAAGCCAAAGAGAAGAAGGAAAAAGAAGACGCTGGAACTGACGCTTGATCTGGAGTCTCTTTGCTTGGCACTTAGTCTTGTCGTATCAAGTCGAGCTGTCTTGTCCCTGTTGTCGTTGTTTCCATTTTTATTGAGTCGTCGTCTTAATTAGTGGTTGTAATAAAGCCAAGCAAATCAAATAAACTTTCGTCAATTTTGGGTTTTAGACTGGCGATGATTATGCTTATGCAAACGAAATAATGTGTTTGGTGCAAACGTTACTTCGAATCTCCGATAGGCCTACCTCTGGCACAAAAGAGGTCCCATGAATGATAGGACGCGATTTTATTTAAACTAACGTATTCTCACATTCTTTTTCTTTGTTTTTGATGTATCAGTCCCCAAGTCCCTGATAGTTTGGGTTTGTGCATTCTATCCACGCCGCAATACTGGTTGAGATCCAGAGGATCAATCCCAACACTTCCCCCTTTACCTACAAGGACAAGGATGAGACGAAATATCATGGCTGAGTTTGACAAAGTTGGAAATGGAACTCCTGAGAAGCAAGCCGTGGTTGCTTATGAAGATTATGCTAAGTTGGAACAGAGGTTGTTCGAGTTGGAGAATAGGATCCCTCTCGCCCGTACTGATGAGATCGTTGAACCAAACAAAACTACCCGCCCTCATGGCAAAGATCCACTATACCCTGAAAAAGACGTTCCTTATCCTACCTACACCGCACCACCAAAAGCACCACAAAACAATTTACCCTCCTTCACCATTGAAACCAAAACCATCGCATCACCCACCAAAGATCATGAAATGTATGCACGGACCAAGGAAGACCCAGACAACACCAAGGAATAAGTCCAGTGGCTGGTAGAGAAGTTCAAGAAACTCCAAGAAGCCAAAGGAGCCCGAGGGTTAGCTTATGAAGACCTTTGCTTGTATCCTGACTGTTACACCCCGTATGTCTAAAGTGACGTATATTATTCTAAAGACATGTTAAGAATAATTTAAGTGAGCTTAAAATCATAATATGACCATATATGATGTTTATATGTTGAATATAAAGTTTGGAAAAAATCGGATTTAAGTTGCGGAAAAACCGACTAACAAATTGCCTTGTAACGAAGCTTTTTTAGTAATTAATTCTGTGTGTTATATGAGATATTTTAGGGACATATCATATACCAAATTGAAGGTCTTGGAGTGTATTTTTCAAAAATTGTGACGGTTTATTCATACAATATCTGGATAAAAAGATATGAGCATCAGAAGTCCGGCCAGAAAAAGGGACATAAGCGCAAAAGAGGACTAAAACTGAAATGTTTCAAGTATAAAAGAGCAAATTCATCATCTTCTCGTCATTTTCCAGCAACTTCATGATAGAAGCAGTTTGGTCTTGGTTCTAAAGCCATTTTGATGGTTTTCAAGAAAGAACATCAACCTTAACTCGAAATTGAAGACAGATTGCGTCAAAATGCTCTACGCGATTAAGGTAACGTTATGATACCTTCAATTTCGTCTATAGTTTGAGTTATGGAGTTACTTCATGGCTAAATAAAGTACCTAAATGCTGTATTATAGCTTGTTTAAGTTTTATTAGGTGTGGAATTCAAGGGAAACAAGGTTTAGAAGCAAGAAACATCAAAGGTATGTAAGGCTAAACCTTTCTTTTGGCAAGGCATGTATCTTTTAGCTTTTGAAGCTTTTCTTACTTCTAAACTTAGTGTTTCTTGTGAGAAACGGGTATGGTATCAAGGAAACCTTGTATATACTTAATTTGGTACTAAAATCCAAGGTGAAAGACGTCCGAATCAGCAAGACAAAACGTTTCAAAATCTGAAAAATCAATTTGATCTTTGGACAGCTGTTAGTATATTGATCATAAATCCTTGTAAAAAATTGATATTTAGATGCTTCAAGAATCTCCAGAACCCTAAGACATATATCTAAAACTTTCATGCAGACCATAAAGTCTATATCTTTGATCTACACTCTGAAAATTAGGTTGTAAGCCAGGACAGTGGTGCTGTCCAAACATTCTATCTGCGGATTTGTTATGTCATATCCAGTTGTCTCATCTTGATTATCCGTTTAAAATGTTTATGTTATCAGTTTATCCGGGTATCTATTCCCGTGTATAGTATAGTATTGGTTCTGTTTTTACAGACCATCCAGTTTCAGAGGAAACTCTGCCGAAATTTTTATAAAAGTCAAAGAGTTAGACAAATTCTATGTTTTAGGTTGTGTCTATAATTCCATCCAAAGTTTTCTTATCATTCCTTTGAGTCTATATCTATTTTTGCCACATGTGTTATGCCGCATACATGCTTATGCTTATATTGTGATCATGTTATGTGTGATTTGGAGTCCCCCATAGAGGCTGGACATTGGACACACAGTCCGGTCGCGTGTGATACTACCCATCTGGGGGATACAGCCCCTCTGGTTCAGGCGGGAGTTAAAACACCTAGTGTGGCCGGGTGTCATTCAGACACTCTGACCAGAGAGACTAGATATTACTGGCTGGGGGGACATAGCCCATAACACCCGCCAGGTTTGTTATATACGCGTATATAGCCATAGTATGCACTGCATGATTATACATGAGGCTAGTTCAGGTTTTCAGTTACCTGATTTGGGGGGATACAACCCATAATACTAGACAGGTGCTAGTTCAGATTTTCAGTTACCTGATTTGGAGGGATATAGCCTATAACACCAGACAGGTACCAGTTCAGATAACAGTTCAGTTTTAGCTTAGTACCAATTATCAGTTCTCAGTTATCAGCCACCAATTCTTAGCGTCAGGATCAGTTGACAGTTATCAGTTCCAGTTTCTAGTTACCAGTTATCAGTCATATTACAGTTATTTATCAGTATAGTTCAGCTCAGTCTTCAGTTCTAGATTCAGCTAGACTTCAGTTTATATTCAGATCATGTTTAGTAAGTCTTCAGATATCCAGCTATATTGCCATGCTCCAGCTCATATTTACATATCTATATTCCAACCTTACAGTTTCATCTAGCTATGATATATTATATGCTCAAGCCTTACATACTTGGTACATATCATACTCACGCTCTTTTCTGGGGTGCTGTGTTTCATGCCGCGCAGGTGCAGATAGATCAATGCTTGGACCACGTTAGTAGGCCACCTATCAGCTATCGGAGTCACTCTGCTTACTCCCGGAGTTACTTATCTTTTGGTATGTGTACAGTCAGCCAATTTGGGTATGGCGGGGCCTTGTCCCGTCCTTTGTATATTCAGTTCAGCACTCTTAGAGGCCTTTAGATATGTCCCTGTGTGGTGTAGTCAGTATGTTATGTATATTAGCGTGTGATAGCCTTGTCATCTTTCCAGACTTTATGTTTTCAGAAAATATGTATGTATTCATAACCAGGTTGCCAGCTCATCTCTATAATTCATAGATTATTAGTAGGTTTAGCGACGATCGACAATTAGTGTTGGTCATCCATCGCGGCCCTATGTTGAGTCGTGACAGAAGTGGTATCAGAGCAGTTCAGTCCTAGGGTGTCTACAGGCCGTGTCTAGTAGAGTCTTGCTCAGGAGTATGTTGCGCGCCATACTTTTGAACAGGAGGCTCCAAGGCACTTTAGGATGGCTGTTTTTCTTTCTTCTCTAGATCATGCGATAGGGCTATAATTTTAGAATTCACCTTTCTAACCGTAATGTTTTGAATACAGCGATGCCGCCGAAGAAACTAACAGTTACCCAGAAGGGCAAGACTATTGCCGGCCAGGGTATTAGTAGAGTGCCACCTGAGGTGGATGAGAGTGAGGTGTCCAGACCTGAGGCTCCATCTGAGGCCTCACAGATCCCTTCAGTTCAGGGCGATATTAGAGGTACTTCAGCTGCCATTCCTCCAGCTCCTCATCCTGATAGTTAGGGGCAGGAAGTGAGGGATGCCATCAGATTATTGACAGCATAGTGCAGATGCCCAGGGAGATACTGGATCCAGGATCAGGGATTTTATCTGACTAGAGCCTCCAGTCTTTACTGGATCCCGTACAGGAGAGGACCCTCAGGATTTCCTTGTGAGGAGAGCCAGGGTATTGAGGGTCATGCACGTGTCAGACACAGAGTCAGTAGAGTTAGCTGCATTTAGATTGCATGACCTAGCAGCAGGGTGGTCTCAGACATTGGAGCTATCTAGAGAGCCTGATGCTACTCCCGCGACTTGGAAGGAATTCTCAGATGCCTTTCTTCATCAGTATATGCCTATAGAGACATAGAGAGAACGTTCCAATCAATTCCTGACCCTGAGACAGGGAAGTTTGAGTGTAGAAGAGTATAATTATCTCTTTTATTCTTTATCAAGGTTTGCCACTACGGTGGTAGTGAGTATGGAGGATAGAATTCACAGGTATGTAGTGGGACTTGGTCCACACCTGGTGAACGAGTGTATGACGGTTGCTATGCAGTCAGGTATGAACATATCACACATTCAGGCATTTGCTTTATTATTTAAGGAGAGGAAGTAGAAAAAGAGAGCCGACAGGGATAAAGGGTTACATAACAAGGACAGATTGTTTGGTCCATTCGGAAAGACATCCGGAGCGAGTAGGCAGCAGAGTGTTAGACAGCCACCAGCTAGTATACCTCCAGAGTCTCGTGGCTTAAGATCTGATAGACCTCCTCAGTCCAGAGCTAGTCAGACACCGCAGACTTCAGTATTTCAGCATCGTGGTACTTATGTGCAGGCCGGTTTGACATATCCCAGATGTCCAGATTGTGGTAGACGCCACTTGGGACCACGTAAGTTAGGAGTTGATACTTGTTATATGTCTCAAAAGACAGGACATTTCATGAGAGACATCTCGACTAAGGGTGGTAGTTGTGCAACCCAGCCAGCTAGATCAGCGGTTGCTTCCTTAGCACCAGCACGCCATCAGGGGCATGTTCTTCAGGATGGCACCTGCATAACTGAAAGAACTTAAGAAGCAACTGAAGAAATTGTTAGATAAAGGCCTCATCAGACCCAGCATTTCCTCGTGGAGAGCCTCGGTATTATTTGTGAAAAAGAAAGATGGCTCTCTATGCATGTGCATAGATTATAAACAGCTAAATAAAGTCACAATATGGAATAAATACCCTCTGTCCAAGATTGATGACTGATTCGACCAGCTCCAGGGTGCCAAGTACTTCTCGAAGATAGATTTACGATCAGGCTACCATAAAGTTAGAGTCAGAGAATCTGATATACCTAAGACTGCATTCAGTATTAGGTATGGTCATTATGAGTTTTTAGTGATGTCATTTGGACTCACTAATGCCTCTGCAGTATTTATGGATCTAATGAACAGCGTATTCAGGCCTTATCTAGATTTATTTGTGATTATATTTATTGATGATATTCTCATCTATTCAAAGTCTGAATCAGAGCATGCAGAGCACCTACGCACAGTATTGGGTACTCTTCGGGACCAGCAATTATATGCTAAGTTCTCAAAGTGTTAATTCTGGATAGATTTAGTGGCATTTTTTGGCCATATAGTTTCAGCAGAAGGAATTACAGTAGATGGCCAGAAGATCGAGACTGTGAAGAATTGGCCCAGACCTACGACGCCAACTGAAGTACATTGTTTTCTGGGTTTGGCAGGTTATTACAGAAGGTTTGTAGAGGGTTTTTCCTGTATTGTAGCTCCACTGACCAAATTGACACAAAAAACAGCTAAATTTGGGAGGTCTGATTCTTGCGAGCACAGCTTCCAAGAACTAAAGAATAGGTTGATAACAGCTCCAGTACTTACACTTCCAAAATGATCTGAGGGCTATGTCATTTACCGTCGAATTGGTCTTGGATGTGTATTGATGCAGCACGAAAAGTTATGCTTATGCTTCAGACTCCTGAAAAAGCAAGAGCAAAACTACCCAACCCATGAGCTAAAGCTTGCAGTAGTCATTCATGCATTGAAGATTTGGAGACATTATTTGTATGGTGTTCATATTGATATATATACAGACCACAAGAGCCTCCGGTACATATTTAAGCAAAAGGAGCTAAACCTACGACAGAGGCAGTGGCTAGAGTTGCTGAAGGACTACGATGTGGACATTCTTTATCATACGGGTAAAGCGAATGTTGTTGCTGATGCCCTTAGTCGTAAGTCTATGGGTAGTATGTCTTATTTACAGTCATAGAAACGAGAGTTAGCTCATGCACTCCACCAGTTGGCCAGCATGTGAATCAGATTAATAGATTCAGAAGACGCAGGAGTTACAGTTCAGAACACAGCCACTACTTGCCTAGTGACAGAAATAAAACAGCGCCAGTATGAGGATCCAGTTCAAGTTGAATACAGACAAATAGCTAGAAGAAAACCGGAGTCACCATATAGGGTTACTAGTGACGGGGTTCTTATGTATAAAGATAGACTTTATGTTCCTGATGTTGCAGATTTATGTGGACAGATTATGTCTGAGGCATATTATTCCAGATACACTGTTCATCCAGGTTCGACTAAGATATATCATGACATTAAGCAGATTTACTGGCGGGACGGAATGAAGCGTGACATACCAGAATTTGTGGCTCAGTGTCCTAACTGTCAGTAGGTTAAAGTCGAGCATCAAAAACCTAGTGGCTTGTTGCAGGAAATAGAGATTTTATCATGGAAATGGGAAGCAGTGAATATGGATTTCATTACAGGCTTGCCCCGTACGCGGAGCAGGTATGACTCTATTTGGGTTATAGTTGACACGCTTACTAAATTAGCTCATTTCTTGCATGTTAGAACTACATATACAGCGGAGGATTATGCTAGACTTTATATCAAAGAGATAGTGCGCCTACATGGTATTCCAGTATTTATCATTTCAGATAGGGGCGCACCAGTTTACAACTAATTTCTAGTGATCGTTCCAGACAGGTTTAGGGACACAGGTGAATCTGAGTACGATATTTCATCTCCAGACAGATGGACAGGCTGAGCAGACCATTCAGATGTTAGAAGATATGCTTTAGAGCCTGTGTAATAGATTTTTGAGGCAGTTGGAGTGATTATCTACCGTTGATAGAGTTTGCATATGATAATAGCTATCATTCTAGCATACAGATGGCGCCATATGAAGCTTTGTATGGGCGTAAATGCAGGTCTCCCACAGGATGGTTCGAGGTTGGCAAGTCTCAATTGATAGGTCCAGAATTAATCCAGCAAGCCGTTGATAAAGTCAAGTTGATCAAGGAAAGATTATGCAGCGCAGAGCAGACAGAAGTCCTATGCAGATAACCGACGTCGAGATTTAGAATTTCAGATTGGCGATTGGGTATTCCTGAAAATATCACCTATGAAAGGCGTTATGAGATTTGGAAAGAAGGGGAAGCTTAGCCCTAGATTCATTGGTCCATATCAGGTTATCAGGCGAGTTGGGCGTGTTGCCTATGAATTAGAACTTCCAGCAGACCTTCAGGAAGTCCATCCAGTATTTCATGTTTCCATGCTCAGAAAATTATGTCGGAGATCCTTCTAGAGTTGTACCAGTAGATGATGTTCAGATCACAAAGCAATTGACTTATGAAGAGGTGCCTGTTGCAATTTTAGATAGATAGATTCGTTGACTAAGGACGAAAGACATTCCTTTAGTTAAGATGTTATAGCAAAGTAATAATGTAGAAGAAATAACTTGGGAAGCTGAAAATGACATGAGAGCCAAATATCCACATCTCTTCACTACTTCAAGTATGTAACAAATCGTTGCTTAATGCTTCTACATACTTCATTTAATATTCGAGGACGAATGTTCCGAACATGGGAATATTGTTACACCCCGTATGTCTAAAGTGACGTATATTATTCTAAAGATATGTTAAGAATGATTTAAGTGAGTTTAAAGTCATAATATGACCATATATGATGTTTATATGTTGAATATAAAGTTTGGAAAAAATCGGATTTAAGTTGCGGAAAAACCGACTAACAAATTGCCTTGTAACGAAGCTTTTTCAGTAATTAATTTCGTGTATTATATGAGATATTTTAGGGACATATCATATACCAAATTGAAGGTCTTGGAGTGTATTTTCCAAAAATTTTGACGGTTTGTTCATACAATGTCTGGATAAAAAGATATGAGCATCAGAAGCCCGGCCATAAAAAGGGACATAAGCGCAAAAGATGACTAAAACTGAAATGTTTCAAGTATAAAAGAGAAAATTCATCATCCTCTCGTCATTTTCCAGCAACTTCATGATAGAAGCAGTTTGGTCTTGGTTCTAAAGCCATTTTGATGGTTTTGAAGAAAGAACATCAACCTTAACTCGAAATTGAATATAGATTGCGTCAAAATGCTCTACGCGATTAAGGTAACGTTATCCTACCTTCAATTTCGTCTATAGTTTGAGTTTTAGAGTTACTTCATGGCTACGTAAAGTACCTAAATTCTGTATTATAGCTTGTTTAAGCTTTATTAGGTGTGGAATTCAAGGGAAACAAGGTTTAGAAGCAAGAAACATCAAAGGTATGTAAGGCTAAACCTTTCTTTTGGCAAGGCATGTATCTTTTAGCTTTTGAAGCTTTTCTTAGTTCTAAACTTAGTGTTTCTTGTATGAAACTGGTATGGTATCAAGGAAACCTTGTATATACTTAATTTGGTACTAAAATCCAAGGTGAAAGACGTCCGAATCAGCAAGACAAAACGTTTCAAAATCTGGAAAATCATTTTGATCTTTGGACAGCTGTTAGTATATTGATCATAACTCCTTGTACAAAATTGATATTTAGATGCTTCAAGAATTCCCAGAACCCTAAGACATATATCTAAAACTTTTATGAAGACCATAAAGTCTATATCTTTGATCTACACTCTGAAAATTAGGTTATAAATCAGGATAGTGGTGCTGTCCAAACATTCTATCTGCGGATTTGTTATGTCATATCCAGTTGTCTCATCTTGATTATCCGTTTAACATGTTTATGTTATCAGTTTATCCGGGTATCTATTCCCGTGTATAGTGCTGGTTCTGTTTTTGCGGACCATCCAGTTTCAGAGGAAACTCTGCAAAATTTTTTATAAAAGTCAAAGAGTTAGACAAATTCTAAGTTTCAGGTTGTTTCTATAATTCCATCCAGAGTTTTCTTATCATTCCTTTGAGTCTATCTATTTTTGCCACATGTGTTGTGCCTCATACATGCTTATGCTTATATTGTGATCATGTTATGTGTGATTTGGAGTCCCCCATAGAGGCTGGACATTGGACACACAGTCCGATCGCGTGTGATACTACCCGTCTGGGGGATACAGCCCCTCTGGTTCAGGCGGGAGTTGAAACACCTAGTGTGGCCGGGTGTCATTCACACACTCTGACCAGAGAGACTAGATATTACTGGCTGGGGGGACATAGCCCATAACACCCGCCAGGTTTGTTATATACGCGTATATAGCCACAGTATGCACTGCATGATTATACATGAGGCTAGTTCAGGTTTTCAGTTACCTGATTTGGAGGGATACAACCCATAACACCAGACAGGTACTAGTTCAGATATCAGTTCAGTTTTAGCTTAGTACCAATTATCAGTTTTTAGTTATCAGCCACCAATTCTTAGCGTCAGGATCAGTTAACAGTTATCAGTTCAGTTTCTAGTTACCAGTTATCAGTCATATTACAGTTATTTATCAGTATAGTTCACCTCAGTCTTCAGTTCCAGATTCAGCTAGACTTCAGTTTATATTCAGATCATGTTTAGTAAGTCTTCAGATTTCCAGCTATATTGCCATACTCCAACTCATATTTACATATTTATATTCCAGCCTTACAGTTTCATCTAGCTATGATATATTATATGCTCATGCCTTACATACTTGGTACATATCGTACTCACGCCCTTTTCTGGGGCACTGCGTTTCATGCCGCGCAGGTGCAGATAGATCAATGCTTGAACCACGTTAGTAGGCAACCTATCAGCTATCAGAGTCACTCCGCTTACTCCTGGAGTTACTTATCTTTTGGTATGTGTACAGTTAGCCAATTTGGGTATGGCGGGGCCTTGTCCTGTCCTTTGTATATTCAGTTCCGCACTCTTAGAGGCCTGTAGATATGTCCCTGTGTGGTGTAGTCAGTATGTTATGTATATTAGCGTGTGATAGCCTTGTCATCTTTCCAGACTTTATGTTTTCAGAAAATATGTATGTATTCATAACCAGGTTGCCAGCTCATCTCTATAATTCGTAGATTATTAGTAGGTTTAGCGACGATCGAGAATTAGTGTTGGTCATCCGTCGCGGCCCTATGTTGAGTCGTGAGACTGACCTGAAGCTGCCCGAAGGTTATAAGACACCCAAGTTCAACATGTTCGACGGCAGTGGAGACCCAATGGCTCATTTAAGATCTTACTTTGACAAGTTGATTGGAGTGGGACATGATGAAAAGATCTGCATGCAGCTGTTCAACCGCAGTTTGACTAGAGATGCGCTGGTGTGGTACTCTAAGCAACAAAAAAAGAAGTGGACGAGCTGGGAAGCAATGGCTGGAGACTTCGTCGACAGTTTTGGGCACAACACTGATGCTATGCCCGATCGGTTCTATGTAGAGAAGTTGAAGAAAAAGCCCACTGAGACTTTTAGAGAATTTGCAACTAGGTGGAGGGCTGAAGCTGCCAAGGTCCAAGCTTCCATGGAAGACGCCGAGATAGTGGCAACTTTCATCCGCATACAAGAAGACGTCTACTTTGCAAGATGCTGAACCTGCAAGACAACAAGTTTGGAGAGTTGATCAAGATTGGGGATATGGTTGAAGATGAACTGAAGACTAGAAGGATTGTTAGCTTGGCCGCAGTACAAGCCACTAACAAAGCCCTACAAGCTGGCAGCACTACCACATCAAGAAAGAAGAAGGGCGATGTCTCCTTCATGGCCGCATCACTTGACCACTCCCCTACCCATAACCACTACTACCAAACTCCTCCTCCATCCTACCCATACATACCACCCACATCCACCTACCCAGTCTACAACACTCAGCCCATGTACCAAAACCCACCACCACAAAGACCAACATATCCACAAAGTCCCAATTACCGAAACACCAACACCTATTCACCAAGGCCTTACGCCAATAACAACCCAACACCCAAAAGAAACTACACCCCACTGGCTGAATCTCGCACCCAGTTGTTCGAGAGACTCAAAGTGGCCGACCATATATAACCCATGCTATTCAAAATGCCTGATAGGATGACATCCTATTTTGATCAAACCAAAACCTGTGCCTATCACTCTGGAGGACCTGGTCACGATACTGAAATGTGCTACGCCTTGAGGGATAAGATACAACACGTGATTGATCAAAAGGTGATAAACTTGAAGACTCCGAACGTGCACAACAATCCCCTTCCAAATCATAGAGACAATAGGGTGGATCTGATAAAGTTGGATGAGGAATGCAATTTGGAAGGGACCATTGTTAAGCAAAGGAAAATGTACCAGCAACCGCTTCAGTTGCTCTAGCCGCTACAGCACCAGAGCCCATTGAGGTAGAAATAGCTCCTAAATTCTATGTCGATGTGGTTCCCCCATACACTGACAAAGCGGTACCATGGGATTATGAAATGGAGAAGAAAAACAAGTCCACAGTCGAGACTGTTGCTGCACAAGGGATGACTAGGAGTAGGAGGATTTACACTCCTGAGCATCTTGTTCAAGATAGACGAGGCATCAGCGAGGAGGAGTCCGAAGGGTTGTGGAAGAAGGTGCAAGCAAATGAGTACTCCGTGGTTTAACACTTGGGCAAAACTCCAGAACAAATCACTGTTTTGGCTTTACTCCTCAAATCGGAGAGCCACCGAAGTGCTTTGATAAAAGTGTTGGACGGAGCACATGTTCCGGTGGACACCTCAGTTGAAAACCTGGCTAGCATGGTTGGACAAGTCATAGAGGCCAACCGAATTTCTTTTTACGAAGATGAGCTACCACCCGAAGGATTGAGTCACAACAAGGCTTTGCACGTCACTGTCAAATGCTAAGATTGGTTCGTAGGAAGAGTTTTGATCAACGGAGGTTCTGGTCTGAACATATGCCCATTCATCTCTCTGAAAAGAATGGTAATTGATCAAAGCAAGATAAGGGAGAGCGACATGAAGGTGAAGGCGTTCGATGGGTCGCAAAGAAGCACAATTGGGGAGATTAACCTAACTATCATGGTCGGTCCTGTGGAGTTCACTGCTGAATTCCATGTAATGGACATCTCTGCTTCCTATAATTTGTTGTTGGGGAGGCCTTGGATCCACATGCCTGGAGCAGTGCCTTCTACGTTGCACCAAACCGTGAAGTCGAATGGGACCACAAAGAGGTGGTAGTGTTTGGTGAGGGGAACAACTCAATCTACAATGAGCAAACTATACCAGCAATCGAGGGGAATGCTCCTGATGGGCAGACATTCTATACTGTGGAACTCGTGGGAGCAGTGTGAGGCGCTCGAGGGGCGTCTCAATAATTATAACCCGAGCTGGAATCCCACAGACACGATCCAAGGAGGTTATTCTGCACACTTCGCTGCTAAGTTGGTCAACACACCGCTTGGGATTGAAGAGAGAAAGAGAAATTTTTACAGCGCCTACTGGGATAGCCGAGGCAAAGGCTATGAAGGGAGGAATTTGGTTTGGGAACAATTCATGTCTGATTGGGGAGTGCCCTCACGCGAATTTCGTGAGACCCTACCAGCAATGACCGAGAAGTGACCAGTGTACTCACCCAATGCCCGTCCCAATTGGAAGCGCATCTCTGAAGAAACAAAGGGAAAGCAAGTGTTAATAACCAAGGCACCCAGACCTATGGAGATAGCGATCGAAGAGCCATACGTACTCATACAACCCGTAAAATGGCCCGGAGACTGGGTCGTAGGCATCATGATTGAGCAAGGCTATGAACCTGGTAAAGGTTTGGGCAAGAACTTGGATGGCATGGTTGAGCCGATCAGAATTGTGATGAGGCCCGACAATGAGAAGGCTGGCATAGTGTACATCGTGACCTACGAAAAGAGTATGGAAGAAGCATCACTGGACTTCAAGTTCTACAAGAAAAGCACCAAAACTCTCTTGCATATTTTCGTCTTGTCTGGATACTTGGATAGCCAAAAAGGGGAGGTGTCCGCAGGACAAGGAGTGGAGCCGAAGATAGCTGGTGCTGAAGAGGATCTGCTGGCAGGAATGCAAAATCTATTCATATCTGATGAAGACTATTGTGTGATCTTGGAAGAACATGTTGAACCTCCTGGACTGACCAAGGCTGGATCTGGAGCGGCATTGAAATACTGGATCAGCAACCGAGCCCGAGCTTGCCGTTGACCTTGCTAGAGCTGAGGGGATAGAATTTACTTCATGTTTTCTAAAATAAAACCTGACTTTGAGTCGTGGAATTTTCATTTTTCTTATTTATCGCACATGTCTCCCTACAAACTTTGCTTTGCAAGGATTCATAAATAAAATATCGCACTATTTCTCCTTTAACTTTTGCTTTAATCTTTTAATTTTGCAATATTTTACTTTTTCAGCATTTAAACTAAAGATCCCATTGAGTCCACAATCGCGACATGTAATGAAACAATGGAGCTTGAGGAAACTGGAGTTGATTACGATGATTTTGATGAAACCACACAGGATGAAATTGAGAAATTTGAAAACAAGCCTAAGCCAAACTTAGAGGAAACTGAGGTGATAAACTTAGGAGATGAGGAAGTTGTGAAAGAGACAAGGATCAATGTGCATCTCACCGCCGAAGATAAAAAGCGATATACTGAGTTTCTTAAAGAATATGAGGACGTATTAGCCTGGTCATACGATGACATGACTGGTATAAGCACGTATGTGGTAGCTCACAAATTACCTATCAATCCAGGCTTTCCACCGGTCAAACAAAAGGCCCGAACTTTCAAGTCATCTGTTCTGTTGAAAATTGGTGAGGAGGTAACTAAGCAGCTCAATGTAGAGATATTGAAAATAGTTGAGTAACTGACTTGGTTGGCTAACATCGTCCAAGTGCCGAAGAAAGATGGGAAACTCCGAGTTTGCGTGGACTACAGAGATCTGAATAGAGCAAGCCCGAAGGATGATTTTCCTTTGCCAAACATACACATCCTGATTGATAATTGCGCGAAACATGAGCTGCAATCTTTCGTGGACTATTTCACCGGTTATCATCAAGTGCTCATGGATGAGGAGGATGCCGAGAAGACAGCTTTCACTACATCTTGGAGAACTTATTGCTACAAGGTTATGTCATTTGGGTTGAAGAATGCTGGGGAAACTTACATGAGGGCTATGAAAACTATGTTCCATGATCTGATCCACAAAGAGATTGAGGTCTATGTGGATGATGTGATCATCAAGTCAAAGAAGAGTTCAGAGCACCTTGACAACTTGCGCAAGTTCTTCAATCGCTTGCGAAAGTACAATCTGAAGCTAAATCCAACAAAGTGTGCTTTTGGTGTTCCAGCAGGGAAACTTTTTGGTTTCATCGTCAGTAAGAGAGGTATCGAGTTAGATCCATCCAAGATTAAAGCCATCAAAGAACCGCCGCCGCCGAAAAGCAAGAAAGAGGTTATGAGCTTCCTGGGAAGGCTCAATTACATCAGTCGGTTCATAGCACAATCCACTGTCATCTTTGAGCCAATCATCAAGTTACTGAAGAAAGACGCAGCAATCGAGTGGACAGAGGACTGCCAAAAAGAATTTGATCGGATAAAGGAGTACTTGTCTTTCCCGCCTGTGCTGGTTCCAACTGAGCTTGGGCGACCTTTGATCTTGTATCTGTCCGTGGTAGATTCGGCCTTTGGTTGTGTTTTGGGACAACATGATTCAACTGGAAGGAAGGAGAAAGCAATATACTATCTAAGTAAGAAGTTTACCCCTTACGAGGCCAAGTACACATTACTGGAACGCACATGCTGCGCGCTGACTTGGATAGCACAAAAGTTGAGACATTATCCGACATCTTACTAAATATTGCTGATATCGAGGATGGATCCTCTCAAATACATCATCCAAAAGCCAATGCCTACCGGAAAGTTGGCTAAATGGAAAATGCTGCTCAGTGAATTTGACATCACTTTCGTCACCCAAAAGGCAGTGAAAGCTCAAGCCTTGGCTGATCATATGGCCAAGAATCCAGTGGGAGATGACTATGAACCTTTGCACACCTATTTCCCCGACGAGGAAGTCTTGTTCGTAGGGGACGATATCACCGAAGAGTATGATGGCTGGAGGCTATTCTTCGATAGAGCGGTAAATTTCAAAGGAGTCGGCATTGGAGAGGTATTAGTTTCCGAGACTGGACAACACTATCCTGTCACGGCCAAACTAAGATTTCCTTGCACCAACAAAATGGCGGAGTATGAAGCCTGCATCCTGGGACTTAGATTGGCAGTAGACATGAACATATAATAGCTATTAGCAATCAGGGATTCTGACCTGCTGATTCACCAAGTCCGAGGAGAATAGACAGCGAAGAACTCCAAGATACTGCCATAGCTGGAATGCATAAAGGAGTTGAAGCAAATATTCTCCAAGATAGAGTTCCAGTATGTACTTAGACTGCAAAATGAGTACGTGGATGCTTTGGCCACCATATCTTCAATGATCAAGCATCCTGAAGAGAACTACATTGACCCAATACTCGTGACACTGAGTAAGCAGCCAGCATACTGTTATCATATAGAAGAAGAATCAGACGGACAACCTTGGTTCTATGACATCAAAGGGCTCCTCAAAGATGGCAATTACCCAAAAAATGCAACAAGTCTCCAAAAGAAGACACTGAGGAGGTTAGCAAATGGTTTCTTTCTGAATGGGGAGGTTTTGTACAAAAGGACACCCGATCTAGGGTTGTTGAGATGCGTGGACGCAAAAGAAGCTGCGAAATTGTTGGAAGATATACACTCTGGGACGTGTGGCCCACACATGAACGGTTTCGTACTTGCAAAAAAGATTTTGAGGGCTGGTTATTTCTGGATGACAATGGAGCATGATTGCATAAAGCATGGAAAGAAATGCCATCAATGCCAAGTCCACGGAGATATGATTCGTGTGTCTCCCAATGAATTGAACATTATGGGATCACCTTGGCCTTTTGCTGCCTGGGGAATGGATGTCATAGGACCTATCGAGCTGGCCGCTTCCAACAGGAATCGCTTCATATTGGTGGCCTGATTATTTTACCAAATGGGTAGAAGCTGCATCATACAAATTATTAACGATGAAAGTGGTGTCAAACTTTGTCCGTGATAAGATGATCTGCCGATTTGGAATCCCTGAATCAATCATCACTGACAATGGGTCCAAACTCAATAGTGACCTAATGAAAGCACCCTGTGAGGTTTCAAGATGAAGCATCACAATTCCACTGCATACAGACCTCAAATGAATGGTGCGGTCGAGGCGGCCAATAAGAACATCAAGAGGATATTGCGTAAGATGACAGACAATTCAAAGAAATGGCACGAGAACCTACCTTATGCTCTGTTAGGGTACCGTACCACAATGAGAACATCAACGGGGGCTACTCCCTACTTGCTGGTGTATGGCACCGAAGCAGTGGTACTCGCGGAGGTCGAGATACACTCTTTAAGAATCATCCAAGAGACACAGTTGAAAGATGCTGAATGGGTCAAAGGAAGAATGGAGCAATTTGCCCTCATCGATGGCAAGAGACTGAATGCAATATGTCATGGGCAGTTATATCAGAAAAGAATGACTAAGGCATTTAGCAAGAAAGTTCAAGAAAGATTCTTCGAACCTGGGCAATTAGTACTAAAGAAGATATTTCCAAATCAAGAAGAAGCAAAGGGCAAGTTTGCACCAAATTGACAAGGGCCGTACATGGTTCACCGAGTTCTGAATGAAGGAGCATTGATATTGGCAGAGATGGATGGAGAAGTTTTGCCAAAACCAATCAACTCACACTCTGTCAAAAGATACTACGTATAGGAGCTTGTACCGATTAATGATTTCTCCATTCTGCAATACATTATGTAATCTGAACTACGTCACGACCTGATTCCCCAAGTGGGATACGTAGGCAACCTACTCAAGATTCGGTCGCATAAATATAAAAATTTCATTTTCCCACAAAGCAAACACTGGTGCAGAATTTTTGAGGAACTCTCAAAAATTCCTAAAAGGACAAACATAGTTGACACTGGGGCAGAAATTTTTGAGAATCTCTCAAAAATTTATAACACAAACTGGGGCAACCTCAAAATTCACTTGATGAAGTCTGGGAACAGAATGAAGAACGACAACTCCGGCTTTACACTGCGCGATCCGTGGCCCAATGGGATATTTTATTTCATTGCAATTCTTTCTTATAAAAGTTTTTCAAATGTTTGCATTATTTCCTATTTCATACATATCCCTGTCAGTTCGGCCAGGATCCCGGCACTCGTGGACAACAAGTGAGAAGCAACCCGAGAATGCACAAACCAAACCACCCCGCACAACTCACCAATCTTTCATTGGCTGGAGGCACAAAAGATACGTAACCCGGCCACACACGATCGATATGTTTCAGCGAAAGGTTTGTCATTTAATTTAGCTGAGGGTACGCAGCCCGAAACATTTGTTGAGGGTACACAGCCCGATATCGATTTGTCATTTACATTAGCTGAGGGTACACAATCCGAAACATCGATTGAGGGCACACATCCCGATATCGATTTACATTTTAAATTAGCTGAGGGTACACAGCTCGAAGCGTCGGCTGAGGGTACACAGCCCGATTTCGATTTGTCATTTACATTAGCTGAGGGTACACAGCCCGAAGCGTCAGTTGAGGGTACACAGCCCGATATCGATTTGCATTTTAAATTAGCCGAGGGTACACAGCCCGAAGTGTCCGTTGAGGGTACACAGCCCGATATCGATTTGTATTTTAAATTAGCTGAGGGTACACAGCCCGAAGCGTCGGTTGAGGGTACACAGCTCGAACCGTCGGTTGAGAGTACACAGCCCGATATCGATTTGCATTTTAAATTAGCTGAGGGTTCACAGCCCGAAGCGTCAGTTGAGGGTACACAGCCCGATATCGATTCGTCATTTACATTAGCTGAGGGTACACAGCCCGAAGCGTCGGCTGAGGGTACACAGCCCGATATCGATTTGCATTTTAAATTAGCTGACTGCAAATCATAAAAGGTTCCAATTGACTTTTTACAAATAAAACCTCACTGGTCCTTGGCTTTGGACAAGCCTCCTAGATACATAGGTTTTGCAAGGCTCACAGACCTTGTTCATAGGGCTCCTCACTGGTCTTCGGCTTTAATCAAGCCTCTCAGTTTCCTAGGTAGCCAAGACCTCACTAATCTTCAAGGAGGGGCCCCACTGGTAATTCAATGACACATGGGCTTCACTCTCCTAGTATGCGATAAAAATACTTCAATTTTCATAAAGTTGCAGCTTTTCAGTCAACATGAACCTGCACACACACAGGTCTTCATAAGAGAGAGCCCACTGATCTTTTAAAGACACCAAGGGCTTCACCTCTTAGTATGCAACTTGCATATTCTATTATATCGCCCATTCAGAAAAATCCAACAACATTCATATCTGCATCAACCAAAATTATACCCTAAAACTACTATTACACCCTATATAACACCTGAAACAGATCAGATTTTGCAAGGACTTGAACCAAATCAACCAAATCTTCTTAACTTTCCCCCAAACTGCAACTCTGTCCTGTTCACAAAATTTTGCACTATGATCTCAAGTTCTCTGTGGACTGCTATGACCACATAGATTCTGCTAAATTCTTCCATTTTCTAACCTAAAAGACAAAATAGGAGTCAAAATTCTAAATCTAATTATGCTCAAAACATGGCTAGTACTGAGGATTCATTATCACACAGCACATAATATGCATTGTTGTTGGGTTTCAAGAACCCGCTGACATAAGGGCGGTTTCCTAACTATGGAGGCGGTACCAAGGACCGGGTCCAAACTAAGGTGTAAATGCATGCATGCTCCTAAAAGCTCATTCTAAGAGTGGGTTAACGGTTGAGGCTAACAGGTGAGTGGCAAGCGGCCTCGCAGTCGAATTACTCCCACGACAACCGCCGGTGTACCAACTCGTCAAAAGGGTTCTTCAGTGGAAGAAAGTGCGGGTGCGCATGGGCGCACCTCGCGAATATTTGAGTGAGAAAGCAATAGGTTCCCAGGAGTGGGGGAAGTATGAACGGAATGCCAGTTTATATATGTGCATAAATAAGGGTGTAGTGACATGCTTTTCGTGGCACACAAACAAACAGATATAATAAAGCAAAATAAATTAAGTATGCTAGTTGTAAATAATTGGAAACCTTTATGGTCAAAACCTTTATTGATCCCCAGCGGAGTCTCCATGCTGTTGAACCCCCAAAAAATAACCCCGAAAGGCTAAATTTAGGAATATCAACTCAATGGACTAACTCTTTTGGAGTTTTTGGAGTCGCCACCCAATTTAAGGAAAAACAGGAAACCAAATTAGTAAATGCGTGGAAAACTGCAATTTTGGAAAAAGGCAGTCTTTCAGAGATTCTATGTAAGAGGTTTTGTAAATTTCGAAAGAAGATTTTTAAGGTACTTTCGAAATTCCGTTAACAACGGTTAATCCGACAGGTTTCCAAATTAATTTGCAAGTGCTATCTATGCACTTTTCTAAAAATAATTAATTGAACCATTAGTTAATTCAACTAATTAAATTTAGCAAATTTCAAAAGATTTACAATTTATTTAAAAGCTTTAATTATTTTTCAAAATAAAATAAAATAAAAGCGCATTTTCTTTTGAAAAGGAACGATTTGATCGTCCTAGTTTCTTTGCCAACTCGTATGAGGTAGCGTATAAATGACACTTGCTTAATTTCAACTTTAAAACTCAAGTTTCTAACCATAAGATGGAACTTTAGGTTTCAAGTCGTTTTTTGCAAAGTTGTTTCGGGACATTTAGAAGTTAATTAAAACATCTTTATAAATTTTGTCTTTTAAAAAATAAACTACTTTGCATCAATAAGATAGAAGCCTTTTCTTATTGTCATTTATTAATCGTGGTTTTAAAAATTTATGAAATTTTGCACGCATTTGCTTAAATGGCCTGATTTGCTATAAATTTAATAACGACTTCAAAATAAAAGATAATGAACATAAAGTGTGTCAAATAACTTAAACAAATTATATATATATATATATTAATAAATAAAATATTTCTACAAAGTTTACTAAATATTCTAAAGGGAAAGGAAGGATAAGAGTTAAAAAATAAAACCCGGGAATTTGACAAACTCGCGGAGCCTTGAATTTTCTAAAATTCCTAAAATTTTGTAACTTTGAGCCCGAATCTTGACCTCGATGTAACTCCAATGCCAATGAGCCATCCCATTTCGAGTTTTTCCCGAACTCATCCCGAGTAGATCATGCAAGAAACAAGAAAAGAATGACAAATTATAGACCAGAGAGTTGAAAGGCTTTATTTTGAGGACCAAAACTATCAAATGAACTCACCAAGAAAAGCATAACCATAGCATGGCTGTAAACAATCACTTTTAATGCTAGCTAATTGAAAATACCAACCAAGTTTTAGATGTATAAACAAGAAAGGGCAGTCAAGACTCCATTTTTTGTTACGTTGATCATAACAGCCCAGAAGTAAAAATTGCATCTTTATAGCTAGATATGCTTTCAAAAGACAAGAAAATTCGATAAAAATTATGAACTTCACATAGACACAACAGTTCCGAAATTTCAGCTGAACTCACTTAACAGGATCATATATGCATATATCTTGAATAAGCTACTTTTTACTCTTTTTTTATTTGAGTTAAAGAGTAGTCCAAATCTAAGTCATACAAAATGAAACTTTTATTGACATTAATCTTGAATTTCAAGCAAACTTACGAGAACATAGTTAACTCAACACAAAATGATAGCTTATAATACTATTTAAGCTAAAGGGCAGATTCACAACCCTTTTTTGCATCCAAATAAAAACTTGAACTTTTAAGTTAGTAGGTGACTACAGAACACCTAATAGACAGCAAACAATGAAGATGAACCAGTTTTGACATTAAGATTAAGGTGACATTAACCAGGTATCTAACCTTCAAAATAATGAACTTTCAAAGCAATTGACAGGGTTTTAAACTCATACCTGTATAAAGATATGATTTTCATGAAAAGAGACAGTCACTAAAAGAGCCAGTCACTCATTTTTCTCAGACAGAAAACATAAAACTAGCCGGGACAATGGCACCAACGCTGCAATTTTATTAATCCAGAAGAAGAGAAAATTGAAGCTATTGGACAAGCTAAACTGTTGAGTTACACACCCACTAAAAGGCTAGACAGAATCTCAAAAAAACAAACAGAATTCATCACAACTGGAAGCAATTATCAGCTAGGCTATTTCAATCACATTTTGAGACCAGAACATTGCAATATTTAACAATTGCTTCCCTTTCTTTTAAGAAAAAAAAACAGACTAGTTCTATTTCTCGTTAGATAGAATTAAGAGTTGAGGTTCAAACAATCAAACAGATAGAATAGGGAATAGATCCTTACTATACAAGACCAAGATGATTTACCTGAAAGAAATCAGACAAGGAGGCAAACTAAACTATCCAGATTGCTAGACCTCCCATTGCACTTCTCCAAACAAACCTTTCATTAATAGCTACAACATCCTACAAATAAATACTGACTACTAGAAACTATAGGCCCAGAAAACATACCCCAAACACCATCTCCTATTCACCTGCACACACATCATCACCTTCATCAACCAGGGACTAACCTACACCTGAACATTACCTAACAACTAACATCAATCATCCCTTCCTTACACTAACACACCCTCACAGAATCTCCTCAGCTAACTGCAGACTACTAACAGGCCATATGCCCCTCCTGAATTCATTCTACAACTTGCATATACATATACACCTACAGACATACTCACACACACACCTACACTCATACACTAGACATCCCTAAGCCAACTCCTACACGCAGCCGCAACCTGAATGCCCCTCACCAAAAACACTCACTTCATCTAACAGGAAAAAATGAACAGACACACACTCACAATACAAACACACACACAGACCTTGCACACACCCACTGCTCAACCAACCGCAACCTGCTCGACATACACACATACACTAGACATCCCCAAGACAACTCCTACCCGCATGAAACAAAAGACCTGCCAACAAATTTCCAGCACCCCTATTACCTTGATAGGCTACATGCCCTTCACATCCACACTCCCTCAAAACTCACTTGAACTCCTTACATCTCATTAAACATGGAACAAACTCAACAGGAAAACATTGGACAAAAAACATCTCATTTATAAGGCCTGAAATACACTTCTTTAATTTTTACCACGGCAGAATACAAAGAGCTAGCAAGAGAATGAAAACTGAACTAGGAAATAGGAAACTTGATCTCTAAAGCTAGGTTATGATTGTAATATTTTATATACAAGCAAAAATTTTAACTTTATTCAAATAGAGCCTTCAATATACATCATACAGCAGGTCATTGAATGATTATAGGATTTAAGCTTACTTAGAAGAGTAAAATATCATTGCAATGTTATTACGGATCAATAACAACTTCTTACACTAAACAAAAATTTTCAGAATAAACCAAGAATAACAGGCATGAACAAGATATGGTCAGAAACATACATTTCAAAAAAAAATGTTAAAAGCAAAAAAGGGTATGATTTTACCTTTTGCGGCGCACGAAACAAGGGCGTTGAGTATGAAGAAGACCACTCGAGCTAAAGCGACGACATAATGCTTTTTAACAAGAATCAGACCACTACCTTGTATTAACTGACAATTTTTTTTCATTTAAAAAAAAAAAATGCTAATGTTCTTTTAGCTGCTGCTGCTATGCCTATCTGATGCAGGGTAAACTACGCGGAAGCAAACTATACGATACGCGAAAGCAAGTAAAACGAGATAACAAGAAATATAGATTGGGAAGACAAGAATTGAGAAGAAAGAACGAATCAAACTTACATACGTTAGTTGATTCAAGGAGGGAAAAGAGACTCGAACCAATCAAGGATCATACTAGGACGATCCCCACGGATTCTAAGCTAACGAGATACATGAAGCCTCGGGCTTCAACAAAGAAGGCAAAGCCTCTCATCCTATTCTTCTCTCTATGAGATTCAACAATGTCTAACTAATGAAATAAAATAACCAAGGAAGGCTTTTATAGTCTTCCTTGACACATAATGAAATGTCTAAAACACCCCCAAAGTGAGTTATAACGATACAAGCCACTAAGGGCGAAAATAGGTACTTTACTTAAAATCCCGTCATGCTTGTCACAGGGGGAGGCGCTTCGCCTCAGGATTGGGGCGGTCCGCCTCACAGAAGTCTAGAGACGGGTTGCCAAAAGAGGCGGTTTGCCTAGTACCTTTGGGCGGTCCGCCTAGGACAATTCCTGAGAGTGAAATATGGTGTAGGCGGTCCGCCTAGTACTGTGTCGCTCCAAGCACTCGACTGAAAGCTCTTCAAGTCATCTCCAAAGCCTCCATCTTCGAAGCTCTTCCAACCCAAGTGTGGGTGAGCATTTTGGATCTCTTTAGCTCGGCTCCGAAGCTCTTGAAACTCTGGATCTCATATCCCTTTGTCCTTCAAGCTCGGATATTGATGGTTGGCGCCTTTGGCTCAATTTGGATGGCATCACTATCTCCCCCTACTGCCGTTGCTAATCCTCCTCTCAAATGACCTTTTGCCTTTAATTTATAGGAAAAAAAATTAAAGTTCTCAGATTGAATGAAATCCCTAAAAGAACCTTCAAACGGTCCAATTTGGATAAGGTCTTTTATGTGGAACGTGGGTGAACCATGACAGTACAAGCTTTTTGGACGGATTCATTTGAATTTTGGGAAAATTGGGCGCGGGTTAAAGGAAAACGGGTTGGGGAACTTTGAAATTGGGTTGGGGAAAGGGATAACTAAATTGGGTGATGTATATATATGTGTTTACATGGATGGGTTGAAATTGAGGCTGGTCTTGCACAGTTAGCCCAATTTTTGAGATTTTAATGGGTAAGATGATGAATTGCAAGGATAAGCTGAAATTAAGGCTACGCATTGTAATTTTAGCCACTTTTAACTGCAATTTATCATTTACCTTTAATTTTCAAAATTGATTTTAATTTAAAATAATTAGACTTTTAATTGAAACTTTCGCGACAAAATTGGGTGTCAACACCATTGCCTACATTACACCCTAAAAAAGTCCTAATTGATCTTTGGTGCAAGCTAAACCGGAGTAGAAGAACAAGAACAAGATAGAAGCAAGACAAATATTCCTTCAATTCAAAGGAACGTCGAGGAACTAGTCTCGGGCTCGATTAAATCGGAGGAAAAAATCACCTATACTAAGCAACAATCCTCAAAAAGAACAACGTTTCTTGCAAATTGAATGACCAAGAAGAAAATATTCAAACGATAACACCGAATGATACAAGTTCTTTGAAAATCCCACGTCGGGTTCGGGCTCCATCGGAGACACTCAAATAGCAACTGCTATATCAATATTCATCAAAAACTAGTTACTTATAATGAAATGTAAATGAGTTTATATAGACTATTCTAAGGGCAAAATAGTAAAATGGTCACAGACGACCAATAGGAGTAAGCCACGCGGGGCTGGATAACTGAGTGTTCGGTTACTCCTTCAACCGAACACTTGAATTCGAACACTTGAGCTCGAGCTTCTTGACTTCGGTGTTCAGTTGCTCAGCACAACTCATCTTGTCATCGATCGCTCTTCGTTCGGTTATTTTTTTGCTTTACTTTGGCGCCGATGTCGATGTTGGGGTTCGGTCACTCCCTTCTTCGAGCTCAAGCTTATAGATGAATCCTTCGGTTCTTGAGCTCGGCCACTCAACTTCGGAGCGGTTGCTTTCTCCCGACCAAGCCAATTGAATATGGACATCGTGCAACAGCTTGGCTTCGCTTCGTGTCATCGGCCTCGATGGATTCAACACTTGATCAGCACGTGTTCGGGCTGCATCATCCTCTCCTTCTTGAGAAGATTTCGTCCTCGAAATCGAGCCCTCTTCATCCTCCGATGTTTCACCTACAACACAAGGAACTAAGTCAGCAACATTAAAGGTGTTGGACACGTTATACTCACCAGAGAGGTCGATCACATAAGCATTATTGTTGATCTTGTTCAGCACTTGAAATGGACCATCCCCTCGAGGAGCCAACTTTCCTTTCCTTTGGTTCGGGAAGCGTTCCTTTTGGAAGTGAACCCAAACCCAATCTCCCTTTTCAATTCCAACTTTTTGCGCCCCTTGTTTTTCTTCGATGCAACTTTTGCATAAGCTTACTCGAGGTTCTTCTTCACCTTTGCATGCAACTCGATCAAGGTAGTGGCTCACCGAGTACCTTCAAAATCAATAACAGAATCTCGAGGCAATGGGGTTAAATCAAGTGGACTCAAAGGGTTAAAACCGTATACACATTCGAACGGAGTCATTCCAATCATTCGATGAAATATTCGATTGTATGAAAATTCCATTACGGGCAAACGATCAGCCCAGTTTCCGACCTTACCTTTGGTCATAGCTCAAAGCAGAGTTCCCAAGGTTCGGTTAACTATCTCGGTCTATCCATCAGTCTGAGGATGGTGAGACGTTGAGAATAGTAGTTTGGTGTCGAGGGCACCCCATAAGCATTTCGAAAAATGACTCAAGGATTTTGAGTCTCGATCACTCGCAATAGTACGAAGCACACAATGCAATTTCAACATATTAGAAATCAACAAAGTAGCTACATGTTGTGCATCATCACACTTCTTACAAGGAATAAAGTGAGCCATTTTGAAAAAACGGTCGACTACGACAAAGATGCTATCATCTCCACCCCCCGACCTCGGTAACCCCATAACAAAATCCATGGATATATCAACCCACAGTCGATTAGGAACAGGCAACGGAGTGTACAATCCATGAGGGTTTGACCTCGATTTAGCTTTCTTGCAATCTATACAAGCATTGCAAAGCTTTTCCACATCTCTTTGCATTTTTGGCCAATGGAACTGCTCGGTTAAGATACCAAGAATTTTGTCGACCCCGAAGTGTCCCATCAAGCCTCCATAGTGAGCTTCTCGAACCCAAAGCTCTCTCCACGATGACACCGGCACACATACCCTCCCATTTTTTAAGAGGTAGCGATCATGCCACTGATATTTCTCAACCCTTTGGCCACTCAAGATTGCGTCACGAACGCATTTCAGCTTGGGATCATCTCCATACATTGACTTGATGCTTTCGAATCCCATGAGCCTCGAGGCGAGAGTGGTCGCTAAGGAAAATTTCCTTGATAGCGCGTCGACCATAACATTGTCTCCCCTTTTGTAATGAATTACATAGGGAATACTCTTAATGAATTCAATCCATTTGGCATGTGTTCGGTTCAGTTTCTCCTGACCTCGGAGATGCGTCAAAGATTCATGATCACTTTTAATCACAAACTCTCGAGGCCACAAATAATGCTGCCAATGGGCGAGTGCATACAACTCCTTGTCATACGTAGAGTAATTCAAGGTTGCACCCTTAAGCTTTTCACTAAAGTAAGCGATCGGCTTCGATTCTTGCATCAGCACTCCTCCAATCCCAACTCCGGACGCATCACACTTGACTTCGAATGCTTTGCCGATGACAGGGAGTTGCAACAACGAGGGAGAACAAAGCCTCTGTTTCAACTCTTGGAAAGCCCTCTCTTGGGACTCTCCCCACACAAATGGATGGTCTTTCTTTACCAGCTCGGTTAAAAGAGCTGCCACGGTGCTAAAGTCACGAACAAACCTTCGGTAGAAGCTAGCTAAGCCATGGAAGCTTCGCACTTAAGAAACAGAATTTGGAGTCGGCCAATATTTGATGGCTTCGACTTTCGACTCATCGACTTCAACACCATTAGCACTCACAACAAATCCAAGAAAGACTACACGCTCGACACAAAAGGCACATTTCTTGAAGTTAGCATATAACTTCTCTTCTCTAAGCTTATCAAGCATTAGCCTTAGGTGTTCGATATGTTCATCCACAGATTTACTATAAACAAGTATATCATCGAAGTAAACGACAACAAACTTATTTATGAACGGTTTGAGCACATGGTTCATCAGTCGCATGAATGCGCTCGGCGCATTGGATAGGCCAAAAGGCATCACCAACCATTCATAGAGACTGAATTTGGTCTTGAATGCAGTTTTCCACTCGTCTTCAGGTTTCATTCGGATTTGGTGGTAACCGGATCTGAGGTCTATCTTCAAAAAGCATCAAGAACCACTTAACTCATCTAGCATGTCATCTAATCGAGGGATAGGATGATGATACTTTACCGTAATTTTGTTGACTGCTCGGCAATCAACACACATTCGCCATGTTCCATCTTTTTTCGGGACAAGGATAACAGGACGCTGGAAGGACTCAAGCTCTCTCGAACAAGGCCCTTGTTCAGCAACTCATCAACCTGCCTTTGGAGCTCTTTGGTGTCTTCGGGATTACACCGGTATGCAGGTTTGTTGGGGATTTGAGACCCTAGTACAAAGACAATTTGGTGCTCAATTCCTCTCAACAGATGTAATCCACCTGGCATTTCTTCGGGAAACATGTCTCCGAAGTCCTACAAAACACTTTGTAAAGCACTAGGCATAGGGTTATTTTTAGGAAAATCATCATTAGAGTTTTGAAGGATACCCTTGTGCCCGAGGCAAATCATCAGTCGATTGTTGCCGTTGCCTCGTAGATACTCACCGGGTTCTATGATTGCACAAATATTTCTTACCTCGGGCGGTGAGTTGTTGTCTTCGGCCGCTATTTGTGTTCCCATCGGAAGCTTTGCTTTGGCCGCTTCTTTCAACTCCTTCATTCGTTTATAGTCCTCGGTGACGTGTTTCGGAGACAAGGGTTTGAGTATGAAACTCTTCCCTTTGAGCTTAGCGGTGTAAGTGTTGGATCGTCCGTTATGAATAACCGACCTATCATACTGCCATGGTCGATCCAATATCATATGACAAGCTTGCATCGGTACCACATCGAACATCATCTCATCTTGATATTCTCCATCTTTGAACTTGATCCACACTTGTTTGAGAACCTTCTATTCTCCATACACATTCAACCATTGTAATCTGTAAGGATGGGGATGCTTTAAGGTAGGTAGTCCCAATTGTGAAACAAAGGTTTGGCTCACCACATTTGCAAAACTACCCTAATCAATGATCATCGAACAAACTTTTCTCCTCACTCGATATCAGGTATGGAAAAGGTTTTCTCTTTGGTTGTCCTCTCCTTCAAGAGTCATGCAGCTCAAATTCCTTCGAACTACAAGAAACATTTCCAGATGATCAGCTTCGGCAACTTCACGACGATCATCATCTTCAGCTCGGTCAGTCTCCTCGACATTTTCATCCTCGGTGTCACTCGCTTGCTCAAAAACATCTCCATTGTCGAGCACAAGCATAACCTTGCGAGTTGGACACTCTTTTGCCATGTGACCATAACCTTTGCATTTATGACACTGAATACTTGAAGCACTAGGAGAGTTGAGTTGAACTTTACCTCCCACTTCTCTTGGCTAGCTAACGGTCACACCTTTTTCAAAGGGTTTTTTCGATTCTCGAACAGTGTTAGCACTTGGATTCGGATTCTTCCATTCTTTACCTCGGTTCAAAGGAGTCGAATTAGTAACTCTTCGATACCAGTTTGCTCTTTCATCCTTAATCCATTTCTCAGCTTCGATGACAACAAGAAATACATCTTCCAAAGTTTGATACACATGCAGCCTCAATTGAGATGACACATCTAGAGCCAAGCCATTTGAAGCGAATGATGGCTTGCTCATCATCTTCTTCTATATCAAGAGCCAATCAAATTATTTCAAACTCATCATGATATTCTTCAATTGATTTGGACCCTTGTTTCAACTCGAAGAGCTTTCGAAGTTGCTCCTGCCGATATCTGGCATTCACATACTTAGCATCCATTGCTCTTTTCAACTGCGCCCATGTGGTGATCTCAGGATAAGCATTCCTTCGTCTCAACTTTTTGTCAGCCTCCCACCATGTTGATGCATATGCATCGAACGAAGCAATAATATGTGCAGCTTTTCTCTCTTCGGTCATCTCATTGGTTTCGAAGATTCGTTCCAATTTAATCTTCCAATCAAGATATTGGTCTGGATCAATACCTCCTCTGAAGGGTGGAATAGTGACCTTGACAGTGTTCAAGTTTGAATCTCAAGCACCTCGGATCTGTTCGGGATACTCATCATAATAGTCATCAGCCTCACGCTCAATATTTCGATCAGCATTTGCGCCTCAGCCTTGACCTCGGAAATTTCCACGACCTCATTGAGCCTGCCTTCGTTGAACAAATGGTGGCTCATTCTCAGCTTCGACTTCGGGAAATTCTCCATCATCTACCCCTTCATCAATGACCTCAACTCGTCTTCAGGCCATTGGAAGTGGCATTCTATCACCTCAGGGAATGCCCAAGTGTTGATAACCAGCTTGGGGATTGCCCAAGTTTTGTTGTTGTGTTTGGGGATTGCCCAAAACTTCTTTTCGAACAGCCTCGCTCTTCAACTGATGTTGTCGAGCAAGCTCAGCAAATATCTCAGGTTTTATCGGAGTGGAGTTGCTAGTTCCAGCGCCGGACCCTGGTAAGGCCACGGACACACTCCCTTGCTCGAGGTTAGCTACTCGAGAACTCACTCCTCTTACCTCGGCGCTGATGCCTTGTATCGTAGCCATGACTCGATGGAACAGACGCTATTTACTCTGCGCTCGGGAAGTCAAAGAATTTTCTACGAAATTTAGACTTCAGTCACACCACGCACGAGTTCCTATAAGCTCAAATTAGTTAGTACGACCTCGAGTAGGAAGAATTACTCAAGAGATCCACCAACTAGATTTATCGAACACAAGAAAAGTGAAAACCTAGGAGAATCTACCCTTTGATTCCTCTTCGGAATCCTTTCGAACACACCAACTCCTATTCGTACGAAAGTGGTCCCTCCTTGGTACGGATAGGGTTTTACCTTATCCAATTTTCCCTTTTCTAGCCAACAACTTTATTCACCTGCGGTTTTGATCTTTACACTTTACCCTTTCTTCTTCAATGGAACAGTGAAACTTTTGCTCCGGTGTACAGAAAAATTCAACTTTGTTCACTGACCAAGATTTGGAACAAACTTTGGGTTGCTCTTTTCAACTCCGGTAATAGCAACATCGGAGGAAATCAGTTCCAAGAAACGAGCTAAGAACGAGCTTAGCTTCGTCCGTACACTGTTACAATGTAACAATTTTCCGGCGTACGGACAGTGGTTCAAATAATGGAACTTCGATTTTTAGTCCAAAACTCAACCCAAATCAATAACAACTACCAGTTTCCAATGGTAACAACCAAAAACACAGCTAGGGTTGGTAACATCTATCACCACGTCAAGAACAGTCAAAAAACCTTCGAGAAACCCTAGTCGACAATCGGGGACGACAGGTGCTCGTTGGATTCAGCTAGCGACGGTGAAAAAGAATCAGTGGTCGTTGGATTCAAACAACCAACAAACAAACCAAAACTTTTGAATTTTTCTTTTCTACTTTTTTTTTTTTTTTTTGTAAAAACAACACCACAGTAACAACAATCAACAACAAGGAAAAAAGCTGAAACTGAAGACACAATCGCACGAATAAACGAACAGGATTTGAGGTTGTAAAAACAAATTCAAACCTTGCTCTGATACCAAGATGGTGCAAGCTAAACCGGAGTAAAGCTAGGTACGAAGGAAAATGTTAAAAAAAACATGAACAAGATAGAAGCAAGACAAATCTTGCTTCGACTCAAGGGACCGTCGAGGAACTAGTCTCGGGCTCGATTAAATCGGAGGCAAAAATCACCTATACTAAGCAACAATCCTCAAGAAGAACAACGCTTCTTCCAAATTGAATGACCAAGAAGAAAATGTTTAAACGATAATACCGAATGACACAAGTTCTTTAAAAATCCCACGTCGGGGTTCGGGCTCCATCTGAGACACTCAAATTGCAACTGCTATATCAAAATTCATCAAGAACTAGTTATTTACAATGAAATGTAAATGAGTTTATATAGACTATTCTAAGGGCAAAATAGTAAAATGGTTACAGGCGACCAATAGGAGTAAGCCACGCAGGGCTGCATAATGAGTGTTCGGTTACTCCTTCAACCGAACACTTGAATTCAAACACTTGAGCTCGAGCTTCTTTACTTCGCTGTTCAGTTGCTCAGCTCAACTCATCTTGACATCGATTGCTCTTCCTTCGGTTATTTCTTTGCTTTACTTCGGCGCCGATGTCGATGTTGGGGTTCGGTCACTCCCTTCTTCGAGCTCAAGCTTATAGATGAATCCTTCGGTTCTTGAGCTCGGCCACTCAGCTTCGAAGCGGTTGCTTTCTCCCAACCAAGCCAATTTAATATGGACATCGTGCAACAGCTTGGCTTGGCTTCGTGTCATCGGTCTCGGTGCATTGAACACTTGATTAGCACGTGTTCGGGCTACACCAATCTTAGCCGAGAAGATGGACATTAGTCGACTTCTACACTAAGGGCAAGCTTATGGTATGTCTTGTGGTTCATGTGAGTTGTTTTCTGAGAGTGAGTGCTTCATCTATATGTGAACATTTTGTTCAGGATCATTCTCTTGAGTGAATTCCTTCTCTAATTTTTTATTTGATTGTGAGGGCACATGGTTTACGAGAAGCGAGCTCTTTTATTAGTCTCTTGAATAGAGTGAGTACTTGCATCACTTATTGAGTGAGTCTGGAGTTGATGTGGGATTTGAAGGTTGATTTGGTGCACTTAATTGTTTTTATATATTCTTCGCATGGATTTTGTGTGAATAAGATATGATTAGTGCATATACAACTTGTTAAGTGTCTATATAGACCCAAGTCATCCCTTGTGGGTTGTTTTGGTGCGTCTTGAGTTCTAAGTATAAATTGCTCGAGGACGAGCAAAGATTTAAGTGTGGGGTGTTAATACGAAGCTAGATATTGCAATAATTTCTATACTTTCGCCTCATGTTCATGCTTCGACTTGTGGTTGTTGGTATTTTGAACGAGATTTCTCTTATTTGGTGTATTTATGTTGTAAGAATCGAACATGGTGAACTGAGCAAGAAAGTGCAAGTTTTGGAGTTAAAAGTGAAGATATTAAAGATTTCAAGTGATTCGTACGCCACGCGAGTGACACGGGAAGAAATAAAGTTTTTGCTTAGGAATGGAGAAAAAATTTCAGTACATTTAGGCCAAAAACGCGAGCACTACGTGAGCTGAATTGCCTGAAGAAATTTAGTTCGCATGACACGCGGGTGCCACGCGAAGGGCTCTTTGGTACTTTTGCTTTATTTCCTACAGGGTATAAAATCTTCTTTTGCCTCCATTATGAAATTTACACTTGGAAAGATGCAAAAAGGAGGCTAGAGCTTTGGAAACTTCAAGAATAGAGTTTTTCCTAAATTCTGGACTTCAAGAACATAATTTTTCCTAAATTCTTCCTTACTTTTTGTAATTTAATTATTCATGAATTATATTTACATGATTATCATGAATATAAATGGTTAATTCACCCATTCAAGGATTGATTGAACCACTACGCTACTATGTGTTATGAATATTTATTTTTATGAATGAAACTTGTCAATTTTTCCTATATAAGTGTTTATGTTTTGATTGTTATTGATTGGAAGGGCCCCCAATTGATTGTTCTTGTGTGTCTAGGGATAGATTCATAGGTCTGGGTTAAGCACTTCGCAATATTTCAACCTAAAACCAAGGTATTACTTAGGTTGTCAATAAGGTGATTTGTGACCATTGACCCTGATAGTGAACTATACTTGTAGTCCTAAGTGTCTTCATTAATTAATTGAGAAATTGGTTAATGAAAGTTATAATTATTACATGGGAGTGAATACTTGTGAAATTGGAGCAAGTGTTCAATAGGAGTAACCAAGTTGAATTTGTTAAAGCATTATTCTTACACATAGGTAGGAGTTGGGTAGATCAATCATAGGCTTCTAAATCCTTGATTAATTTATTTCTTAATACTTTGCTATTTACTTTTGTTACAGTGAAACTATTATACAAATACAAAACCTCGAAGCTAATTGGTTAGCTAAATTTGTTTGATTAGCAACTAGATTAAGAGTGTTCTCTGTGGGATTTGATCTCGGGACTTGAAGTACTGAGCTATATTTGCTGCGACCTCTTAGTCTCTTTTATAGGGCATAGTTGGGCGTGATCAAATTTTGGCGTCGTTGCCGCGGAACACGATGTTATTTAGTTTTTAAGATATCTATTTTATTTTTCTATTAACTTCACTCTTGTTATCTTGATCTCGTTTCTTTTGTGTCTACAATTGAAAGTTCGGATTTCGAAGAATTCAGGATGGCTCAAGATTTGGTTCTTAATGCTTTCGCGCAACCTGTGGATGAGAATCTGGCGTCTGCGATTCTACCCCCAACATTCGAGGCAGAAAATTTTTACATCACCCAGACAATGGTGGCTTTTCGTGCTAATGCTGGTTTATTTGCAGGTAGAACTACTGATGATCCTCAAAAGCATTTGAAAAAGTTCATTACGATTTGTGAAACTCAAAAACAAGCTAGAGTGCCAGCAGAGGTTATGAAATTGATGTTGTTCCCATTTTCGCTTATGGAAGATGCCAGTGATTGGTTGGACTCGTTGCCAGTTAATTCTATTACTTCGTGGGATGACTTGGTGATAAAGTTCATGAAGAAGTTCTTTCCACCCAATAAGACTGCCAGGCTAGTTGATGAGATACTTATGTTCAGGCAGATCCCGCTTGAGACTTTTCCAGAAGCATGGGAGAGATTTAATGGTTATTTGAGAAACTGTCCTCATCATGGTATTCCTGACCAAATGTTGGGGCAAAGGATCTACATGGGCATGGGAGATCAAATTAAGGGCACTTTGGATTCAGCAGCTAGAAGAGCGTTTTTGAGTAAAATATTTGCTAAAGCAAAGGCCCTGCTTGATGTGATGGCTCAAAACTCAAGCTGGCTTAGAAGAGATACATCTTCTAGCAGAGGTATGGGGGCTTTAGCTATTGGTACTACTTCTGCAATGGAAGAACAGATGTCAAAGTTGCAGACTACACTTGATGTTGTGTCGAAACAACTAAATGAGAGGATGCTAAAACTTGTTAACCAAGTGGACTCACGGGCTCAGACTCAAGTCCTCGATCCTGGTGATTTTTCTGATGCTGATTTGCTTGCTGGTACTGAAGATCTGAACTTCGTGAATTATGGGTAGCGCCAGCAACACAATCAACATGGTCAATTTATGTCAGTGTAACAACAAGCAACTTTACCCCGGCAGCAAGCGAATTATATAGCTGCGATTAAGACTATGGTGCAGGTTATGATGGGATTTAATAAGCAGCTTCAAGACCAACTGACAGCACATGACACTATAATAAAAGGTATAAAGACCAAGTTGAGACAACTGTCCCTAGCTCTACATAGTAGACCTCAAGATGCTTTGCCGGGCGACACTGTGGTGAATCCTAAGGATCCAAATCCTTATCAATTGATGGCAGTCACTTTGAGGAATGGTAGAGACTTGGACAAGGAGCAATAATTAGCTAAAGGTGCACTACCTACTATGCCAAACATTAAGCTTGTTGATGACTCTGCCAAACTGGCTTGCAATGATCACACTGAGAAAGAGATTACTCCAAAACCTATCCCTAGTACTGAGAAGATAATTGCCAAAGAACCTGATATAGAAGTCGAGAGGGTGGTTGAACAAAGTAAAGTGTCAAGGGAGCAAAACTCCAAGGCAAAAACTCCACCACCTCCTTTTCCTCAAAGATTTGCAAAGCAACAAAAAGGTTTGAAGTTTAATAAGTTTTTTGATTTTTTGAAACAATTAAAGCTTACTATGCCTTTCATGGAGGTTATGCGAGAGGTTCCAGGATGTGCAAAATTGTTAAAAGATCTTCTGTCTAAAAAGATTGACTTTAATGAGGTAGAGATGGTCCATTTGAATAAGGTGTGCAGTGTTGTCATTACAAAGCATGTAGCTAAAAAGAAGCAAGATCCTGGTAGTTTTACAGTACCGTGCTCTATTGGTGATCTCACAATTGGTAAGGCCTTATGTGATTCTGGTGCAAGCATTAATCTGATGCCGCTGGAAGTATACAATAAGTTGGGTTTGACTGGCATTAGAGAGACTTCATGTGAATCCAGCTGGCAGATAGAAGACAAAAGCATCCTATTGGAATAGTTGAGGATGTACTTGTGCATGTGAGTAGTTTCATGTTTCCAGTAGATTTTATGGTTCTTGACTGCCCCGTTGATAAAAATATTCCAATTATCTTAGGCCGTCCATTCTTGGTTACTGGTAGAGTAGTGATTGATGTTGATAAGGGGAAGATGACCTTGAAGTTGTATGATGAAGAAATAGTTGTTGACATTGGTAAAATGCTAAAGGGACATTGTGATGATGTGAATTGTCCGTGTGTGCATACATGCGAGCCTGGATGAGCCATGGGTTGAGCTGATTATGTCGTGCCACGACATTAAATAAGGCGCTTCTCGAGAGGCAACCCGTGATTGTAATTGTAAACAAGTAAAAAAAAGATTAGAAAAAATCAAAATTACAAAAAATAAAATGCTATCTTTTGAAGGATGTTACTTGGTGAGTTTCTTTGTTTTGCAGATTTCAACTGGTTTGGAGTCTAAGTGTGGGGTATCTGCAAACCCATCATGCTCGAAGATGAAGTCCTTCTATGGGGGAAGTCTGAGTACCTCGTGCCCTAAAGAAGCTCACATGGATGCTCTTCGGGCTTAGAGCCCCACGGAGTTTCTCTATCACGCTTAATTTTTTATTTTTAATACATTGAGGGCAATGCCTAATTTTAAGTGTGGGTTGAGAGTCTTCCTATTTGTGCTAATAATCTCCTTTGGTTTTTCTTTGTGCATCAGTTCTTTTCCAAAGGAAGTAGTGTGAACCGGGAATAGGTAGATTTTTTTTGTAGGATTAAAGTGTAGTAATTGGATGGGTGAGTCTTGGCTCCATGATTTGACTAGTTTTATATAGATACTTAATTTAGGGTATGTGAACTTCATGCATATATTCTACCATGATCCACTTGCCTTGACAAACGTTGAGTGCATTGTTTGAAGCCTATGATCATGATGTTCACTCTAGATTTTCTTGAGAGTTTGCTTGTGTTTTCTCTGTTTGAGAGCGGGAATTGAGCCGTTTTGAGTAGGTTATGTGCCATGTGTGAGTGAGGATTTTATTTTCTTCATGTTTAACACTTGATGTCTAGAACTTGCCCGGTGTGTGCAAATCAAAATGAAAAGTTTGCTCGGCTAGGAAGTGATATAGGCTTTCCTTTCATAGCAAATTTATTTGAAGCCTCATAGTTAGATGTTTACCAGTGAAATTTGACCTTAGCTAACCCTTTTGAGCCTGTAGCCTTTTCTTTGATGGCCATTGGGATTCCTATTTCTTGTGCTAAATATATGTGAGTTTTACTTATGGTGTTATGAGCCTAAAAGGCTAGCTAATGAAGTGGAAAAATTATGTTTGTTGGAGGAAGACAAAAGGTGCGTAGGAGGATGCTATTGGAGGGATTTACTAAGAAAAAAAATAGAATTCTTAGAGTATTGTGCAATAATTGAAGAATGTATTGAGGAAAAAAATATTTGAAGGATTGAAGAAAACAAAAAGTAGTCCCTATCATTAGCTCTTACCTTTGCTTAAAGAAAAAGGTTGGTGAAAGTTGACTCTGTGCTGGTTAAAGAAAGATTCGTTGGAAGGAAAAATATTTAAAATAAATTTGGTGTATTAAATTGCTTGGGATGGTTAGTCACTATTACCCAAATATATTCTACCCGTCCCATTGCCTACATTACACCCTAAAAAAGTCCTAATCGATCTTAGCCGAGAAGATAAACATTAGTCGAGTTCTACACTAAGGGCAAGCTTATGGTATGTCTTGTGTTGCATGTGAGTTCTTTTCTGAGAGTGAGTGCTTCATCTATATGTGAACTTTTTGTTCATGATCATTCTCTTGAGTGAATTACTTTTCTAATTTTTTATTTGATTTTGAGGGCACATGGTTTACGAGAAGCGAGCTCTTTTATTAGTCTCTTGAATAGAGTGAGTACTTGCATGACTTATTGAGTGAGTCTGGAGTTGATGTGGGATTGGAAGGTTGATTTGGTGCACTTAATTGTTTTTAAATATTATTTGCATGGATTTTGTGTGAATAAGATATGATTAGTGCATATACAACTTGTTAAGTGTCTGTTTAAAGTCATCCCTTGAGAATTGTTTTTGTGCGTCTTGAGTTCTAAGTTAAAATTGCTCGAGGACGAGCAAAGATTTAAGTGTGGGGTATTGATACGAGGCTAGATATTGCAATAATTTCTATAATTTCGCCTCGTGTTCATGCTTCGATTTGTGATATTTGTTGGTATTTTGAACGGAATTGCTCTTATTTGGTGTATTTATGTTGTAAGAATTGAACATGGTGAATTGAGCAAGAAAGTGCAAGTTTTGGAGTTAAAAGTGAAGATATTAAAAATTTCAATTGATTCGTCTGCTATGCGAGTGACACGGGAAGAAATAGAGTCATTGCTTAGGAGTGGAGAAAAAATTTCAGCGCATTTAGGCCAAATACGCGAGGACTACACGAGCTGAATTGCCTGAAGAAATTTAGTGCGCGTGACACGCGGGTGCCACGCGAAGCACAAAGCTGTGGGGCAAAAAAATAAGGGCTCTTGGGTACTTTTGCTTAATTTCCTACAAGGTATAAAAGCTTTTTTTGCCTCCATTATCAAATTTACACTTGGAAAGAAGCAAAAAGGAAGCTAGAGTTTTGGAGACTTCAAGAATAAAGATTTTCCTAAATTCTTCCTTACTTTTATAATTTAATTACTCATGAATTATATTGACATAATTATCATGAATATGAGTGGCTAGTTCACCCATTCTAGGGTTGATTGAACCACTCCACTACTATGTGTTATGAATATTTATTTTTATGAATGAAACTTGTGAATTCTTCCTATCTAACTGTTTATGTTTTGATTGCTATTAATTGGAAGGGCCCCCAATTGATTGTTCCCATTATTCTTGTGTTTCTAGGGATAGATTTATAGGTTTGGATTAAACACTTGGATATATTTCAACCTAAAACCAAGGTATTACTTAGGTTGTGAATACGGGGATTTGTGACCATTGACCCTGATTGTGAACTATACTTGTAGTCCTAAGTATCTTCATTAATTAATTGAAAAATTGGTTAATGAAAGTTACAATTATTACCTGAGAGTGAATAGTTGTGAAATTGGAGCAAGTGTTTAATAGGAAGAACCAAGTTGAATTTATTAAGGCATTATTCTTACACATAGGTAGGAGTTGGGTAGATCAATCATAGGCTTCTAAATCTTTGATTAATTTATTTCTTAATACTTTGCTATTTACTTTTGTTACATTGAAACTATTATACAAATACAAAACCTCGAAGTTAATTGGTTAGATAAATTAGTTTGATTAGCAAATAGATTTCGAGTGTTCTCTGTGGAATTCGACCTCAGGACTTTAAGTACCGAGCTATATTTGTTGCGACCGCTTAGTCCGTTTTATAGGGCGTAGTTGGGCGTGATCATTGACTATATTATTTTGGAAGACGATGATGTTTTGATGTATACCAAGTCATTAACTCACCTTTTGCTCTTTGATGTACATTATTTTGGAAGACGATGATGTTTTGATGTATACCAAGTCATTAACTTACCTTTTGCTCTTTGATGTACCATATGAGCGTCATGGAGACCATAAGGAGGATCTCTTAAATATGAAAGAAACTTTCATGTCTCCCTGCCGCCCATAAAAAACATTCATGAGGAATTCGAAAAGCATAAACTAAAATCCTACACCCTCTCCGAGAAAGCTAACATAGACGCCGCGGAGGCATGGAGCCTCAAGGAAGCTTCACGGAGATGCAAAAGCGTTCTTGATTTTGAGTGCTTCTCATTTGAAAAAGAAGCACGAAATTTGCAAGCCGCACTTTCCTAGAGGCAAACATCCAAAACTCTAGCGATACAATAATGTTCATTAATTTTTATCGAGAAGGCAATGTTAGAGTACAAAAGTTATGAGTTTAGAGTCCCTTTGCATGAGGACTCAGATTCAACGAGTATTAAATAAGTTAAGGGGGTCATTTAGCAACATGAAGCATATAAAGCCCAAGGTAGAAGATTAGTTGAATCTAATTTACAATTTGAAGATTGGAAGGAATAAGATAAAGGTAATTTTATATTTTAAACAAGAACTGAAGTGTTATCTAAGATATGTGCTATTAGAATTGATAAAGACTTTGGATATAGTTTAATTAGCACTTATCTTGTGGAAAAAATAAATTTACCTACTGTTAAGCATTATTCACCCTACATGTTGGATATGGCAAAAGTTGACAAAAGTGTGTTGGTATCATTCTCCATTGGGAGATATAGGGATGAGATGTGGTTTGATGTGGTTCCCATGGATACATGTCATCTCTTGTTGGGAAAAACATGGTACGTTGATACAAATAACAAAAAAATGAATAGGTATATTCTTGAGATGAATGGAAGGAACCTCACACTTGCACCATTAACAAAATCGCAAGTTCTTGAAGATCAAGTATGGGTTAAAGAAATTATGGAAAATTTTGAGGGAGAAAAGATTGACAGGAGTAAGGGAGAGCAAAGTGGCAATTTAAGAGAGAAAAAATGAGAGCTTGAGTTGAGAGAAGTGAGAGAGTTGCCACAATAAAAAGAGAGGAGAGAATGATAAAAACAAGAGTGAAAAAGAAGAAGTGGAGAGCTATGAAAAAGAAGAGAGTTTGGGTGAGGATATTTCTTTTTCTAACTCTAATATTCCTACTACTTTTCCTTCTAGTTGTTTTGATTCTTATCTAGGTTATTGTGGAGAAGTTTGCATGAAAAGGCCAACATTGGAAGAACTTCAATACTTGAAAAAACATGTAGAGGCCGAGTCATCCAATACTTATAGCCAAGTGAACCTCAATGAGAAAAATAAAGTTAAAGAAGATGTTTTAGGTAAGGTTCAAAGTAAAATTGCTAAGCTTAACACTCAACCTTATTTGGATGAATTTGATAATAATCTTTCTCTTTTGGGTGTTTGTGATGATAGGAATAATGAACATTCTACATGTATTAGTGATTCATTAGTTGAGGAATATTGTGATTTATTGTCTTATTTATTTTGGCCTCAATCTAATGTTTATTTTGATAGAGACTTTTATTATTATACCCCACCCTTTTTTGATGAAAAAGAAGATGAACTTTCTTTTTCACATATTACTTCTTATGATGAGATTCATGATTTTGGTGAAGGGTTGAGTCAAGTGGAGAGCTGTTGTGACTTATTGACTTTTGAACGCACACTACTTGATGATGGACATAATGGTTATAAGGATAAATCATGTATATGTCCTAACCCATTAACTCTTTCTTGCACTAGTTCTTATGTTTTCGTGCAGAAAAGTGATGAAAGGTCTTATGATAGAGGTAAGTGTCATACAAGTGAATGTGGCAAAGCATGCAGTTGGATTCAAAGATGAATATGGAGAAATTAATTCTTGTTGGATGTTGGAAGACAAAATTTTAGTAGCTAATTTTTGTGTTGTTAAACCTATTGATTATGTTGATCCTTATTTAAAGGTTTATGCCATGAAGTTTCCAAAATCCATTGCTATGTTAAAGCTACTACATAAAAGAATACAAGGTGATGTTGTTCATTTAGTAAATAAGTCCAAGTATGGTATGTATAATCCGTTAATTAAAATTCTTGGACTCTTTAGAACACCTAAGATATTTTTGGAGGTAATTAATATTGTTCCTATTTCATATGTTGGTGACTATGTTTATTTGAAAGACGACGATGTTTTGATGTATACCAAGTCATTAACTCACCTTTTTCTCTTTGATGTACCATATGAGCGTCATGGAGAGCATAAGGGGAATTTCTTACCAATGGAAGAAACTTTCATGTCTCCCTGCAGCCCATAAAAAACATTTATGAGGAATTCGAAAAGCTTAAAGTAAAAACCTACACCCTCTCCGAGAAAGCTAACATAGACGCAGCAGAGGCGGGGATCCTCAAGGAAGCTTTACAGAGATGCAAAAGCGTTCTTGATTTTGAGCACTTCTCATTTGAAAAAGAAGCACAAAATTGGCAAGTCGCACTTTCCTAGAGGCAAGCATCCAAAACTCTAGCAATACAACAATGTTCTTTAATTTCTGCCGAGAAGGCAATGTTAGAGTACACAGTTTATGAGTTTAGAGTCCCTTTGCATGAGGACTCAGATTCAACAGGTATTAAATAAGTTGAGGGAGTCATTTGGCAAGATGAAGCATATAAAGCCCAAGGTAGAAGATTAGTTGAATCTAATTTACAATTTGAAGATTAGGAGGAAGAAAATAAAGGTAATTTTATATTTCAAAGTAGAGTTGAAGTGTTATCTAAGATATGTGCTATTAGAATCGATAAAGGCTTTAGATACAATTTGATTAGCACTTATCTTGTGGAAAAATTGAATTTACCTACTGTTGAGCATTCTTCACCTTACATGTTGGATATAGCAAAAGTTGATAAAAGTGTGTTGGTATCAATCTCCATTGGGAGATATAGGGATGACATGTGGTTTGATGTGGTTCCTATGGATACATGTCATGTCTTGTTGGGAAAACCATTGTACCCTGGTACAAATAACAAAGAAATGTATAGATATATTCGTGAGATGAATGGAAGGAAGCTCACACTTGCACCATTAACTCCCTCGCAAGTTCTTTAAGATCAAGCATGGGTTGAAGAAAATATGAAAAAATTTGAGAGAGAAAAGATTGAGAGGAGTAAGGTAGAGAAAAGTGGAAATTAAAGAGAGGAAAAAGGAGAGCTTGAGTTGAGAGAAGTGAGAGAGTTGCCACAAAAAAATAGAGGAGAGAATGATTAAAACAAGAGTGAAAAAGAAGAAGTTGAGAACTATGAAAAACAAGAGAGTTTGGGTGAGGATATTTCTTTTTCTAACTCTAATATTCATGTTTCTTTTCCTTCTAGTTGTTTTGATTCTTATCTAGGTGATTTTGGAGAAGTTTGCATGAATAAGCCAATATTGGAAGAACTTCAATGCTTGAAAAAGCATGCAGAGGTCGAGTCATGCAATACTTATAGCCAAGTGAACCTCAATGAGAAAAACAAAGTTAAAGAAGATGGTTTAGGTAAGGTTCCAGGTAAAATTGCTAAGCTTAACACTCTACCTTATTTGGATGAATTTGATAATGATCTTTCTCTTTTGGGTGTTGGTGATGATAGGAATAATGAACATTCTACATGTCTTAGTGCTTCATTAGTTGAGGAATATTGTGATTTATTGTCTTATTTGTGTCTGCCTCAATCAAGTGTTGATTTTGATTGAGACTTTCATTATGTTGTTTGACGAAGAAGAACATGAACTTTTTATTTCACATATTGTTTCTTATGATGAGATTCATGATTTCGGTGATGGGTTGAGTCAAGTTGAGAGTGGTTGTGACTTATTGACTTTTAAATGTACACTACTTGATGATGGAATGGTTATAAGGATAACTCATGTTTATGTCCTAACCCATTAACTCTTTCTTGCACTAGTTCTTGTGTTTTCGTGCAGAAAAGTGATGAAAAGCCTTTTGATAGAGGAAGTGTCATACAAGTGAATGTGGCAGAGGATTCAATTGGATTCAAAGATGAATATGGAGAAATTAATTCTTGTTGGATATTGAAAGACAAAAGCTTAGTGGCTAATTTTTGTGTTGTTAAACCTATTGATTATGTTGATCCTTATTTAAAGGCTTATGCCATGAAGTTTCCCAAAGTCATTGCTATGTTGGAGCTACTCCATAAAATAATACATGGTGAGGTTGTTCCTTTAGTAAATAAGTATAAGTATAGTATGTATAATTCGTTAATTAGAATTCTTGGACTCTTTAGAACACCTATGGCATTTTTGGAGGTAATGAATATTGTTCTTATTTCTTATATTGGTGATTATGTTATTTTGGAAGACGACGATATTTTGATGTATACCAAGTCATTAACTAAAATATTAAAGTTTAATAGTAAGAGTAAATTTTATGGGTACTACTTAATGTTCTTCCAACCAAGGAAATTTGGTGTGGAATTGGTTATTATTTATTTTGTACTTCTATTGTTTTCTCTTTATGCATGTTTGAATTCGAGGACAAATTCCTTCAAGAAGAGGGGAAAGATACATGGAAGCAAAACTTTATTAAAAGACTTGGATGAAGCTTCGGAAGACTTATGATGAGATCTTAAACAAATGAACTTCAAAATAAGTTAATTGGATTCAATTACAACGAAGATATGTGTAGTTTTCGAGGAAGGGCTCAAATCAAAGAGGATATTTGCCTAAGTGATAGAAATATTTTATGCTCCAAATTGAGATACAAGTGATGAATATTCAAGTCAAAATTACTGCAATTCTAAGTGGACAAATTGGGGTCCATTTTCTTTATTTTTAGATACAATATAATTTATGATGAACAAAAATTGAGAGGTTTTCTCCTGCACTTTTGTGTATGTGGCTACTCTTAGATTTATCTTTCAACCTTCAAAACTACACTTTGAAGTGATGAGATAATTCTTGTTCTAATCTTTAGATTATTTTTAGGTATTCAAGAAAGCTGGTAAACTTATTTTAATGTTGTTCTTTATTACTCTAAAGGGGGTCAGGATTCCATAATCTACTTCTTGAGTTATTCTCTACAAAAGGCGATTAGCTAGTTTAGTTGTTGTTGTTAGGAGTTCCTATCGAAGATTTAGACTTGTCTTGAATTTCTAGATTTATTCTTGAAGTTCTTGATCCGTTCTTGAATTCAAAAAATTCTTTCTCGAATTTAATTTATATTTAATTTTAGTTCTTTTTTTTTTGGTTAATTTCTTTAGCTTCCGCGTGTTTCTTTAAATTTTAATATCAAGTTCTTCAATTCATATCGTGAGCATTATCGAGAGATATCGTGATTTTGATCATAAAGTAAGTTACTAAAAACACTTTTTACGTGTTCTAAGTGAAAAAAGAGTTTAAAAGCTATATTAACCTAAACCGCTTGAAATAAACTACGGGCTCTAAATATTTTTGAAAAATCTCCTTTAACACTTGGGCCCGGGGTTGCCCGGACATACCCGCACCTAGTATACTTTAAAAAGAGGGGATCAACAGCTCAACCAGAAGTATCAACTTTTTTGCTAATTTGATGTTAAGTATCTTATCCATAACACGAATTGAAATTACTCCAGCAAGAGGCAGGCATTCACTTCGACAAATGCTATTCCAATTGAAGCCCTCTCTTATAAGTGAGAAAATAGAGTATAATCTTTGTCACACACATATACGATCAGCACTTGTTGAGAAATAATGACTCTGCTGCTTCGGATTAGAGAGACCATCTTATAAGAATGTTAGTGTAATTGTGGAGGAGTGAAATTGGGGGAAATAGAAGAAAGAATTTAGGATTTTTGCTATGTTAGCTATTTTTTGTTATGTTTTATAATTAATTTTTCCTTTCCTCTATATTGGGTAATTTTGCTAAAATATCTTTATATTTTGTAAATAACTTCTACAAGCTGTGCTTTTGTGTAAAAATTTTATAACTGCAATACAATAAATTATCGGCTGGTTACATAAATAGCAGCTCATAAAAAGTTATTCTCTTTTGTGTAACACTTACTTTTGTAGCCACAACATTAGACTAAATTAGGCAATAAAATACATTAGTATTACTAATTAGTTAATATTTTTTTGGGTAAGTAATGAAATTTTTATTAATCACCAACTTAATCTTTTAGAAAGCCACTCCACAGTATACACCACATGCTATCTAAATTTAATGGATATGTAATACTACCTAATTGTGACAACTGTACTAGAAAATGTTGAGTAACCCAAGAAAGAGGTGGCGAGGGAATTCCCTCTCTGGACATCCAGAGAGGGAATTCGTTCAAAGAGGAAATTTTCTTGTCAAACCTTAATTTTCCTAGCTAGAATTAAAAATAAAAAAATTTCACATGCTTGGCTAGGGAATTCCCTCGCCACTTTAAAAAAGAAAAAATTGTCAGACCTGCTTGACGAGGGAATTCCCTAGCTAGTTAAAAAAATAAATAAATGCAGGATTTGGTGAGGAAATTTCCTCGCTAATTTAAAAAAAAAAAAGACATAAATTCGCCCACTTCTTCAGTTCTACAACATCCCCTCTCATCTTCTTTAAAAGAAACCCGCGCATCTCCTCACTGAAAACCCCATTGCACCAACCCTGTTCCACCCCGCCGGCGACCAAGATAACTCCGGTCAGCTAGATATGGCTCACCCCCATTTCAATTCGTGAGTTATTCCCTGATGTCACTCATCCCCGATATTCCCTAACTCTTTTATACAAATTTTTTTTAATCTCTTTAACGTATTTTTTCTAAAAAAATTTTCAGGGACACCGGCGGCCATATACCACAGTCATCGGCGACCCTTTTAAAAGGTATGATTTTAATTTTTTATTTTTTTAATTGTATTATTTATTTATTTTTAGTGAAAATTTAGCTATAGTTATTTAATTATATTAATATATTGCCTCTTATTAGTGTTCAAACTATCATTTAACTTTGTTCACCAAAAATTATATACGGTTAGTAGTTACTACTAGTTACTCTAACCATATATTTAATTTCCTCCACTATTGAGAGCTCAAGAATATATAAATAGATAAATAAAATCCACAAAAGTATGCATAGAAAAGTAGTCTTGAATTTAGGAAGTGTATTGGATGAAAAGTTACCGAGCTTTGACGCTAGGACCCGAGACATGGTTTGATTGAATCCTTTGGAAACGAGCTTTTAAAGAAGCTCGCTCAGTTCCGGAGGCTAGATGCCTCAGGCAGAAAATGGATCTTGGCTACAAGTTATCACTCGAGGCGATTAAAAGATAACCGTCACGAGGCATGTGATTTACCCCTCAGTAAAAAGTCATTCTTCGATGAACGAGCCCATGTCTTTTGTAACTAACGATCATTGCTTACACATTTAAGAGGGAGTTCATGGTCTGACCATTATAGAACCTAGAGTAATGGCTATTGAATGTATTCATTGCTTTTCTTGCCCTCGTGGACTATAAATGCAGAGGGAGAAATTATGTAAAGGCATCCACAAACATATCAAATACATTTATTCTTTGTTGCCTAGCTATTGTCCAATTTTCTTTATCAAATTTCTTGTCATTTTACGGCTTTGATACAAATAATTGCTAGTTAACCCAAAATAAATTCGATTTGTTGTTCTAATCAGATTTAGGCCAATACTGGAAGCTTATGAAGTCATCCTATATATCTTGGTTAATATTTGATTATGTTGTGAAAAAAAGGTTAAAGATACGATCGAAGACTCAATTGAAGACTCCATTGAAATGGTTCAAGATACGATCGAATACTCAATTGAAATAGTTCAAGATACGATCGAAGACTCAATTGATATAGTACAAGAATCGAACTTGGATGAAGAAGTTGAATTGCGTGTACAAGAAGTTCTTGACATAACGTTACCTTTTTTATTTCCCTACCTCTATTAAGATGTTATTATGGAAAGAAAGATTTTGTTTATACTAGACTTGATTTTGGCTTATGTGTTGTGTGACTTTATATTGGTTTGCTAATGTCCTTTTGTTAATTAGACGTTAGATTACATTGTTTGTTAAATGGATGTTTAATTGAATGTCATTGTAATGGCTATTTTGGTTATTGTTAGCTTATTTATATGTTGTTTCTAACGTTCTTATTTAGCAGGATTCATTTGCTTGGCGAGCGGTTCCCTCGCTAAATATAAAAAAAAGAATCTCTATACCAAGAGAGTGATTTTCCTCGCTAAAAATTAAAAAAAAAAATTAATTTCGTTACAGTTGGCGAGGAAATTCCCTCACTACAAAGAAATATCGGTGAAAAATTTTCATTCTTGGCGAGGGAAATATTCTGACATATTCCATTTCCAGTTTCTCAACACTATATTGCGAGGGGGCCCGACGAGGGAAGTGCCTCGCTAGTGGCGAGGGAATTCCTTCGTCAGTGTGCTCTACGAGGCGCCTTTAGGCGATGACCGCACAGTGAGGGAAGTCCTTCTCTATGGCACGTTTAGTGAGGAATTTCTCTCGCCAATTTCTCTAGCTAACAGTGTGTTTTTTAGTAGTGCAAGAAAAACAATATCACTCGGAACTAGAAAATAAAGACCACCAGCGATTTAACAAATATACTAAGAGAAATTTAAAACTGCAGCTTTGAAGTTGAGTTATAATCTTAACATTAGCACAAACATTGCGGGAGATGGCAACATTTCGAGCAATAGGTGTACATGCCCTACTCATTTTCTCAAGATTCTTTGGTTCCTTTCACTCCATATAGCTCTGGCAACATCTGTATAGACCATTCTGAAAGTCTGAGCTGCTATTCATTTGCCTCTAGAGTTATCTACCGCCTATTTAACATGTTGATCCCAATTTTCATGTTGTGTAAGTCTCTCTGCAACCACATTTGTACCATGTGCCGCAATGATTTAGGGAAGTCATATTCACAGAATGAATGATTTCTAGTTTCCAGCTAGTTTAGACACAATACACAGTAAGGCTCAACATTCTGACCCCATTTGTTAAGTGTAAAATAGTTAATATTATTACCCTAAAATAGAAGATATCTATCAATCCTCTAGATATATATCAATCATCCTTATAAGATATGTGTTATTATAAATTAAAAAAAATAAGAGAGAAAAGAGGTAGCGTATCTTTTACACTTCTAATTTTTTTCCCTTTTTTTACCATTTAGTTATCATATTTAAAATTTTCCACAAATGAAAAACGTACAATATAAAAATGAGAATAAAAAATATTAAAATAAATAAATATTGAATTCACAATACATACAAAGAATGATATATTGTGTTAAAATATTAAATAAATATTGAATAAATAGTATGTGAGAATGATAATAACTTAAATATCGTAAGACCCAGCAGAGAAGATGACTGAAAAATAAAAGCCAGAAGCAAGGACAAAGTAGAAGAAAATTTTGGATCAAGCAAGGGTGCAGAGTCCTGCATAAATCTGAAAGAAAATTGTGATGCAGTTGCCATCAATTGCTGGACAGGTAATCCTCTATAGATTATAAAATGTCATAGTTAGCATGGGAGCGGAGCAAGTCGGAAACCAATAATGCTTTGGCATCATTGCAATATCGAACAATAATACAAGTCCATAATTTGAGTTTATAGTTCATTAAGTTTGTGCTCCAAACTCTAAAAGATGGGGCTTATAAATTAGGAAAAAGAATACCGGCATTAATGTCCAGGTGCACCAAAAATTTTCCAAAATAAAAAAAAAACATTATATATTCCTCACCAAATTAGAATTATCCAACTGAAAGACAAACTATGTAATTCTTCTGATAATTATTTGATAAGTCGAGAAATGGCGTAGTCAAAAAAGATGTTTTAATTGGGGGTTGTCTTCGACTGCTTAAAAATGATGTTCTTGTAAGATGTCAGTTCAATTCATTACAACTTTGGTGCCATTTTTATTTACTTTATTTATTTGATTGTTCAATTTTATTTGATAAATGGAAGCACGAAAAATGAAGACAACAAACTTTCCTTATTATTGGTGTTTATCCCTTGGTTGACAAGACAAAGTCTGAAGGCTGTTTATTGACCATAGTAACGCAATGTTCAGTAGTGGGGCAAAGCACTAACAAGAAGCTTCCCTTTGTATGCTTTGGCTAGATTTTTATCACAAATCATCTATATTTATTCTGGTGGTAGGACTAGCTCTAAATATGCGATGCGTGCTTTATTCAAAAGGGACTTGACCATTACCTTATCACATGAAATTTAATTGATCCTCTTTTACCACAGTGAGATAATTCTATCTCTTTCAAGGTATAGTCTAAGCACTGTTCTTATTTCCTTAGAGAGATTTAGTTGGTGTTGTTGGTGATTTTGAAGCCCACGGTATTGGATCAGTAGCTCTTGTTTGTAAAGGAATACACGTGTGAAGTTATTAAAACTCGTTTTGCAATGACAAGATTGGAAGTCATGGAAAAAGAAACCAATTTTCATTCAGAAGCAATATGTCAAGATCACAAAAAGAGACCCGAGGATCGTGAAATTGAAAATTAGAAATCCACTCAGGTATGGTTTTGTGATTCTTAAAAGCCTATATGTGTCGACAAGCTCATGTTTGTATCAGTTTGAGGATGTGTGTGAATCATACTATGATTTGTTATGTCAAAACCGATTGTTCTATTAGGATTTAGCCCCGTTCCCTGGCATATATGTTGTGTCCGAATAATGTTTAGTTGTGTCAACCTTTTAATATTGAGTGTATCACTTGTTCCAAGCTTTTGAAGATTATGTCATTTGGATTAACCAACAGTATCCTACCTGAGGCGCCATAAGCTTTGCACTTTCTGTTGACTGTATGCCATTGTTACCACCTTAAAGGAGCTATCCATTTTTTCCATGAACATGCTGAGAAAAGGACCAAATGAAGGAAACTGGACAAGATCAGAGTCAAAGGTGTATTACAAAAGATTATCCTTCTCTCCTGCTATGGACTTCCATCTCAGGAAAAAGATAGAGCTTTGTTCATGTACTCACATCCCAACTCTAGAAAATGTTCCAACTTAGTTGTAAACCTGATATAGTTTACAAATTATCGTATTGAATATTCCCTCAGTGATACTTCATTATCTTCTCTATGTAGTTGACCGACCATTTAATTGTAAAAGTATTATGTTTCAATGAAAGGTGAAGAGTTAAATTCTTGTACAGGATGTCGAGGGAGGAAAATGATTCATCTCCCATAGCAACTCATGAAGCCTTGAAATTTATCGAGTAAATATATTTTTCTTTTTTACTTTGTGCTGATCAATTAACATTTTCTTAATCTTGTATAATCTACTACCACTCATATTATGTGTAAATGTTTCTATTCTAAATCTTAAAATTCTCGTGTTGCACGGGCATCAAAAATATTAATTTATTTTTCTAAATTTACATAATTTAATCATGCTACAACCATTCGTAACTTTCTATAATGATTTACAATATATATATATATATATATATATATATATATATATATATATATATTTATATATATATAAAACATACTATCTATTCAATATATATATGTGATATTTTTAAATTGAATATATATATTTATATAATATTTAACATATTGTATATAGTATTTATTCAATTAATATTTTTAACATACTATATATTCAATATTTATTTAATATTTTAACACAATATATCACTTTTTGTATATGTTGTGTATTCAACATTTATTTACATATGTTTTCTTCCCACACAGCTAAATTGTAAGGTATTTGAAATAAAATCAGGGCCATCTGTTGTCGGCAACTGAGCCATCCACCTGTCTACAACAACAACAACATACCTAGTGTAATTCCATAAGTGGGTTTAGGAAACTGAGATGTACGCAGAACTTACCCCACCAGAATGAAGAGATTGTTTCCGAAAGACCCTCGGCTAAAAAAACATATTTGAAATTTTTTTTAAGACAAACCAAATATTTTGAAAAAAGATAAAAACGAATAAGTTAAAAAATACCATTAATGCTCAAGTTCTCATATAAAAACTACATAACCAGGGAAAACACAAGACGTCAATAGCGATAAGGACAAGATAAAACTACTATGCATAAGAATACTACCGCTAAAATGTCAACAATCAATCGTCTTCTACCTAACCTTCTACCATAATCCCAGACCTCCACGCTTTCCTGTCAATGGTCATGTCCTCGGTGATCTAGATGTGAGTCATATCATGTCGAATCACCTCGCCCCAATTCTTCTTTGGTCTACCTCTACCTCTCTGCAGACCTAGCACAACCAGCCTCTCACACCTCCTCACTGGCGCATCGGTGCCCCTTCTCTTTGCATGGCCGAACCATCGCAATCTCACTTCTCGCATCTTGTCCACTACTGAGGCCACTCTCACCTTATCACGAATGGCCTCATTCCTAATCTTATCCAACTCGTGTGCCCACACAGCCATCTAAGCTGTTAACATACATATTATTTTAACATATCCAACCTCATGTGTCCACACATCCACGTGTCTCATATATATTATTTTTAAAAGGCTGTTAACACTATTTAAGTGCCCTAATCCACTTCTTCTAGTACAGATTCTAGCTTGAAAAAAAAATTAGTTAGGTTAGTGAAGTGATAAGTCCTATATTAACCCATTCCACTGAAAATACGATTATTATATATTGCCATATAGCAAAAGGAAGGAACTAAACATGAGTTGTTCAAACTTTAGAATGTTCAAGTTACAGCTGGCGTCAGTTTTATGTGTTTTTCTTTTTGCTTGCTCTCCAATTTCTGGGTCTTTCGACCACTGGCAACTCGTTTTAACATGGCCTGCAGGTTATTGCAAAGTTAAAGGTTGTCCGAGACCAGTAATTCCGAACGACTTTACTATTCATGGTCTTTGGCCAGATAGCATTTCCGTCATAATGAATAACTGCGATCCGACTAAAACGTTTGTGACGATCACTGTAAGTTTATAACATTATCTTCTTAAGCGATTGTAATTTTTTTTTTCTCATTTATTGTTTTGCTTTTTCCTTTCTTTTTATTTTGTTTCTTGAATAACCTGCAGCCTAATGTTTATAGGAAATAAATCAAATAACCGAACTGGAGAAGCGCTGGCCTGAATTGACTACTACCGCACAATTTGCTTTAACGAGTCAATCTTTCTGGAGATATCAATACGAAAAGCATGGAACATGTTGTTTTCCTGTCTACAGTCAATCAGCATATTTTGATTTTGCTATAAAATTAAAAGACAAGACTGATCTGTTGAGTATTCTCAGAAGTCAAGGTGTTACTCCGGGATCAACTTATACTGGAGAAAGAATCAACAGTTCCATCGCGTCAGTAACCCGAGTGAAACCTAACCTCAAGTGCCTTTATTATCGAGGCAAATTGGAATTAACTGAGATAGGAATATGTTTTGACCGAACGACAGTTGCTATGATGTCGTGTCCTCGGATTAGTACGTCATGCAAATTCGGGACAAATGCGAGGATTACGTTTCGACAGTGAGAAACGTTCGATTTCATGTTCTTTCTTTCTAATTTTATGCAGAGTATAATAAAGGAGGTTTTACACTGTATACCCAAATTTTATAAAATATTACTATATATTTTTACTCATTTTAAACTTCATTTCACTTCATGCCCATTTTGACATAAATATTTATACTCCATGTCCATTTTGACATAAATATTTACACAACTATCCATGGTACAAAAAGTTCACCTTTTAGCCACGATGAACCGTAGATAGTGCCACCGTGGCTACCGGTCGCCATTAGCCACGATTAATCATGGCTAATGGCCGCGTTTAGCCGTGGTCTTACAATAGGTTCTGGAACCGAGGCTAACAACCTATAGATTTCATGACCCAATTAACATTTACCGTGTAAGACCCATGTCTAATTTAATTTTTATATTTTACTATTTTTATATTAATCACGGTTCAACCGTGGCTTAGTAACCCCTTCTTAAAAAAAATTTAATATTTAAATGAAAGACAGTTGCTGAATTCTATAGCACAATGAAACTCAAGCATATAATATATATATATATATATATATGTGTGTGTGTGTGTGTGTGTGTGTGTTTGTGTGTGTGTGTGTGTCTATATATATATATGTGTGTGTGTGTGTGTGTGTGTGTGTGTGTGTGTGTGTGTGTGTGTGTGTGTATATGTTAATAATAATCAAGTTCTCTTAAAGGTGCAACTATAAGGTATTTGTACATATCAAACAAGATTTTATCACCTTTACATACAATTTTGAGACATTAATTACAAAAAAAATAGCAATATTATTCATATTACAAAGCATAGCATTATTTTTAATATAGAAGTTGTTACAAACAACTAAAAAGAGAAAACCCTAGCCCCTGCATCATATCCATCCGCCCTGCATTGATAGACCTTTTTACGTTTGGATTGAAGTGTGAATGCTATCGAACAAATGATTATTTTATTTTTTGTTGTTTTAAACACAATATAACTCTTTGTATATATCATATATTCTTCAAGATTATCCTTTTGTACTTGGATTCATATGTGAGTTCCTATCAAACATATGAACGCTTTAATTTTTATTAGTTTAAACAAAGTATACATTTTTGGTATGTCGTATACTTTTTGGTACACCTATTTGTGTTTAGACCAAAGTGTGAGATGTCATCAAACAAATGGAGGTTTTGGTTTATATTTTTAAATACAGTATACCTTTTTGGTATACCATATACTCTTTTTGGTATACTCTTTTGTGTTTGGATCAAAGCGTGAAATGTTATCGAGCAAGTAAATATTTCATTTTTTGTTGTTTTGAACAAAGTATACCTTTTGCGCATACTGTATAATCTTTTGGTATACCTTATTATGTTCAGATTGAAGTGCGAGATGTTACATAACACATACATATTTCAATTTTTAATATTTTTGAAGAAGTATACCTTTTTTGTAGAGTAATTCAAGGTTGCACCCTTAAGCTTTTCGCTAAAGTAAGCGATCGACTTCAATTCTTGCATCAGCACTCCTCCAATCCCAACTCTGGACGCATCACACTCGATCTCGAATGCTTTACCGAAGTCAGAGAGTTGCAACAACGGGGCAGAATAAAGCCTCCATTTCAACTCTTGGAAAGCCCTCTCTTGGGACTCTCCCCACACAAACAGATGGTCTTTCTTTACCAGCTCGGTCAAAGGAGCTGCCACGGTGCTAAAGTCATGAACAAACCTTCAGTAAAAACTAGATAAGCCATGGAAGCTACGAACTTGAGAAACCGAGGTTGGAGTCGGCCAATCTTTTATAGCCTCGACTTTTGACTCATCGACTTCAACACCATTAGCACTCACAACAAATCTAAGTAAGAATACACGCTCAACACAATAGGCACACTTCTTAAAGTTAGCATATAACTTCTCTTCTCTAAGTTTATTAACAACTAGCCTTAGGTGTTCGACATGTTCACCCACAGATTTACTATAAACAAGTATGTCATCGAAGTAAACGACAAAAAACTTATTTATGAACGGTTTGAGCACATGGTTCATCAGCCGCATAAATGTGCTCGGTGCGTTAGAGAGGCCAAACGACATCACTAACCATTCAGAGAGACCGAATTTGGTCTTGAATGCAATTTTCCACTCATCTCCGGGTTTCATTCGGATTTGGTGGTAACCGGACCTGAGGTCTATCTTCGAAAAGCATGAAGAACCACTTAACTCATCTAGCATGTCATCTAATCGAGGGATAGGATGACGATGCTTTATCGTAACATTGTTGACTGCTCGGAAATCAACACACATTCGCCATATCCCATCTTTCTTCGGGACAAGGATAACAGGAACGGCCCAAGAACTCAAGCTCTCTCAAACAAGGCCCTTGTTCAACAATTCATCTACCTGCCTTTGGGGCACTTTTCTGTCTTCGGGATTACACCAGTATGCAGGCTTGTTGGGGATTTGAGACCCCGGTACGAAGTCATTTGGTGCTCGATTCTTCTCAACGGAGGTAATCCACCTGGCATTTCTTCGAGAAACATGTCTCCGAAGTCCTGCAAAACACTTTGTACAGCACTAAACAAAGGGTTATCGTGAGAAAAATCATCATTATTTTATAAAGATACCTTTGTGCACAAGGAAAATCAGAAGTTGACCGTTATCGTTGCCTCGTAGATACTCACCCGGTTGCATGATAGCACAAATATTTCTGATCTCAGGAGTTGAGTTGTTGTCATCAGCCATAATTTTTTTTTTCAACCTGAGACTTAGCTTTGGCCGCTTCTTTCAACTCCTTCATTCGTTTATAGTCCTCGCTGACTTGTTTCAGAGACAATGGTTTGAGTATGAAACTCTTCCCTCCGAGCTTAGCAGTATAAGTGTTGGATCGTCCATTATGAATAACCGACCGATCATACTGCCATGGTCGACACAATAGCAAATGACAAGCTTGCATCGATATCACATCGAACATCATCTCATCTTGATATTCTCCAACATTGAACTTGATCCACACTTGTTTGACAACCTTCAATTCTCCACACTCATTTAGCCATTGCAATCGGTAAGGATGAGGATGTTTTGAGGTAGGTAATCCCAATTGTGAAACCAAGGTTTGGCTCACCACATTTGCACAACTAACTGAAACAATTATCATCGAACAAACTTTCCCCCTCACTCGACATCTTGCATGGAAAAGATTTTCTCTTTGGTTTTTCTCTTCTTCAAGAGTCATGCAGCTCAAATTCCTTTGAACCATAAGAACCATTTCCGGATGATCAGCTTCGGAAGTTTCACGACCATCATCTTCAGCTTGGTCAATCTCTTCGAAATTTTCTTCCTCGGTGTCACTCGCTTGCTCATGGAGGGTTCCATCTTCGAGAAAAAGTATAACTTTGCGAGTTGGACACTCTTTTGCCATATAACCATAACCTTTGCATTTATGACACTGAATTCTTGAAGCACTAGGAGTATTGAGATGAAATTTACCTCCCACTTCTCTTGGTTATTTAACGGTCACTCCTTTTTCGAAGGGCTTATTCGAATCTCGGCCAGTGTTGGCACTTGTTGGATTCGGAGTCTTTCATTCTTTACCTCTCGAAGTAGTAACTCCTCAAGACCAGTTTGCTTTGTCGTCCTTTGCCCATTTCTCAACTTCGATGGTAGCATGAAACACATCTTCCAAAGTTTGATACACATGCAGCCTCAATTGAGATGTCACATCTCGAGCTAAGACATTTTTGAATCGAATGATGACTTGCTCATCATCTTCTTCCATATCAAGAGGCAATCGAATTCATTCGAACTCATCATAGTATTCTTCAACCGATTTGGACCCTTGTTTCAACTCGAAAAGCTTTTGAAGTTGTTCTTGCCGATATTTGGCATTCACATACTTAGCATCCATTGCTCTTTTCAATTGCATCCATGTGGTGACCTCAGGATAAGAATTCCTTCATCTCAACCTTTTGTCAGCCTCCCACCATGTTGATACATATGCCTCTAACGAAGCAATAGCATGTGTAGCTTTTTCTCTCTTTTGTCATCTCATTTGTTTCAAAGATTCGTTCCAGTCAAATCTTCCAATCAATATATTGGTCTGGATCACTAGTTCCTCTGAAGGGTGGAATAGTGATCTTGACACTGTTCAAGTTTGAATCTCGAGCACCTCGGATCGGTTTCGGATACTCATCATAATAGTCATCAACCTCACGCTCATAATATCGATCAACATTTGCAGCTCGGCCTCGACCTCAGAGATTTCCACGACCTCGTTGAACCTGCCTTCGTTGAACGAACGGTGGCTCATACTCAGCTTCGACCTCAGGAAATTCTCCATCATCGACCCCTTAATCAACGACCACGACTTGTCTTCGGGCCCTTGGAAGTGATATCCTTTCACCTCGGGGAATGCCCAAGTTTAGATGACCAGCTTGAGGATTGCCCAATTTTTGTTGTTCCATTTGAGGATTACCCAAGCGTTGTTCAGCTCGGAGATTGCCAATAGCTTCATTTCAAACAGCCTCGTTCTTCAACCGTTGTTGTGAACGAGCTCAGCAAATTGCTCGTGTTTCATAAGAGTGGACTTGCTAGTTCCAGCGCCGGACCTAGGCAAGGCCACAGACACACTCCCTTGCTCGAGGTTAGCTACTCGAGCACTTACTCCTCATACCTCGGCACTGATGCCTTATCGCAACCATGAGATCGGCTAACGACACCTCGGGCGCCTCAATGCCCTTTCCTTTGCCTCCATTCCCAGCCATGGTACCTGCACAAATCAAAGACCAAGAAAATATCAAGGTTAGAAATCACCTCACACACTCCCTCACCTTTATTGGGTGGCACTCGGGTCCACTCAATTTATGGGTTCAGTTTTTGGTCACTCAAGAACTTATAGCCAATGGCTTCCTCGGTTGATCAACTTCTGTCAGTTCCTTCGAATTTGACAAGTTAAACTGTCTCCTTTGGGAACTCTTCATCTTGACCTCTTGACGGACTCCCACCACGTGGAAGCATATGACTCAAATGAAGCAATGACATAAGTGGATTTCTTCTCCTCGGACATGTCATTTGTATCAAACACCCGCTCCAATTGAACCTTCCACTCTAAGAACTTCTCCGGATCACTATTCTCTTTGAAAGGTGGAATAGTGATCTTCACACTATTCAAATTGTTGTCACGACCCCCATGATTTAGTTCCGGTTGACCCCCATAGTAGTCATCGACTTCATACTCATGTCTCAAGTTCCTCCCTGCATAACCCCTTGGAAGTACACGAGCTTGCCCACGACCATTATCCATTCCCCGGCCTCCATTCTTTTGCCTCCTATTTGGATAGGCAGCATCAAAGTCATCATAATGTCACCATGTCCGGGGCCCTCCCTTTCTTGAGCCTCAACAACTTTCTCAAGGGGTGCGACATTTCTACGGGGCCGCATGAGTGGAAATTCACCTTGGGGATTGCCCAAGGGTTGGGGATTATCCAACACTCTTTCACGAACAAGAGCTTTTTCTTTCAACCGTTGTTGACGAGCTAGCTCGGAAAATTGATCCGGCCTCACGGTTTAACCATTCCTTTTGCCTTCCCCGGCATCTTTGTGGAAACTCGGGGTCCCTTCTCTTTAAAAGATATCCATTTTGAGGTTTAGAGACTTCACCTTGGCTAAGAGAGTAGCCAAGATGCTTGTTGGGACCTGTTGCTCCCAAACACACACACAAGTATACGCGGTCGACAAGTAATAAAATGATAAGTAGAGTATCGTTCCCACGAGGACTATTAAGACTGAATCCTAGCAAACAATTTCTTAAAAACTATTCAGGGATCTTTTTCCAATGGTTGAGATTTTTACTAACTAAATGCAATAATTAAAACAAATAACTGAAATCAAGTATTCGAGAGCAGAATATAGTTGTTATCAATAAAGAAGAAACGATCCAGGGTCAGAGTTACGAACAATCCAGTTGAGTTCTCCAGTTGATTCTACTTCTTGATTTCCTAGATTGCTAACTACAGGTTAAATGTACCCATGAAAACCTTTCGATTCTTCACGGTCTATGCAGGCTACTTCAATCCCTATAAGTCTATGGGTTGAATCACGTGCACGCATTAACGGATTCTGTGATTAGTTAAGCTAGGCGAGCAAGTATATGTCTATCCTACTCACAAATTGGTTCCCCGATGCCCGGGTTCACAATCTAGCTCTATTCTTTCTTATTTCCGTTCAAAAATTCCCTCTTTCGAGTTCAATCGAAAAACCATAGATAGTGTTCAATTATCAGGCCTCAATAATCAAACAATTATGATCAAGAAAGAATAAACAATCCATAATGGTAAATCAATATATAGAAATCAACTTTCAAACATCAACCTTCATGTATTTACTCTAACCCTAGAACGAACAAACTATAGAATTAAAGAGAAGAATAAGAGAAAGAGAGAAAGAACTTGTTAGAAGACATCTAGGGCTCCTCCCCTCTCCTCCAAAACTTGCTCCAAGGTCTGAACTCCTATCAAAAACTAAGTAAAAGAGTATTTATAGGGTTTACAAAGGCCTGGTAATAAGTTAGACCTAAGCCTAGACGAAATAGGAAGTCAAAATACGCTCCAGGGGCGCTATAACGGCCGCCCCGTGCCTACAACCGCGCCTAGACAACTAGTGGACATCGAAACTTGGGCGCTTTTGGCCCGCGCCGCATGAGAAATCGCGCCAGGCAGTGCAGCGCTATGGGTGGCGCGCCACGTGCCCTACAGCGCCAAGCAAAAATCAGCTCCTCCTTGCTCCGCAACTCGCCTCGTGTCGTGTCCTCGTGTGCTGAATCCAATCATCAATCAATTTCCAATCATTCCTTGCTCAATCACGCTCCTAAAAGCTCCAAATGCACTGCATAACAACCTACATACGCGCGACATAAAATCAGTACAAAACCACATTCATAAACTTTAAAACGAGCGAATAACAAGCTCAAACATGCGGAAATATTAAGGAAACATTGGCATAAAATGCCAAACATCACCACACCACACTTGAAACCTTGCTCGCCCTCGAGCAAGTCACAACTAACTTCCCAACCTAGGTAGAACAGGTCTGCCTATGACTATGGTTGATACAGACCATTGAACAAATGCATACAAGACTACTATGGGTCCAACAAACATGCCAACAATTTATCAAACTCAAAAACATGCGAACAACCACCCCAAGACAACTCAAATGCACAAACTCGACTCATTGCAACCATGCTCCCACAAAGTCACCCCTATCTACTCAACCAAGAAGCCACGACTTCACCTATCTCATGCAAACCATGTGCCCTCACCAAAATGAAGCAAGAGAGTGTCCGCCAAATATCATACACAACAAAGAATATCAAGAATGGAATGGGGACAATAGCATAGAAAGAATTCACTCACTCTCATGAAAAGCTCACATGTCACACATGATGTACCATAGGCTTGCCCGTAGTGTAGGACTCCACTAATGTAAGCTCACTCCAATCGGGATTAACTAGGACTTTACAAAGGTTGTAACATAGGCTAAGGGGCTGGTAGGATACATATGGGTAATAGTGACTACCTCCCTAAGCACTTTAATACATCACAAATAATTTAAGCACAAATCTCATCAAAGCCACCCAATTCACCACCCAACAAATTTCACACACACCTTTTTCAACAAGTAGCAATTTTTCTTTTAAGCACACACTAGCAAGGATGGATATTGTTCTCTCTTTATTTCTTTTTCCAATTTTTTTTTCTTTTCAGCTTTGCTTTTTTTTTTTTTCATTTGTTTTCTTTTTCAATTTCATTACTTTTCAACCTTGCCAATGCTCATAATCAACTACTACACAATTCATTACATATTCCCCTCATTGGTTCCACTCAAAAACCTCCCAATCTTTCAACCACAACTCCACAATAATATCACATTATCAATTAAAGTGCTTAAGGAGTAAAGGGCCAAAAGAAATCAATTTAGAACAAGTGGGTAGGCTCGGGGTGTGGGTGCCAACAAAAAGGTCAAAGAAATCACAACAATCAAGTCCAAGGTGTATATGTAAGGGTAGGCAAATCAAAAGAAGGCCTGTATCATTTTCCGACTAGAGCAAACCTAGGATTTTGCTTTGCACACACACGGGGCAAGTTCTAGACACCAATATGCAAATATGGAGCAAATAAGAACATGCCTCACAACACACATTGCACACAATCTACACAAAAAGGCTCCATCACAACTCTCAATCAAGCATTTAAAGTGCAACTTGTGGAAAATTAAGCACTAATGCACGAAGGTTCACAACAAAGTCAAGTGAGTGGACTCAAGCATCTCAAGGGGGTCGTTCCATTTTTTTCTAGGCATGCATCTCAATTTAAAACCAAAAGACACCACAAATAGCACATGCAACAAGTTCAAGTCCACCGGTATCAAACAAATCAAAGGCACCTAGCATTCCACCTATTTCTTTTCGTCTAGGGCCACCTATACTAACTACTCTAATCCTAAAAAGAATAAAAACTACCCGGTTCAAAGGCCTCCCCGTGGAAAAGAACCGAGGTCATAAGAAAAACCAAGGGGTGGATGACATGTACCACTAACAAAGACTAAAAAGGAAATCTTTTTGAAAGTTTTCATTGGTTTTCTAATTTTTTTTTCATATATTAAAGCAAGAAACAAATAAAAATAACGTCAAGTGACAAAAGAAAATCCTAACGGTATATGCATCCCTAACCTCAAAAATAAAGGAGAGTTCCTCACCCCACACTTAAAACTAAGCAATGTCCTCAGTGCGACAAAGAAGAAAGTGCAAGAGTTAAAGGAACTTCCCTGGAGGCTCTAGTTGTTGGTGCTAGCATCCTCCAAGCTTCCGTATAGTATGAGGTACTCAGACTTCCCCAACAGGTCATAAATATTAGGCAGGGGTCAGGACACCCCACACTTAAACTCGACATTACATGAATCTGCAATCCAAAGAATCACCCAAAGTAATATACAACTATAAAAATAATAATAAAAATAAATAAAAGTAAAGCAAACAAATTGGGTTGCCTCCCAAGAAGCGCTTGATTTTACGTCGCGGCACGATGAAGACAACTTCATCACTTTTTCCTCCACCTTGAACTCATGAATTGAATCCCCAACTTTGCCTCAAGTTTACAACTATGGTATTGGGGTGGTGGCAAAAATACAAAAGGACCAAGTAAACAATGTCGCATTTTTCACTTCTTGGCCCTTAAATGAGGGATGTCGTTTTGTCTCCTCGGCATCACAAACTCTAAAATATAGGCACCTTGTTCCTCCTCCTTTTGTTTCTTCATAGGCTCGGGTGGCTCAATCTTCATGTGACCATCCAAACACAATGTTGAAAAATGATTGGAATGAGGTCCAATGCGCTTCAATTCTAAAATTGCATTACTTTTGACACCCTCACTTGCACAAACACTAGAGTCCTCACATATGATGTTTTCTATTTCCTCACTGACTCTAATGTGATTTCCTCAACCTTGGCATCATCAACTAATATTGGGTCGAATGGTAGGAATTCCACTTTTTGCTCCTCAAATTGGCTTCTAAGCTCTTCTATCTCAAATCTACTATTCACAACAACTGATAATTGGGCTTCAGACACCTCAATCATATCACTCAAATTTGCCTCTAGATCGTGAATAGCTAAACCAAATTGATCAATTTCTTGTGTGAGCTCCACTCTTTCTTCCCTAAATTGCCTCGCCATATTTGTTATGTCACTCTTTAAATCCCCATAAGCTTCTAAGAGTTTGGCTAGCTCCATTAGCCAAGTTTCGCTAACAACCTGCATTTTATCGCTCCTGTCAAACTCACAAGCATCATTAGAAACATCACATACATTGATAGAGGAAGGAGTATGACACTTAGGACAATCATTCCACTGACCACCACATAATTTACAAAAATTCCAATCAGAGGTGGTAGAAAATTCACATAACCAGTCTCGTAGGGTTGAAAGAGTTGGACAATTTTCCCACAAGTGGGTTCCTCCGCAAAGTAGACGAAGATCATCAAAATTAGAATTACAACCACTCGACCAATTTTCATTAAAAGATGCCATGATAAGACAAGTAACACAATGCTAAACTAAACAAAAATTAAACCTGAATAGAAAATAAGTAATCGTTTAAAAAGAAATCAGTCAATTATTTAGTCCCCGGCAACGGCGCCAAAAACTTTTTGTTCCCAAACGCACACGCAAGTATACGCGGTCGACAAGTTATAAAATGATAAGTAGAGTATCGTTCCCACGAGGACTATTAAGACTGAATCCTAGCAAACAATTTCTTAAAAACTATTCAGGGATCTTTTTCCAATGGTTGAGATTTTTACTAACTAAATGCAATAATTAAAACAAATAACTGAAATCAAGTATTCGAGAGCAGACTATAGTTGTTATCAATAAAGAAGAAACAGTCCAGGGTCAGAGTTACGAACAATCCAGTTGAGTTCTCCAGTTGATTCTACTTCTTGATTTCCTAGATTGCTAACTGCAGGTTAAATGTACCCATGAAAACCTTTCGATTCTTCACGGTCTATGCAGGCTACTTCAATCCCTATATTTCTATGGGTTGAATCACGTGCACGCATTAACGGATTCTGTGATTAGTTAAGCTAGGCGAGCAAGTATATGTCTATCCTACTCACAAATTGGTTCCCCGATGCCCGGGTTCACAATCTAGCTCTATTCTTTCTTATTTCCGTTCAAAAATTCCCTCTTTCGAGTTCAATCGAAAAACCATAGATAGTGTTCAATTATCAGGCCTCAATAATCAAACAATTATGATCAAGAAAGAATAAACAATCCATAATGATAAATCTATATATATAAATCAACTTTCAAACATCTACATTCATATATTTACTCTAACCCTAGAACGAACAAACTATAGAATTAAAGAGAAGAATAAGAGAAAGAGAGAAAGAACTTGTTAGAAGACATCTAGGGCTCCTCCCCTCTCCTCCAAAACTTGCTCCAAGGTCTGAACTCCTATCAAAAACTAAGTAAAAGAGTATTTATAGGGTTTACAAAGGCCTGGTAATAAGTTAGACCTAAGCCTAGACGAAATAGGAAGTCCAAATACGCTCTAGGGGCGCTATAACGAGCGCCCCGCGCCTACGACCGCGCCTAGACAACCAGTGGACGTCGAAACTTGGGCGCTTTTGGCCAGCGCCGCATGGGAAATCGCGCCAGGCAGTGCAGCGCTATGGGTGGCGCGCCACGTGCCCTACATCGCCAAGCAAAAATCAGCTCCTTCTTGCTCCGCAACTCGCCTCGTGTCGTGCCCTCGTGTGCTCAATCCAATCATCAATCAATTTCCAATCATTCCTTGCTCAATCACGCTCCTAATAGCTCCAAATGCACTGCATAACAACCTACATACGCGCGACATAAAATCAGTGCAAAACCAAATTCATAAATTTTAAAACGAGCGAATAACAAGCTCAAACGCGGAAATATTAAGGAAATATTGGCATAAAATGCCAAACATCAGGACCTCAACAGTATCTTTCCCCTTTTCTTCCGCCATGTACCTACACGCAATCAAAAACAAGAAAAAAGATTAGAGTATAAGTCCCCACTCACTCCGTCACCTTTGAATGTCACTCGGGTACACTCACGTTGGGGTAGGTTCACACAAGCTTGATCTCAATGGCCTCCTCGTAGTTGATCAACCTCCTCAATAACCAAACAACTTCACAAGAACCAAATACTCTTTGGGAACAGTTGAGTTGATGGGACTCGATGAACGCTAGGCTATATAGGTCCACACTTGAAGCAAAAATTATACTACGAAGCTTCTTTGAGTTATACTCTCCTCTAAGCACGAGTTCCCTAATCACTCAATGAACTAGTACAAGTTAAGTAGGAGTGTTACTCTCAAAGTACTAGCCGGAATCAATGGAAAACAAAGAAACACGAAAACCTACGAAATAAAACTACCCAAACCTGTCACAGGGCTGGGCGGTCTGCCCAAGGTGTTAGGCGGTCTGCCTTGATTTTTCAAAATTTTGGGCAGTGAACTAGGTAGGCGGTCCACCTTGGGTCAGGCGCTCCGCCTAGACTTGGGTTTCAGCTTCGTCAAGAACACAAAATTTGACATTTTGCACCCAATTTTTCCAACGATTTCAAGATGTTTTTCAATTTAAATGATACCCAAAGGTGTTTTTCAACTACTACAAACATACCCCAATGATTTATAACAACAAAGAACCAATAACAAACTTGATTAAAGATTTGAGAAAATTTTTCCAAGGGTTTCAAGAATTTTTGAGATTTCAAAATTTCGATTTTCAATCCGCAACACAAAACGACGTAATGAGGATATCAAAACAACGGGTTAAAATCATAGAACAATCCCGATAACAAACATCAACAAAATCATCACAACCAACAAGATCTAGCAATTTTTGTAGTTTTCAAGTATTTGAATTTTTTACTTCTTTTTCACAATAAGAACATCAAGAACAACTATAACAACAAGAAAAATGATAAAGACCTGATGAATAAGGAATGAGGGTTTGTAAGAACAACACCCGAGCCTTGCTCTGATACCAATTGATGCAATGTAAAAATGAAAGTGATAAAGGTAACGATAAAAGTGAGGCGCAACTTAAAAAACTTATGAGGTAGCACCGAAGAACGATGTTTGTATATACCCTCGCTCGAGTCAAGTAGAACTTACCCTACGCAACTATCCTCAAGAGACACCCAATCCTTGCAAATAGAACAATCAAGAGGATTGAAGTTCAACTTGGATTCTTCCAATTGATTTCAAGCCAAAATTACAAGTGTTCAAGAGAGAAATTCTCATCAACAATGTGTATTCAATGTAGGCTGATGGAAATAAATGATAAAGGGGTGTATTTATAGCACCCCTTTACAAGACGTGAAAGGTCTAAAAAGCCCTTTGCTAGGTTGGAATACAATAGAGCAATTAGGGCTAAAATAGGAACTTCATACAAAAAGATAGCAAAAATCAGTGTTCTAGGCGCTCCACCTGGATTGAGGTGCTCCGCCTGGTGGAGCTACTGACCAATTGGCTGGGCGCTCTTCCTGGTTGGTCAGGTGCTCCGCCTGGTTTGCCTTGCATCTGGGCTCTCCGCGTGGCTGTTAGGCGCACCTCCTGGGCGCCTCATTAAGCAGGAGCTAGGCACTCCGCCTGGCCTTGAAGCGCAGGGTTCCCTCCTTCAATTGAGCTAAAATGCATGATCTTCAAATCATCTCCGGAGCTCGTATCATCAAGCCCCTTCCAAACCAAGTGTAAGTGAGCATCTTCGATCTCCTTGGCTTGACTTTGAGTGAATGGTCTCAATGCAATTTGGGTTGCATCATTAACAGATTTGTCATCAACAATGAATGCTAGATTTGGTTTAGTTTTAACTGGTTCTCCTATATTTTTGAATTTCTTCCTTAGTTCATAAGTTCTTAGATTACCTATTAGTTTATCTAAGGAAAGAGTACTAAGATCCTTGCTTTCAATGATAGCACATGCATTAATTTCCCAAAAGTCTGGGAGCACCCTAGTCAAGATCTTTTTAACCCTATCTTTTTAATCCTAGAGAAATAAGTTCAGTTGCAATGACATTAAACCTAGTGTACATTTCAGAAATTGTTGCTCCTTCTCTCATTTTAAAGTTTTTATATTCATTAAAGAGAAGTGTACCTCTAGATCTTTTAACCTGGTTGATTCCTTCATAAGAAACCTGCAATGCATTCCAAATTTCCTTGTAAGTGGAGCATCCTTGAACTCAGTATACTCATCAGGACCAAGTCAACAGATAAGCCACTTTTTAGCCCTTGCATTCTTTTCACATTGCCTTAAGTCATCACCATTACATTCCCTTCTAGTTTGGGCAACATCATTGCCTTTAGCATCCTTCTTCATAGGAATTATGGGACCCTCAGTGATTATGTCCCATAGTTCATAGTCCTCAGCTTGAAGATGATCTCTCATCCTCTCTTTCCACTAAGAATAAAACTTACCATTGAACAAGGGTGGCCTAATAGTGGATTACCCTCAGCATTTTCCTGTGGTGCACTCATTCTAATCCTAAGTTGTTAGCCTCTTCAAGGATAACCCGCTCTGATACCAATTGATATTCCCAAACACACACCACTATTACGTTTAAGGACCAGTTTCTCAGATGTGTTCCTTTACTTTGTTAACTGCGGAATAATTAAAGAACAAGTAAATGAACGCTTGATTTTAGCGTGGAAAAACTCCTATAGCTTGGGATAAAAAAACTACAACCTATTCTCTCAAGTAGGATTTCAACTTCACAATTTGAAAGACTCACTTGATTACAAGACTTCATTCTTACTAGCCGAGGACTAACTCTAATCCTATAGTGACCCCTTTCACAATCAGTGAAGTTTCTTGAAGTAACAAGACTTGAATGTTGTGTGCTCTTACAGAACTTCTAATAAAGTAAATAGTACAACTTAACCTACTACAGATAAACTAAGATTAAGAACAACAAGATTCAATCTAAGGAATAGGTTATTCACTTAGTTCCATGTAGCTTAACGACTGCTCAAATACAACTTAGACTTGCTTCAATGCTATAGCTCTAAACTCTCTGTACATGTGTGTGCCTTCAACAGGTGAAATACTTCATAATTTATAGACTTGGAATTTTAAGAACTCTTGTGCAAATAGAACTCCAAAGCCTTCCATAGTTTGAGTTCTAATCGAACTCCTTGCTTGGATTGACGAAATCTCTTAGATTTATCTCAATCTTATGCAATCTTGTCTACCTTGTGCATTTCTGCATAAATATCAAGATAAACATTAGACTTTAGGATAATAATTACTTTTCTCGCACAAATGATTTTATATATATATATATTCAACGACAGTAATTCAACAAAATATGTCTTTTGATCTGTTTCTTAGTCATAAGTAAAAACTTCAATCTAACAATTATGTTTTCAAAGTTACCTATTGTTTCCGTTTTTACGGTTCTGTTAGTTACATTACTCGGGACCCCTTTGGTGACTGGAAGCTACGAGAAATAAGCACGATATGTTCAGCTTGATTAATGAATATTGCATGTGATTCCAATGAATGAATCATGTGATGTCAAGCTACGATTCATTTCTGGTATCTTCTTTTTTAACTAACATTTTCACTTAATGTCATCAATATTGCTTTAGTTTCCTTTTCGTAGAACATGGTAGTTCGTTTTCCTTCTTATTTTAGTGTGATGAGGTGGTGATACATAATTCGATGTAGACACACAAATAAAATGCTATTCACCAAAACAACTTAAAAAATTGATTGGTAATTATGTTATCAGCATCTAGTAGACAAAATTTTTTTACTGGCCTTTATATATGTTTCATCTCTAGTTTTTTTACAAAAAATTTCATCGTATGCCCTTCATAAAGAGTGGTTTTACAAAATTACCCGTGCTAAAGAATGTTTTAGCAAAATTCCCTTATTTAGTCCGCAAGCCAAGACTTCAAGGCAAAAAAGTTGTAAGTCTTGGCAATTGGCTATACTTCAAACGCAAGTGCTGTTTTGCCAATACTTCAAGTTATATGGCGAAAATGCAGGGAAAACTGGAAGGGGCAAGTCTTGACAATTGCCAAGACTTACGATGCAGTGCAGCAAGTATTGCCTATTGCCAATACTTGCCGTGCAAATGTTGAAAAATCGAGCAGGGATCAATGGAAAGTCTTGGCAATTGCCAAGATTTACGGCCAAGTGCGGCAAGTATTGCCTATTGCCAATACTTGAAGGGATAAGTGTTGAAAAGCGGAAAAATATAACGGGAAATCTTAACGGGGGCATTTTTGCAAACCATTTCTTAGCGCGGGCAAAAAGGCAAACCATTGCTTCCCGTGTCATATTTTTGCAAAAAGTATTTGTATGGGTTGGATATTGGATTTGGATTGTGGGTTACCCGTAAAAATTTCGCCCAGCGCCACTTTTAACACCGGTATTTGGTTTGAGGCCACTATTTTCTTTGGTCTTACACTAGAGGCCACTTTTGGGCCTTTACTAAATAAATATTGACTTAAGTTCTGAACATTGACTTAAGTTCAGTCCATATGGCCCTGGACTGAAGTTCCATCTTTAAGGACTGGACTGAACTTCAGTCAACATGGCACTGGACTGAAGTTCTATCTTTAAGGATTGAACTTCAATCCATATGGTCCTGGACTGAAGTTCAATCTTTAAGGACTGAACTTCAGTCAACATGGCCCTGGACTGAAGTTCAATCTTTAAGGACTGAACTTCAATCCGGCCCCTGGACTGAAGTTCTATCTTTTAAGCGAAAGTGGCCACAAACTAAATATTTTGGTATGAATGGCCTGTGCCCAAAGATCAGTAGCAAAAATGCCTTTCGTACACTTTTCCCGGGTTACCCGTCTTGACTGACCTGACCTGTTAGGATTAAAAAAAGAAGTTAATGTTATATGCCACTTCTTAGGAGTGAGGTTACCATATATCAAAATTATCAGCAGCGGGACGTTACGAAAATAACAATTATTGAGAAAATACTATGAGAAAACAAACGTAGAAAAATATAGGGAAAAACCCCCTCGATTCTTCTTCCTAGAAACAATTATTAACACTTTGTGGAAAATTCTTTTTTTTCCTAGTGCAATAAAGTTTGAGTGAGGAGCAGATTCGTATGTGGCTATCTTCAAAGCTTTCAGTGATGTGTTAACAGGTACATTTTCTCATTTCTATTACCATGTTTAATTTCCAAAATTGATATCGGAGCTTGCATTGATTGTTCCTAATCGTTGACTACTTCCCCAGAAAATATTATGTTAGAAAAAAAGGTACTTGTTGATGCCAAAAAATTGTCTGACAGGTTAAACAGATAAAATATAAGAGGGGCATGAACAATAAAATACTAAGAAAAAGTAAGTAAAGCAAAGAAAAGTAGAGATTGTATTCCTTGAGAATAGACGGATTCTTGGAGAATCACTAGATCAATACAATAAAAGAGAGGGTATTTATAGTAATAGGTTTACCCAGTCCTAATTATAGTAAAATACAATGTCTACAGTTCATGGACCTATTAACTCAAGGCGGGATACTAATTAACCTAATCTAGGAGACTGTAAACCTAAGGCGGTGGGATGTTTGCCTTACGGCCTTGGGCCTATGCCTGATGAGCGACCGTGACTATGGTGCAGGCGTATATCCTCAGCACCCCATTAATTATAGATTAAGTCTAGTCTTTTTCAGCTGGATTTATATCTCCGTAATTGTAGGTGGCATATTTTTACTCAGAAAGTCAGTTCCCCCACTTGCTAAGTGTTGATATCAGCGGTCAGAAAGTGAACGAGGGATGAGGAGGAGATGTGTGACAATATATCTCACTAACTCCCGAAGTCCGCAATAATTTTGACTGAAACTAATGCTTAGTGCCCTCTGGAGTTCCACACAGCTTTTCCCGATCGGCCTTTATTGATTCCTTGTACCATTCTCATAACAGTAATTTACTACACCGAATCATTTTATATCCTTTTCTATAAATTCTTTTGACCGTTTGGTGCTCCTTCCTTATCCCTTTTTGCCTATAAAAAGGGTCTTCCTCAACATATGTTCTTCACCAGCTATCTTTCTCAAAAGTTATTATATTCTCTAAAAGATTTTCCCTTTGCAGAAAATAAACCAAGCTTTCTCCTTTAGTGATGTTCATCTTCGATCCCGGCTCCATATATTCAAAACATAACCTTCATCCGCATAGACGAAGGGTGAGAAAACTGAAAACATGGAAGCAATAGTTGCCTTCTTTCTTTGTCCTGCAATTTATTTTGAGAAGGGCGAAGTCCCCCACATCGTGAAACTTGAGAAAGATCCTAATGGAGTTCTTCGAGATGTCTTCTCCATGGTATGTGCATTGATTATGGTGCACTCATTTTCTAATGCAGCGGTTGCTGTTATATTTCTCTTGTCAGTCAGAGTCAGGTTACTTAGTCCATTCAGCTGTCATTGGGCTTCTCCTCCAAGAGGCCTTCAGTATGCTTGATGCAGTCCAGCCTGATCAAGCTGAGTTCGCGACTTTGAGACCGTTCACGAGAAGTCTAGTTAAGGAGATTCATGATATCCACTTGATGGTGATGAAGAGCTATGATTGTGCAAGTATGGAAGAAGCGGGCAGTATGTTGGAGTTGACAAGAGAAGCGTTGATTACCGTTGGAGAAGAAGGGATGATTGAAGCAAGTTGAGGCCGAGACTTGGGGAGCTCAACGAGCTGCTGAACGAGCTCATTATTTGGGGCGTTGGAATTCAATATCCGGCAGCAACTTAATGAACTCAACCAGCTCCTCAACGAGCTCTTATTTATTATTTTTGTATAGACAGTCTTAGTTAGGTGAATGGCACTTTATTGGCCATGCGTGGTCACTTTAAATATAGCCAGTCTGTGGCTTTTACGTAAATATTATAGGCAGCTTATCTGTACCTATACAAGCATGCCTTAGTCATTATTTTCGTTAGCACCTTTAGACATAAGAAAAATGTAGCTTTTGCTCTCTATAACAAAACGTGTGACTTTGTCCAATTTTTGGTGTGAATCAAAATTGCACTTGTTCCAAAGCTTGATCTTACAATTTTTAATGTCTAGTTGTCTTGAGGACTTTTTTGTTTAGTTTAGGTCCTCTTTGGCTTCATCACGAAGGTAAATAGACTAGTTCCTACTTGCTATTCTTCGTAGATCATTGAGTGTGTCGCATTTATCCATGTTTCTTGTTTTCATAGTTTAATCTTGCATCACAAAGAGTCTAGCTAAGGAGCTGTATGATATCCACTTGAGACCATTCTTGAGGAGTCTAGCTAAGGAGCTTCATGATATCCACTTGATGGTGATGAAGAGCTATGATCGTGCAAGTATGGAAGAAGCAGGCAGCATGTTAGAGGTGACAAGAGAGGCATTGATTAGCATAGGAGAAAGAGGCGCTGAAAATTTGGTGTTAAAGAAGGAAGCGTAAGCCTAATTCAAGCGGGAAAACCTGTTTTACTCAATTAAGGCTTTTCTTGGGCGCCTATAAAGGGGTAGAAAATAAGATTTTCTTAGGATTTCCTTATTTATTTCTTAAACACTACTTCTAGTTAGTAATTATTAGGTATTTCTTTTATTTAAGCTATTACTATCCTTTGAGTGTATAGAAATTCGTGCTAAAATTCAGAATTTCAACTTTTCGTAGTTAAATTCTTTGACTTTCCGTGCTCAGTTTAAAAGCTGTCCGCCTATAGAGTCTCTTAAATTCACTCATCCCGAAGAGAACTAGTGAACTTGTGAACTTGAAAAGGTCGTTGAGGAATTTGATCAATTCGAGGAAGCCATTTGGATAAGTTTGAGTGATTCTACCCAAAATTTGAGTGATTCCGAGTGTCATTCAAAGGTTAAGGAGCGAGTGAGGAATTTTGCTAACCTTAACGTAATTTTTAGTCTTGTTTGTGTGCAGGTACATGGTTGGAGTAGGAGATAAACGTGAGGGTGTTCCCGAACTTGACTTGACTGATCTTCTAGCCGAACTGAGTGCAATGAGGACTGATTTAAGACACTCCATTGAGGCCATAGGAGCACGAGTTGAGAACCTAGAAAATTCAGATAGTGTTCAAAAGAATGTCGGGGAAGGGACTAGTGATGGTTTCACCATGAAACCTAAATAATTTGCTGAAGTTGCTCGTCAACAAGAGTTGAGGGAGAGAGCTGCTCGAAATGTGAGGACCTTGGGCAATCCCCAAGGCAATGCACCACCACTTATACAAGCTCGGAGACTAGAACCCGTTGGGGGAAGAGAAGCAGCTCATGATATTGAAGAACCTGAACATGAAGAGTATGATGATGATGGTCTTGTGCAGCAAAACCCGAGGGTGAGACAACCATATGGGGGCTATGGCAACATGAGAAACCGTGGGTTTGGTTTGAATAGTGTCAATGTTAATATGATGAATATGCTGATTATTATGAGGGGTATAATGAACCAGCCCGTGGTGGTCATGAGAGTGGTTTGAATAGTGTCAATGTTAATATTCCTGCATTCAAGGGAACTAGTGATCTTGACAAGTTTCTAGAGTGGAGGCGTCAAGTTGAGAGAATTTTTGAGATAAATGACATGACCGAGGAGAAGAAAGCTACATATGTCATTTTTGGCTTTGAGTCCTATGCTTCTACTTGGTGGGAGGTGGAGAAGAGATCTAGAATTAGACATAATCAGCCCGCAGGCATAACTTGGAGAGAGTTAAAACAAGTGATGACCCGGAAGTATGTCGATCCAAAGCATAAACACGGACAACTTTGGAGGTTATATGACTGGCAGCAAGGGCTGAAATCTGTTGAAGAATATCATGATGAGTTTTAGAAAATTCCGCTTTCACTTGATATGGAACACGAAGAAGAAGACGAGGCTATTATACGATTCAAGGGTGGATTGAATCGTAACATCTCCAATCAGTTGAGGCTACACACGTTCTTAGTACTTCATGATGTACTCCTAGTTGCCGTTGAAGATGAAAAGATAATTAAACAAGATAGGGCAGTATGCTATAGAAGGAGCTGTAATTCTACTCCCATGAGCCGAAACAAAGAATGAAAAATACCAAGTCCAGGAGGAGCTAATATGAGCCGAGAGATGACGATATCAGCGGACGAGGTGACGCCTAAGGGTGACCCTAAGGGGTCGAGAGGTAGTTGTAAAACTTAACTTAATTCTCCTAGTGCATCTTCCTTTCAATGTCATAAAAGTAAAGGTTATGGTCACTTCGTAAAGGAGTGCCCTACGCGAAAGACCATGCTTATTCTTGATGATGGTACTGTTTGTGAGGCGGAGAATGATGAAGAGATTGAGGGAAATGAGGGGGCTGATTTGGTTGAGTGTGAGGAAGAGGTAGCGGAGGATGAAGGAGTGAATATGTTCTTAGTGGTGCGTAGGAACTTGAGTGCCATAAGTGTAGAAGAGGAGGGAGATGTTCAGCATGAAAACTTGTTTCATGCTAGATATAAGGTAAAGGGAAAGGTGTGCTTTATGATAAGTGATTCGAGTAGTTGCACTAATGTAATGAGTCAAATGTTGGTGACTCAACTTAAGCTGCCCACATTAAAATATCCCCATCCCTATAGATTGCGGTGGTTGAGTGAAGTGTGGTGAGTTTAATATGGTAAAGCAAGCGCTTATCAAGTTTAAGGTGGGAGCTTATCAAGATGAGCTCATGTGTGATGTGTTAGTTAGTTTGACATATCCGATTTTACACTCATTTCGAGGCGAGTCGGGTTTCGGATTTGACTGGGTGAACTCGTTTGAGTTTAGATCTTGGAGTCGCCACCTAATATAATTTCTAAGGCGTATTAGGTCAACTAAGCATCTAAAGTCAAGTTCAAAAGGTCAACTAGTCAATTCTGGAGATTCTATATGGGTAAGAAGTCCAAATGACTCGGGGAAGAAGGTGTTAGGCACTTCTCGAGTCCCACAAAAGGTGGTTACCGTCCGAGTCTAAATTTTGGGATGAAAAGAGTGTATATTGTCATAAATACTAACTTGGGAATTAATTTATCATTCTAGTTCAAGGATGTGACATATTCATGCCATTTTAAACACATATGTATAAGAAATTCTCATATACGACCTATATTTCGAGCCTAATCGTAATTTACGGCCTTATCAGACGCATAATCGTTGATAAGTGTTCAAAATGAGTATTCAATTCCAAGTCATATATGCAATCTACATACAAGAAGGTTTTGCATAAATAGTCTATTTTGCAAATAAATTCGGATTTAGTAAGAAACCAAAAAGGGGGTTTGTTTAAAAACAAAATGTTGGCCATTTAAAATCGGTGTGACTCGTCATTAATTGTCGAGCCCTAACCTTAATGACCTTTTTTTTGTATAGGGATCGGATTTTGGGAAATATACATAGGTGAAGAGGCTGTTTTTTGAAAGCGGGTTCACGAAAATACATAAATACAAATAAGGGGGCTGTCGCACATAATAGTATACATATAAGTATTAGACATGCAAATATATGGTCTAAGTCATAGTTATAACTTTATAAAATATGTTTAAAGTGTATAAACGACCCCAATGCTTTATGTACCCCTATACACTATTAGATTAGTGTATAGGAGCGTTTTAAGCGGTCAAAACCAGTTTATGCACATAAAGGGCCTTTTTGAAAATACTTTTTGGGCCCAGGTTATTTATGCAAAAAAGAGGGGCGGCTGCAGTTTTCGTAGACAGTCCACATTAGACGTGAATAGCACAAAATAGCCCCTATTTTAAGATGTTAATCTGTGATGCAAACTAAACATGCTGCTGATGTACCTTAGGTGTGAAAAACATACTGTCAAAGCAAATCAGTTTTCATAAAAAATATCAATCCAGAATCATTTTTTCCTAGGTCTAGACATGATGAATTGCACACAGGGGAGAAGGGGTAAGAGAGTGGCTCCTGGGTAGCCAATTTGCACAACATCCTTGTTATACTCCTGTTTTAGAAAGATACAGACAGGATACTTAATAAATATACAGGCTGGGGACAGTTCCTAAGGGAAAGGCATGAGAGAAAGAGTACTGATTAAGGGAAGTTCCTTTTTCAAAGTCAGAAGTATCCTATCAATAGCCAAGGGTTCCTGATTCCAAGAGAAGCAGATTAAAGAACTCAACTACTGTCTTTAATGAACTTTTAGGATGCTCCTGTAAGCACTTAGAGCATAATATGGCTCACATGAAACCAGGCACAAGCTGTAAACAAATAGAGTTAGCAGGGGGAAACAGGGGGAGGGGAAGGCCTGATCACAGGAGATTTGCCAAGAACAGGTGCAACCTAAGCACCTTTTGTAATTTTGCTATGATTCACAGAGAAGACAAGGCATACCAGTAATCTAAATGGAACAGAGATAGGGTAAGATCATGCTAAGGGAACATACACACACATAGAGGCATTAAGCAACAAGGAAAGCATCATGACTCTAATTGCACCTGGATATTATTGACATAGTTTTAAGCAAAAAAGTGCAGACACTATTCAGGACACACCAGAACCAAAGCATAACATAGTATACCAGTGGTTTTAATTAGAACAGGATAAGAGTATGCCAGACATACATATATGTAGAAGTAATAGGCAATCAGGGAAGAGAACGAATACCTTTAGGAATTGTGAAATTAACTGAATGCAGGAAAAGGAGAAGAGATGCAAAAATCAGCACACAAGCAATAAGCAATGATTCTTCAAAGAAACAAGTAAGCAGGGAGGATGGGATACCAGAAGGCTATGCAGATTTTTTCTCAATGTATCAGTGTGTGTTTCTGGGTTTTTAATGTCCAGAACTTGTCTTTAATTGAAAAGAGAATAGTTTATATAGGTGAAAAGTAGGGGTTTTGAAGATCAATAAGTAAAAGTTAATAATGGCAAGGAAATATAGCCTTCCAAAAATAACAGGGGACAGACTTGAGTGAATCTTCCAAAAATAAAGTAATGAGCCCCTAATTATGAGGTAAATGAGTCCTAAATTGATTTGAAAACCCTCCCCTCACACTTAACATAGTCTAGGTTCAACAATCAGTGTATAAGCGTGTTCTAGGCTCAATAATAATTCCACAAGTCCTGGAAAGACCCTAGTTGACATCACATAAATCACCAGAACCAAATTCAATTCATGTATCAATTAAAAATTCAATCCTAACAAACTTAGATCTTCCTAAACAAGTCAAATAGGTCATTCAATCAGATTTTAAACATGTAATAGGATAAGAAGATAAATACATAACAACATGAAAGAGTAGAGGTCATTCACAGTCTGCCTTAGGTTGCAAATTTGCAGGCTAATAGGGATAATCCAGGACACAAGTCACGATCATACTAACCTTAGGCATATGAAAAGTCAAGTTAGTGTTAAAACTTAACTAGTGAACTAAGCAAAAATTAACAGTCTCATGAATTTTCATCTTAGCCAATAGACAAAAGACAAAAGACAATTAATCATGTTTAATCACAGAAAAAGACTAGGCAAATTTAGGTTCAACATCACCTAGTTTTAATTTCGTTCAGAAGGGAAAGGGTTTACCTGATTTGAATCGAGGCCGGGTCAATCTCGACCCCTTTCGAATTACGGTAAAAAAGAAGAAAACTTACCCCTTCTCACTGTCTATGTCTTTCAAAACGAACGGAGCCCCTCCGGAGGCGTTTCCCGGCAGTGGCGATTTAGTCGACATAGGGTTATGTTTGCCCTCGTCCTAACCCCAGCGAAAGTGTGTGGGTTGTGTTGCGGACGACGAGGGGAACACGACTACACCATTTTTCCTAATTTTCTCCGGTCACAATGGCCGGAAAGTTGACCGAAGAGGGTGGCGATTTGAATCGCCAAGAGAGGAGAGAGAGAGAGAGTCGGGTCCAGGGGTGAGAGGGGAAAATGAGGTTGGGGGTAGGGTTTTGAGGTGTAGAATAAATGAAATTAGATTTAGGCCGTTGGATTGTCTACGTGGGCGATCAAGATCGATCCACGTAGGCGTGACATGTAAAAAAATGGCTGATGTGTGTATGTGACGTGTAATATATGTATATATATGTATTTATGCATATATGGTGCATTAATAGTGTATAAATAGGTATAAAAAGAGTATAAAATAGATTTAAAAATATAGAAAATTAGAAAATTAATTTTAAAATGTTAGGAAGGCTAAAATATGCATAAAAATTGTAATTTTGGGATCTTAAATAATTTTGGATAATTTTGTCAAAAAATAGAGATAATTGCAATGATTGTAAAAAATAGCTATGATTTGAGACGACACTTTTAAAAATGACCTCAATTGCCAGGCTATTATGAGAATGTAATTTGAAAAGAATGGACGAGGCAAGAGTGGATACACCATCGTGTGTAAAATTCGAAAACCGTTGATTTTGAAAATAGGAGGGACAAAATTGGGTGTCAACAGCTGCCCCTCTTTGTCCGGCGATGATGAAAGAGTCTTCGGGCAAAGACGTTGACAGTGCGGCCAATTTTGTCATGACTCTAGAGGAGTCTATGGCTCAGGAGAGTGTAGGGTGTCAAGCTGAGATTCTTTCTCTGCTCGGGGTGTATTTCCTGCAATGAAAATGTTTTTGCAACATAATGTATATATAAAACGTACCTTCCTGCTGGGCTGGATTATTTTTCCATGATTCTTGCCGCATATAGTTGTGCTTGCTATGCCATGATGGTGTGTCTTTTGCTGTCAAATGTTAGATTCGACATCGGGTTGTATGCCCTCCGTCGGTGCATTGGGCTGTGTACCCTCCGCAAAGAATAAAAATGCAAATCGATATCGGGCTGTATACCCTCAACCGACGCTTCGGGTTGTGTGCCCTCAGCCAAAGTAAAATGTAAACGGGCTGTGTTCCCTCAACTGACGCTTCGGGTTGTGTGGCCTTAGCTAAATGTAAAATGCAAATCGATATCAGGCTATGTACCCTCAACCAACGCTTCGGGTTGTGTGCCCTCCGCTAATGTAAAATGCAAATAGATATCGGGCTGTGTACCCTCAGCCAACGCTTCGGGTTGTATGCCCTCAGCTAATGTAAAATGCAAATCAATATCGGGCTGTGTACCCTCAACCAACGCTTCGGGTTGTGTGCCCTCAGCTAATGTAAAAATGCAAATTGATATCGGGCTGTGTACCCTCAACCGATGCTTCGGGTTGTGTACCCTCAGCTAATGTCAAATGCAAACCGATATCGGTTTGTGTACCCTCAACCGACGTTTCGGTTTGTGTGCCCTCAGCTAATGTAAAAAAACAAATCGATATCGGGCTGTGTACCCTCAACCGATGCTTCGGGTTGTGTGCCCTTAGCTAATTTAAAATGCAAATCGATATCGGGCTGTGTACCCTCAACCGACGCTTCGGGTTGTATGCCGTCAGCTAAAGTAAAATGAAAATCGATATCGGGCTGTGTACCCTCAACCGACGCTTCGGGTGCTGTGCCCTCAGCTAAATATAAAATGCAAATCGATATCGGGCTGTGTACCCTCAACCGACGCTTCGGGTTGTGTGCCCTCAGCTAATGTAAAAATGAAAATCGATATCGAGTTGTGTACCCTCAGCCGACGTTTCGGGTTGTGTACGCTCAGCTAAATGTAAAATGCAAATCGATATCGGGCTGTGTTCCCTCAACCGATGCTTCGGGTTGTGTGCCCTCAGCTAAATGTAAAATTCAAATCGATATGGGGCTGTGTACCCTCAACCGACGCTTTGGGTTGTGTGCCCTCATCTAATGTAAAATGCAAACCTTTTAGTTGAAGCATTCTTGTCGTGCATTGTTGATTTAGGTATCTTTTGTGCCTGCATCCAAAGAAAGGCTGGTGAGTTGTACCGGGTGGTTTGGTTTGTGCATTCTTGGCTTGTTTCGTGTTCGCTGTCCACGAGTACCGAGATCTTGGCCGAGCTGATAGGGATATGCATAAAATAGTATACAATGCAAATGATTTTGAAAAACTTTTATAGAAAAGAAAATGAAATAAAATATTTTATCCCATTGAGTCACAAGCCACGTTGTGTAAAGCCGAAGTTGTCGTCCTTCCTACTGTTCCAAACGAATTTTGAGGGCGCCCTCAAAATTCTGCCCCAGTTTGCATTTGAAATTTTTGAGAGGTCCTCAAAAATTTCGGCCCCTAGTGTCAACTATGTTTGTCCTTTGAGAATTTTTGAGAGTTCCTCAAAAATTCTGCCCCAGTGTCCGTTCGTGGGAAAATAAATTTTTTTTATTTATGCGACCAAACCTTGAATAGGTTGCCTACGTATCCCGCTTGGGGAATCAGGTCGTGACGTAGTTCAAATTACATAATGTATTGCAGAATGGGGGAAATCACTAATCTGTACAAATCCCTATCGATAGTTTCTTTTGACAGCATCTAAGTTGATCAGTTTTGGCCAGACTTCTCCGTCCATCTCTGCCAATATCAATGCTCCTCCATTCAGAACTCGGTGAACCATGTATGGCCCTTGCCAATTTGGTGCAAACTTGCCTTTTGCCTCTTCTTGATGTTGAAATATCTTCTTCAGAACTAATTGCCCAGGTTCAATGAATCTCTCTCGAACTTTCTTGTTGAATGCTTTGGCCATCCTCATCTGGTATAATTGCCCGTGACATATCGCATTTAATCTCGTGCCATCAATGAGGGCCAATTGCTCTATCCTTCTTTTGATCCATTCAACATCTTTCAATTGTGTCTCCTGGATGATTCTCAAAGATGGTATCTTGACCTCTGCGGGTATCACTGCCTCGGTGCCATACACCAACAAATACGGAGTAGCCCCAGTTGACGTTCTCGTTGTGGTGCGGAACCGTAACAGAGCATAAGGCAGGTTCTCGTGACATTGTTTTGAATTGTCTGTCATCTTTTGCAATATCCTTTTGATATTCTTATTGGCCGCCTCGACCGCACCGTTAATTTGAGGTGTGTATGCAGTGGAATTGCGATGCTTGATCTTGAAGACCTCACAGGTTGCTTTCATTAGGTCACTATTGAGATTCGACCCATTGTCGGTGATGATGGACTCAGGAATGCCAAATCGGACAATCATCTTGTCACGGACAAAGTTTGACACCACTTTCTTTGTTACTGATTTGTATGATGCAACTTCTACCCATTTGGTAAAATAATCAATGGCCACCAGTATGAAGCGATGCCCGTTGGAGGCGGCTGGCTCGATAGGTCCTATGACATCCATCCCCCAGGCAGCAAAAGGCCAAGGCGATCCCATAATGTCCAGCTCGTTGGGAGGCACTCGAATCATATCCCCATGGACTTGGCATTGGTGACATTTCTTTGCATGCTTTATGCAATCATTCTCCATTGTCATCCAGAAATAGCCAGCCCTCAAAATCTTCTTGGCGAGTACGAAACCATTGATGTCTGGGCCACACGTCCCAGAGTGTATCTCTTCTAATAATTTAGCAGCTTCTTTTGCGTCCACACATCTCAACAAACCTAGATCGGGTGTCTTTTTGTACAAGACCTCTCCGTTCAAGAAGAAGCCATTTTCTAACCTCCTCAGTGTCTTCTTTTGGAGACTTGTTGTATTCTTTGGATAACTGTCGTCTCTGAGAACCCCTTTAATGTCGTAGAACCAAGGCTGTCCGTCTGATTCTTCTTCCACGTGGTTGCAGTATGCTGGCTGCTTCCTCACTATCACAGGTATTAGATCAATGTAATTCTTGTCAGGATGCTTGATCATGGAAGATATGGTGGCCAAAGCATCTGCGAACTCATTTTGCAATCTAGGTAAATGCTGGAACTCTATCTTGGTGAATCTTTGCTTCAACTCCTTTATGCATTCCAGGTACGGCAGTATGTTAGAGTTCTTCGCTGTCCATTCTCCTCAGACTTGGTGAATCAATAAATCAAAATCCCTGATTTCTAACAGCTCTTGTATGTTCATATCCACTGCCAATCTAAGGCCCAAAACGCAAGCTTCGTACTCTGCCATGTTGTTGGTGCACGAAAACCTTAGTTTGGCTGTGACAGGGTAGTGTTGTCCATTCTCGGAAACTAACACCGCTCCAATGCCGACTCCTTTGAAATTGACTGCTCCATCGAAGAATAACCTCCAACCATCATATTTTTCGGTGATATCTTCCCCTACAAACATAACTTCCTCGTCAGGGAAATAGGTATGTAAAGGTTCATAGTCATGTCACACTAGATTCTCGGCCATATGATCAGCCAAAGCCTGAGCCTTTACTGCCTTTTGAGTGACAAAAGTGATGTCGAATTCGCTGAGCAGTATTTTCCATTTAGCCAGCTTTCCAGTAGGCATTGGTTTTTTGAAAATGTACTTGAGATGGTCCATCCTTGATATCAGCAACGTTGAATACGATGTCAAGTAATGTCTCAACTTCTGTGCTATCCATGTCAGCGCGCAGCATGTGTGCTCAAGCAATGTGTACTTGGCTACATAAGGAGTAAACTTCTTGCTAAGGTAATATATGGCTTGATCTTTCCTCCCAGTTGAATCATGCTGTCCTAATACACAACCAAAGGCCGAATCTACTACGGATAGGTACAAGATCAAAGGTTGCCTAGGCTCAGGTGGAACCAGCACAGGCGGGCAAGACAAATATTCCTTTATACGATCAAATTCTCTTTGGCAATCCTCTGACCACTCAATCACCGCGTCTTTCTTCAACAACTTGATAATCGGTTCACAGATGATGGTGGATTGTGCTATGAAACGGCTAATGTAATTGAGTCTTCCCAGGAAGCTCATAACCTCTTTCTTGCTTCTCGGCGGTGGCAATTATTTGATGGATTTAATCTTGGACGGATCCAGCTCGATACCCCTTCTACTGACGATGAATCCCAGTAGTTTCCCTGCCGGAACACTAAAAGCACACTTTGCCGGATTTAGCTTCAGGTTGTACTTTCGCAAGCGGTCGAGAAACTTGCGCAAATTGTCAAGGTGCTCCGAACTCTTCTTTGATTTGATGATCACGTCGTCCAGATAGACTTCAATCTCATTGTGCATCAGATCATGGAATATATTGGTCATTGCTCTCAGGTAAGTTGCCCCAGAATTCTTTAAACCAAATGGCATATCTTTGTAGCACTAAGTTCCCCAAGATGTAGTGAAGACTGTCTTCTCGGCATCCTCTTCATCCATGAGAACTTGATGATAACCAGCGAAACAGTCCACGAAGGATTGCAATTCATGTTTCGCGCAATTATCAATCAGGATGTGTATGTTTGGCAGAGGGAAATCATCCTTCGGGCATGCTCTATTTAGATCTCTGTAACCCACACAAACTCGGAGTTTTCCATCTTTCTTCGGCACTGGGACAATGTTAGCCAACCAAGTTGGATATTTGACTATTTTCAGGATCCCTGCATTGAGCTGCTTAGTTACTTCTTCACTAATTTTCAACAGAACTGCCGACTTGAAAGTTCGGGCCATTTGTTTGATTGGCGGAAAGCCCGGATTGATAGGTAATTTGTGAGCTACCACATCCGTGCTTATGCCAGTCACATCATCGTACGACCAGGCGAATACGTCCTCATATTCTTTAAGAAACTCAGCATATCGCTTTTTATCCTCGGCGGAAACTCCGGCTTCCCCAAGCTCCATTATTTCGTTACACGTTGTGATTGTGGACTCAATTGGATCATTAGTATGAATGCTGAAAAAGTAAAATACTGCAAAATTAAAAGATTAAAGCAAGGAGTTAAACAGGAAATAATGCGACATTTTATTTATGAATCCTTGCAAAACAAAGTTTGTAGGGAGACATGTGCAAAAGAGAAAAATGCAAACTCCACGACTCAGAGTTGGATTTTATTTTTTGAAAGCATAAAAATAACACTTTATCCCGTCAGCTCTACCAAGGTCCACGGTAAGCTCGGGCCTGGTTGCTGATCCTGTTGTTCAGTGCGTCTCCAGATCCAGCCTTTGTTAGCCCATGAGATTCAACATGTTCTTCCAGAATCACACAGCAGTCCTCATCAGTTATGAATAGATTTTGCATTCCTGCCAGCAGATCCTCTTCAGCATCAACTGTCTTTGGCTTCACTCCTTGTATCTAGACGAGACAAAGATATGCAAGAGAGTCTTGGGACTTTTCTTATAGAACTTGAAGTCCAATGATGCTTCTTCCATGCTCTTTTCATAGGTCACAATGTGCCCTATGCCAGCCTTCTCATTGTCGGGCCTCATCACAATTCTGATGGGCTCGACCATGGCATCAAAGTTCTTGCCCAAACCTTTGCCCGGTTCATAGCCTTGCTTGATCATGATGCCTATAACCCAGTCTCCGGGCCATTTTGCAGGCTTTGGGAGTACATATGGCTATTCTATCACCACCTCCATAGGTTCAGGTGCTTTGGGTATCCATACTTGCTTTCCCTTTATTTCTTCAGAGCTGCGTTTCCAATTGGGACGAGCATTGGGTGAGTATATTGGTCGCTTCTCGGTCTTAGCTGGTAGTGTCTTACGAAATTCGCATGAGGGCACTCCCCAATCAGACATGACTGGCTCCCAGACCAACTTCTTTCCTTCGCAGCCTTTGCCTCGGCTATCCCAATAAGCGCTGTAAAAGTTCCTCTTTCTTTCTTCAACCCCAGGCGGCGTACTGACCAACTTGGGAGCGAAGTGTGCAGTGTAACCTCCTTGGACTATGTCTGTGGGATTCCAACTTGAATTGTAGTTCTTGCGACGTCCTCCTCGAGTGCCTTGTGCTGCTCCCACAAGTTCTACAGTATAGAATGTCTGCCCATCAGGGGTATTTCCTTCAATTGCTGGTATGGTTTGCTCATTGTAGATAGAATTGTTCCCTTCGCCGAACACTACTACTTCTAAGTGATCCTATTCGAACTTCATAGTTTTGTGCAATGTAGAAGGCACCGCACCAGCCATATGGGTCCAAGGCCTCCCCAGTAGCAGATTGTAGGAAGCGGACATGTCCATGACATGGAACTCAGCAGTGAACTCCACGGGACCAACCATGATAGTTTGGTCAATCTCCCCAATGGTGCTTCTTTGTGATTTATCGAATGCCTTCACCTTCATATCGCTCTCCCTTATCTTGCTTTGGTATATTCCCATTCTTTTCAAAGTGATGAATGGGCATATGTTCAGACCGGAACCTCCGTCGATCAGAATTCTTCCCACGAACCAGTCTTTGCATTTGATAGTGATGTGCAAACCTTTGTTATGATTTAACCCTTCAGGTTGTAGCTCGTCTCCATGAAAAGCAATTCTGTTGGCCTCCATGACTTGTCCAACCATGTTAGCCAGGTTTTCAACTGAATTGTCCACCGGAACGTGTGCTTCATCCAACACCTTCATCAAAGCACTTCTGTGGCTCTCTGACTTGATGAGAAAAGCCAAAATAGAGATTTGTGCTGGAGTTTTTCCCAAGTGCTCAACCACGGAGTACTCCTTTGCTTGCACCTTCATCCAAAGTCCCTCGGACTCTTCCTCGTTAATGCCTTATCTATCTTGAATAAGATTCTCGGGAGTGTAAATCCTCCCGCTCCTAGTCATCCCTTGGGCGGCAACAGTCTCTACCACATACTTGTTCTTATTTTCCCTTTCATAATCCCATGGTACCGCCTTGTCGCTGTATGGGGGAACCACATCGACATAGTATTTGGGAGCCACTTCTACCTCGATGGGCTCTGGCGCTGTAGCGGCTTGAGCAACTGAAGCAGTTACTGGTACCTTTTCTTTTGCCTTAACGATGGTCCCTTCTAAGTTGCATTCCTCATCCAGCTCGATCAGGTTCACCCTATTATCTCCATAATTAGGCAGGGGATCGTTGTGCACGTTCGGAGTCTTCAAGCGTATTACCTTTTGGTCTATCAAGTCTTGTATCTTGTTCCTTAAGGCATAGCATTCTCAGTATTGTGACCAAGTCCTCTAGAGTAATAGGCGCAAGTTTTGGTTTGATCAAAGTAGGGTGTCGTCCTATCAGGCATTTTGAATAGCACGGGCTGTATGTGGCCAGCTGCTTTGAGTCTCTCGAACAATTGAGTGCGAGATTCAGCTAACGGGGTGTAGTTTCTTTTGGGCCTTGGGTTGTTGTGGGCATGAGGCCTTGGTGAATATGTGTTGGTATTTCTATAGTTGGGACTTTGTGGGTATGTCGGTCTTTGCGGTGGTGCATTTTGGTACATAGGCTGGGTGTTATAGACTGGGTAGGTGGATGTGGGTGGTATATATGGGTAGGAGGGAGGAGCTGTTTGGCAGTAGTGGTTATTAGTAGGGGAGTGGTCAAGTGATGCGGCCACGAAGGAAACATCGTCCTTCTTCTTTCTTGAGGTGGTAGTGCTGCCAGCTTGTAGGGCTTTGTTAGCGGCTTGTAGTGCGGCCAGGCTAACAATTCTTCCATTCTTCAGTCCATCTTTAACCATATTCCCAATCTTGATTAATTCTCCAAACTTCTTGTCTTGCAGATTCAGAATCTTGTCAAAATAGACATCTTCTTGTATGCGGATAAAAGTTGCCACTATCTCGGCGTCTTCCATGGGAGGCTGGACCTTGGCGGCTTCAGACCTCCATCTAGTTGCAAATTCTCTAAAGGTCTCAGTGGGCTTCTTCTTCAGCTTCTCTAAGTAGAACCGGTCGGGCAGAGCATCAGTGTTGTGCCCAAGACTGTCAACAAAGTCCCAGCCATTGCTTCCCAGCTTGTCCACTTCTTTGTTTGTTGCTTAGAGTACCATACTAGTGCGTCTCCGGTCAGACTGCGGTTAAACAACTGCATGCGGATCTTTTCATCGTGTCCAACTCCAATAAACTTGTCGCAGTAAGATCTCAAGTGAGCCATTGGATCCCCACTACCGTCGAACATGTTAAACTATGGTGTCTTGTAGCCTTCGGGTAGCTTCAAGTCAGGATACAAACAGAGGTCCTCATAAGCTAACCCTCGGGTTCCCTTAGTGTCTTGGAGTTGTTTGAACTTCTCAACCAACAATTGGACTTGCTCTTTGGTGCTATCTGGGTCTTCTTTAGTCCATGCGTACATCTCATGATCCTTGGTGGGTGATGCGATGGTTTTGGTTTCAACGGTGCAGGGTATGTTGTTTTGTGGTGCTTTTGGTGGTGCAGTGTAGGTAGGGTAAGGAATGTCTTTTTCCGGGTAGAGTGGGTCTTTGCCGTGAGGGCGAGCAGTTTGGTTTGGTTCAATGATCTCATCAGTACAGGCCACGGGAATCCTATTTTCCAGTTCAAGCAACCTCTGCTCCAGCTTAGCATAACTCTCTTAGGCGACCATGCCTTATTTCTCAGGAGTTCCATTTCAAACCTTGTCAAACTAAGCAATGATATTTTCGTCTCGTCCTTGTCCTTGCAGGTAAAAGGGGAGGTGTTGGGATCGATCCTTTGGACCTCAATTGGTATTGCGGCACGGCCAGAAGTCACAAACCAAACTATCGGGGACTTGGGAATTGACACATCAAAAACAAGAAGGTAAAATGTGAGTATACGTTAGTTTGAATAAAATCGCATCCTATCATGCATGAGACCTCTTTTGTGCCAGAGGTGGGCCTATCGCGGATTCAAAGTAACATTTGCACCAAACACATCATTTCGTTTGAATAAACATAATCATCACCAGTCTAAAACCCAAAAATAACAAAATTTTATTTAATTTGCTTGGCTTTATTACAACCACTAATGACTCGATTAAGACGAAAAAGACAACAAAGAAAGGACAAGACGACTTGACTCGATACGACTAGACTAGGTGCCAAGCAAAGAGACTTCAGGTTCAAACATCAGCTCCAGCGTCTTCTTTAGCTTCTTCCTTGAGTTTGTGAACCAAACTCATGAGTGGAGGATCAACAAATGTCTCCATCAGGTCTTTCCCAGCTACCATGTCACCCAGAGCTTTTATGAAGAACTCGCAGATTTCTATTCCCTTTGCTTCTTTCTCCTCTATTGGTACAGACTTAAAATACTCTCCCCATCCTTTGAGAAAATCCTGTAAATTCCCAGCAGCTTGCCTTGCAGTCATGACCTTGCCGGTCCAATACCTGAGTTCGTCCATTTTTAATCTTATCCTTGTATTGCCTCCTCATTTCCCTTCCTTGTGTCACCCTTAGCTCCTTCCTTCCTAAATCATACTCACGTTTCAGCTTCCTGTACTTTTCAGCAGTACTTGGAGCTTTGGTTTTTCTTTTCAATGTAGTCTTAGATCAGAATCTTGCCTTGTCTTCACTGAGCCATTGAGGATAGGCTAGAGTGGCTGCGGGGTTCACCCTACTGTCTCGGCCACGACAAAATTGCATAGTGAGCCTCTTCTCCCACATAGTCAGTATAGTGCCAACCATTGGATGTTCGATATCTTTTATGTCAACATTGAAGCTTCTTCCCTCAGTCAACTGCGGAGTTTGCTGTGTCATTCCCACTTGCCGGAGGATCCTTAGGGGAACATAGTGATGAGTTCCTCGGACTCCAATCAGTGTTAGGAAAGTGATATCTTGACCTTGTATGGAGACGACGAAGCCAGCACAATTCTCAATCACCCATTGCACCTCTTGTAATTCTCCCAACTTGGTGTACCAACTTTCCATGTTTGCAGGGTATTCCCATGCCAATATTCCAGCCATGCGGGTGCTATGTGAACAGATCCCTCCTTGCTAAGAGGGTTTTGGTGCCACCGGACTGACGGGAACACTATGCAAATACTCTATCAACCATACTTGCAGCAACAAGTTACATCCTTCGAAGAAATCTCCTCCTCTTTTACATTTGGTCAATGCCCTACAAACTTCTCCCAAAATCATTGGCACCAAGCTTACTTGACGTTTGAAAGCACCTTTGCGCAGTCCCCCTACTACTTTCCCTAGCCCTATATCGATCTTGCCTCCTTTCTCGGGGAAAACCATGCTTCCTAGAAAAGCAACAATGAAAGGATTGGATTCGCTCCATTCCCAGTCTTGAATTTCCCATGCCCCAGTCCACTCATGCATAAGCGTTGGATCTCCAAATCTTGAATGCAAGTACTCCAACGTGACTTTCCCATCGTGCACTCCCTCGACGTATGGATCATAGGGAGCTCCCAACAGTTCAATGAACTCCTTAGGATCCACGTCTCGGGATAAATCATGGTCTCGGGTCCAGACTCTAACCCTGCTAACCCTCCAAATTCTTCCAATATTGGTGCCAACTCGAAACCATTAAAGTAAAACACAACCCTTTTGTAATCCCAGAAATGTGTAGCAGCTTCAACCAAACCGGGCATAGCAGTGTAGGCTTTGAGAGCTACCAATTCCCCCAACATCTTTTGAACATGAGCTTAGCTGACAACGGCCAAATCCTCCCACCAAAGTCTGATCAAATGAGGAGGTCGGGAGATGGTCTCAAATTGGAGAGTACCCTTTGCAGCCATAGTTTGTAAACAAAACAAGAGAAGGTAAAGACCAAAACATTCTTATAGTTTTGATCATGTTCAAATAGACAATCAATGTTTCGTGCAAACTTTTCTTTGAATCAATGCAGAGATGCAATTTGTCACTTTTCGGGTTAAAAACCTTTTGACCTTTGGCGTAGGTTTACTAATGGACTATTACGTACCCAGGACGTATAGCCTTCCTAGGTTTGTCATTATGCAAAAAGAATAAATACGCATTTTGTGGCCAATTATTCTCATAAATTCCCCAAAAATTTGTAAATCAAGACATGACAATAATTTTAGAAAAGTAAAATACAAAAGAAGAAATGAAAATGACATTTTGACTAGGAAACATGCTCCTCCTCTAGTTTGGATCTTTTTGCTTCTCGCGTGAATTCCGTGACTTCTTCCATAGCCTTGGTTAAGTATCCTTTAGCCGCTACCAAATGTAGAATGTCCACCTCTGCACACTCCGAATTCCACTGCTCAAGTTTTCTCTCCAATGCCTCTATCTTCTCCTCTTGTCCTAATGTACGCTTCTTCCACACTTCGATCTCTTCTTTATTTTCTTTACCCATTTTGACAGCTTTTAACATGAACTCTCGGTATCGAATTTGAGCATCTGCCTCACGATCTCTTATGTTGTTCCCTCGACTTTGCCCTACTACCACATTTCCCTTTATGCTAGAGCGTAACCAGCTTTTGTAGTTTGGTTCGCATCCAGTGTTGTATCTATCAGGTGCTAGCGATGCTTCTTCCATGACTTGTCTTCCTACCCAGGATTTTCTAATGCTCTTGACTTTTGGAACGATATCTTCAGTGTAATCAAACTGATAGTCTTTTATGTCTGGTATCAATGGTATAATTTGCTTCCTCTCTGCTTGCCTCATTACTCTCATCGATTGATAAGGTTGGAGACCTCTTAACCCCATAAGTATCACAAAAGATGCCTTCTCAGAACTAATGATGAAATCTGATGAAGGAAACCAAGTGAACATCCACTGAATCGAATCATCTGTTATGCCTTCGAACAATCCATTTTTCTATGCTGCTTGGTTGTTTGAGTTTTGAAACCTCAAATCGTTCCCCAGTCAAGTAGTTGTAACTGACCGGTTTGGACAATGCTTGCACCCCTCTTGTTTTCCTTAAATGTTCCTTGAACCATGCTTGTAGTAGAAGATTGCACCCTTGGAAATATTTTGCCTCTTCTTTTGCAACAACCCAAAGCCCGATAAATGTCTGCTACTATCATAGGAACTATGGTATGACGATAGCCATCAATTCTATTGAACACTGCATCGGTAACCATGACAAGCCTCGAACATATGTCGTGACTTGAACTCTCGGGGAACACCATCACTCCTAAGAAACAAATAGCAAAGGCAAGCGGTCTAGCCCTCCTCCAAACACCATAGGACTCGAACTCTTTCTTATATTTGTCGAACGCACTCAAAGACCCGAACCGAGTGTGGAAATAGGAAAATGGTATCTTCCTTTGTTGTAAAAATCCCAGATCCACACTTGCTACCATCCCTAACTTTTTACGAAATTTGTCAGCTGTTGGGACGCTAGGTCCTAGTATGCGACCCCCTTGCCAATGGTGTTTGTCAAACCCCGAATGTGACACAAACCCTCCTATTTCTTCCAACAAAGGTGTAAATTCGACATCCCCGAATATAAACACGTTCAATTTTTCATCCCAAAACGATACTTATGCTTCGATCATCTCCCTACACGGTTCCATTTCTAGTAGTGAAACCAAATGACCCAAGTGTTGACGTACTTCAGTTTGCTCTCCTAGTGACAAGTTTCTCCACCAATTAGTTAACAAAGGAGGTGTGCCCATAGTCATTCCAAAATGATGAAATTTTTGACTCATTGTGACCTAAAAATAAGGAAAAAATAAGTTTCCCCCTTTGAGAATAATTGAACAAATCAAAAATGCGTTTTCATTCTCGTCTCACTCTTTTTTTTTTCTCTTTTTTCTTTTCTTTTCTCTCAAATGTACATAATCATGTCCAAACGTCCCTTTGGGGTCGGTAACCCGTTTAGGTAACTTTGACAAGTTGAAAACTAGCCGGCTCACGAGGAGCCCTTCCTACGGCATGGTGCATGCTTATTACATTAGAAGAGTGATGTAATTCTAGACATGGTTCCCCAAGGCGGAGGGCCGAGGAGTGGGATCATTTGAAATTTTTGGTTGTACCACGGACCAACTATATTCCAGAATGTCCCTCTTAAAAGGTGTTTTGGTGGTGAAGCGACCGTGGAATCCACGTAACTGCCGTGTGTGTGTAGAGTGTCGTTTCCCAAGAGTGGGAAGAAACTTAAACCTATTCAAGGATTCATACTAGGATGACAACCATGTGGTTCCAAGCCAAGAGATACATTGAAGCTTCTAGCTTCTCAAGAAGGCCTTGCTTCTCTCAATTCTCCTAATTCTCTATTAAAAAATAAACTAATGATCTAATAACCTAAGTGTAGTATTTATAGAGGTTCTACACTTCTAAATAAAGTCTAAAAAAAGACCACGTAGGGTCAAACTAGTAAATAATACTAGGCTAATATTAGAAGTCTCGTCTTGGTTTGGCTGCAAAGTAGGCGGAGCGCCTCGAAAAGTGGAAAGTGGAGTAGGCTGGGCGGAGCGCCCACCTTTGAGGCAGAGCGCCTGGCTTCCTCTTGCTCTGGGCGGAGCGCCTAGGGTCCTGGGCGGAGCGCCAGGGCCTGGGTGCTCTCAACACTTCTTCAAACTGCCCCTAAAGCTCTTGGCTTCCCATCCTTTGCATCCTCCAATCCTAGCTCTTGATGGTAAGTGCCTTAGGCTTGATTTGCCTTGCATCATCCTCTCCCTCTCGGAAGGATTTCGTCCTCAAAATCAAACCATCAATACCTACAACCAAAGACAAGCACATCCAAAAGCTCCTACTACAAGAGTAGGCTAGTGCAAGTAGTGTGGAAAACACACTCTTATGGTATAACCAAGTATCAATGACAATGATAAAGCGCATGTTTCCAAAGAAAACAAAAAGTACTTGGCTTCTCTAAGGGGTGCACTCAACACAAGATTCATCAAAGAGATCAATAGGGTAGAGAATATGCAAGATCAAGCCATCAAAATTCCTATGATCCATAAGTCCAATAAGAACACACCAAAACTTCCCACTACAAGAGTGGGCAAGTCCAACAATAGTGAGTACAAATGATGTGAAAATCACACTTTTGTGATAGAGCCAAATATCAATACTAATCAAAAAGCTTATGTCTCCAAAGGAAACAACAAGTTCTTGGCTCAACAATGATAAGCACTCACTACCATAACAAGCAAAGAGATCAATAAGACATGGAACATGCAAGATTAAGCAACTAAGTTCCTTATGACCTCCAAGCTTATGGTCAACACACCAAGCCTTCAATGCATTATTATCACAATGTGACTCATTGTCTTTGGCATGCTCAACACCCAAGGTGTGATCAACATATGGGGTGGAGTAAACAAAATAGTTCAAGTGGCACCGAACATCAAATACTCCACTCCCCTTCTTGGAAGCACTCGTACACACACCAAGAGTGACTTCCTCACCTCCAATTTGACCTCTAAGACAACCTCCCTCACTAGACAAACTCCCAAGGAAGGTCTCTAAATTAGGTTCTTCATCATTATAGTCCATACAATGAAGGTTAGGACTACTAGAAGATGGTCCAACACAACCAATACTAAGACCACTCATATCACTTGGAGTTCCAATCAATGGATTGTCTATAGAGTACAACTTTCCAAACCATGGAGGTTTAAATCCAATCTCTTCTCTAGTTTCATATTCACCACCACCTCTCTGAGAATCCTCTTAAAATAAAGGGTTAGTGAAAACAAGTCCAGTACCCATCAAAGGTGAGGCCTCAAAACTAGAATTAACATCCACACTTGAGAAGTCATCGAATACAATTCGATCCATCTCATCCATTAGGGACTCCTCAAGGTCACTACCATCCTCACAACAACACATAGGTCCACCATTATCAAGCCATTCATCAGGGAAAAGGATAGGGTATTCATTCAACTCATCTTCCTCTTTAGCAAATATAGGTGGGGTGTCATAACAAGGTTCACAAGCGAGGTCAACTACACAATCTTCACTAAAGAAAGGTTCAATAAAAATTGAGCTCACATTATGATGTGGCTTATCATCCCTCTCAACTAGTGGTTCACAATCACTCACAAGTTGGCCATTCGACTCTACACTAATTGCAAACACATTGTAATCATACAATTCATCAACTAGCGTTGAGTTTTCACAAACACTATCATAAGACAAGAAAGTAACATGCTCAAGGGAAGAACTATCACATACCTTTGAGTGGCCATCTTGGTCACTCAATGCACTTGAAGTGTCATGAATTGTCTCTTCACCTTGGAGCTCACATTGAAGATTTTCTTCACCTTGTCCATCCTTCTTGGAACATGATTGAGGCTCCATTGGCTTGCTTCCAAGAGTACCTACACAAGATCTCACACAAGTAGAAGAAAAAGAAAAAGGGTTAAGGTTAGAATAAGGGGTGCCCTCACTCTCAACAATTCTTTTTCCCTCATTTTCTTTTCAAGGTCGGGTGTAGATTCGAGTGGTGCAATCCCACTCACATCACTCAACACATCCTCTCCTTTTTCCACTCGAGGAATGTCACCGGTCTTTTGTCTCTTAAATTCAGGTGAGTTGGGACAAGGCCCAAGAATACCCATAGCCAGAGTAGGTGGACTTTTAACATAAACCCGGAATCTAGGACTTGGAGACTCATAACTTGAGATCTCCTCCTTCTTTGTTGGTGAACCACTTGGCTTTGAAGCTTGTGGTTTGGGGTTCACTTTGTCGACATTTGTCAACCCCTTTTCTTGCACTAGTCCCACCATTGCTTGTGATTGTAGGACTTCTTGTTTGCACTCTTTCAACCATAGAATGAGGTTTTTGCTCCTTTCTTCTTTGCATTGCCAAGGATCGTGCACTAGCAAGTATTTGGTCCCTTACCCGACAAGGTTCAAATTCAAAAGCCCTTTGACCCATGCTCAGAAGATACATATTCTTCCCAACACTATATTGCACACTTTTGTTTTGCAACCATGGATCTCCTAACTATACATCAATATTCCGCGTGGAATACACGTCACACAAAACATGCTTCTTATAACCTCTATGAGATATGAGCACTAAAGCCACCTTAGAAATCCAAATCCCATTATACTCATAAGGATGCTCTAAAGCTTGGCATGGTATCCATAGCCTATCAACCAAAGTAGGGCTAATACAATTGGCATCGGTCTCACCAATTTTGAGCAAGTTGCCTCCATGTCCATTCACCTCAACAATGAACCTACGATCACCCAAGTGTTGTATAGGATCATCTATGAAAGATCATGGAAGTTCAAGAATATCTTCACCATGAACTCGAATCTTCCTTATTCCTCTTCTCCTAGCAACACCACTAGGATAACTTCCACTTCCCGTCACTCTTCCAACACTAGAAGTGTAGTTGAAAGTCGGGGAAGGAGTACCACTATGGAACCCATAAGTGCCTCTCGCCTTGGTTCCATAACCCATAGCACCACTCCTACCACAACTACTAGAGCAATATATTCTACTAGTAGTAAGAGCAACACCATTTTTCATTCCACCCTTCACATGGGAGTTAGAAGCATCAAGCCGTTTAGCACAAGTACGATAGGCAAGCTTCTCCCTTCCCATTGAACGACCACCACCTCCTCCCATACTAATGGAAGGGCCTCTACTACTCCCTTGCACACCACAAGCAACACCAAGAGAAGATGCATATGCACAATTCGTATAATCAACTTCATCATCAATTCTCTCTACGTCACTATCAACATTCTCAAATTCATCACAAGAAGAGTAAGTAGGATCATGATACCTTGAAGCGTCACCATCATCAATTCCTTGACTAGAAGCATAGGAATCTTCACATTCACCTTCGCAAGCCTCATAGTCTTCTTCATCTTCATAATCAACATAGTTACCTGCTTTATCATCATATGAGCCTTGGTTCCCCGAATCGTCATAGCAATACCCATCATCACAATCATAAGAACCATAGTCTCCATCATCTCCACATGAGTCATACCCTCCACAATCATCATCTGAAGCCATAGTTGTAACCAAAGAGTAAAGCACCTCACAAATTCACTACATCACGTGTACCACTCAAAAGATGTTACTCAATTTTCTTTCCACTCGTGTATACACTCATGGTCGTTGGCTTTTGTGACCACACTCTAGTGTTCTCAACTCAAGTCTTTTTCCACTCAAGACCTTCTTGTTCTCTTAGTAACAACAATGGCAAGATCAACAACTAGCACACCCAAGTAATGGTTCGGAATGGAGTTTATGTGACTCGATGTACGGAAGCTATTTAAATGCGCACTTGAAGCAACCAAGTTATACGACTTTTAAGTAAGACTCCAAGACAAAAAACACCGTAAAAGCTCAAAGATTAGTGTCAATAAAGTAGGAAAAATACCTTAGAAACACTAACCAAGAAGTACGGAATCGAAACAAACCCAAAAAACCACGAAACGAAACAAAACAGAGCAACCTGTGATTTGGGCGGTCCGCCTGGGTGGGTAGGCGGTCTGCCTAGGTGGGTGGGCAGTGAGTAAGGTAGGTGGGGCGCCTAGGGGTTGGGCGGTCCGCCTGGGCCCTTGCTCCAGCTTTTCTGAAAACGGGTTTTTGATGGTTTTTGACCCAAATTTTCAACGTTTTCACCCCGTTTCTTCAAAATCAATGGTACCCAAAGTTGTATAATTTTATTCTCTTAAAACCCCATTAAATTTCACCCATAAACATCCAACAATCAAAACACAATCATCACGAAATTGGGTTTTAAAAAGGGTTTCAAATTGAATTTTGATTCTTCAATTTTGGTGTTATACAAATCCAAATCTCACGAAATTTGTTTCAAATCTTTGGGTTTTCAATCTTGAACAAATCCCAATATCAATTTCACAACCAACAATCAACCAAACTCAAGAATCAAATCACAAGCTCAAGAACAGGGGTTTTCAAGGGTTTAAGAAAATTTTGGATTTCAAATTTTCAAAATCCGTAACACCAATCCAAACCACAATATTTAGGTATCAAAACGACGGGTTTTCAACAAGGATCAATCTCCAATAACATCCATATCAAGAATCAATCACACCAACAAGATATGCCAATTTTGTTTTGTGGATTTTCAACTTTTTCAATTTTTTTTTTGTTTTTTCTTCTTTTCTCCAAGAACAAGAACAACAATAACAATAAACTAAACTAAAAGATAAGATGAACAAGGAATGTGGATTCGTAAGAACGAAACCCGTGCCTTGCTCTGACACAAAATTGATGCAGGGTAAACGGGCGGAAGCAACAACAAGTAGTGGAAGCAAAAGAATAACACGAGAACAAGAAATTAAGGGATGGGGAAGAACAGAAATAGAAGAAAGAATGGATAAACGATTCAAAACTTGAATTCAATATCCAAGAGAGGGAAGAAATTTGAACCTATTCAAGGATTCATACTAGAATGACATCCACGTGGTTCCAAGCCAAGAGATACATTGAAGCTTGTAGCTTCTCAAGAAGGCCTTGCCTCTCTCAATTCTCCTAATTCTCTATACCAAAATAAACTAATGATCTAATGACCTAAATGTAGTATTTATAGAGGTTCTACACTTCTAAACAAAGTGTAAAATAACCCCACAAGTTGGGTGTAGTAACAAAGACCACGTTGGGTCAAACTAGTAAATTATACTAGGCTAATATTAGAAGTCTCGTCTTGGTTTGGCTACAAAGTAGGCGGAGCGCCTCGAAAAGTGGACAGTGGAGTAGGCTGGGCGGAGCGCCCACCTTGCTGGCGGACCGCCTGGCTTCCTCTTGCTCTGAGCGGAGCGCCTGGGCCTGGGTGCTCTCAACACTTCTTCAACATACCCCGAAAGCGTTTGGCTTCCCATCCTTTGCTTCCTCCAATCCCGGCTCTTGATGGTAAGTGCCTTTGGCTCGATTTGCCCTGCATCACCTTTTTTTGTGTAGGGGTCGGATTTTTAGAAATATACGTAGGTGAAAAGGCTGTTTTTTGAAAGCGGGTTCACGAAAACACATAAATGCAGATAAGGGGGCTTTCGCACATAATAGTATACATATAAGTATTAGACATGCAAATATATGGTCTATGTCATAGTTATAACTTTAAAAAATATGTTTAAAGTGTATAAACGACCCCAAAGCTTTATACACCCATTATTTATGCAAAATAGATGGGCGATTGCTGTTTTTGTAGACAGTCCACATTAGACGTGTTAGCACAGAATAGCCCCTATTTTAAGATGTCAATCTGTGATGCAAACTAAACATGCTGCTGATGTACCTTAGGTGTGAAAAAACTTTTAATGAAGGCAAGATTTTAAACATACTGTCAAAGCAAATCAGTTTTCATAAAAAATATCAATCCAGAATCATTTTCTCCTAGGTCTAGACATGATGCATTGCACAAAGGGGAGACAGGGTAAGATAGTGGCTCCTGGGTAGCGAATTTGCGCAAGATCCTTAACTTGTGGATTGATTGATTGAGTTGAGGTTTCTTGTTCAACTACGTGAAGCTTCTAGATTCAAGCTTGAGTGAAATATCCACCACCACTAAACGAGTGAACCGAGTGCCATACAAGTGAGGGTGTGAGTGAGGTGATTTCACTAACGTTTGTTCATTTTGTAGGTACAATGGCTAATGAGGGAGAAGATCCCATGAAGAAAGTGTTGGAGACTATCATGTCCAAGTTGGAGGACATAACCTTGAGGCTTGAGAACGTTGAAAAGAGGACCCCGAGAGTCCAAATTGAATCCGGAGATGGGACAAGCCAAGGTTCTACTATGACTCCCGGACACTATGCGGAGATAGCCAAGAAGTATGAGCTAAAGAATGATGTGGCTCCACAAGAGCGTGTGTTGGGCAATCCCCAACAAGTGGGCATTCCCCACAACTTGGGCAATCCCCAAGGAAATGTTCCACTTCCAAGACCCATTCGATATGTTCCACCTCTTGAGCAAGTTAATGAAGCTCAAGATGGGGAGGAAGCCGAGTATGGTGATGATGCCTATAGGTATAATGCTCACTATCAACCTAGGCGAGCAATGAATTGGGGTCGTAATGTGGATAGGGGTAGAGGCCGAGGTCGAGGGCCACCCATGAGGTATGTTAGGGGGGAATGCTAGAAGGGATTATGGTGCTTATGATGACCACTATGGAAGCCAACCGGAGCCTTACCGTAGAGGACGTGACAACAATAACCTCAATAGTGTTAAGCTCAACCTTCCTACCTTTAGTGGAACTTGTTATCGGGAAAAATACATGGAATGGGTACTACTCATGGAGAGAGTGTTCGACACCAATGAAATGACCGAGGAGAAGAAAGGCACCTATGCTATTTCAACCTTTGAGACCTATGCTTCTACTTGGTGGGAGTCCATGAAGAGGTCAAGAAAAAGGATGGGAATGCATGTGAATGTGACTTGGGATGAATTGAAAAGTCTCATGAATACTAAGTATGTGACTCCAAGGGATCGTCAAGAGCAACTTAAGAAGCTTTATGAGCTAAAGCAAGGTGTCAAGAAGGTTCATGAGTACTATGATGACTTTGAGAAGATCCGGATGGCTTTGGATATTGATACCGAAGATGTACAACAAGCCGTGATCCATTTCAAGAATGTCTTGAACTATGGTATAGCCTCTCAATTGAGGTTGCATGCTTGTTACTCACTTCAAGATGTCTTTGAAAATGCACTTGAAGCCGAGTAGCTCAAGGAAGAGAACACCACGCACTAAAAGAGTACTACTCCTACTTCCATGAGCAAGCCAAATGAGTAGAAGACTCCAAATGCAAATTCTCCAAGTGCAAGTGGTGCAAGTGCTAGCAATGATGTGAAGAAGCCGTATGAGAAGTCTACACCACATGTGGAAGGTAATTCTAAAACTCGCTTGAGCAATCCTACTTCTACTTCTACTCAATGGTATAAGTGCAAAGGGTATGGACATTTTTTCTAGAGATTGTCCTACTCGAAAGACCATGATTGTGGTAGGTGATTTGGTGTATAGCAAGATAGTGAGCCCGAGAATGAGGAAGTTGCTTGCGAAGAGGCTACCGAAGAAGGAGAAGATCCTCAATTATTCTTGGTAGTTAGGAGGAGTTTGAGCACCATATTCACGGAAGAGGATGTGCAAAATGATCAAAGAGAAAACCTTTTTCATGCTAGATGTCGTGTGATGGGGCAAGTGTGCTCCATGGTTGTTGATTCGGGAAGTTTTGCCAATATAGTGAGCCAAACCTTTATTTTCCAATTTAAATTGCCCACTCTAAAGCATCCAAACCCATACCGTTTACAATGGTTAAGTGAGTGTGGTGAGTTGAAAGTGGTGAAACAAGTGTTGATAGAGTTTAGCAATGAAAACTATAGAGATAAAATCATGTTTGATGTGGTCCCAATGCAAGCTTGCCATATTTTGTTTGGGAGACCATGGCAATATGATAGGTGTGCGGTACATGATGGCCGAACCAACTCCTATACGGTCAAGCAAGATGGAAGGAAGTATGTGCTTAAACCTTTGACTCCAAGGCAAGTAAGAGAAGACTACAAGCGTATGAGAGAGTTGAGGGAAGCGGCTAAAGCAAAGCCACCTATTGTACTTGAGCCCGAATCAAACAATCTTATTGTCTTGCCATTGCATAATGAAAATGAGAGTCACTCTACTCCAAATGATGATAATCTTGAGTCTCATTCTATTGTACTTGAAAATAAGAGACAAAAGAAAGAGAGAAGTGAGGGAGTGACCGGTGACAATCCAAGAGAGGAAAAAGGAGAGGATTTGAGGAGTGATGTGAGTGGATTGTCACGACAAACTACACTTGACCTTGAGGGAAAATTGAGAGAAAAGAGAGGTGAGGAAAGAAAAATTGAGAGTGAGAGCACCCATTGTTCTAACTATTCTTCATCTTCTACTTTTACTTGTGTTAGCTCTTGTGTAGGTACATTTGGAGACAAGCCATTGGAGCCCCACCATGTGCTTGGAAGGAAAGACAAGAGGAGGACAATCTTCAAAGTAAGCTTCATCAAGGAGGTGTTGCATATGACACTTCAAGCCTTGTGAGTGATCAAGGAAGTACTTCAAATGTAAGTGTTGCTTCATCTTTTCATGAGCCTACTAGTTACTTATCTTGTGATGACTCAACACTAGTTGGTGCTTGTGATGCATCTAGTGGATATGCCACTAGTGGAGAGTCTAGTAGTCAACTTGTGTGTCGTGTATCACTAGTTGAGAGAGATGCTATGCCACATCGTGATGTGAGCTCATTATTCAATGAACCTCTCTCTAGTGTAGATTCGATAGTTGGCTTTGATTGTGACCTTTGCTATGACACACCACTAATCTTTGACAAAGGGGAAGATGAGATAGTAGATCATACCCTTATTGATATGCTTCTATTTGGTGGGCCTATGTGTTATGGTGAGGATGGTAGTGACCTTGAGGAATCCAAATTGCATGAATTGGACAAGGTTGTCTATGATGACTCCTCAAGTGAGAGTAATGAACCTAATCTTGATATCTTGCCTATGCTTGATCATGACAGTGAGATGCATGCTTTTACTAATCCATTGTTTGAAGGCATCCTCATTTGCGGTAGGGACTTGTATCGGACTAGGGTTGGTAGTAAAATGGAACCTCCATAGTGTGAAGGGATTGACTCCTTAGGAAACCCATTGTCTGAGAACTTGAGTGAATTAAATATCTCTTCGAGTGACCCTACTATTTCTTGTTGGGGTTATGATGAAGAATAAGCCATTATCAGTACCTTCCTTGAGAATTTATCTTTTGAGAATGGTTGCTTAGGTGAAGAAATTGGAGGTGAAGAAGAATCCCTTGGTGTGAGTAAGTATGCTCTAAAGAAGGGGAGTGGAGTACTTGATGCTACTTGTAGGTTGGGTTGTTTGACTCACTTAACTCCACATGTTGATCACACTATGAGGATGGATTGGTGTGTTGATCATGAGCTTAAGGTTCAAGGGGATTTTGATAGCTTGATCTTGCGTTTTCCATGTCCCCATGATCTATTTGCTCATTCTTGTGTTGGTTGCATGTTTTCATTAAACCAAGTACTTGATGATCTCCTTGGAGACTTGATTTTTGTGCTTATTATTGATGTTTGGTTATACCACAAGAGTGTGTTTTCCACGCTTCTAGCACTAACCTACTTTCGAAGTAGGAGATTTTGTGTTTGCTTGTCATTGCTTGTAGGTCCTAAGTTCAATGCTAAGGCAAGGAAGATCTTGGAAGAAGCCTATGTCAAAGTTACGTTCAAGAAGGACAAAGAAGGAGAGCATTGGGCACCCCGAGAAGTTTATGATGCTATGAGAGAGCACGCCTTGATTTCGAGGACGAAATCTTTTGAAGAAGGGGAGGATGATGCGGGAAAAATCGAGCAACCATCCAAGGCCAAGGAAGAGCATTTCAAGACCATTTTGATTCGTCTCAATACCTCCCAAGATGAGGTAGACCGCCTACAAAAGGGGGCGGACCGCCTAGTTTAAGATTGGCGAAATTTGGCTAAGTATAGAATTGGAGGATCTCTGGATCTGGAAGAGGCGGACCGCCCCTGTTACTAGGCGGACCGCCCACTTCACAGTATGGCCAAGAACAACCCTGCAGAGGCGGCCACCTGGTCCAATGGGCGGACCGCCCAGTGCCTTCTTTGTTTGACGGGAATTCTATTTTAATTGCTATGAAATTCTTAGTTTAGCCCTACGTGGCATATATCATTTAAGCCCACTTTAGGGGTCTTTTAGAATTTATATTATGTGTATGAGGCACCTACAAAAGGTCCATTAGTCTTTCATTTTACTGAGATTACTTTGATGAATGATGAACACTTTGAATAGTTGTATCTCTTGAATTTATGAAGAAACCCCTTTTTGGCTTGAATCTTCTAGTGGTCCTAGTTGAACTTCGAACCAAAACCCGATCATTCTATTTGCGAGTCCCATGTATGCCTCGAGGGTATTTGCATAGCGTTAGGCAACTCTTGACCCAAATCGAGGGTTTCACGAGACAAGTTCCTCGTGGATACCTCGTAGGGAGTTCGAGTCTCGCTCCTATCGTTTTTCGTGTCTTTATTTTTGATCCTTATCAGAACATCATGCAAAAGCTTGGCTTGGCTTCGTGTCACTGGCCTCGATGGGTGGAATACTTTATCAGCGCGAACACGGACTTCATCAACATGTTAAGAATGGGTTTACCCATACTAACCCATTTAATACATCAAACTTGTCCAAGAATATTACTAAATTACTAAAATTTATACAACAAAGCATACATCCCATTGCATTGTTAAAGAAACTTATGTTAATTTACCAAAATCTTACTTCTCTTACCTTCTGAAGGAAAAAAAAAGTCAGATTATTTAAAATACAAAATGATAATTCAATACCATTAGTTAATGAAATGGAAAAGGTCAAATTATATAAGAGTCCCGTCTTGATGAAATTTAACTAAAAATAATTTTATCTTTAAATTCTATAAATTGACTACACTGATGGTGAAATTCTTTTTTCAATTTTCTTAATAAATAATTATAATGATATATGAATAGGCTTCATATAAATTTTCACTTAATTCAATATTCTTTTCCTTTTAGAATGATACAATGTAAAAGAAGTTTTGAGAATTCACAAGAGATACCAGATCAACACTATTGAAAATCTGCAAGCACATTAATGCACAATGAGGAATAAGAAATGAAGCCTAACCTCTGTTATGAAGAGAGGATAAGCTACATATAGTTTTAAATTGGGATAAGCATGTAGCCTATATTTTACCCATTTTACCATGAGTTTAATATGGGTTCAACCTACATTTGACCCATGCCATAATACAACTCATCCAACCCATTCAAATATGGATAATTTGGGTGGGTTATTGAAAAGTGGGTAAAATTGCCACCCTTAATCATGAGTATTATCTTTACTCACTTCATATGCAACATTAGCTTCGCTTCTCATATGCTTCTGTTGCGCACATGAAGATCTAATATGGCCCTCTTCATGACATTTAGAACTTTCAAGTTCTTTACAACGAAATATAAAAAGCGGTTTAGCCATACAACCTTATTCTTCTCTTACAAACATCTTCAAAAGAATGAACAAACAATTTAGTGTGAAAATAGAATCTTCACAAAAAATTACTCACACTTGTGTTTCTCTCAATAGATTTGCTTTTACACTCTAATAATCTCACCTTTCTTGCCTTTTTCCACTCAAAGCAATCATTGGTTGGTCCTCGTTGGATTTATATATAAACCCTCTAATCACAGCCCTAAGTGATAAGATTTAAGAGTTAGAAAAGGAGAAAGAAAGTGAAAGGCCAAAACCTAGAAAGAATAGGATTGGTAAGTAGGAATAAAACCAAATACGAAAAAGATATACTCTAAAGAAAAAAACCAAAACCTAGAAAGAATAGGATTTGGAATATAAGACAAAAAAATGAAAAAAAATTAAAGAAACCCAAAGGAATATGGAAAGATATTACCTCTTTTTACAAGGACTAGGATTTCCTCTTCTTGTTTCCTTTATTGACTAGGAAACCCAATAATTCTAGAATTCTTAAAATAATGAGCAGTAAACTTTTTTTTTCCGGTTACTATTCACGTAGCTACAGTAACGTGTTTTTTTTTTTTTTGCTTTTCTACCTCAAGAATCCCCCAAGATAATCAAGAACGAAATCTTAATTGAACCCGCTCTGATACCACTTAATAACAATCACAATACCTCTCGGTAACGCTCACGTTATGGATAAAAGAACTTGATAAAGAAATTTAAAAGAAACGCGTGGAATCTAATGAAATATACCTAAAAACGAACAAGAATTAAAAATAAGGATATAATGAATTCAAGAACGGATTAAAAATTTAAAAAATGAATCTAGAAATTTAAGACAAGTCTAAATATAGAAAAGAATCTCCTAACAAAAATAATTAGATAAGCTAATCACCTTTGGTAGAGAATAACCCAAGAAGTAGATTATGGAATCCCGGCCTCTTTTAGAGTAAAAAAGAACGACAGTAAATTAAAAATTTACCACCTTTCTTGAATACCTAAAAGTAATCTAAAGATTGAAGAAGAATTACCTTACCACCTAAAAGTGTAGACTTGAAGATTGCAAAAATAAATCCATAGTAGCCACACACAAAAGTGCAAGAAAAAAACCTCTCAACTTTTCTTCATCATAAATAATCTATCGTACAACTTGGATTTTTCTTCGATTATTGGACTATGTTCTTGATGTGGTGTTGGTGAAATCGAACCCCAGTTGTGTTTTTGTGTTTATCAATGAAGACTGGTGGTTGTTGATTGATTTGGGTCGATTTTAGTGCTTGAAATCAAAGTTACACTGTTTAGCCACCGTCCGTACGCCGGAACCTTGTTAAATTGTTAACAGTGTACGGGCGACATTGAAGCTAATCTTAGCTCGGCTTGGAACTGAACCTTATCTCCGTTGTCAGTTTATCGGAGACGACCCAAATTCGGAGCTAAATCTGTTTGTTAGTGGACTATGAACGAATCTTAAAGTTGTCCGTACACCGGAATAAAATGTTCAGTGTTCCATTGAAGAGGAAAGGGGTAAAAGTGTCAAATCTAAAACCCCATGTGAAAAGTTTGTCGGCTAGAAAAGGGAAAGTGGATAAGGTTAAACCCTATCCTTACCGAAGGAGGGACCACCTTGTCTATACCGAGGTCACGTGTTTGGAGAATTCCGAAGCGGAACCGAGGGGGAGGTAGATTCTCATAGATTTTCACTTTTCTTGTGCCCGAATATTCTTGATAGTAGATCTCTGGAGTAACAATTCTACTCGAGGTCACACTATTCCTTTGAGCTTAATAGGAACCCGTGCGTGGGGTCACCGAAGTCTGATTTTCGTAGACAATTCTTTGACTCCCCGTGCGCAGTTAAATAGCGACCATTCCATCGAGTCATATAAACTCTTTCCGAACCAATATTTGGAAAGTACTAGTTGTTGACTTATCACTTCAGTTTCCTGTAAAGAGGGCAAGGCCATCTTGAGTGGAAAAAGGCTAGAGTGGTGAGAGCAATAGAGTGAGGTCACAAAAACCAACGACCTTGAGTGTATACACGAGTGGAAAGAAAATTGAGTGAACGTAATTTGAGTGATACACGTGAGGGAGTGAACTTGTGAGGTCCTTTACTCTTATTGATGCAGCTATGTGTTCGGATGATGAACATTATGGAGGGTATGAATCGTGTGGAAATTGTGGAGACTATGGTTCCTATGGAGGTGATGACGGGCATTGCTATGATGACTTTGGGAACTATGGCTCTTACGAGGACGAAGTGGGTCACTATGATGATTATGAAGATGAAGAAGACTATGAGGCTTGTGAAGATGAACGAGTATACGAAGGTAGTGACGCTTCGAGGTATGATGATCCTACCTACTCTCTTTGCGATGATCTTGAATACGATGAACGTTACAATGGGAAAATCGATGATGAAGTTGATCGAGTGAACTCTTCGATTGCATCTTCCTTCGGTGTCTCGTATGGAGCGGAAGAGAGTAGAAGAGTTCCTTCCATCGGGTTGGGAGGAAGTGGTGGTGGTTGTTCCATGGGAGGAGGAGGGATTGCAACTTTGAGTCATGACAAACGATTCAATGCTTCCAATTCCTATGGGAAGGGTGGCTTGAGGAGCGCTGGTGGTTGTGGACCCAAGGATGGCAAAAGAGGTTTCTACCGAACTCCTTTTCCGAGGAGAAGTTCTTACGGGTCCCATGCTAGAATTCCTTCCTCGACTTTCAACAATAATTCTAATGTTGGAAGAGTGAAGGGAAGTGGAAGTTATCCTAGTGGTGTTGCCACTAGAGGAATAAGGAAGACCCAAGTTTTTTGTCTTGATAGTCATTGACATTCAAGTTCTCTCTTGGATGTGCCGATGCAAGACTTGGGTAGAAAAAGGTTCGTTGTTAAGGTGCACGATAATGGAGGATGCTTGCTCAAAATTGGTGGAACCGATGCTAATTGTATTGACACCTCTTTGGTTGATAGTCTAAAGATAGCATGTTATAAATTGAAATATCCTTATGAGTATCAAGGTGTTTGGATTCCCAGTGTGGTTCGAGTGCTCATATCTCGTGGGAGTTACAAGCGCTATGTTTGGTGTGATGCGTGTCTCATGAAATATCTTGCTATTTGGTTAGGTGATCCGTGGTTGCAAGACAAGAGAGTTCAGTATGATATCACAAATGATAGGTATAAAGTGCGCAAGGGACAAAGGATTTATGACTTTGAACCTTGTCGGACAAGATCCAAGGTGCCTTCGAACACATCCTCTTTGTCTATGCAAGGAAGAAACGAGCGAGAACTCCATTCCGTGGTTGGAAGAGTGCCATCGAGGAGTCCTACGAATACACAAGGCGATGGGACAAGTGCCAGAAAAGAGTTGCCCGAGTCAACAAGGTTAATGGCTCAAACGGACATCGGATGGCAAACGAGCCACATATCACTGTGGCCGATATTATGGCCGAACTAATAGGGCTCGGAGCTGAAATTCAAGGTGTAGAAGCCCAAATTGCTAACCTTGAGCCAGGAAGGGCCCCAAGGACACCATCTTCGGAGCCAAGTTCACCAACAACGGAGAAGGAGACCTCGGTCGATGAGTCTTCGAGTCTAAAATTTCGGGTTGATGTAAAATGTCCACCTATTCCAGCTATGGGTATTCTTGGGCCTCGACCCAACTCACCCGAATATGAGAGACAAAAGATTGAGAGGAGTAAGGGAGTGACCGGTGACAACTCTTGAGTGGAAAAAGGAGAGGTTGTGTTGAGCGATGTGAGTGAGTTGTCACCACCTGAATCTGCACCCGACCTTGAGAGAAAAATGAGGGAAAAGAGAGAGGAAAAAAGAATTGCGAGTGAAGACACCCCTTATTCCTACACTTGCTCGTTATCTTTTTCTTCTACTTGTGTGACACCGTGTGTAGGTATTGCTGAAGGCCAATTGAAGGAGCCTCAAACATGTTCTAGTGTGGACAGACAAGGTGAAGGAGATCTTCCACATGAGCTTCACGGTGAGGAAACTACTTCGGACGCATTGAGAGAGGCCGGTGACCACTCTGAGGTATTTGTTCGTTCTCTTTACCGTGAGCATGATACTTCCTTGTCTTGTGATATTGGTTGTGAAAACTCCATGCTAGTTGATGATTTGTATGATTACAATGTGTTTGCAATTAGTGTAGAGTCAAATGGTCAACTTGTGAGTGATTGTGAACAACTAGTTGAGAGGAATGATAAGCCACACCATGGTGTGAGCTCGATCTTTACCGAACCTCTCTTTAGTGATGAAGTTGTAGTTGACCTTGCTTGTGACCCTTGTTATGACACACCACCGATTTTTGATAAAGGGAAAAATGAGTTGCTTGATCATACCCTTATTAACATTATTGCCTACGGTGGATCTATGTGTTGTAGTGAGGATGATGATAACCTTGAGGAATCCCTAGTGGATGAGTCGGATCGGATTATATTCGATAACTCCTCAAGTGTGGAAGATGATCTTGGTTCGGATGCACCTTTGATGGGTAGTGAACTTGCTTTCACTAACCCTTTGTTCGAAAGAGGTGGCGATGCCCATCCAATTCGAGGAGAGTATGAGTATGAACCACCTCGGTTTGGAAAGCTTAACCCCATAGATAATCCATTATTTGAGATATACATCGGAAGTTTGTCTAACGAGAAGGATTTTCTTGAAGGTTATTTTGGAGGTGAAAAGCTTTCTCTTGGTGTGAATAAGACTGCTTTTAAGAAGGGGAGTGGAGTATTCGATGTTAGTTGTCGATTGAATCATCTTACTTACTCCACCCTACATGTTAATCACAGCTCGAGTACCATGCATCCTGAAGCCCATAAGCCACATGGTGCTAAAAGTGAATTAAGGGCTCGGTATGTTGACTATGGGTTTAGAGGTGATAGGTCCTTTAATCGTTACATCTTGCATGTTCAGAGTCCTATTGATCTCTTCGTTTGCCCATGTGCTCGGTACAATTCCTTTTTGAGCCAAAAACTTGTTGTTTCTTTCGGAGACATAGTTTTTTTAATTGGTATTGATGCTTGGCTCTATCATAAGAGTGTGTTTTACACACTTTTGGGCACTAACTTACTCACGTAGTAGGAAGCTTTGTTTGTCTTTGCCTACTTGTAGGTCTTGTCGGTTTGATTTCGAGGACAAAATCCTTTCAAGAAGGGGAGGATGATGCAATACGAACAAGACTCACCTGTTCGATTCATCAAGTTAGTCCACCGAGGAGTCACATGACGACCACGATCAATAGTATGGCTGGAATGGAATATTTCGAAGACTGCCTCGCTGAGCAACAACGATGGAAATCCACCGAGCAGACAACAAGTGACCGTTGTTGACTTCGGAAGCTATAAGACCGAGCATAACTTATGGAAGCTCAACGATCAAGCTTGAGTCCGAGGAAAGAAATGTCAAGCTCGAGCTCGAAGCTGAAAAGCACCCGAAGCTTAAAAGCAACCGAATCAAACAAGAATGACGCCGAGCAGTGAATCGACCGAAGGACTACAAATGTGCCCGTGATAGGAAATCGTCCGATTCTAATTGTGTCCGAGGCAAGCAAGCGTCCGACTCAAATGTGTTCGAGCTAAGTTGCCGAACACATAAAACTACTTCAGCCCTGCGTGGCTTTATCTTATTGGTCACCTGTGACCGTTTACTGTTTTACCCTTTGCATTGTCTATATAAACCCCTAGCATAGCTCATTTTTTTCAGTTAGTTGATTGATGATATTGTGATAATAGAAATAGGATTTGGCCGAGCCAATCTTGTTGAAGCTCGAGGCTTCGTGTATGCCTTCTTTGGCTTGGAACCGAATGGATTTCATCCCTAGTATGAATCCTTGTTAGGTTCAAGTTTCCTTTTCTCCCTTAGATAATCAATCATGTTTTGATTTGAATTATCCATTCTTTCTTTTATTTCTGTTCTCCCCCATCCCTTATTTCTTATTATCTTGATTTATTTTATATCTTCCACCTCTTTATCTTAATCTTTTCCGCGTCTTGTTCTTGTCATTTCCGATTGCATGCTTGTCTTCGGATTTAACTCGCACCAAATGGTAAATACCAAAATTATATCACAGCAATATATTTGTTACCATTGGTTTCTATTGATTTCGACCGTGCATCGCGTGGGTACTATACTAGTAAGTCTAAAAAGAAAGTATCAAATGTATATTTACAAAAAATACAAAAATAATACAAATCATGGAAATAACTTGAGAGAATTTCGCACCAATCATATATGCTATTTAGGATTTTCTCTCATGGAAATAACGTATCTTCTCCCATCTTTTCTTATTATATAAATGTTTATAGTATTTAGAGGAAAATTTATTTAACCATATTAATGTATTGGATAAAAATTGACTCGAAGACAAGGCACCTCGGTGGCGTGGTTCGAAGCTGACCGAACAGGTGTTGACAAACCACGGATCGATGTGAGCGACAAGCCACCGAAGTCAGCAATCAAGGAACAAGACTAATATGTTTGCCTTGGTGCAATGTCACCTCGGTCGCCTTGCGAATCCACGATTCTGAGGCTAACATCTCAAGCCCCGGTGAATCAGCCTGCTGACAGCGGAGAGACACTCCCTTTATTTCGGCCCACTAACCCCATTACCCAAGAGGTTGATGCACGCACAACTTTGTTGTTATCATTTCGACTTTGATACATCGATTTGCTTATATTCGCAATCCAAATTCAATTTGTGACCTAAGATCAGTTTAGGCCTATACAAATTTGCACCGTCTGTGGGGATTCAAGCACTAACTCTTTGTTCCAAAGTTGAACATTCTTTTCATTCGAATTCTCTTTTCTATCAGAGAAAATAGTTAACAATGATGGAAATTCTGTTGAACCTCAACAACCTCCTGATGGACAAACTGGCGTTCATGTGAACCCAAACACCAATGCGCTTGTAGTGCCTCCAGTAGCGGACCCGTCATCTTCGGGGTCCAACGGAGCCTTCCAAGCATTTGTTGTCTAAAAGTTGAAAGTGCTTCAAGAATAGCAAACCGAACAGGCTATCATCAATGATGAATTTCGTGCCTCGTTGGAAGCGCGGAATAGTTCAGCTCTGAATGGAGTTCCACCTGTGGCTCCAAATTGAGGCATCCCGCCCTTCGTTCCTACAGGCACGACAATAGGGGGCCTAAAAAATGAGCCACATCTGGTGGTTCGGGCACAATACCTAGCGCTACGCCCTACTTCGGGACGATTCCCACTATGGCTGAAGCTAGCTCCTCGGTGGACGTCGAAAAACTAAGCAAGGAGATCGAAGCCTGAGTCGAGGCTCGCGTCGAGGCGCGAGTGGAAAAATGAATTGAAAGCGTCCCCGGGATAAAGAAGACACAAAGGGCGCTTGATATTGACCAGTACAGGCAATTTCCATACGAACCTGAGGCTGCTCCAGCACCAACTCAAAAAACATTCAAAATTATGTTTTTGAAAAAATATGATGGGACTATCAACCCTGTTGAACACGTGACCCAATACATGTCGATGGTGTAGAGTAATGACTTAACGAAGATAGAAAAGGAGTCGATGTTTTTGAAAAATTTTGGCGAATCTTTGGAGAAGGGAGCATTATGCTAGTACATGCGCTTACCTGCAGGGTCAATATCTAGCTTCAACGATTTGGTTTATGCATTCGTTAAAGCTCATACCGGAGCACAGAAAATCCTCCAAAGGAAAAAGGACATCTTCGAAGTCAAGCAGCGGCCCAGTGAACCCATCAAAGACTCCTCGAGCGTTTCCACACCGAACGGATGGAGTTTCCTGCCATGGATGATATTTTGGCCATCATGGCGTTTGAAAAGTGTATTAATGTTCGGAACTCTGAGGTTGCCGCTGAATTGAGAAAAGAACTCCAGCAGTATCAAACTTTGACATGGGACGACTTGCACAACAGGGCATACACCAAGATAAGGTTGGAGTAAGCCGAATTGAAGAACAATGGCCGAGGTTTCAGTTACAAGAATCGATCTGAATCCTCATATCACGCCGAGGCACCACGAGGAAATTTAAAAGGAACGTATGAACCATACACCTCATCGAGGCAGCTTGTTAGTCAAAGGCTTGGAAACTCGCATGTGAGCCAAAGAAACCCCTCAAGCCCAGCTCTGGTTTCCAAGAAAAAGGAGTTACCTCGGATCCCCGATTACAATTTCAACATATCGACCTCGGAGTTGGTCAATGTAGTGCAGGGGATGGCGTGGGTGAGAGAACCAAAGGATATGAGGACTCCTGCTAACAAGAGAGATCAAAGTCTACGCTGTGAGTTTCACGCAGACTACGATCACTGCACCGAGGACTGCAAAGCATTGCGCCTCGAAGTGGCATATTTTCTAAAGTAGGGTGTGCTGGCTGAATTCCTCACGGATAAGGGGAAGGAAAACTATGCAAAGAACTGAGGTGATGGTCAACCACCTCGGGCACCATCCCCCTGAGTTGTGAATGTGATCACCGGGGGGTCAGAGGTGAACGAAGTGAACTTTGCAGCTGCCAAGAAGTTTGCAAATTTGTCAATAATTATGGAAAAATGAACTTGAACTTGATACTCGGGAAAAGAAATAGTGTTTGACGACGATGACTGTGATGGGATGATGTTTCCCCATCACGACGCTTTGGTCGTCATGATAAGGATAAATGACTCGGATATCAAATGAGTCTTGATCGACCCCGGTAGCTCGGTCAACATAAATAGCTACAGGGCTAGTAAACAGATGTGGTTAAAGGGAGAGGTTATCGCAAAAGCAACTGTATTGACTGGCTTCAACAACTCCACCAAAAAGGCGTTGGGCAAAGTTACGCTCAACACATACGCCGAAGGAGTTTGCAAGGAAACACTGTTTCAAGTTTTGCCCGAGGACATGGCATATAATGTTATCCTTGGTAGACTATGGATTCACTCCATGGAGGCTGTTCCATCCACTCTCCACCAAGTCATCAAATTCCCTACCCCATGGGGAGTTCGTTCGATTAAATGAGAACAACGAGTAGCGAGAGAATGCTATTCGGTTGCGCTGAAAAGTGGAGTCGTCCCGTCAGGACCAAAGAAATAGCAACCAATACAACCAGGGTCAGACGAAGAGGGAGAGTCAAGTTCCCAAGATTACCTCCGAGGAGCAATGGAGAAGATCTAGGTATGTATTCAAGAACCTCGGAAACAAAAAGACGAGGATTCAAATATTGAGGAGTTGGAGTCATTTACATTATCGAAAGATTTTCCAGAGAGGAAACTGTTTGTTGGGTCGGAGTCGGACCCAGAGTCGAAGAAAGCTATAATCAAAGTTTTGAAGTCCAACGATGATTGCTTTGCTTGGTCCCATTCCGATATGGTCGGTATCGATCCGGAGATCATGACCCATAAGCTGTATGTAGATCCACGTTTTACCCCGGTAAGACAAAAGAAAAGACCGCACGCTGGTAATAAAAAGAAAGCAATCGAATATGAGACTATGAAGCTGTAAGAGAATGGCTTCATCAAAGAGGTGAAGTACCCCAAATGGCTGACTATTGTCGTTTTTGTGCCCAAAAAGAATGGCAAGTGGAGAATGTGTGTAGATCATATAGATCTAAACAAAGCTTGCCCCAAGGACTGTTATCCACTGCCTCAAATAGACAAGTTAATAGACTCCACGGCTGGACACAAGTTATTAACCTTATTGGATGCTTATTCGGGGTATAATCAGATTCTCATGGACCCGAAGGATGAAGAAAAAACCTCGTTCATCACTGACCGAGGTACTTTCTACTACAAGGTAATGCCCTTGGTCTGAAGAATGCTGGGGCGACATACCAAAGGTTAGTGTGTCGCATGTTCAAAGATTACATCGGGAAGTCTATAGAAGTTTACATAGACGACATGCTGATCAAATCTATTCAAGTGGAGGACCACCTAAGCCTTCGCTGTTCTAAGGAAATACAACATGAAGTTGTATCCTAAGAAGTGCACCTTCGGCGTGGGTTCGGGTAAATTTTTGGGATTCATAGTCTCTGAGCGAGGAATCAAAGCCAATCCAGACAAGATCAGAGCTATTGAAGAAATTCCTGATGAGTTAACCGGGGTGAAAGATGTTCAGCGCTTGACTGGCCGAGTTGCTGCCTTGAGTAGATTTATCTCAAGGTCAACAAACTAATGCAACAAATCCTTCTCAGTCCGAAGGAAGAACAATCACTTCGAGTGGACACCGCAATATAAAGAAGCGCTGAAGGAATTGGAACACTATTTTGCTAACGCGCCGTTGCTCGCCAAGCCAAAGGATGGAGAAACTTTGCTAGTTTACCTGGCTGTGTCCGAGGTGTCGGTCAATATTGTGTTGGTTCAAGAAGAGGATGGCAAGCAGCAGCCTATTTACTATGTGAGCAAAACACTCCTCGACGCTTAAACCAGGTACCCTCACTTAGAAAAACTAGCACTTGCTTTAATTGTTACTGCTCAGAAACTAGGACCCTATTTTCAATGTCATCCAATAGCAGAAGTTACCACCTTCCCTTTAAGCAGTATATTGCATAAACCGAAGTTGTCGGGGAGGTTATCTAAATGGGCAGTAGAATTAAGTGAATACGACATCACCTACCAACCTTGAACATCAATAAAATCCCAAGTCTTGGTTGACTTCGTGGCTGACTTTAGTGTTGGGATCTTACCAGAAGCTGAAAAGGAGAACTTGCTGTCGAAGGGATCGACTTCGTGATTATGGGTACTCTACACCGACGGGGCAACTAATTCTAAGGGTTCGGGGTTAGGTATAGTATTGATAGCCCCCACCGGGGAGAAACTCAGGCATTCGGTTCGGTTCAAAAAAGTGACCAACAACGAGGTCGAATATGAAGCAGCCTTAGCAGGCTTGGAACTGGCTAAAGAGATAGGGGTGGAAAGAGTCGAATTAAGGTGTGATTCGCAATTGGTGGTAAACCAAGTGCTCGGTGAATATACGGCTCGCGAGCCCAGAATGCAACAATTCTTTATCCGAGCGCAAAAAATCTTCGCTCAATTTCACGAATGGCAAGTCAAACAAGTACCTCGGGAAGAAAATGCTGAGGTTGACGCCATAGCAAACTTGGGTTCGGCGATGGATGAAGAACACTTGGGGACTGATTCAGTGGCTCAGTTGCTTTCCGCATAGATGAGGGAAATGAAATTGAAAGTCAACTCGGTGGACCACAAATAGGACTGGCGAAGTATGTTTATCTCTTACTTTGACTCGGGGACTCTTCCCCTAGATAAGAAAGAAGTAAGAAAATTAAGGACTCAAGTAGCCTCATATTCAATAATTTTGGGAAAGCTATATAGAAAAATGTACAGCGGCCCGATGGCCAAATGCTTGGGTCCGGATGAAGCTAGATATGTGATGGCAGAAGTACATGAGGGCGAGTGCAGCAGCCACTCCGGGGGAAATCCTTAGTACGCAAATTAATTCGAGCTGGGTACTATTGGACCACCATCAGCACAGATGCAAAGGCCTTCGTGAAAAGATGTGATAAGTGTCAGCGCCACCCCAGAATGATTCATCAGCAAGTTGATCCTTTACATTCGGTCGTGTTACCATGGCCCTTCATGAAGTTGGGAATGGATATCATTGGCCCCTTATCGAAGGGAAAAGAAGGTGTTCGGTTTATTCTTGTATGGACCGATTACTTCACAAAGTGGGTAGAAGCAGGAGCTTTCACCGAGGTTAGATAGAAAGAGGTAATCGACTTCATAAAGAAGAATATCATCTATAGGTTCGGTGTCCCAAGATAGATCACTTGTGACAATGGTCCACAGTTCATGGGGGCAGCTATCACTGATTTCCTTAAGCAGTGGGGAATAAAGAGGATAGTGTCAACTCCCTACCACCCAAGTGCCAATGGACAAGCTGAATCTTCGAACAGAGTAATAGTTGAAAATCTCAAGAAGAGGCTTGATGAAGAAAAATGTCCTTGGCCCGAAGAGGGGTGCTATGGGCAATGCGAACCATGGAGAAGAACAACACCAGTAAAACCCGATTTTCCCTTGCTTATGGCATGGATTCACTTATTCCCGTGGAAATGGGCGAACCAAGTATTCAGTACGCTCACACCACCGAAGATGCTAATCAACAAACCATGTGTATACAGTTGGATTTGCTCGAGGAGAAAAGAAAATTAGCCTTAGTTCGGTTAGCAGCACAAAAAAGGCAAATCGAGGCATATCTCAACAGAAAGGCCAAGCTTAGAGATTACAAAGTTGGTGACTATGTGCTAAAGGCTTCGAATCAATCAACGAAGGAAAAGAATGGGGGAAAACTCATGGGAAGGGCCTTACAAAGTTAGGGAAATTGTTGAAAAGGGATCATAATAGATCGAAGATTTGCAAGGCAAACTCGAACCCCTGAATTGGAACATTTCCAATTTAAAGCGGTATTACGTTTGACATCAAGGTAAGCATTCCTTGATCATTTAAAATTCACCTACAGCCTCGAGTCGAAAATGCTCCAAAGGCTTTGGTCGAAATATGTTTAACTTACTCCCCGTTTTATTTTTCTTGACCTTTTCAGGAAGCGGATAAGACGATCTTCAGTGCTCAAATCTTCATCAAGATTCACACCCGAACACTGGGGGAGTGAGGCGTGGGATGTAGCAGAGGTCAGCTTTGAGCCTCCCCACCGAAGTCTATCTATTTGACAGCCGGGGACTGACGCCCGAGGAATAGATTAGCACTTTGTATTTTCGTCCAATAGTGGCATATTGTTAGCTTGCTTTTTGCGCCTAAGTTTTACTTAGACTAGGCCTTATGGAAAAAGCTGATTATGGCTCGGTTACATCATTAATGAAATAAACTTGATTCAATATCTCTTTGTTTCTATAATCTTATATACCGAGGTATCATTTCAAATGCATCGACTCGTGAGTGAGACGTCGTTCTAAGTTTGCATCGGCATTGTATGAACTATGTCTTGCAAGAAAAATTATTCTATGTGTTCGGCTCAAAATACTTCATAAAGCGAACTGAAAGTTTAAAACAATTGAGCGAAAGAAACAAGTTTATTCATGAAAGGCCCGAAGGCTACAAAATCATTTACATTATAAGGCCCGAAGGCCTAAACAAAAACAAAACAGAAGATGAAAAAAAGAACGCTAGGCTTCAGGTCCACCTTCTTCCTCGGAGGCCCCATCATCGGCATCCACAATGTCTTCCCCATCCTCATCTTCTTCTTCTTCATCCTCGGCATCATCATCACCCGAACCTTCACTTAAAGGAAGATCATCAATCATAGCTTGGGCTTTGGCTGCATTGTCTTCGGCCTTAGCAATTTTCTCCACCAAGTTTAGCTCACCGGCGCGGCATTGCTTGAGCAGCTTCAATCTTGACTTGATAACGGCCCAGCGCTTGTCCAACTCCGCCTTTTTCGCTTTGACCTTGGCCCTCTCCTTGCGATCAACTACTTCTTCTTGAAGCAGTTTAACCTCGGCTTCAAGGGTTGGAATCTTGGAATTTTGCCCTCCAGCCTTTGGATATTGAGCACATGTTTTTTAAGCTGCTCGTGGTGCTTGTGCCTCTTCCACGAACTCATTCTTAGCTCAGGACAACTCCACACCAAGCCTCGCCACTTTGGCATCTAGCTTCGAGCACTCTACTTGGAAACCATCACCAAGAGCCCGAATCTTAGCCTCGGAAGATCCCTCGGCTTTACGTTAATTGGAGCAAGACTTGGACAACTTAGCCTTCAATTCAGCTATTTGAGCATTGCACCTGTCCCTTTGCTTGTCCCAAGCACTGGCGACGCGTTGAACCTCCTCGTACCTTGCGGTTTCGAGCTCGATAGCTCTCAGTGATAAAATGAAGCCCTGAATGGGAATTATTAAAGGATTAATGTAAGCGAATACTCAAAAACAGAAATAAGGATGAAGGTGTTAAGGCTTACTCTAAGTACATTTGCAGCAAGAGTGGTGGCTAGTTGAGCCAGAGGAAATTTTCACACAATGGCGTCCTCTTTTGGACCGAGCAGGGGCATGAGGCTCAAAATATCCCTTCGGGAGCTTTCAAGAAGGTTTGAAGAAGTTGATACCTCTAGCTTTCGCAAAGACCCCGCCGAGGTCGAAAGTCTTGCAGGCTCAGACTACGCCCTAGCAGCACTAGCATCTGATTCCACTCCAGGGAAAGAATCCCCAACTTCTCCAACTCTAGCTTTGCCCTTGGTCTTGGCAACAGCCACATCAGAGTCCCGCTCTAAATCCTCAAGATCTACCACTTCGACCTCCCTATGAGGCTCCAAGCCCTCGGTGTTCTCATCGCTAGGCTCGTCAATCAACCCCCGGCGCTTCTCAACACCCGCTTCGGCAGGGGAGCGGTCGTCAATTCGGTGTGAGGATTCACCGAGTGGGAGGGTTTCTTTGGAACTGCCCTTTTCCTCTTCAAACCTACGAAGAACAACGTAGAAGAGTTAACAAGGAGAGGAGAACACAAATGTATCAGCCGAAGATAATGTTTAGCATTACCTTTTGAGGGCCCTTGACCCAAAGACCCCTTCGAAGACTTAGAAGGCTTTGAAACCTTATGTTCCTTCAAATATCCAACAAGGTCTGCCACCGAGGCAAAATCGTCATCAGATTCGGTACCCTCTTCATCCTTCTTCTTCCATTTTCCTTTTCCTTTTTTGCCTTTCTTTTTGTTAATGGCTCGGTTGGGAAGACCTGATGCCGAGGAGAAAAATTAATGGGAAAGACAAAAGGCTTCGGGTGGCGCCCCAGATAAAAGATTGTAAATAAATTATCATGCCTCTTGCATTCCCAACCAAAGCTAGCAGCCATATCCATCCAGGACCGAATGGGACGCTTGCGAGCTTTGGTCAAAGCCTTGACCGACTCAGTCAAGCCCTCTGGAGGGACGACATCAACCTTGTTGGCTACAGAGCAAACAGTGAAATGGGGTCAAAGACAAGGTCGGTAGAAAATAAGAACATTAACCGAAAGGAATGATGAACGAGGGGAAACGTACGTGTTCTATTCCACTTCTCTGGAAATTTAGGCTCGATTGATAAAGCGCTAGTCTCCAAGAGTATGTAGCGATCACACTAGCCTCGGTCCCCATGATCCTCACTCTTGTGAAGAAGCGCATATTTACCTCGGTTGTTTAAGGCCATAACCCTAGCCTTGTGAAAGTATGGGTAATAGAGAGAGATGACATGTTGAAAAGTGAAATCTACCTTGGCTTCCCGACTCAACCAATCTAAACACTGTACAACCCTCCAAACGCCGGGGCCCAGTTGAGCCAAGCACAAGTTGTATGATCGACAAAACATATCGATCACACTATGAACAGGAAGTGAGAACCCAATAATGAATGGATATGTGTATGCAAAGGACAATCCCTCTATGTGATTACAACATCTGCTAGTTGGGTTGGGGATGACAATTCTCACCTCGTTCAGATCAACGTTGTGTGACCTTGGGTGAGACGTGTAACTGTCGTTTGCATTGGTACATTTCTATTCAACTCTTTCTGATCGGCATATTGTTTTTGCAACTTTAGATCCTTGTCATTATTGAAGTGAAAGTGGATGATTTGGTGAGGTTCGAGCTCTTGCTCGAGAGGAATCTTCGGGAGATTTTTCTCAGGGCCCGAAGGTCCAGCCTCGGCAGCATGCCCACCCTTGATACCAGGTAACTCACCCCCGGTTTCTGTAGTGGCCTCAACCTCGGTCTCTTCACCTTCGGCATCATCACCCTCGACGCCGTCATCTTTGTTGCTGGTCTCTTCAACATCAGCAATAGCAACAGTCATGGAGTCATCTCCAGTGACGTCATCCTGGCCTCCAATATTGGCGTTTTCGCTTACTTCAGCTCTATCACGTCCTGCCGTAGCCTTGCGCAGCCTAGAGCTACCTACTAAGGATGTTGTTTCACCGCCACCACTCTCCGCCTCGATGACTTGCATCGGTGGGACGACGGTGAGGGAGTCGCCACTGGCGATCATGGCAGCGGTGCGTGAAATTTTGTCGCCTGAGTCGCTTAAATCTTGAATAGAGTGTGTTGCAGACATGGTTACAATTATGGAAGCAAAGATTTCTTAGAAGCTGGAGAAGTTGTTTGGGACGAAAATGATCTTTTCTTTTCTACTACTGTTGCTCACTGATCGTAAAAGTGATACGAAAATTCCTAAAGGAGGTATTTATAAGAGGAGAGAGAAGATAAGTGGGAAAGGTCATTATGAATTGTAACATTAGGAAGCCAAAGAAAGCGGCGTGACCGTTCGGAAGCCAGTGAACGGTCACCACGTATTGCTCAGCAGTAGCGTGAAGTGATAGGCGACGTTTTGAAACTCTTGGATAAGGTTAAGCCACATCACTCTGCCGTGCAATTTCACTCCACTCCTCGGTTACTTTGGCATTTGTGCGAGGAGTGGGGGGTCTATCTGTATTGGGTAAAAATTGACTCGAAGATGTGGAACCTCGGTGGCGTGGTTCGGAGCTGACCGAACAGGTGTTGGCAAACCACGGATCGATGTGAGCTATAGTCCACCGAACTCAACAATCAAGGAATGGGATTAATATGTTTACCTCGGTGCAATGTTACCTCGGTCGCCTTGCGAATCCACGATCCCGAGGCTAACAGCTCAAGCCCCGGTGAATCAGCCTGCTTACAGCGCAGAGACACTCCCTTTATTTTGGCCCACTAACCCCATTACCCAAGAGGTTGATGCACGCAAAGCTTAATGGGAAACGTGGGATCATGGCCTTATGTGTTCATTAGTCTATAAATAGCCCTTCATTTTACAATGTAATAATTCAGAAATATATACCAAAACTCTGCCCAATTTTGTACTCAAGATCATACATTGAAATATCATTTATTTACGCATAATTATCATCTTTGTTGTTATAATTTCGACTTTGATACATCGATTTGCTTGTATTCGCAATTCAAATTCGATTTGTGAACTAAGATCAGTTTAGGCCAATACAATTAACTATTGACAAATAATAATATTTATTTGGAGAATTTTTGTGCTTCCTGTCTAAATAATATTAATCTCTTGCCTCCCCTAAATAAATTAGTGAAAAATTTACATATTAAATCTATTGTATCTTCCTAAAATTTGTCTCATCAATTTCTTTCCTGATTATTTGGGTACACAGAGACAATAACGTAGCAGTTACAAAATGTTGAATTTAACCCGAAGAAAGATAGCAAGCATGGATAATGCAATGCCATGGAAACTAAATGTAAATTTGTCTTCTTAATTTCCTAAATGTCTATGTTTAATATGTAGTGATGAACAGTTAAGAAAAGATGACTATGATACGTTATGAATGACACAATCATGTTTGGACTTGTCGATTTGAATTTTGCGACCTACTTAACACTTCGTAATATTCTAGTGAAACAATTTTTCATTACTCCGCCATTTGATGCACTATTGTAGTCCGTATAGTTTCAACTCCAGATCCAACTCCAAAGTACCTCTAGAGTTTCAAGTTTTTAATTTGTTAGCTTCAAGATCTTTTTCCATTTTTCCAACAATGAAGAAGACATAGTTGTAAATAATTGACAAAAACTTACCTTTTGTAGACCTAATTGTCCACATGATCTTATCCGGTAAGCCTTTTAAATTGCGTAATGAAAATAAATTTGGATTAGTTTTTTTCTAGTGCATTTCTCGGAAGATTGAAGAAAAAAAAAAGTATAAATCGAGAAAACACAAAAGAACAAAAAGCTGCAAACACAAGAAACAATTATAAAAGTAATAGCCGAGGAAGTGTAAAACTTCATGTACACTTCCATATCTGGATAATGAAACTCCATCTTGTAACCATAAGCTTTCGTATATTTCTGAAGATAAATAAGGAAGAAAAATGACATTAAAGAATTGCACAAAAAAAAAATCAAAAAAATTATGTGTAGTGTTTATGCCTAAAATTGTACGTCTAGGTTAAACAATTAATTATGGTTTGGGTCACAAGCAATACAGTAATTACAACGGAAAAATGTACAAATATAATGAAAAAAAGTAATGAATAAACTAGATGAAATAAGCAACAAAAAGGTAGAGTAATTCTTATTCATTGAGAATAGCCAGATTCCGTGGTGAAACAAACAATGTACAATACAATGTAAGGAGGGGTATTTATAATAGTGATACACAGTCCTAAATAAGGTAAAATACAAAGACTAATAAGGCTATGGGCCTATAACTTAAGGTCATGGTACATACTAAACCCTAACTAGGAGACTTTAAACCCTAGCCGGTGGGATGTATACCCTGCATCCTGTGGCTGCGCCGCCTAAACGGTCATTTGCTCTAGGAGCGGGCGTGTATCGTCTGCACCCAGTGACTTTTAAGATAAGTCTAATCTCGCCAGCTAGACTCATATTCCCGTAATAGTACGTGACATATTTTTTCCCACACAGTCAGTCCCTTCACTTACTGAGTGTTGACGGCAGTCAGGAAGTGAAAGCGGTGTGGATGTGAGAAGATATCTCACTGACTCCTTGAGACTAGCAGTCTCTTTAACCAAGGATGACATTGATTTCTTCAAGAACTTCGCGTGCTTCCTTCTGATTGGCTGATACCGATCCCATGCACCTTTTTAGTTACCGGCATTAACTGCACCGAATTGTTCATATCTCTAGTAATAATGACGCTTGACTGTTTCGTGCTCAATCCTTGTCCCTTTCGGACTATAAATAGTGACTTCTGACAGTGGGAAAATCACAAACTCCTCTTCAGAAAATAACTCACTTCTTCAGTAATTTCTCATGATACTGACAAGCTTTTCTTCCTTTAGTGAGAAGCAATTTTGGTTTGATATCTCCAGAAAACCTTCTTCGTTCTGAATGGATGTTGCATGAGGCAACTATAGGAGGAAATTTGCCCGCAGTTACCTCTTTTTCTTTCTTTGTCCATGAGAAAACGGATGAAGCCCCCCTGAATCACTGATGCAATGTAAACACGGAAGCGATAAAAGTAAAGATAAAGCGAGACGCGACTTAAACAACTTACGAGGTATAACTAAAGAACGATGTTTTGATACACCCTCGTTCGAGTCATGTAGAACCTACGCTACCCAACTATCCTCAAGAGACACCCGGCCCTTGCAAATAGAATGATCAAAGAGGATTGAAGTTCAACTTGGATTCTTCCAATTAATTTTAAGCCAAACATTACAAGGATTTTAGAGAGCAAATCTCATCAATATTTGTGTTAAAGGAAGGTTAATGGTAATAAATGATGAAGGGTGTATTTATAGCACCCCTTTACAAGATGTGAAAGGTCTAAAACTCCCTCAGCTAGGTTGGAATACAATAGAGCACTTAAGGTTAAAATAGAAATTTCATACAAAAAGATAGCAAAAATCATCGTTCTAGGCGCTCCGCCTGGAGTGAGGCGCTCCGCCAGGTGGAGCTACTGACCAAAAGGCTGGGCGCTCCGCCTGGTTTACCTTGCATCTGGGTGGTCCACCTAGCTTTTAGGCGCACCTCTTGGGCTCTTCAGCTAGGCACTCCTCCTGGGTCTAGGCGCTCCGCCTGGCCCTGAAGCGTAGGTGTTCCTCCTTTAATCGAGCTCAAATGCATGATCTTCAAATCGTCTCCGGAGCTCGTATCATCAATACCCTTCCAAACCAAGTGTAAGTGAGCATCTTGGATCTCCTTGGCTTGACTTCGAGTGAATGGTCTCAATGCAATTTGGGTTGCATCATCCTCCCCTTCTTGAGAAGATTTCTTCCTCGAAATTAAGGCGTCATCCTCCAAGGTATCATCACCTACATCACAAAGAGTCAAGTCAAAAATATTTAATGTGCTAGAAATATTATACTCACCGGACAAGTCGATCACATATGCATTATTGTTGATCTTAGATAGCACTTGGAATGGTCCATTTCCTCGGAGTTCCAACTTCCCTTTCTGAATGTTTCGGAATCTCTCCTTGCGGAAGTGCACCCACACATAATCCCCTTTCTTGAGTTCCATCTTCTTCCTTCTTTGTTCTTCTTGGTTGCAATCTTTTCATAGGCCTCCTACAAGTTCTTCTTCACCTTGGCATAAAGCTCAAGCAATGCCTTGGCTCGAGTTTTACCTTCAAAATCCACAACCGCATCCCTTGGAAAAGGGGTAAGATCAAGTGGAATCAGAGGATTAAAACCATAACTACACTCAAATGGAGTCATGCCAATCATTCTATGCAAAGTGCGGTTATATGCAAACTCCATGAGTGGTAGCTTATCAATCCAAGCCTTTGTTGAGCAACTCATCCACTTGCTTTTGTGACTCCTTTGTATCTTCGGGATTGCTCTTATAGGCCGGCTTGCTTAGGATTTGGGACTCTGGGACAAAGTCTATTTGATGTTCCATCCCCCTCAATGGAGGAAGACCACTCGGTATATGATTCGAGAACATGTCCTCAAATACCTTCAAAACATTCTCAATAGTAATAGGCAAAGGGTTAGGGTTAGAAGAATAATCACAATTGGAATTTAAAACCATACCTTTGTGCACTAGGCAAATGAGCATTTTGGTGCCATTATTACCTCTCAAGTACTCACCCAGTTGCATCATGGCACAAATGTTACCGGTGATAGATGATGGAGTGGTAGGGCTCTCGGTCAAAGGCTTAGTCACCACAACAGACATAGCTTTAGCCGATTCTTTCAACTCCCTCATGCGCCGATAATCATCACTCACTTGTTTAGGCGTCAAGGGCTTGAGCACATATTTTTTACCCTCATGTTTGGCCGTGTAAGTGTTGGCTCGGCCATCATGTACCACACTCCTATCATATTTTCAAGGCCTACCAAACAATAGGTGGCAAGCTTGCATTGGTACCACATCAAACATTAGCTCGTCTTGATAGTTCCCAATCTTGAACTTTATCAAGACTTGCTTCACCACCTTCAACTCCCTGTCATACACGATTTTAGACTCAACTCGAGACGAGTCGGGTTTCGGATTTGACTGGGTAACTCATTTGAGTTTAAACGTTGCAGTCACCACCTAATATAGTCTTCTAAGGTGTATTAGGGCACCTAAGTGTCTAAGGTTAAGTTTAGCAGTCGCACTAGTCTATTTCAGAGATTTGAAAGGGTAAGAAGTCCAAATGACTCGGGGAAGAAGGTGTTAGGCACTCCCCCGAGTCCCACGAAAGGTGGTTCCCGTCCGAGTCTATATTTTGGGATAAAAATGGTGCATATTATCATAAATACTAACTTGGGAGGTTAATCCAGCATTTGGTTCAATAAAATAACATGTCTACGCAATTTAATTCACACGCGTACAAGTAGATTTTAAAGACGACCTATATTCAAGCCTAGTCGTATTTTGGGGGTCTAGTACGATTGCCTAATCGTAGATATAGTTTAAATATGCAAAAGTGTTCAATTTCAACCTATTGGTGCAATTCTAGCATTTAAAACAATGTTGCATAAATAGGCAGTTTTGTATATTAATTTCAGATTTGTACCAAAACAAAATAGGTGTTGTTTTAAAACAAAATGTTGGCCATTTAGGGTCGGTGTGACTCGTCATTAATTGTCGAGCCCTAACCTTAATGGCCTTTTTTGTTTACGAGTCAGTTTTTGAAGATATATCGGCGAAGAGGCTGCTTTTGAAAAAAAAAAGGTTGCACATAAGCACGCAAATGCAAACAAGGGCTGTGACACGTAAAAAGTGTGTGTGTGTGTGTGTATGTATGAGCATGCAAGTATATGCCTAAATGAGAGTTTTAGCTTTGAGAAAATACACATAAAAGCGTATAAGTGCCTCCAAAGATCTTATACACCCGCATACACTATTAGATTAGTGTATAGGAGTGGAGTGGTTGAAAAATACTTTAATACACATAAAAGGCCATTTTTGAACAACGTTTTGGGCCTGGATCACTTGTGCAAAAGGGGGGCAGTTTCGACTTTATGAAAGATGGTATGATTTTAACATGTTTTGCACAGAATAACCCCTGTTTCAAGTGAAATTTCAGTTTTAATTGGAGAAACAGTCATGCTTTCAAATTTCAAACCTGAAACCTGTATGAAATACTTAACGAAGCGATGTTGAATCCTTCAAACAATCTGCATGACTTTTCTTTTCACTTATGCATGTATTGAACTGGTTTTAAGCACATTAAAGCCTAAAATGATGCAACACATAAAGCAAGGGTTCGGAGAGGGCCCCTGGGTAGCCAATACACAACCCAATGGCAGTGTTCCTGTCTTAACAAATTACAAACAGGGGTTCCTAACAAATTTACAACAAAGGACTGTTTCTATAGGGAAAAGCACAGAAAAAGGGTCGAGATTAGAAGGATATCCGGTTTTGGCTAAGCTTAAGCAGAATTAGAATCTCAGCAGTACTTAAGCAGATACTTTATAGTGCAGTTAACAGGTTCCTTAAAGGAATCAGATCCCTGTGACTTAAAACAAAAATGGTATGACCTATTAGGGTCATCCAGAGCTGTATTTGTAAAGGTTAGTGGGGCCAAAGGGAAGCCAGTGCAACTACAATAACAAACATAACATTATAGGGGAAAATTTTCAAAGAGGCGATGCAGAATAATCCCAGATTACAAATACATAGAATCATCTATCAAGTCAAGTGTGATGAGCATGCTACAGGTTGAGGAAACGCAGATAAGCAAAGACATATGACCATGGAACAAATAAGAAAAAAAAAAGGATAAGGGGAAGCAAGCTTAGGTAGATAATATCATAGGTTTAGAAAAGAAGTTTATACCTTGTCAAAGGATTAAACAGGCAGAATATAAACAGGAGAATGCAGCCAAGAGAAGTTTGCAACAGTGAAGTGAAAGACCCTATGTTTCCCATCAAAGAGAGCAAGAATTTTTGCCCAGAAAAGAGAGAGAGAGATGATTCTAGTAGTACCCTATTTCTTTATTTATGTTTTTATCTGTAAGAACTCCCGTTTAGTGAATGAGAAAGCTAGTGTTTATATAGGTGAGAGGTGGGAATTATAATTCAAACGGGTAAAAGTCCAGAATAGCAAGAAAATATTGTTTCCCCAAAGTAAAAGGATCCACTTTGGTGCTCCTTCCTATTATAAATCAGCCAATCCCTAAAATTAAGGTAAATCAAACCTCATAACAAGTACAGTCCCGCTCCTTCGACCAATAACTCATCCAGATTCAAGAATCCACATACCAAAGTGTTTTAAATCTAATTAGGCTCGAAAAATTCCTTGATTGGCTTAATAACCTCTAACTGATATTATATCAATCATAGGAATTAACTTCAGTTCCAGTTTTCAGCCAAGGATTCCCATTCAATCACTTTTATTTTAAAAAAAGAACTCCTAAATAAATCAGATTATCACTTCAATTTTGAACATATAATCACGCATACCATGCATCCTGATAGAACATAAGATCAAAGATGAGCACATTTAACTCAAGAGGTCAGCGGTTTCGAACTGCACATGTTAACAGAGGCAATTCAAGATGCTAATTACTATCATACTAAACTTAGGCATACGAGAAATCACTTTCATGTTTGAACAAATGAAACAGGCAACACTTAGCAAATTTTCATGAATATCCACTTTAACTAGTCAATTAGGCAAAAACATTGAAAGAATAGGGAAAACTCAGGCTTAACATCACATAGGAATAACCAGAAGAATAAGTTAGGGATTACCCATTTAGGATTCGAGTCGGGTCAGCTTTGACCCATTTTTAGTCGCTTAAACATGAGGGTTTTCCCCTCCACTAGGTCGTATCATTCAGTTCTTATCAAGTTTCTGCCAGAGCTCCGATGACATTGACGGAAAATGATGAGGGGTCGGTTTTAACTCTCATCAAACAGTAACAAACCCGTAGGGGTTTTCTAGAGGAGAGTGAGAGGATCATTGTGGTGCGATTTGTTTTCGATTTTGCCGGCGGAATCGACCGAAAACCGTCATAGAAAGCGGCGATTAGGTTTTTGCCATGAGAGAGAGAGAAGGTATCGTGCGGCTGAGTGTGTGAGAGGGAAATGAGTCAAATGTAGGGTTTTGGGGGGGGGGTGTGTAGTTAAAATAGGAAACTTAGACATTAGCCGTCGGATCATCCACGTGGATGATCAAGATCGATCCGCGTAGGGGTGACGTGTATAAAAATATGGCTGATGTGTAAAAATAGGTGTGATGATGTGTAAAATGTGAGGTGTGTTGTATATATATGTATTTACGTATATATAATGTATACATAGTGTATATTAGGCATGATTTAATGTAAAATATGTATAAAAATTGTATAAAATGGGTAAAATCCCAGGAAAATTATTGAATTAATTTTGAAATATTAAAATGGCTAGGAAGAGTATCAAAGTGTATTTTGGGATTTTAGAACGAATTGGGTAATTTTAACAAAAATAACGATAAATGCAGAAATTGTAAAAATGGCTACTGTTTAAGACGATGCCTTTGAAAATGGCCTCGATTGTCAGGCTACTATGAGAAGATAATTTGAAAGAAATGGACGCGGCAAGAGTAAATGCACAATCGTGTGTGCAATTTGAAGACTATTGATTTTTAAAAATATGAGGGACAAAATTGGTTGTCAACAGCTGCCCCTCTTTGCCCGGAGATGATGAAAGAGACTTCGGGCAAAGACGTTGATAGTGCGGCCAATTTTGTCATGACTCTACAGGAGTTCTTATGACTTAAGAGAATGTGGGGCGTCAGGTTGAAATGTTTGCTTTTCTTGGGGTGTATGTCCTGCAATGGAGATGTGCCTGCAACATAACGTATAAGTAAAACATACCTTCCCGCCGGGCTGGATTGTCTTTCCAGGATTCTTGCCGTATGTGGTTGTGTCTGATATGCCATGATTGTGTGCCCCTTTGCTATCACATGTTAGATTTGACATCAGGTTGTGTGCCCTCTGTCGGCGCGTTGGGCTGTGTACCCTCCGCAAAGAAATAAAATGATAAATCGGTATCAAGCTGTGTACCCTCAACTGACGCTTTGAGCTGTGTACCTTCAGCTAATTTAAAATACAAATCGATATCGGGCTGTGTACCCTGAACCGACGCTTTGGGCTGTGTACCCTCAGCTAATTTAAAATGCAAATCAATATCGGGCTTTGTACCCTCAACCGACGCTTCGGGCTGTGTACCCTCAACTAATGTAAATGACAAATCGATATCGGGCTGTGTACCCTCAACCGACGCTTCGAGCTGTGTACCCTCGGCTAATTTAAAATGCAAATCGATATGGGGCTGTGTTCCCTCAACCGATGCTTCGGGCTGTGTATCCTCAGCTAATTTAAATGACAAATCGATATCAGGTTGTGTACCCGCAACAGACGCTTCGGGCTGTGTACCCTCGGCTAATTTAAAATGCAAATCGATATCGGGCTGTGTACCTTCAACCGACACTTTGGGCTGTGTAGCCTCAGCTAATTTTAAATGACAAACCTTTCATTAAAACGTATCTGTCGTGTATTGCCGAGTTACCTATCTTTTGTGCCTGCATTCGAAGAAAGATTGGTGAGTTGTGCGGGGTGTTTTGGTTTGTGCATTCTTGGCTTGTGTTGCGCTCGCTGTGCAAAGCCAGAATTGTCGTTCTTCATGCTAATCCAAACCCCATCAAGTGAATTTTGAGGGCAACCTCAAAATTCTGCCCCAGTTTGTATTTGAATTTTTTGAGAGATCCTCAAAAATTTCTGCCCTAGTGTCAGCTATGTTTGTCCTTTAGGAATTTTTTGAGAGTTCCTCAAAAATTCTGCCCTACTATTTGCTTTATGAGAAAATGAAATTTTTGTATTCATGCGGCCGAACCTTGAATAGGTTGCCAACGTATCCCACTTGGTGAATCAGGTCGTGACGTAGTTCATATTACATAATGTATTGCAGAATGGGGAAATAACTAATTAGTATAAGCTCCTATACATAGTATCTTTTGACAGCGTCTGAGTTGATTGGTCTTGGCCAAACTTCTCCGTCCATTTCTGCCTGTATCAATGCTCCTCCATTCAGAACTCGGTGAACCATGTACGGCCCTTGCCAATTTGATGCAAACTTGCCCTGTGCTTCTTCTTGATTTGGAAATATCTTCTTCAGTACTAATTGCCCAGGTTCGAAGAATCTTTCTCGAACTTTCTTGCTAAATGCCTTAGCAATTCTTTTCTGATATAACTGCCCATGACATATTGCATTCAGTCTCTTGCCATCGATGAGGGTCAATTGCTCCATTCTTCCTTTGACCCATTCAACATCTTTCAACTGTGTTTCTTGGATGATTCTCAAAGAGGTTATCTCGACCTCCGCGGGTATCACTACTTCAGTGCCACACACCAGCAAGCAGTAGCCCCTGTTGATGTTGTCATTGTGGTGCGGTACCCTAACAGAGCATAAGGCAAGTTCTCGTGCCATTGCTTTGAATTGTCTGTTATCTTGCGCAATATCCTCTTGATATTTTTATTGGGTACCTCGACCGCACCATTCATTTGAGGTCTGTATGCAGTGGAATTGTGATGCTTGATCTTGAAAACCTCACATGTTGCTTTCATTAGGTCACTGTTGAGATTGGACCCATTATCAGTGATGATGGATTCAGGGATCCCAAATCGGCAGATTATCTTATCACGGACAAAGTTTGACACCACTTTCTTCGTTACTGATTTATACGATGCAGCTTCCACCCATTTGGTAAAATAATCTACGGCCACCAATATGAAATGATGTCCATTGGAAGCGGCTGGCTCGATAGGTCCTATGACCTCTATTCCCCAGGCAGCAAAAGGCCGAGGCAATCCCATAATGTTCAATTCATTGGGAGCCACTCGAATCATATCTCTGTGGACTTGGCATTGATGGCATTTCATTGCATGCTTTATGCAATCATTCTCCATTGTCATCCAAAAAAACCCACCCCTCAAAATCTTCTTTGCGAGTACGAAACCGTTCATGTGTGGGCCACACGTTCCAGAGTGTATCTCTTCAAATAATTTAGCAGCTTCTTTTGCGTCCACATATCTGAACAACCCTAGATCGGGTGTCCTTTTGTATAAAACTTCTCCGTTCAAGAAGAAACCATTTGCTAACCTCCTCAATGTCTTCTTTTGGAGAATTTTTACATTCTTTGGGTAATTGCCATCTTTGAAAAGCCTTTTGATGTCGTAGAACCAAGGTTGTCCGTCTGAGTTTTCTTCTACGTGGTAACAGTATGTTGGCTGCTTCCTCACTGTCACGGGTATTGGGTCAATGTAGTTCTTGTCAGGATGCTTAATCATAGAAGATATGGTAGCCAAAGCATCCGCGAACTCATTTTGCAGTCTAGGTACGTGCTGGAACTCTATCTTGGTGAATCTTTGCTTCAACTCCTTTATGCATTCCAAGTATGGCAGTATCTTAGAGTTCTTCGCTGTCCATTCTTCTCGGACTTAGTGAATCAGTATGTCAGAATCCCTGATTGCTAAAAGCTCTTGTATGTTCATGTCTACTGCCAATCTAAGCCCCAGGATGCAGGCTTCATACTCTGCCATAATGTTGGTGCAAGGAAATCTATGTTTAGCCGTGAAAGGATAGTGTTGTCCAGTCTCGAAAACCCATACCGCTCCAATGCTGACTCCTTTGAAATTTACCGCTCCATCGAAGAATAGCCTCCAACCATCGTATTCTTCGGTGATGTCTTCCCTTACGAACATAACTTCCTCGTCGGGGAAGTAGGTGTGTAAAGGTTCATAGTCATCTTCCACTGGATTCTCGGCCATATGATCAGCCAAGGCTTGAGCTTTCACTGCCTTTTGGGTGACGAAAGTGATGTCAAATTCGCTGAGCAGTATTTTCCATTTAGACATCTTTCCGATAGGCAATGGTTTTTTGAAGATGTATTTGGGAGGATCCATTCTCGATATCAGTAGTGTTGAGTAAGATGTCAGGTAATGTCTCAACTTATGTGCTATCCAAGTCAGCGCGCAGCACGTGCGCTCCAGCAATGTGTACTTGGCCTCGTAAGGAGTAAACTTCTTGCTTAGATAGTATATTGCATGTTCCTTCCTTCCAGTTGAATCATGTTGTCCCAATACACAACCGAAAGCCGAATCTACAACGGACAGGTACAAGATCAAAGGTCGCCCAGGCACAGATGGGACCAGCACAGGCGGGTAAGACAAGTACTCCTTTATCCGATCAAATGATTTTTGGAAATCTTCTGTCCACTCGATCACTGCGTCTTTTTTTAGCAACTTGATGATTGGCTCACAGATGATGGTGGATTGTGCTATGAAATGGCTGATGTAATTGAGCCTTCCCAGGATGCTCATAACCTCTTTCTTGCTTTTTAGTGGTGGCAATTCTTTGGTGGCTTTGATCTTGGACGGATCCTGCTCGATACCCCTTCTACTGACAATGAAACCTAGGATCTTCCCTGCCGGAACACCAAAAGTACATTTAGCCGGATTCAGCTTCAGATTATATTTCCGCAAGCGATTGAAGAACATGCGCAAGTTGTCAAGGTGCTCCGAGCTCTTCTTTGATATGATGATCACGTCGTCCACATAGACTTCAATCTCTTTGTGCATCAGGTCATGGAACATAGTTGTCATTGCCCTTATGTAAGTTGCCCCAACATTCTTCAACCCAAACGGCATAACCTTATAGCAATAAGTCCCCCAAGATGTAGTGAAAGCTGTCTTCTCGGCATCCTCCTCATCCAGGAGAACTTGATGGTAAACAACGAAATAGTCCACGAAGGATTTCTGCTCATGTTTCGTGCAATTATGAATCCGGATGTGTATGTTTGGCAGAGGAAAATCATCCTTCGGGCTTGCTCTATTCAGATCTCTATAATACAGCTAATTCGGAGTTTTCCATCTTTCTTCGGCACTGGTACAATGTTAGCCAACAAAGTTGGATATTTGACTGTTTTCAGAATCCCTACATTGAGCTGCTTGGTTACTTCTTCACCAATTTCCAACAGAACTGATGACTTGAAAGTTTGGGCCTTTTGTTTGACTGGCGGAAAGCCCGGATTGATAGGTAATTTGTGAACTACCACATCTGTGCTTATGCCAGTCATGTCATCGTACAACCAGGCGAATACGTCCTCATATTCTTTAAGAAACTTAGTATATCGCTTTTTATCCTCGGCGGTCAGATGCACACTAATCCTTGTCTCTTTCACAATTTCTTTATCTCTTAGGTTTACCACCTCAGTTTCCTCTAGGTTTGGCTTAGGATTGTTTTCAAATCTTTCAATTTCTTCTTGTGTAGTTTTATCAAAATCGTCATAATCAACTCCAGTTTCCTCAAGCTCCATTGTTTCATTACACGTTGCGATTGTGGGCAGAATGGGATCATTAGTTTGAATGCTGAAAAAGTGAAATATTGCAAATTTAAAAGATTAAAGAAAAAGTTAAATGGGAAACAATGCGATATTTTAATTATGAATCCTTACAAAACAAAGTTTGTAGGGAGACATGTGCAACAAAGAAGAAAAATTCAAATTCCACGACTCAAAGCCGAGTTTTATTTTGGAAAACAAAAAATAAATTTTATCCCTTCAACTCTACCAAGGTCCACGGTAAGCTCGTGTCACGACCCAACTTAGGGTCGCGACGGATGACCAACACTAAGTGTCGATCATCACTAATTTGCTAACCATGAGTATAACTGATAAACGGAATAAGCATATACCTAGCTGATAAGAATTATGCAATGCAAAAAGCTGACAAGGCTAACATAAGCTGACATACATAACCTACTGACAGAACCACATAGGGACATATCTACAGGCCTCTATGAGTGCTGAACTGAATATATAAAAGACGGGACAAGGCCCCGCCATACGCATACTGGCTGATTGTACACATACCAAAAGATAAGTAACTCTGGGAGTAAGCGGAGTGACTCCAATAGCTGATAGATGGCCTACTAACATGGTCCAAGCATTGATCTATCTGCACGTGCATGGCATAAAACGCAGCGTCCCAGAAAAGGGCGTGAGTACGATATGTACCAAGTATGTAAGACATGAGCATATAATATATCATAGCTGAAAGAAACTGTAAGGCTGGAGTATAAATATGTAAATATGAGCTGGAGCATAGCAATATAGCGGGAAATCTGAACACGTACTAAACATAATCTGAATATAAACTGAAGTCTAGCGAAATCTGAAACTTAAGACTGAGCTGAACTATACTGATAAATAACTGTAATATGACTGATAACTGGTTACTAGCAACTGGAATTAATAACTGTTAACTAATATTGACACTAAGAACTGGTGGCTGACAACTGAGAACTGATAACTGGTACTGAGCTAAAATTGGACTGTTATCTGAACTGGTACCTGTCTGGTGTTATGTGCTATATCCCCCCAAATCAGGTAACTGAACATCTGAACTAGTACCTGTCTTGTGTTATGGGCTGTATCCCCCCAAATCAGGTAACTGAAAACCTGAACTAGCCTCATGTATAATCATGCAGTGCATACTGTGGCTTTATACGCGTATATAACAAACCTGGCGGGTGTTATGGGCTATGTCCCTCCCAGCCAGCAATATCTAGTCTCTCTAGTCAGAGTGTGTGAATGACACCCGGTCACAATATGGTGCAAGCAAACCCGAGGGTTAAGCTAACACGAAGAACGCGGAAGAATAACAATAAAATAAAAATAGAAGCAAGATAAATCTTGCTTCGATTCAAAGGAACATTGAGGAACTAGTCTCAAGCTCGATCGAATCGGAGGTCAAGAATCACCTATACTAAGCAACAATCCTCAAGAAAGACAACACTTATTTCAAATTGAATGACCAAGAAGAAAATGTTCAAACGACTCACACCGATTGACACAAGTTCTTTAAAATCCCACGTCGGGGTTCGGGCTCCATCGGAGACACTCAAATAGCAACTGCTATATCAATATTCATCGACAACTAGATGCTTATAAGTGAAATGTAAAGGAGTATATATAGACTATGCTAGGGATAAAACAGTAAATGGTCACAGGCGACCAATCGTAGTAAGCCACGAGGGCTGCATAATGAGTGTTCAGTTACTCCTTCAACCGAACACTTGATTTCGAACACTTCGAGCTTCGAGCTTCTTGACTTCGGTGCTCCGTTGTTCAGCTCAGCTCATTCTTGACATTGATCGCTCTTCCTTCGGTTACTAGCTTTCACTTTGGTGTCGATGTTGAGTGTTCGACTGGGGTTCGGTCACACCCTTCTTTGACCTCAAGCTTATAAATGAAGCCTTTGGTTCTTGAGCTCGGCCACTCAGCTTCGGAGTAGTTGCTTTCCCTTGACCAAGCCAAGTGAATGTGAACATCGTGCAACAACTTGGCTTGGCTTCGTGTCATCGGCCTCAGTGGATTGAACACTTGATCAGCACGTATTCGGGCTGCATCATCCTCCCCTTCTTGAGAAGATTTCGTCCTCTAAATCGAGCCCCCTTCATCCTCCTAAGATTGACCTACAACACAAGGACCTAAGTCAGCAATATTAAAGGTGTTGGACATGTTATACTCACTAGTGAGGTCGATCACATATGCATTGTTGTTGATCTTGCTCAACACTTGAAATGGGCCATCCCCTCGAGGAGCCAACTTTTCTTTCCTTTGGTTCGGGAAGTGTTCCTTTCGGAAGTGAACACAAACCCAATCTCCCTTCTTCAACTACTTCACAATTTTATCAAGTATTCCCCTCATTGGTTCCACTTAAAAACCTCCCAATACTTCAACCACAAACTCCACAATGATATAAAATCATCAATTAAAGTGCTTAAGCAGTAAAGGGTCAAAAGAAAGCAATTTAGAACACGTGGGTAGGCTTGCGGTGTGGGTGCCAACAAAAGGTCAATATGGTTCACAACAATCAAGTCCAAGGTGTATTCAAGGGTAGGCAAATCAAGAGAAGGCCTGTATCATTTTCCGACTAGAGCAACCCTAGGATTTCGCTTTGCACACACACGGGGCAAGTTCTAGACACCAATATGAAAACATGGGACACAATAGAATATGCCTCACAACACACATTGCACACAGTCCACACAAAATGGCTCCATCACAACTCTCAATCAAGCAAATAAGGCGCAACTTCTGGGAATTTAAGCACTAATGCACAAAGGTTCACAACAAAGTCAAGTGAGTGGACTCAAGCATCTCAAGGGGGTCATTCCATTTTTTCTAGGCATACATCACAATTTAAAACCAAAAGACACAACAAATAGCACATGCAACAAGTTCAAGTCCACCGGTATCAAACAAATCAAAGGCACCTAGCATTCTACCTATTTCCTTCGTCTAGGGCCACCTATAACTAACTACTCTAATACTAATAAAAATAAAAACTACCCGGTTCAAAGGCCTCCCCGTGGAAAAGAACCGAGGCCATAAGAAAAACCACGGGGTGGATGACATGTACCACTAATAAAGACTAAAAAGAAAATCTTTTTGGAATTTTTCATTGGTTATCTAATTTTTTTTCTCATTTTTTATATATTAAAGCAAGAAACAAATAAAAATAATGTCAAGTGACAAAATAAAAAATTGCTAAAATTATATTCCTAAGGGTACAGTCATCCATAACCTAAAAAACTTGGGAAGTCCCCCACCCCACACTTGAAATCAAGCGCTGTCCTCAGTGCGAACAAAAAATAGAGTGCAAGAGGTAAAAGAACTTCCCTGAAGGCTCTAGTCCTTAGTGCTAGCATCCTCCAAGCTTCCGTATAGTATGAGGTACTCAGACTTCCCCCAACAGGTCATCAATATTAGGTAGGGGTCAGGACACCCCACACTTAAACTCGACATTACATGAACCTGCAATCCAAAGAATCACCCAAAGTAATATCCAACCATAAAAATAATAATAAAAATAAATGAAAGTAAAGCAAACAAATTGGGTTGCCTCCCTAGAAGCGCTTGATTTAACGTCGCGGCACGACGAAGACAACTTCATCACTTTTTCCTCCACCTTGAACTTATGAATCGAATCCCCAACTTTGCCTCAAGCTTATGACTATGGTATTGGGGTGGTAGCAAAAATACAAAAGGACCAAGTAAACAATGCCGCAGTTTGCACTTCTTAGCCTTTAAATGAGGCATGTCATTTTATCTCCTCGACATCGCAAACTTTAAAATAGGCACCTTGTTCCTCCTCCTTTGGTTTCTTCATAGGTTCGGGTGGCTCAATTTTCATGTCACCATCAAAACACAATGTTGAAAAATGATTGGAATGAGGTCCAATGTGCTTCAATTCTAAAATTGCATTACTTTTGACACCCTCACTTCCACAAACACTAGAGTCCTCAAATATGATGTTTTCTATTTCCTCACTTGACTCTAATGTGATTTCCTCAACTTCGGCATCATCAACTAATATTGGTTCGAATGGAAGGAACTCCACTTTTTGCTCCTCAAATTGGTTCCTAAGCTCCTGTATCTCAAATCTACTATTCACGACAACTGATAATTGGGCTTCAGACACCTCAATCATATCACTCAAATTTGCCTCTAGATCGTGAATAGCTAAGCCAAATTGATCAATTTCTTTTGTGAGCTCCACTCTTTCTTCCATAAATTGTCTCGTCATATTTGTAAGTTCACTTCTAACATTCCCATATGCTTCTAAAAGGTTGGCTTGCTCCGTTAGAAAATTTTGGCTCACAACCTGCACTTCTTCATTCCTGTCAGACTCACAAACATCGTTAAAAATATCACACACATTGATAGAGGAAGAAGTATGAACTTAGGACAATCATTCCACCGACCACCACACAATTTACAAAAGTTCCAATCAAAGGAGGTAGAAAATTCACATAACCAGTCTCGTAGGGTTGAAAGAGTTGGACAATTTTCCCACCAGTGGGTTCCTCCGCAAAGCAAACAAAGATCATCAAAATTAGAATTACAACCACTCGACCAATTTTCATTAAAAGATGCCATGATAAGACAAGTAACACAATACTAAACTAAATAAAAATTAAACCTGAATAGAAAATAATAAATCGTTCATACAGAAAACAGTCAATTATTTAGTCCCCGGCAACGGCGCCAAAAACTTGTTGCTCCCAACGCACACGCAAGTATACGCGGTCGACAAGTAATAAAGTGATAAGTAGAGTATCGTTCCCACGAGGACTATTCAGACTGAATCCTAGCAAACAATTTCTTAGAAACTATTCAGGGATCTTTTTCAATGATGGTTGTGAAAGTTACTAACTAAAGGAAATAATTAAAACAAGTAACTGAGATCAAGTAACAGAGCAAATTTTAGGTTGTTATCAATCAAAGAGAAATGGTCCAGGGTCAGAGTTACGAACAATCCAGTTGAGTTTTCCAGTTGATTCTACTTCTTGATTTCCTAGATTGCTAACTAACAGGTTAATTGTACCCGTGAAAATCTTTCGATTCTTCACGGTCTATGCAGGCTACTCCAATCCCTATATGTCTATGGGTTGAATCACGTGCACGTATCAACGAATTCTGTGATTAGTTAAGCTAGGTGAGCAAGTATATGTCTATCCTACTCACAAATTGGTTCCCCGATGCCCAGGTTCACAATCTAGCCCTACTCTTTCTTATTTGCATTCACAAGTTCCCTCTGTCGAGTTCAACTTGTAAACCATAGATAGTGTTCAATTATCAGGCCTCAATAACCAAACAATTAGGCTCAAGAAAGAATAAACAATCTGTAATGGTAAATTAATAGATAGAAATCAACTTTCAAACATCAACCTTCATGTATTTACTCTAACACTAGAACGAACAAACTATAGAATTAAACAGAAAAATAAGAGAAAGAGAAAAAGAACTTATTTAGAAGACATCTAGGGCTCCTCCCCTCTCCTCCAAAATCTGAACTTTTTTTCAAAAACTAAGTATAAGAGTATTTATAGTGTTTACAAAAGCCTAGCAATTAGTTACGCCTAAGCCTAGACGAAATAGGACTACCAATAATGCTCCAGGGGCGCTATAGCTGGCGCCCCGCGCCTCAAAACGCGCGCAACAAGGCAGAACCCGTCAAATCTCGCACGCAACGGCCATGCTCCGTGCTCCAAAACATGCCAAGATGCTGGGCGCTTTCCCTGGCGCACCGTGCCACCTATGGCGCCAGGCCATTTTCCTGGTTCCGTCGTTCGCAGCTCGCGTCGCGTCGTGCCTTCGTGTGCTCGATCCAATTCTCAATCCAAATTCAATCTTTTCTTGCTCGATCATGCTCTTTAAACCGCCAATTATACTTCATAACAACCTAGAATCATACGACATAAAATTAGTGAAAAATCACATTCGTCAACTAGAAAACGCGCGAATAAAGTATCCAAACATGAGGAAATATTAAGGAAATATAGGCATAAAATGCCAAACATCAATAAGCTTCCTCGAGGTTCTTCTTCACCTTTGCATGCAACTCGATCAACGCAGTGGCTCACCGAGTACCTTCAAAATAAATAACAGAATCTCGAGGCAATGGGGTTAAATCAAGTGGAATCAAAGGATTAAAACCATGCACACATTCAAATGGAGTCATTCCAACGATTCGATGCATTGTTCGATTGTATGCAAATTCCATCACGGGCAAACGATCAGCCCAGTTTCCGACCTTGCCATTGGTCATTGCTCGAAGCAAAGAGCCAAGGGTTCGGTTAACTACCTCGGTCTGTCCATCAGTCTGAGGATGGTGAGATGTCGAGAATAGTAATTCGGCACCCCATAAGCATTTCCAAAAATGATTCAAGAATTTGGAGTCTCGATCACTCACAATAGTACGAGGCACACCATACAATTTAAACACATTAGAAATAAACAAGGTAGCTACATGTTGTGCATCATCACACTTTTTGTAAGGAATAAAGTGAGCCATTTTGGAAAAACGGTCGACTACGACAAAGATGCTATCATGTCCACCCCCCGACCTCCGTAACCCTATAACAAAATCCATGGATATATCAACCCAAGGTCGATTAGGAACAGGCAATGGAGTATACAATCCATAAGGGTTGGACCTCGATATCGCTTTCTTGCAATCTATACAAGCATTGCAAAGCCTTTTCCACATCTCTTCGCATTTTTTACAAATGGAACTGCTCGGTTAAGATACCAAGAGTTTTTTTCAATACCGAAGTGTCCCATCAAGCCTCCAGAGTGAGATTCTCGAACAAAAAGCTCTCTCTATGATGACACTGGCACACAAACCCTCCCATTCTTGAAGAGGTAGCCATCATGCCACTGATATTTCTCAACCCTTTGGCCACTCAAGATTGCGTCACGAACGCATTTCAGCTTGGGATCGTCTTCGTACATCGACTTGATGCTTTCGAATCCCATGAGCCTCGAGGCGAGAGTGGTTGCTAAGGCAAATTTTCTTGATAGCGCATCGGCCACAACATTGTCTTTTCCCTTTTTGTAATGAATTACATAGGGAAAACTCTCAATAATTTCAACCCATTTGGCATGCCTTCGGTTCAATTTTTCCAAACCTCGGATATGCTTCAAAGATTCATGGTCACTTTTAATTACAAACTCTCGAGGCCACAAATAATGCTGCCAATGGGCGAGTGCTCGAACGAGGACATACAACTCCTTTTCATACGTTGAGTAATTCAAGGTTGCAACCTTAAGCTTTTCGCTAAAGTAAGCGATCAACTTCGATTCTTGCATAAGTACTCCTCCAATCCCAACTCCGGACGCATCACACTCGACTTCGAATGCTTTGCCGAAGTCAAGGAGTTGCAACAACGGGGCAGATCAAAGCCTCCATTTCAACTCTTGGAAAGCCCTCTATTGGGATTCTCCCCACACAAATGGATGGTCTTTCTTTACCAGCTCGGTTAAAGGAGCTTCCACGGTGCTAAAATCACGCACAAACTGTCGGTAGAAGCTACCTAAGCCATGGAAGCTTCGCACTTGAGATACCGAGGCCGGAGTTGACCAATCTTTGATGGCTTCGACTTTTGACTCGTCGACTTCAACACCATTAGCACTCACAACAAATCCTAGAAAGACTACACGCTCGACACAGAAGGCACATTTCTTGAACTTAGCATATAACTTCTCTTCTCTAAGCTTATCAAGCACTAGCCTTAGGTGTTCGACATGTTCATCCATAGATTTACTATAAACAAGTATGTCATCAAAATAAACGACAACAAACTTATTTATGAACGGCTTAAGCACATGGTTCATCAGTCACATGAATGTGCTCGGTGCATTAGAGAGGCCACAAGGAATCACTAACCATTCATAGAGACCGAACTTGGTCTTGATTGCGGTTTTCCACTCGTCTCTGGGTTTTATTCGGATTTGGTGGTAACCGGACCTGAGGTCTATCTTTGAAAAGCATGAAGAACCACTTAACTCATCTAGCATGTCATCTAATCGAGGGATAGGATGACGATACTTTACCGTAATTTTGTTGACTGCTCGGCAATCAACACACATTCGTCATGTTCCATCTTTCTTTGGGACAAGGATAACAGGAACGGTGCAAGGACTCAAGCTCTCTCGAACAAGGCCCTTGTTCAGTAATTCATCAACCTGCCGTTGGAGCTCTTTGGTGTCTTCGGGATTACACCGGTATGCAGGCTTGTTGGGGATTTGAGACCAGGGTACGAAGCCAATTTGGTGCTCGATTCCTCTCAGCGGAGGTAATCCACCTGGCATTTCTTCGGGAAACATGTCTCTGAGGTCCTGCAAGACACTTTGTACAGCACTAGGCAAAGGGTTATCATTAGAAAAATCATCATTAGAGTTTAGAAGGATACCCTTGTGTACGAGGCAAATCATCATCTGACCGTTGTCATTGCCTCGTAGATACTCACCCGGTTGCATGATTACACAAATATTTCTTACCTCGGTCGGTGAGTTATTGTGTTCGGCCATAATATGTGTTCCCATCATAAGCTAAGCTTTGGCCGCTTCTTTCAATTCTTTCATCCGTTTATAGTCCTCGGTGACTTGATTTGGAGACAAAGGTTTGAGTATGAAACTCTTCCCTTCGAGCTTAGCAGTGTAAGTGTTGAATCGTCCGTTATGAATAACCGAACGATCATACTGCCATGGTCGACCCAACAACATATGACAAGCTTGCATTGGTACCACATCGAACATCATCTCATCTTGATATTCTCCAACTTTGAACTTGATCCACACTTGCTTGACAACCTTCAATTCTCCACACTCATTTAACCATTGTAGTCTGTAAGGATGGGGATGTTTTAAGGTAGGTAGTCCCATTTGTGAAACCAAGGTTTGGCTTACCACATTTGCACCACTACCCGAATACATGATCATCGAACAAACTTTCCCCCTCACTCGACATCGGGCATGGAAAAGATTCTCTCTTTGGTTGTCCTCTTCTTCAAGAGTCATGCAGCTCAAATTCCTTCGAACCACAAGAAACATTTCCGGATGATCAGCTTCGGAAGCTTCTCGACCATAATCATCTTCAGCTCGGTTAATCTCATCAAAATTTTCATCCTCGGTGTTACTCACTTGCTCATGGACGGTTCCATCTTCGAGCAAAAGCATAACTTTGCGAGTGGGACACTCTTTTGCCATGTGACCATAACCTTTGCATTTATGACACTGAATACTTGAAGCACTAGGAGAATTAAGTTGAACTTTACCTCCCATTTCTCTTGGCTGGTTAACGGTCACACCTCTCTCGAAGGGTTTCTTCTGTTCTCGAACAGTGTTGGCTGTTGGATTCGGACTCTTCCATTCTCTACCTCGGTTCAAAGGAGTCGTAGTAGTAACTCCTCGGTACCGATTTGCCTTTTTGTCTTTAATCCATTTCTCAGCTTCGATGGCAGCATGAAAAACATATTCCAAAGTCGGATACACATACAGCCTTAATTGAGATGACACATCTCGAGCCAAGCCATTTTTGAATCGAATGATGGCTTGCTCGTCATCTTCCTCTATATCAAGAGCCAATAGGATTCTTTCGAACTCATCATGATATTCTTCAACCGGTTTGGACCCTTGTTTCAACTCGAAGAGCTTTCGACGTTGTTCCTGCCGATATCTGGCATTCACATACTTAGCATCCATGCTCTTTTCAACTGCACCCATGTGGTGACCCCGGGATAAGCATTCCTTCATCTCACCCTTTTGTCAGCCTCCCACCATGTAGATGTAGATGCATATGCCTCGAATGAAGCAATTGCATGTGCAGCTTTTTTCTCTTCAGTCATCTCATTGGTTTTGAAGATTCATTCCAATTTAAGCTTCCACTCAAGATATTGGTGTAAATAACTAGTTCCTCTGAAGGGTGGGATAGTGATCTTGACACTGTTCAAGTTTGAATCTCGAGCACCTCGAATCTGTTCGGGATACTCATCATAATAATCATCAGCCTAAAGCTCAATAATTCGATCAACATTTGCGCCTCGGCCTCGGCCTCATAAATTTCCACGACCTCGTTGAGCCTGCCTTCGGGGCTCATACTCATGTTCGCCTTCGGGAAGTTCTCCTTCATCTACCCCTTCATCAACGACCTCAACTTCTCTTCGGGCCACTGGAAGTGGCACTCTATCACCTCGGAGAATACCCAAGTGTTGATAATCAGCTTGGGGATTGCCTAAGTTTTGTTGTGTTTTGGGATTTCCCAAAACTTCTTTTCGAATAGGCTCGCTCTTCAACTGATGTTGCCGAACGAGCTCAGCAAATAGCTCAGGTTTCATCGGAGTGGAGTTGCTAGTTCCAGTGCCGGCCCCTGGTATGGCCACGGACACACTCCCTTGCTCGAGGTTAGCTACTCGAGCACTCACTCATCTTACCTCGGCACTGATACCTTGTATGGCTGCCATGAGATCGGCTAACGACAACTCGGGCTTCTCAATGCCCTTTCCTTCGCCTCAATTCCCAGCCATGGTACCTGCACAATTCAAAGACCAAGTAAAGTGTTAAGGTTAGAAATTTCCTCACACATTCCCTCACCTTTGTTGGGTGGCACTCGGGTCCACTCAATTTATGGGTTCGGTTTTGGTCACTCAAGAACTTGTAGCCAATGGCTTCCTCGGTTGATCAACTTCTCTCAGTTCCTTTGAATTTGACAAGTTAAATGTCTCCTTCGGGGAGAGTGAGTTGATAGGACTTGATGGAACGGACGCTATTTACTCTGCGCTTTGGGAAGTCAAAGAATTTTCTACGAAAGTTGGACTTCGGTCACCTCACGCACGAGTTCCTATAAGCTCAAATTAGTTAGTACGACCACGAGTAGGAAGAGTTACTCAAGAGATCCACTAACTAGATTTATCGAACACAAGAAAAGTTAAAACCTAAGAGATTCTACCCTTCGATTCCTCCTTTGGAATAAATTCGAACACACCAACTCTTGTCCGTACAAAAGTGGTCCCTCCTTGGTCGGATAAGGTTTTACCTTATCCAATTTTTCCTTTTCTAGCAGACGAAATTTTTCACCTAGGGTTTTGATATTTTCACTTTACCCCTTTCTTCTTCAATGGAACAGTGAAACCTTACTCCGGCGTACGGACAAATTAACTTCGTTCACTGACCAAAGATTAAAACAGAGTTTGGGTTGCCTTTCCTCTCCGGTATCAACAACGATGGAGGAAATCAGTTCAAAATTCCTTTGAGCTAAGAACAAGCTTAACGTTGTCCGTACACTGTTACAATGTAACATGTTTCTGGCGTACGGACAAGGCTCAAATCACAGAACTTCGATTTTTAAAGCAAAACACAACAAAAAATAATCAAGAACCACCAGTCTTCATCAATAACAACCAAAAACAAACTGGGGTCTGATTTCAACAGCTACCACGCCAAAACAGTCCAAAATAACGTCGAGAAACCCTAGTCACAAACGTTGTACGTCGGGTACTCAAATTGATCCTTGGATAGTGGTGAACACAAATCAATAATTGTTTGATTCAAACAACCAACAATCAACAAAGACAACGCTTCTTGCAAATTGAATGACCAAGAAGAAAATGTTCAAATGACTCACACCGATAGATACAAGTTCTTTAAAATCCCACGCCGGGGTTCGGGCTCCATCGGAGACACTCGAATAGCAACTGCTATATCAATATTCATCGACAACTAGATGCTTACAAGTGTAATGCAAAGGAGTATATATAGACTATGGTAGGGATAAAACAGTAAATGGTCACAGGCGACCAATAGGAATAAGCCACAAAGGGCTGCATAATGAGTGATCGTTTACTCCTTCAACCGAACACTTTATTTCAAACACTTCGAGCTTCGAGCTTCTTGACTTTGGTGCTCCGTTGTTTAGCTCAGCTCATTCTTGACATCGATCGCTCTTCCTTCTGTTGCTTGCTTTCACTTCGGCGTCGATGTTGAGTGTTTGACTGGGGTTCGATCACTCCCCTCTTCGAGCTCAAGCTTATAGATGAAGCCTTCGGTTCTTGAGCTTGGCCAATACGCTTTGGAGTAGTTGCATTCCCTTAACCAAGCCAAGTGAATGTGAACATCGTGCAGCAGCTTGGCTTGGCTTCGTGTCATCGGCCTCGATGGATTGAACACTTGATCCGCACGTGTTCGGGCTGCATCAGACTAGGTGTTTCAACTCCCGCCTGAACCAGAAGGGCTGTATCCCCAAGACGAGTAGTATCACACGCGACCGGACTGTGTGTCCAATGTCCAGCCTCTATGGGGGACTCCACATCACACATAATCTGATGACAATATAAGCATAAGCATGTATGAGGCATAATACATATGGAAACAATAGACATGGACTCAAAGGAAAGATAAGAAAACTCTACATAGAATTATAGACACAACCTAGAACTCAGAATTTGTCCAACTCTTTGAATTTCCATAAACTTTTCGGCAGAGTTTCCCTGAAACTGGATGAACCGCAAAAATAGAACCAGCACTATGCTATACATGGGAATGGATACCCGCATAAACTGATAACATAAACATGTTAAACGGATAACAAGATGAGACGACTGGATGACATAACAAATATGCAGATAGAATGCTAGGACAGCACCACTGTCCTGCTTTTCGACCTAATTTTTAGAGTTTAGTTCAAAGATATAGACTTCATGATCTGCATGAAAGTTTTATATATATATCTTAGAGTTCCATGGAATCTTGAATCATCTCAATATCAATTTTTTGCAATGAGTTATGCTCAAACTACTAACAGCTGTCCGAAGATAAAAATAATTTTTCCAGATTTTGAAACATTTTGTGCTACTGTTTTGGACATCTTTTACCGTGGTTCTTAGCACTAAATTAAGCACATACATGATTACCTTTGTTCCATATTTTATCCCCTCAAGAACCACCAAGTTTGGAACTAATTCAAACATCATAAGATTAAGCCTTACATACCTTTGATGCTTTTTGCTTCTAAGCCTTTTTCCTTTGAATTCCATACCTTTTAAAGCCTAAACAAGCTATAAAATAGCATTTGGGTACTTTACTTAACCATGAAGTTACTCCAAAACTCAAGCTATAGACGAAATTGAAGGTAGCATAACGTTACCTTAATCGCGTAGAGCATTTTGACGCAATCTGTCTTCAATTTCGAGTTAAGTTTGGCGTCCTTCCTTCAAAATCATAAAATTTGTTTAAAACTTAATGAGAGCACTATATCTCTCTTTATATTTCTGTAGATGACAAGATATGAGAGGAATTTTCCTTTTACACTTGAAACATTTCAGTTTTAGTCCTCTTTTGCGTTTATCATTACAAGGCAATTCCTAAGTCGGTTTTTCCGCAACTTAAATCCGATTTTTTCCAAACTTTATATTCAACATATAAACATCATATATGGTCATATTATGAATTTAAACTCACTGAAATCATTCTTAACATGTCTTTAGAGTGATATACGTCACTTTAGACATACGGGGTATAACAATCTTCCCCTGTTAGGAACATTCGTCCTCGAATGTTAAATGAAGCATGTGGAAGCATTAAGCAATGATCTGTTACATACCTGAAGTAATGAAGAGATGTGGATATTTGGCTCTTATGTCATTTTTCAACTTCCCAAGTTATTTGTTCTACATTATTGCTTCACCATAACACCTTAACTGAAGGAATGTCTTTCGTCCTTAGTCGACGAATCTGCTTATCTAAAATTGCAACTGGCACCTCTTCATAAGTCAATTGCTCTTTGATCTATTCATCATTTACTGGTACAACTCTAGAAGGATCTCCGACACATTTTTCTGAGCATGGAAACATGAAATACTGGATGGACCACCGGAACGTCTAATTCGTAGGCAACACGCCCAACTCACCTGATATGGACCAATGAATCTAGGGATAAGCTTGCCATTCTTTCCAAATCTCATAACGCCTTTCACAGGTTATACTTTTAGGAATACCCGTTCCCCAATCTGAAATTCTAAATCTCAACGTCGGTTATCTGCATAGGACTTATGTCTGCTCTGCGCCGCTAATAATCTTTCCCTGATCAACTTGACTTTATCAACTTCCTGTTGGATTAAATCTGGACCTATCAATTGAGTCTCGCCAACTTCGAACCATCGTATAGGAGACCTACATTTGCAACCATATAAAGCTTCATATGGCGCCATCAGTATGCTAGAATGATAGCTATTGTTGTATGCAAGTCTATCAACGGTAGATGTTCACTCCAACTGCCTTCAAAATCTAAAACACAAGCTCTAAGCATATCTTCTAACGTCTGAATGGTCCACTCAGCCTGTCCCTCTATCTGGGGATGAAATGCTACACTCAGATCCACCTATGTCCCTAAACCTGTCTGGAATGATCGCCAGAAATTAGTTGTAAACTGTGCGCCCCTGTCTGAAGTGTTAGATATTGGAATACCATGTAGGCGCACTATCTCTCTGATATAAAGTCTGGCATAATCCTCTGCTGTATATGTAGTTCTAACAGGCAAGAGATTAGCTGATTTAGTAAGCCTATCAACTATAACCCAGATAGAGTCATACATGCTCCGCGTACGCGGCAAGCCTGTAATAAATTCCATATTCACTGCTTCCCATTTCCATGATGAAATCTCTATTTCCTGCAACTAGCCACTAGGTTTTTTATGCTCGACTTTAACCTGCTGGCAGTTAGGACAGTGAGCCACAAATTCTGCTATGTCACGCTTGATTACGTCCCACCAGTAAATCTGCTTATGATCATGGTACATCTTAGTCAAACCTGGATGAACTGTATATCTAGAATAATGTGCCTCTGTCATAATTTGTCCACGTAAATCTGCAACATCAAGAACACAAAGTCTATCTTTATACAAAAGAACCCCGTCACTAGTAATCCTGTATGGTGACTTCAGTTTTTTTCTTGCTATCTGTCTGTATTCAACTAGAACTGGATCCTCATACTTACGTTGTTTTACTTCTGTCACTAGTCAAGTAGTGGCTGTGTTCTGAACTGTAAATCCTGCGTCCTCTGAATATATTAATCTGACTCCCATGCTGGCCAACTAGTGGAGTGCATGAGCTAACTCTCTTCTCTGTGGTTGTTAATAAGATAGACTACCCATATACTTACGACTAAGGGCATCATCAACAACATTCGCTTTACCCGGATGATAAAGAATGTCCACGTCGTAGCCCTTCAGCAACTCTAGCCACCACTTCTGTCGTATGTTTAGCTCCTTTTGCTTACATATGTACTGGAGGATCTTGTGGTCTGTATAAATATCAACATGAACACCGTACAAATAATGTCTCAAAATTTTCAATGCATAAATGACTGCTGCAAGCTCCAAATCATGAGTAGGGTAGTTCTGCTTGTGCTTTTCAGCTGTCTGGAAGCATAATCAATTACTCTTCTGTGCTGCATCAATACACAACCAAGACCGATTCAAAAAGCGTCACAGTAAATAACATAGCCCTCAAATCCCTCTGGAAGTGTAAGTACTGGAGCTGTTATCAACCTGTTCTTTAGTTCTTGGAAGCTGTGCTCCCAAGAATCAGACCGCTCAAATTTAGCTGTTTTTTGTGTCAATTTTGTCAGTGGAGCTGCAATGGAAGAAAAACCCTCTACGAACCTTCTGTAATAACCTGCCAAACCCAGAAAACTACGTACTTCAGTTGGCGTCGTAGGTCTGGGCCAATTCTTCACAGCCTCGATCTTCTGGCCATCTACTTTAATTCCTTCTACTGAAATTATGTGGCCAAGAAATGCCACTGAATCTAACAAGAATTCACACTTTGAGAACTTAACATATAATTGCTGGTCCCGAAGAGTACCCAATACTATGCATAGGTGCTCCGCATGCTCTGATGCAGACTTTGAATAGATGAGAATATCATCAATAAATATAATCACAAATAAATCCAAGTAAGCCCTAAGTACGCTGTTCATCAGATCCATAAATACTGTAGGGGCATTAGTGAGTCCAGACGACATCACTAAAAACTCATAATGGCCATACCTAATCCTGAATGCAGTCTTAGGTATATCATCTTATCTGACTCTAACCTGATGATAGCCTGATTGCAAATCTATCTTCGAGAAGTACTTGACACCCTGGAGCTGGTCGAACAAGTCATCAATCTGGGGCAAAGGGTATTTATTCTTGATTGTGACTTTATTTAGCTGTCTATAATCTATGCACATGCGTAGAGAGCCATCTTTCTTTTTCACAAATAATACCGAGACTCCCCACGGGGAAATGCTGGGCCTGATGAGGGCTTTGTCTAACAAATCCTTCATCAGGGATATGTCTGACCGGCCTGTACAGAAGTACCACGATGCTTAAATCCTAAAGTTTGTGATGCGTGACTATATATGGATTGAGGAGACCTATCAGATCTCGGGCCACGAGACTGTGGAGGTATACTAGCTGGTGGTTGTCTAACACTCTGCTATCTACTCGCTCCGGATGTGTCTCCGAAGGAACCAAACAATCTGTCCCTCTTATGCAACCCTCTATCCCCGTCAGCTCTCTATTTCTACTTCCTCTCCTCATGTGATAAAGAAAACGCCTAAATGCGTGATATAATACCTGGCTGCATAGCAACGATCATACACTCATTCACCAGGCGTGGACCTAGTCACACTACATACCTGTGAATTCTATCCTCCATACTGGCTACCACAGTAAGGTCAAACCTTGCTAAGAAATTAAAGCGATAATTATACTCTTCTACACTCAAACGTCCCAGTCTCAAGGTCAGGAACTGATCAGCACGTGCTCTCTGTGTCTCTATAGACATATACTGATGAAGGAAGGTATCCAAGAATTCCTATCAAGTTGCCGGAGTAGAATCTGGCCCTCTAGTAGCTCCCGCGTCTGATACCACCCTGCTGCTAGGTCATGCAATCTAAATGTAGCTAACTCTACTGACTCTGTGTCTGACACGTGCATGACCCTCAATACCCTGTACGAGATCCAGTAAAGACTGGAGGCTCTAGTCGGATAAAATCCCTTATCATGGATCTAGTATCTCCCTGCGCATCTGCACTGTGCCGTCTAGTCTGAGCAGCTACAAGACTAGTTAATAATCCGATGGCATCCCTCACTTCCTGCCCCTGACTATCAGGCTGAGGAGCTGGAGGTGTGGCAGTTGCAATACCTTTAATTTTGCCCATAACTGAAGGGATCTGTGATGCCTCAGATGGAGCCTCAGGTCTGGACTCCTCACTCTTATCCACCTCAGGTGGTACTCTACTAGTACGCTGGCCGGCAATGGCCTTGCGCTTCTGCGTAGCTGTTAGTTTCTTCGGCGGCATTGCTTTGCTGAAAACACTATTGTCAGAGGGATGAATTCTATAATCATGGCTCTATTGCACGATCTAGAGAAGAAAGAAAGACAACTGTCCTGATGTGCCTTGTAGCCCCTTGTTCAAAAGTATGGCGCGCAACATACTCCTGAACAAGACTCTACTAGACACGGCCAGTAGACTCCCTAGGACTGAAATGCTCTGATACCACTTTAGTCACGACCCTAGTTAGGGTCGCGACTGATGACCGACACTAAGTGTCGATCATCACTAATCCTGCTGATAATTTGCTAACCATGATTATAACTGATAAATGGAATAAGCATAAACCTAGCTGATAAGAATTATGTAATGCGAAAAGCTGACAGGCTAACATAAGCTGACATACATAACATACTAACAGAACCACACAGGGACATATTTACAGGCCTCTAAGAGTGTTGAACTGAATGTATAAAGGACGGGACAAGGCCCCGCCATACCCAAACTGGCTGATTGTACACATACCAAAAGATAAGTAACTCTGGGAGTAAGAGGAGTGACTCCAATAGCTGATAGATGGCGTACTAACGTGGTTCAAGTATTGATCTATCTGCACCTACGCGGCATGAAACGCAGCGCCCCAGAAAAGGGCGTGAGTACGATATGTACCAAGTATGTAAGGCATGAGCATATAATATATTATAGCTGAATGAAACTATAAGTCTGGAGTATAAATATGCAAATATGAGCTGGAGCATAGCAATATATGTGGAAATCTGCAGACGTACTAAACTTGATCTGAATGTAAACTGAAGTCTAGCGGAATCTGGAACTGAAGACTGAGCTGAACTATACTGATAAATAATTGTAATATGACTGATATTGTTACTAGAAACTGGAATTGATAGATGTTAACTAATACCGACGCTAAGAACTGGTGGCTGATAACTGAGAACTGATAACTGGTACTGAGCTAAAACTGGACTGTTATCTGAACTGGTACCTGTCTGGTGTTCTGGGCTATATCCCCCCAAATCAGGTAACTGAACATCTGAACTAGTACCTGTCTGGTGTTATGGGCTGTATCCCCCAAAATCAGGTAACTAAAAACCTGAACTAGCCTCATGTATAATCATACAGTGCATATTGTGGCTATATACGCGCATAGAACAAACCTGGCGGGTGTTATGGGCTATGTCCCACCCAGCCAGTAATATCTAGTCTCTCTGTTCAAAGTGTGTGAATGACACCCGGTCACACTAGGTGTTTCAACTCCTGCATGAACCAGAAGGGCTGTATCCCCCAAACGGGTAGTATCACATGCGACCAGATTGTGTGTCCAATGTCTAGCCTCTATGGGGCACTCCAAATCACACATAATATGATCACAGTATAAGCATAAGCATGTATGAGGCATAACACATGTGGCAACAATAGATATGGACTCAAAGGAATGATAAGAAAACTCTGCATAGAATTATAGACACAACCTAGAACTCAGAATTTGTCCAACTCTTTGAATTTCCATAAACTTTTCGGCAGAGTTTCCTCTGAAACTGGATGATCCGAAAAAATAGAACCAACGCTATACAATACATGGGAATAGAAACCCGGATAAACTGATACCATAAACATGTTAAACGGATAACAAGATGAGACGACTGGATGACATAACAAATCCGCAGATAGAATGTTTGGACAGCACCACTGTCCTGCTTTTCGACCTAATTTTAAAAGTGTAGATCAAAGATATAGATTTGATCATCTTCATGAAAGTTTTATATATATTTCTTAGGGTTCCAAGGAATCTTTAATCATCTCAATATCAATTTTGTGCAAGGAGTTATGCTCAAACTACTAACAGCTGTCCGAAGATAAAAATAATTTTTCAGATTTTTAAACATTTTGTGCTACTGCTTTGGACATCTTTTACCGTGGTTCTTAGCACAAAATTAAGCGCATACATTATTACCTTTATTCCTTATATTTTAACTTGAAGAACCACCAATTTTGGAAGTAATTCAAACTTCAAAAGATACAAAACAAATGCCTTGTCGAAAGAAAGGTTTAACTTTACATACCTTTGATGCTTTTTGCTTCTAAGCCTTTTTTCCTTTGAATTCCACACCTTCTAAAGCCTAAACAAGCTATAACATAGCAGTTGGGTACTTTACTTAACCATGAAGTCACTCTAAAACTCAAGCTATAGACGAAATTGAAGGTAGCATAACGTTACTTTAATCACGTAGAGCGTTTTGATGCAATCCGTCTTCCATTTCGACTTAAGATTGGCGTCCTTCCTTCAAAATCATAAAAGTTGCTTAAAAATTAATGAGAGCACTATTTCTCTCTTTAGATTTCTGGAACTGACAAGATATGAGAGGAATTTTTCTTTTATACTTGAAACATTTTAGTTTTAGTCCTGTTTTGCTCTTATGTCCCTTTTTGCTGGCCTGAATTCTGACGCTCATATAATTTTATCCAGACATTGTATGAATAAACCGTCAAAAGTGTTGAAAACTAAACTACAAGACCTTCAATTTGGTATTTGATATGTCCCAAAAATTAATTACTGAAAAAGTTTCGTTACAAGACAATTCCTTAGTCGATTTTTCCGCAACTTAAATCCGATTTTTTCCAAACTTTATATTCAACATATAAACATCATATATGGTCATATTATGACTTTAAACTCACTTCAATCATTCTTCACATGTCTTTAGAGTGATATACGTCACTTTAAACATACGGAGTGTAACAGCTCGGGCCCGATTGCTGATCTAGTTGTTCAATGCCGCTCCAGATCCAGCCTTTGTCAGTCCAGGAGGTTCAACATGTTCTTCCAGAATCACACAGCAGTCTTCGTCCGATATGAATAGATTTTGCACTCCTGCCAGCAGATCCTCTTCAGCATCAGCCATCTTCAGCTCCACCCCTTGTGCTGCGGACACCTCCCCTTTTCTTTTAGAAGTTGAAGTCCAGTGATGCTTCTTCCATGCTCTTTTCGTAGGTCACAATTTATCCTATGCCAGCCTTCTCATTTTCGGGCCTCATCACAATTCTGATCGGCTCGACCATACCATCCAAGTTCTTGCCCAAACCTTTGCCAGGTTCATTGCCTTGCTTAATCATGATGCCTACAACCCAATCTCTGGGCCATTTTGTAGGTTGTGGGAGTACATATGGCTCTTCGATCACTACCTCCATAGGTTCGGCTGCTTTGGGTACCCACACTTGCTTTCCCTTTGTTTCTTCAGAGATGCGCTTCCAGTTGGGGTTGGCATTGGGTGAGTATATTAGCCGCTTATCAGTCTTAGCTGGTAGGGTCTCACGAAATTCGCGTGAGGGCACTCCCCGGTCAGACATGACTGGTTCCCAGACTAAATTCCTCCATTAATAGCCTTTGCCTCGGCTATCCCAATAGGCGATGTAAAAGTTCCTCTTCCTTTTTTCAACCCCAGGTGGTGTGTTGACCAGCTTGGGAACAAAACGTGCAGTATACCCCCTATGGATCGTGTCTGTGGGATTCAAACTCGGATTGTAATTCTTGCGACGCCCTCCTCGAGCGCCTTGCACTACTCCCACGAGTTCTACAGTATAGAATGTCTGTCCATCAGGAGCATTCCCTTCGATTTCTGGTATGGTTTGCTCATTGTAGATGGAGTTGTTCCCTTCACCGAACATTACCACCTCTTTGTGGTCCCATTCGAACTTCACGGTTTGATGCAATATAGAAGGCACTGCTCCAGCTATGTGGATCCAAGGCCTCCCCAACAACAGATTATAGGAAGCAGAGATATCCAATTACATGGAATTCAGCAGTGAATTCCACAGGACCGACCATGATAGTTAGGTCAATCTCCCCAATGGTGCTTCTCTGCGACCCATCGAACGCCTTTACCTTCATGTCACTCATCCTTATACTTCTTTCGTCAATTCCCATTCTTTTCATAGTGATGAACGGGCATATGTTCAGACCAGAACCTCCATCGATCAAGACTCTTCCTACGAACCAATCCTTGCATTTGACAATAACGTGCAAAGCTTTGTTGTGAGTCAATACCTCAGGTGGTAGCTCATCTTTATGAAAAGCAATTCGGTTGGCCTCCATGACTTGTCCAACCATGCTAGCTAGGTCTTCAACTGATGTGTCCACCGGAACTTGTTCTTCGTCCAACACCTTCATTAGAGCATTTCGGTGGCTCTCCGACTTGAGAGGTAAGGCCAAAACAGAGATTTGAGCTGGAGTTTTGCCGAAGTCTTCAATCACGGAGTATTTTTTTCCTTGTACCTTCTTCCACAACCCTTTTGACTCCTCCTCGCTGATGCCTTGTCTATCTTGAACAAGATGCTCGGGAGTGTAAATCCTCCCACTCATAGTCATCCCTTGTGCAACAACAATCTCAACTATAGACTTGTTTTTCTTCTCCATTTCATAATCCCATGGTATCGCCTTGTCGCTGTATGGGGGAACCACATCGACATAGAATTTGGGAGCCACTTCTACCTCAATGGGCTCTGGTGCTGTAGCGGCTTGAGCAACTGAAGCGATCGCTGGTACATTTTCCATTGCCTTAACAATGGTCCCTTCCAAGTTGCATTCCTCATCCAACTCGATCAGGTTCACCCTATTGTCTCCATGATTAGGCAGAGGGTTGTTGTGCACGTTCGGAGTCTTCAAGTGTATCACCTTTTGGTCGATCAATTCTTGTATCTTGTCTCTCAAGGCGTAGCACTTTTCAGTGTTGTGACCAGGACCCTAGAGTTATAGGCACAGGTTTTGGTTTGACCAAAATAGGGTGTCATCCTATCAGGGATTTTGAATGGCACGGGTTGTATATGGTCGGCTGCTTTGAGTCTCTCGAACAACTGAGTGCGAGATTCAGCCAATGGGGTGTAGTTTCTTTTGGGTCTTGGGTTGTTATTGGCGTGAGGCCTTGGTGAGTATGTATTGGTGTTTTGGTAATTAGGACTTTGTGGATATATTGGTCTTTGTGGTGGTGGGTTTTGGTACATGGGCTGAGTGTTATAGACTAGGTAGGTGGATGAGGGTGGTATGTAAGAGTAGGATGGAGGAGGTGTTTGGTAATAGTGGTTATGGGTAGGAGAATGATCCAGTGGTGTGGCCACGAAGGAGACATCGTCTTTCTTCTTTTATGATGTGGTAGTGCTGCTAGCTTGTAGGGCTTTGTTAGTGGCTTATAATGCAGCCAAACTAACAATCCCTCAATTCTTCAGTTCATCTTCAACCATATCCCCAATCTTGATCAAGTCTCCAAACTTCTTGTCATGCAGGTTCAGCATCTTGTCAAAGTAGACATCTTCTTTTATGCGGATGAAGGTGGCCACTATCTCAGCATCTTCAATGGGAGGTTGGACCTTGGCAGCTTCAGCCCTCGACCTAGTTGCAAATTCTCTAAAGGTCGACGAAGTCTCCAGCCATTGCATCCCAGCTCATCCATTTCTTTGTTTGTTGCTTAGAGTACCACACTAATGCCTCTCCAGTCAGACTGCGATTGAACAGCTACATGCGGATCTTTTCGTCATGTCCAACTTCAATTAACTTGTCACAGTAAGATCTTAAATAAGCCATTGGGTCTCCACTGTCGTCGAACATGTTGAACTTGGGTGTCTTATAACCTTCGGGCAGCTTCAAGTCAGGATATAAGCAAAGGTCCTCATAAGCTTGCCCTCGGGTTCCTTTGGCGTGTTGGAATTGCTTGAACTTTTCTACCAGCCATTGGACTTGCTCCTTGGTGTTGTCTGGGTCTTCCTTGGTCCATGCATACATTTTAGTCCTGTTTTGCTCTTAGGTAGGGTAAGGAATGTCTTTTTCAGGGTTTAGTGGATCTTTGCCGTGAGGGCGGGTAGTTTTGTTTGGTTCAACGATCTCATCAGTACTGGCGAGAGGGATCCTATTCTCTAACTCGAACAGCCTCTGTTCATCCTTGGCATAATCTTCGTAAGCAACCACACCTTCCTTCTCAGGAGTTCTATTTCAAACTTTGTCAAACTCAGCCATGATATTTCGTCTCGTCCTTGTCCTTGTAGGTAACAGGGGAGGCATTGGGATTGATCTTCTGGATCTCAACCAGTATTGCGGCGCGGCCAAAATGAACAAACCCAAACCATCAGGGACTTGGGGACTGATATATCAAAAACAAAGAAAGAGAATGTGAGTATACCTTAGTTTAAATAAAATCGTCCTATCATGCTTGGGACCTCTTTTGTGCCAGAGGTAGGCCTATCGAAGATTCGAAGTAACGTTTGCACCAAACACATCATTTTATTTGCATAAGCATAATCATCACCAGTCTAAAACCCAAAAAATGACGAAGTTTTATTTGATTTGCTCGGCTTTATTACAACTACTAATTTAAGACGACTACTCAATTAAAACAAAAACAACGACAAAGGGACAAGACGACTCAACTCGATACGATCAGACTAAGTGCCAAGCAAAGATACTCCAGATCAAGCATCAGTTCAAGCGTCTTCTTTTTCCTTCTTCTCTTTGGCTTCTTCCTTGGGCTTGTAAACTAGGTTCATGGGTAGAGGATCAGCAAATGTCTCCATTAGGTCTTTCCCAGCTTCCATCTCACCTAGATCTTTCGTGAAGAACTCGCAGATTTCTATTCCCTTTGCTTCTTTCTTCTCCAGAGGTACTGACTTAAAATACTCTCTCCATCCTTTTAGCAAATCTTGTAAATTTCCAGCAGCTTGCCTTGGAGTCATGACCTTTTCGGTCCAATACTTGAGTTCATCCCCTTTAATCGTATCCTTATATTGCCTCCTCATTTCCCTTTCTTGCGTGACCCTTAATTCTTTCTTTCCTAGATCAAACTCGTGTTTCAACTTCTTGTACTTTTCAGTAGTACTCGAAGCTTTGGTTTTCCTTTTCAGTGTAGTCTTGGATCGGAATCTCACCTTATCTTCACAGAGCAATTGAGGATAGGCTAGAGTGGCTGTGGGGTTCACCCTACTGTCTCAACCTCGACAAAACTGCATAGTGAGCCTCTTCTCCCACATTGTCAATATAGTGCCAACCATTTGATTTTCGATGTCTTTTATGTCAATATGGAAACTTCTCGGAGGATCCTTAGAGGAACATAGTGATGAGTTCCTCGGAATCCAATCAATATCAAGAAAGTGATGTCTTGACCTTGTATGGAAACCACGAAGCCAACACAATTCTCAATCACCCATTGCACCTCTTGCAATTCCTCGAGCTTGGCGTGCCACCCTTCCATGTTTGCAGGGTATTCTCATGCAACTGTTCCAGCCATGCGGGTGCTATGTGAGCGGATCCCTTCTTTCCAAGATGGTTTTGGTGCTACCGGACTGACGGGGACGCTTGAAGGCACCTTTGCGTAACCCCGCTACTACTCTTCCAAACCTTATGTCGTTCTTGCCTCCTTTCTCAGGGAAAACCATGCTTTCCAGAAAAGCAACAATGAAAGCATTCGATTCAGTCCATTCCCAATCTTGAATTTTCCATGCTCCAGTCCAATCATGCCTAAGCGTTGGATCTCCAAATCTAGAATGCAAGTACTCCAATGTGACTTTCCCATCATGCACTCCCTCGACATATGGATCATAAGGAGCTCCCAGCGGTTCAATGAACTCCTTAGGGTCCACGTCTCAGGAATAAATCATGGTCTCGGGTCCAGGCTCTAACCCTGCTAGTCCTTCAAATTCTTCTAACATTGGTGCCAACTCAAAACAATTGAAATGGAATACAGCCCTTTTGTAGTCCCAGAAATGCGTAGCATCTTCAACCAAACCAACCATAGCAGTGTAGGCTTTGAGAGCCACCAATTATCCCAACATCTTCTGAACATGAGCCTTGCTGACAATGGCCAAATCTTCCCACTAGAGTCTGATCAAATGAGGAGGTCGGGAAACGACCTCAAATTGGAGAGTACCTTTTGCAACCATAGTCTGAAAACAAAAACAAGAAATGGTAAAGACCAAAACATTCTAATAGTTTTTATCATGCTTAAACAGACGATCAATATTTCATGCAAACGTTTCTTCGAATCAATGTAGAGATGCAATTTGTCATTTTTGGGTTGGAAACCTTTTTGACATTTTGACGTAGGTTTACTAATGGACTATTACGTGCCAAGGACACATAGCCTTCCTAGGTTTGTCATTATGCAAAGAAAATAAATACACATTTTGTTGCCAATTATTCCCCAAGATTTGAAAATCAGTACATGATAACTTTCGAAAAAGTAAAATAAAAAAGAAAAAATGAAAATGACTAGGCAGCATGCTCCTTCTCCGGCCTGGCTCTCTTTACCTCTCGTGTAATATCCTATACTTCTTCCATAGCTTTGGTTAAGTATCCCTTAGCTGTTGCCAAGTGTAGGATGTCTATCTCTGCACACTCTGAATTCCATTGCTCAAGTTTTGTCTCCAACGCTTCTATCTTTTCTTCTAGCTCTAATGTACGTTTTTTCCACACTTCGATCTCTTCTTTGTTATCCTTATCCATTTTGACAGCTTTAAGCATGAATTCTCGGTATCGAATTTGAGCTTCCGCCTCGCGATCTCTTATGTCATTCCCTCGACTTGGCCCTACTACAACATTTCCCTTTATACTAGAGCGTAACCAGCTTTTGTAGTTTGAATCGCATCCAGCGTTGTATCTATCGGGCGCTAGTGATGCTTCTCCCATGACTTGTCTTCCTACCCAGGATTTTCTAATGCTGTTGACCCTCGGAACAACATCTCCAGTACACTGATAGTCTTTCGTGTCTGGTATCAATGGCATGATTTGCTTCCTTCGTGCTTGCCTCATCTCTCTTAATGGTTGGTAAGGTTGAAGACCTCTTAATCCCATAAGTATCACAAAGGATGCCTTCTCAGAGCTAATGATGAAATCTGATGAAGGAAACCAAGTGAACATCCACTGAATTTAATCCTCTGTTATGCTTTCAAATAATATTACCCATTTTTCCGCGTTGCTTGGCTGCCTAAATTTTTGAACCCCATATCGCTCTCCAACCAAATAGTTGGCACCAGTTGGTTTGGACAGTCCTTGTACTCCGCTTGCTTTCCTCAAATGTTCCTTGAACCATGCTTGTAGTAGAAGATTACACCCTTGGAAGTATTTTGCTCCACTTTTGCAACAACCTAAAGCCCGATAAATGTCTGCTACTATCATGGGAACTATGGTATTATGAAAACCATCAATTCCATTGAACACTGCATCGGCAACCATGACAAGCCTTGAACATATGTCGTGACTTGAACTCTCGGGGAACACCATCACTCCCAAGAAACAAGTAGCAAATGCGAATGGTCTAACTCTCCTCCAATCAGTGTAGGACTCGAACTCTTTCTTATGGTTGTCAAACGTACTCAAATGCCCAAACCGAGTGTAGAAGTAGGAAAATGGTATCTTCTTTTGTTGTAAAAATTCCACATTCACACTCGCTACCATCCCTAACCTTTTACGAAACTCCTCAGCTATGGGGACGCTAAGTGCTAGTATGCGACCCCCTTGCCAACGATGTTTGTCTAACCCCGAGTATGACACAAACCCCCATATTTCCTCCAATAGAGGTGTTAATTCAACATCCCCAAATCTAAACACATTCAATTCTTCATCCCAAAATGACACTGATGCTTCAATCATTTCTCTACACGGTTCCATTTCTAATAGTGAAACCAAATGGCCCAAGTGTTGACGTACTTCGGTTTGCTCTCTCAGTGACAAGTTATTCCACCAGCTAGTTAACAAAGAAGGTGCGCACATAGTCATTCCAAAACGGTGAAATTTTTTACTCATTGTGACCTAAAAAGAAAAATGAAGGATTAAAACCCCATCCCTTTTTTAGAATAATTGGACTAATCAAAATGCATTTTTATTCTCGTCTCACTTTTTTTTTCTCTTTTCTTTTCTTTTCTCTTTAATGCACATAAGCATGTCCAAACGTCTCCTTGGGGTTAAAAACCCATTTAAGTAGTTTGAACAAGTTGAAGACTAGCCGGCTCACGGGGAGTCCTCCCAACGGCATGATGCATGCTCGTTACATTCAAAGAGTGGTGTAATTCTAGACAAAATTTTCAAAGGCGACGGGCAAGGAGTGGGGTCATTTGAAATTGTTGGTTGTACCACGGACCAACTATATTCCAAAATGTCCCTCCTAAAACATGTTTTGGTGGTGAAGCAAACGTGGGATCCACGTAATCGCCGTGTGTGTGTAAGGTGTCGTTTCCCAGGAGTGGGGGAGTATGAGTTAAATATACAAAATATTACGTCAAATATCAAATTCAACACGAACAAATAACTGAAATAAGAAGAAAAAACAAAAAGGAAACCAAGTTAGTACGATAATAATAATATGAATAGCAAGATGATAATTAAATAAATCCCAAAAGTAAAGACTCGTTGTGGTTAGGACTTTGAGTATCCCCAGCGGAGTCGCCATTCTGTCATACCCGATTTTGGACTCAACTAGAGGCGACTCGGGTTTCGAATTTGACTGGGTAACTCGTTTGAGTTTAAACAAGGAGTCGCCACCTAATATACTCTTCTAAGGTGTATTAGGCCACCTAAGTGTCTAAGGTCAAGTTTAGCAGTCGCACTAGTCTATTTCTGAGATTCGAAAGGGTAAGAAGTCCAAATTACTCGGGGAAGGAGGTGTTAGGCACTCCCCCGAGTCCCATGAAAGGTGCTTCCCATCCGAGTCTATATTTTGGGATAAAAATGGTGAATATTATCATAAATACTAACTTGGGAGGTTAATCCAGCATTTGGTTCAAGAAAATAACATGTCTACGCAATTTAATTCACACGCGTACAAGTAGATTTTAAAGACGACCTATATTCAAGCCTAGTCGTATTTTGGCCTCTAATACGAATGCCTAATCGTAGATATAGTTTAAATATGCAAAAGTGTTCAATTTCAACCTATTGGTGCAATTCTAGCATTTAAAACAATGTTCCGTAAATAGGCAGTTTTGTAAATTAATTTCAGATTTGTACCAAAAATAAATGGGTGTTGTTTTTAAAATGAAATGTTGGCCATTTAGGGTCGGTGTGACTCGTCATTAATTGTCAAGCTCTAACCTTAATGGTCTTTTTATTTAGGAGTCAGTTTTTGAAGATATATAGGCGAAGATTAGTGTATGGGAGTAGAGTGGTTGAAATATAATTTATTACACATAAAAGGCCATTTTTGAAAAACTTTTGAGCCTGGATCACTTGTGAAAAAGGGGGGCACTTTCGACTTTATGAAAGATGGTCTGATTTTAACATGTTTTGCACAGAATAGCCCCTGTTTCAAATGGAATTTCAGTTTTAATCAGAAAAATAGTCATGCTTTCGAATTTCGAACTTGAAACCTGTATGAAATACTTAACGAAGCGATATTGAATGCTTCAAACAATCTGTGTGACTTTTCTTTTCACTTATGCATATATTGAACTGGTTTTAAGCACATTAAAGCCTACAATGATGCAACACATAAAGCAAGGGTTAGGAGAGGGCCCTGGGTAGCCAATACACAACCAAAAGGCTGTGTTCCTGTCTTGACAAATTACAAACAGGGGTTCCTAACAAATTTACACAACAGTGGACAGTTTCTAAAGGGAAAAAGCACAGAAAAAGGGTCGAGATTAGAAGGATATCCTATTTTGGCTAAGCTTAAGCAGAATTAGCATCTCAGCAGTACTTAAGCAGATGCTGCATAGTGCAGTTAACAGGTTCCTTAAAGGAATCAGATCCCTGTGACTTAAAACAAAACTGGTATGACCTGTTAGGGTCATCCAGAGCTGCATTTGTAACGTTTAGTGGGGCCAAAGGGAAGCCATTACAACTACAATAACAAGCACAACAATATAGGGGACAAATTTCAAAGAGGGGATGCAGAATAATCCCAGATTACAAATACATAGAATCATCTATCAAGTCAAGTGTGATGAGCATGCTATAGGTTGAGGAAACTCAGATAAGCAAAGACATATGATCAGGGAACAAATAAGGAAAAAAAAGGATAAGGGGAAGTAGGCTTAAGTAGATAATATCATAGGTTTAGAAACGAAGTTTATACCTTGTAAAAGGATTAAACAGGCAGAATATAAACAGGAGAATGTAGCCAGGAGAACTTTGCAACAGTGAGGTGAAAGACCCTCTGTTTCCCAGTAAAGAGAGCAAGAATTTTTGCCCAGAAAAGAGAGAGAGAGAGAGAGAGATGTTTGCAATAGTACCCTATTTTTTTTTATGTTTTTATCTGCAAGAACTCCCGTTTAGTGAATGAGAAAGCTAGTGTTTATATAGGTGAGAGGTGGGAATTATAATTCAAACGGTTAAAAGTTTAGAATAGCAAGAAAATATTGTTTCCCCAAAGTAAAAGGATCCACTTTTGTACTCCTTCCTATTATAAATCAGCCAATCCCTAAAATTAAGGTAAATCAAACCTCCTAACAAGTACAGTCCCTCCTCTTCGACAAATAACTCATCCAGATTCAAGAATCCACATACAAAAGTGTTTTAAATCTAATTAAGCTCGAAAAATTCCTTGATTGGCTTAATAACCTCTAACTGATATTATATCAATCATAGGAATTAACTTCCATTCCAGTTTTAAGTCAAGGATTCCCATTCAATCACTTTTATTTAAAAAAAGAACTCCTAACTAAATCAGATTATCACTTCAATTTTAAATGTATAATCACGCAGATCATGCATCCTGACAGAACATTAGATCAAAGATGAGCACATTTAACTTAAAAGGTCAGGGGTTTCGAACTTTACATGTGAACAGAGGCAATTCAAGATTATAATCACTATCATACTAAACTTAGGCATACGAGAAATCAATTTCATGTTTGAACAAATGAAACAGACAATACTTAGCAAATTTTCATGAATATCCACTTTAACTAGTCAATTAGGCTAAAACATTGAAAGAATAGGGAAAACCCAGGCTTAACATCACATAGGAATAACGAGAAGAACAAGTTAGGGATTACCCGTTTAGGATTCGAGTCGTGTCAGCTTTGACCTATTTTTGGTCGCATAAACATGAGGGTTTTCCCCTCCACTAGGTCGTATCGTTCAGTTCTTATCAAGTTTCTGCCGGAGCTCCGATGACATTGATGGAAATCGATGAGAGGTCTATTTCAACTCTCATCAAACAGTAACATACCCATAGGGGTTTTGTAGTGGAGAGTGAGAGGATCATTGTGGTGCGATTTGTTTTCGATTTCGCCGGTGGAATCGACCGGAAACCGCCATAGACAGCGGTGATTAGGTTTTCGCCATGAGAGTGAGAGAAGGTATCGTGCAGCTGAGTGTGTTAGAGGGAAATGAGTCAAATGTAGGGTTTTGGGGGTGTGTAGTTAAAATAGGAAACTTAGACATTAGCCGTCGGATCATCCACGTGGACGATCAAGATCGATCCGCGTAGACGTGACGTGTATAAAAATATGGGTGATGTGTAAAAATAGGTGTGATGATGTGTAAAATGTGAGGTGTGCTGTATATATATGTATTTACGTATATATATAATGTATATGTAGCGTATATTAGGCATGATTTAATGTAAAATATGTATAAAAATTGTATAAAATGAGTATGAAATCCCAAGAAAATTATGGAATTAATTTTGAAATATTAAAATGGCTATGAAGCGTATAAAAGTGTATTTTGGGATTTTAGAACGAATTGGGTAATTTTATCAAAAATAAGGGTAATTGTAGAAAATTATAAAAATGGCTACGGTTTGAGATGATACCTTTGAAAATGGCCTCGATTGTCAGGCTATTATGAGAAGATAATTTGAAAGAAATGGACGGGGCAAGAGTAAATGCACAATCGTGTGTGAAATTTGAAGACTATAGATTTTTAAAAATAGGAGGGACAAAATTAGGTGTCAACAGCTGCCCCTCTTTGCCCGGGGATGATGAAAGAGTCTTCGGGCCCGGGGATGATGAAAGAGTCTTCGGGCAAAGATGTTGACAGTGCGGCTAATTTTGTAATGACTCTAGAGGAGTGCTTATGACTTAAGAGAATGTGGGGCGTCAGGTTGAAATGTTTGCTTTGCTTGGGATGTATGTCCTGCAATGGAGATGCCTGCAACATAACGTATATGTAAAACATATCTTCCCGTCGGGCTGGATTGTCTTTCCAAGATTCTTGCCGTATGTGGTTGTGTCTGCTATGCCATGATTGTGTGCCCCCTTGCTGTCACATGTTAGATTCGACGTCGGGTTGTGTGCCCTGCGTCGGTGCGTAAGGCCGTGTACCCTCCACAAAGAAACAAAATGATAAATCGGTTTCGGGCTGTGTACCCTCAACCGATGCTTCGGGCTGTGCACCTTCAACTAATTTAAAATGCAAATCGATATCGGGCTGTGTACGCTCATTCGACGCTTCGGGCTGTGTACCCTCGACTAATGTAAATGAAAAATCGATATCGGGCTGTGCACCCTCAATCGACGCTTCGGGTTGTGTAACCTCAACTAATTTAAAATGCAAATCGATATCGGGCTGTGTACCCTCAATCGACGCTTCGGGCTGTGTACACTCAGCTAGTGTAAATGAAAAATCGATATTGGGTTGTGTACCCTCAACCGACGCTTCGGGCTCTGTACCCTCGGCTAATTTAAAATGCAAATCGATATCGGGTTGTGTACCCTCAACCGATGCTTTGGGCTGTGTACCCTCGGCTCAATAGAAATGCAAATCGATATCGGGTTGTGTACCCTAAACCGATGCTTTGGGCTGTGTACCCTCAGCTAATGTAAATGACAAATCGATATCGGGCTGTGTACCCTCAACCGATGCTTCAGGCTGTGTACCCTCGGCTAAATTGAAATGCAAATCGATATCGGGCTGTGTACCCTCAACCGACGCTTTGGGCTGTGTACCCTCGACTAAATTGAAATGCAAATCGATATCGGGCTGTGTACCTTCAACCGACGCTTTGGGCTGTGTACCCTCAGCTAAATTGAAATGCAAATCGATATCGGGCTGTTTACCCTCAACCGACGCTTTGGACTGTTTACCCTCAACTAAATTGAAATTCAAATTGATATCGGGCTGTGTACCCTCGACCAACGCTTCGGGCTGTGTACCCTCGGCTAATTTAAAATGCAAATCGATATCGGGCTGTGTACCCTCAACCGACGATTTAGATGTGTACCCTCAGCTAATTTTAAATGATAAACCTTACATTAAAAGGTATCTGTCGTGTATTGCCGAGTTACGTATCTTTTGTGCCTGCATCAAAAGAAAGATTAGTGAATTGTGCGGGGTGTTTTGGTTTGTGCATTTTTGGCTTGTTTCGCGCTCGCTGTCCACGAGTGCCGGGGTCTTGACCGAACTGTTAGGGATATGTATGAAATAGTAAATAATGCAAACTTTGAAAAACTTTTATAAGAAAGAAATGAAATTAAATGTTTTGTCCCATTGAGTCACGAGTCGCGTTGTGTAAAGCTAGAATTGTCGTTCTTCATGCTGTTCCAAACCCCATCAAGTGAACTTTGAGGGCAACCTCAAAATTCTGCCCCAGTTAGTATTCGAAATTTTTTAGAGATCCTCAAAAATTTCTGCCCTAGTGTCAGCTATGTTTGTCCTTTAGGAATTTTTTTAGAATTCCTCAAAAATTCTGCCCCAGTGTTTGCTTTATAGGAAAATGAAATTTTCGTATTCATGCGATCGAACCTTGAATAGGTTGCCTACGTATCCCACTTAGGGAATAAGTCGTGACGTAGTTCAGATTACATAATGTATTGCAGAATGGGGAAATCACTAATCAGTACAAGCTCCTATACATAGTATCTTTTGACAGCGTCTAAGTTGATTGGTTTTGGCCAAACTTCTCCGTCTATTTCTGCCAGTATCAATGCTCCTCCATTCAGAACTTGGTGAACCATGTACGACCCTTGCCAATTTGGTGCAAACTTGCCCTATGCTTCTTCTTGATTTGGAAATATCTTCTTCAGTACTAATTGCCCAGGTTCGAAGAATCTTTCTCGAACTTTCTTGCTAAATGCCTTAGCAATTCTTTTCTGATATAACTGCCCATGACATATTGCATTCAGTCTCTTGCCATCGATGATGGTCAATTGCTCTATTCTTCCTTCGACCCATTCAGCATCTTTCAACTGTGTTTCTTGGATGATTCTCAAAGAGGGTATCTCGACCTCCGCGGGTATCACTGCTTTAGTGCCACACACCAGCAAGTAAGGAGTAGCCCCAGTTGATGTTCTCATTGTGGTCCCTAACAGAGTAAAAGGCAGGTTCTTGTGCCATTGCTTTGAATTGTCTGTCATCTTGCGTAATATCCTCTTGATGTTCTTATTGGCCGCCTCGATCGCACTATTCATTTGAGGTCTGTATGTAGTGGAATTGTGATGCTTGATCTTCAAAACCTCACAGGTTGCTTTGATTAGGTCACTGTATAGGTTGGACCCATTATCAGTGATGATGGATTCAGGGATGCCAAATTGGAAGATCATCTTATCACGGACAAAGTTTGACACCACTTTCTTCGTTACTGATTTGTACGATGCAGCTTCCACCCATTTGGTAAAATAATCAATGGCCAGTAATATGAAACGATGCCCATTGGAAGTGGCTGGCTTGATAGGTCCTATGACGTCCATTCCCCAGGCAGCAAAAGGCTAAGGCGGTCTCATAATGTTCAATTCATTGGGAGGCACTCGAATCATATCTCTGTGGACTTGGCATTGATGGCATTTCTTCTCATGCTTTATGCAATCATGCTCCATTGTCATCCAAAAATAACTAGCCCTGAAAATCTTCTTTGCGAGTACGAAACCGTTCATGTGTGGGCCACACGTTCCAGAGTGTATCTCTTCCAACAATTTAGCAGCTTCTTTTGCGTCCACACATCTCAACAACCCTAGATCGGGTGTCCTTTTGTATAAAACTTCTCTGTTCAGAAAGAAACCATTTGCTAACCTCCTCAGTATCTTCTTTTTGAGACTTGTTACATTCTTTGGGTAATTTCCATCTTTGAGAAGCCTTTTGATGTCGTAGAACAAAGGCTGTCCGTCTGATTCTTTTTCTACGTGGTAACAGTATGCTAGCTGCTTCCTCATTGTCACGGGTATTGGGTCAATGTAGTTCTTGTCAGGATGCTTAATCATAGAGGATATGGTAGCCAAAGCATCCGCGAACTCATTTTGCAGTCTAGGTACGTGCTGGAACTCTATCTTGGTGAATCTTTGCTTCAACTCCTTTATGCATTCCAAGTATGGGAGAATCTTGGAGTTCTTCGCTGTCCATTCTTCTCGGACTTGGTGAATCAGTAAGTCAGAATCCCCAATAGCTAACAGCTCTTGTATGTTCATGTCTACTACCAATCTAAGCCTCAGGATGCAGGCTTCATACTCCGCCATATTGTTGGTGCAAGGAAATCTTAGTTTGGCCATGACAGGATAGTGTTGTCAAGTCTCCAAAACCAATACCGCTCCAATGCCGACTCTTTTGAAATTTACCGCTCCATCGAAGAATAGCCTCCAACCATCATATTTTTCGGTGAAGTCTTCCCCTACGAACATAACTTCCTCATCGGGGAAGTAGGTGTGTAAAGGTTCATAGTCATCTCCCACTGGATTCTCGGCCATATGATCAGCCAAGGCTTGAGCTTTCACTGCCTTTTGGGTGACGAAAGTGATGTCAAATTCACTGGGCAGTATTTGCCATTTAGCTAGCTTTTCGGTAGGCATTGGTTTTTGGAAGATGTATTTGAGAGGATCCATCCTCGATATCAGCAGTGTTGAGTAAGATGTCAGGTAATGTCTCAACTTCTGTGCTATCCAAGTCAGCGCGCAGCACGTGCGCTCCAGCAATGTGTACTTGGCCTCGTAAGGAGTAAACTTCTTGCTTAGATAGTATATTGCCTGGTCCTTCCTTCCAGTTGAATCATGTTGTCCCAATACACAACCGAAGGCCGAATCTACTACGAACAGGTACAAGATCAAAGGTCGCCCAGGCTCAGGTGGGACCAGTACAGGCGGGTAAGACAAGTACTCCTTTATCCGATCAAATGCTTTTTGGCAATCTTCTATCCACTCGATCACTGCGTCTTTCTTTAACAACTTGATGATTGGCTCATAGATGACAGTGGATTGTGCTATTAGACGGCTAATGTAATTGAGCCTTCCCAGGAAGCTCACAACCTCTTTCTTGCTTTTTGGCGGTGGCAATTCTTTGGTGGCTTTGATCTTGGACGGATCCAGCTCCATACCCCTTCTATTGATGATGAAACCCAAGAGCTTCCCTGCCGGAACACCAAAAGCACATTTAGCTGGATTCAGCTTCAGATTATATTTCCGCAAGCGATTGAAGAACTTGTGCAAGTTGCCAAGGTGCTCCGAGCTTTTCTTTGATTTGATGATCATGTCGTCCACATAGACTTCAATCTCTTTGTGCATCAGGTCATGGAACATAGTTGTCATTGCCCTCATGTAAGTTGCCCCAGCATTCTTTAACCCAAACGGCATAACTTTGTAGCAATAAGTCCCCCAAGATGTAGTGATAGCTGTCTTCACGACATCCTTCTCATCCATGAGAACTTGATGGTAACCAGCGAAACAGTCCATGAAGGATTGCAGCTCATGTTTCGCGCAATTATCAATCAGGATGTGTATGTTTGGCAGAGGAAAATCATCCTTCGGGCTTGCTCTATTCAGATCTCTATAATCCACGAAAACTCGGAGTTTCCGATCTTTCTTCGACACTGATACAATGTTTCCACAATGGGATCATTAGTTTGAATGCTGAAAAAGTGAAATATTGCAAAATTAAAAGATTAAAGCAAAAGTTAAACGGGAAACAGTGCGATATTTTATTTATGAATCCTTTCAAAACAAAGTTTGTAGGGAGACATGTGCAACAAAGAAGAAAAATGCAAATTCCATGACTCAAATCCGAGTTTTATTTTGTAAAACAAAAAATAAATTTTATCCCTTCAGCTCTACCAAGTTCCACGGTAAGCTCGTGTAACGACCCAACTTAGGGTTGCGACGGATGACCAACACTAAGTGTCGATCATCACTAATCCTGCTGATAATTTGATAACCATGAGTATAACTGATAAACGGAATAAGCATAAACCTAGCTGATAAAAATTATGCAATGCGAAAAGCTGACAAGGCTAACATAAGCTGACATACATAACATACTGACATAACCACACAGGGACATATCTACAGGCCTCTAAGAGTGCTGAACTGAATATATAAAGGACGAGACAAGGAAAACTTGTTGCTCCCAACGCACACGCAAGTATACGTGGTCGATAAGTAATAAAGTGATAAATCGAGTATCGTTCCCACGAGGACTATGCAGACTAATACTTAACAAACAATTTCTAAACAAACTATTCAGGGATCTTTTTCTTTGATGGTGAGAATTTTAGTAACTAAAAAGCAGTAATTAAAATGCTGGAAGTGTAGTCAAACAATGGTGCAAACTTTGGTTGTTAACAATATTAAGAGGACGGTCCAGGGTCAGAGTTACGAACAATCCAGTTGAGTTTTCCAATTGATTCCACTTCTTAAATCCCAGGTTACTAACTGACAGAGTAAATGTAACTGTGAAAACCTTTCAGTTCTTCCCAGTCTATGCAGGCTACTTCAATCCCTATATGTCTATGGGTTGAATCACATGCACGCATTAACGAATTCTGTAATGAGTTAAACTAGGCGAGCAAGTATATGTCTATCCTACTCACAAATTGGTTCCCCGATGCCCGGGTTCACAAACTAGTTTTATTCTTTCTTATTACGTAATTAAATTCCCTCTTTCGAGTTCAATCTAAAAACCATAGATAATGCATAATTATCGAGCTCTAATAATTATACAAGTGAAATCAAGAAAGAATAAGCAACCCGTTATGAGATTCAATTAATGGGAATCAATCTACAAACAATCAACTTTCATGTAATACTCTAACCCTAGAACGTAAGATTTAGCCACGCATATTCAAATTCACAAGGCAAAGATTTAATGAAATAATGATGTAAAAGATGTAATAGAAGAAAGATTAGGAATAAACCCTTGTTCAATGAAGTATGGTGCTCTCAAATTGCTCCAAAGTAAGAACTCCTATCAAAAACTAAGTAAAATAGTATTTATAAGGTTTACAAAGGCCTGGTAATAAGTTAGACCTAAGCCTAGACGAAATAGGAAGTAAAAATCCGCTCCAGGGGCGCTATAACGGGCACCCCGCTCCCACGATCGCGTTGAAACAACCAGAAGACGTCGAAACTTGCACGCCTTTGGGGCGCGCTGCATGGGAAACTGCACCAGGCACTGGGCGCTATAAGTGGCGCGCCACGTGCCCCAAAGCGCCAGGGAAAATCCAGCTCTTCCTTGCTCCGCAACTCGCCTCGTGTCGTGCCCTCGTGTGCTCAATCCAATCTTCAATCAATTTCCAATCATTCCTTGCTCAATCACGCTCCTAAAAGCTCCAAATGCACTGCGTAACAACCTACACACGCACGACATCAAATTAGTGCAAAACTACATTCATAAACTATAAAACGAGCGAATAACAAGCTCAAACATGCGGAAATATTAAGGAAACGTTGGCATAAAATGCCAAACATACCACCCCACACTTGAACCCTTGCTCACCCTCGAGCAAGTCACAACTAACTCCCCAACCTAGGTAAAACAGGTCTGCCTATGACTATGGTTGATACCGATCATTGAACCAATGCACACATGACTACTATGGATCCACAAACATGCCAACAATTTACCAAACTCAAAAATATGAGAACAACCACCCCAAAATAGCTCAAATGCACAAACTCAACTTATTGCAACCATGCTCCGACAAAATCACACCTATCTACTCAACCAAGAAGCCATCAACTTCACCTATTTCATGCAAACCATGTGCCCTCACCAATATGAAGCAAAAGAATGTCCCCCAAAGATCACACACAACAATAAATATCATGAATAGAACGGGGACAATAACAAACGAATTCACTCACTCTCATGAAAGTCTCACATGTAACACACAATGTACCATAGGCTTGCCCGTAGTGTAGGACTCCACTAATGTAAGCTCACTCCAATCGGGACTAACTAGGACTTTAAAAAGGTCGTAATGTAGGCTAAGGGGCGGGTAGGATACATATGGTAATAGTGACTACATTCCTAAGCACTTTAATACATCACAACTATTTCAAACACAATTCTCATCAAAGCCACCCAATCAACACTTCCACACACACCTTCTAAACAAGTACCATTTTTCTTTTAAGCACACACTAGCAAGGAATGGATATTCTTTTCTTTTCTCTTTATTTCTTTTTCCACAATTTTTTTCTTTTCTTTTCAACTTTGCTCTTTTTTTTCTCTTTTCCAATTTCATTATTTTCCAACCTTGCCAATGCTCATAAACAACTACTACACAATTCATTCAAGTATTCCTTTTCATTAGATCCACTCAAAAACCTCCCAATATCCAACCACAACTCCAAAATACTATCACAATATCAACTAAAGTGCTTAAGGAGTAAAGGGCCAAAAGAGAACAATTTAGAACAAGTGGGTAGGCTCGGGGTGTGGGTGCCAACAAAAAGGGTCAAAGAAATCACAACAATTAAGTCCAAGGTGTATATGTAAGGGTAGGCAAATCAAAAGAAAGCCTTGTATCATTTCCCAACTAGAGCAAACCTAAGATTTCGCTTTGCACACACACGGGGCAAGTTCTAGACACCAATATGCAAGCATGGAGCAAACAAGAATATGCCACACACACACATTGCACATGGTCCACACAAAAAGGCTCCATCAACAACTCTCAATCAAGCATTTAGAGTACAACTTGTGGAAAATTAAGCACTAATGCACAAAGGTTCATAACAAGTCAAGCAAGTGGACTCAAGCATCTCAAGGAGGTTATTCCATTTTTTTTTTCCTAGGCATGCATCATAATTTAAAACCCAAGGACACCATAAATAGCACATGCAATCAATTCAAGTCCACCGGTATCAAACAAATCAAAGACACCTAGCATTTTACCTATTTCTTTCATCTAGGGCCATCTATACTAACTATTCTAATCCTAAAAATAAAAAACTACCCAGTTCAAAGGTCTCCCCGTGGAAAAGAACCGAGGCCATAAGAAAAACTACGGGGCGGATGACATGTACCACTAATAAAACTAAAAGGAAAATCTTTTTGGAATTTTTTCATTGGTTTTCTAATTTTTTTTTTTCATATATTAAAGCAAGAAACAAATCAAAATAAAGTCAAGTGACAAAAGAAAATCCTACGGTACATGCATCCCTAACCTCAAAAATAGATAAAGGGCAGTACCCCACCCCACACTTAAACTAAGCAATGTCCTCAGTGCGACAAAGAAGTAAGTGCAAAAGTAAAGAAAACTGCCCTGAAATCCAGCTGACCAACACTGGGTAGTGCGCAGGAGTGCGGACCTAGTCCTCCTCCTCATCAGAGCCACCGCCCTCAGCATCAGTCTCCACAGCCTCACTGTCCGGATAACGATCAACAATCTCCGAATCAGTGTTCTCATCCTCCTCCGGAGGCATCTCTACTGCCCGAGTCATGCCCAGCAGGCGTCTCGAGGTATCCAGTAAAGGCACAGTGCGATCAATAGCTGTCATATCTACGCCCGACTGCCGGGCCATCTGCTCCATCATCAAATACTGTCGTGCAGACAAGTTGGCGTCTGTTTCCCGCCACTCGTCAGCCGTCAGTCTCACAGGTGCAGTAGTGGTCACACCCTTTACCGAGGCAATATCAAACGGCTTCCCGATGTCAGGGACAATGCGATCCCCGATCTCATCCACTGGGACTCCAGCCTGCTCCAAATAGCTGGTAAGGATGTTCCCAAAGTACAAGCGACTACATGAATCTAGCCCCCGTTGCTCCTTCATCACTCGCAACATGTAGTAGCCGATGTTGACCGACCTCCCGATCAGAAAGAAATATACCATGCACGCCCGAGTCTTGGTGACCTCAGAATAATGAGAAGATGGCAAGATGCGTGCATTTATAAATCTCATCCACACGCGAGCAAGTTTCAGAAACTGTGAGAAGAACATGTACTTGTGTCTTCCGGACACACTTCGCTGCCACTTATGAGTGGAGCTCTCACCACAGAGTGTATCCCGCAGAACCTTATAGTCAGGCTTTCTAATGAATTCTCTCAGCTCGTCATACTCAGGGTCCTCGACCCCCAAGAAGGCATTCAATGCCGTGTTGTCTAACTTCACCTTCACACCCCTCACCGTGACCATGTCATCCTCCTTCCATGCCTCATCCGGCTCCCAATTCGCGTAGAGTTCTTGCACTAAGTCAAGGTTGGCATGCCTCGGACTCTCAAATATCGAGTCCCAATGTAAAGCAAGTATCGCATCGGCCACCCCTCGAAATTTTTGCATCACCTTCCGTTTGTCAATTGCTTGCTCGGGGGTGTACCCCGTAAGCCTCACATTTTTATACCAAGTTTGGCACTCACCTTTCTTCATAGAAATGAGGCCATATCGTGTCTTTCCCCTGGGTCGTGGTATCGGCACCGCATCCTTAGGGATTCTAGCCTTGGCCTTTGCCTTTGGTTTGGCCTTGGGCTTGGCCGGTGCCTTGCCCTTTTGCTTGGTAGAAGAAGGCCCGGCTTGGAGTGCTCTCTGTGGGGCCGAGCCGGATGAAGAACTTGGTTTATGAGGTGTAGTCACCATGGTACCTACACAAACACAAAGATCAATGTGAGATGTCAAATTAAGCACCAAAAATTCAATTCAAGCTCAATTGGTAGGGTACCACCCCACACTTATCACACACTCTAGGTGTCAATCAACTCAACTCCATAGCACAAGCAACCCCACACTTAAACAAAACTAGCTTTGTACAAAAGATGCCACCTTTGTGGTTATCAAGATCAAGCTAGTGTGGGTGCATCATAGCCAATTTTTATGTGTGTGACACTTAATGTTCATAATAAGCCTAAGGATTGCATTGCTACTCAAGAATTCACAATGTTATACAATTTTCATGATTGAGGCTTTTTCACAAACACTTGGTGTGCACACTTTGAAACTATCAAGTTCAATGATTTTTGTAATGTGCTAACCCTCCCAAATTGTTGGGAGATCTCTTTTTACAAGTCACAAGCTAACTAATCAAGCACAATGATCAATTGAAGCACTTCAAGAGTAATATTTACACATAAACTTGCAACTAGTTAAGAAACCTACCATGGAAAAATTAGTTCATCTTACATGTAATTGAGAGAGAAAAGTAGGAATTTACTTACTTAAAAGTGTTAGAATGGATTGCAACAATATTGGGAATGATTCCAAGAGTTAGAGATGATTTGAGGAGTGTTTAGGGAGTAATTAGAGAGAAAATAGTGAAGAAAATAGAGTAGGAATCGGTTATAAGGGGGAGGGGAAAACCGAGTCACGGGTCAAAACCCGTTTGACCCAGAATTTAAAAAAATTTTAGCCGGGCGCTATGGCCTCCGCGGCGCGGACCTAAAGCGCGAGCTAGATTGGACATTCTGCCTGGCTAGGCGCGTTGGGAGGCGCGGGGTGCTCCCAAACGCGCCAAGCCTTGTGCTTCAGCTTTTGATTTTTCGCGTTGGCAGGCGCGGGGCACTCCCAAATGCGCCCGAACACGTTTTTTTCGCACCAAATTTCGATTCCAAGTGCGAATCCAAGCGCGGGACATGTCTCAAGGCGTCCCGTACCCCTCAATACATTAATTTCCTTGTTTAGCTCTCCCGATACCTACAAAAACGACACACAAAAACAAAAACTACGTGACACTATGAAACAAAAAATAACTAAACTATTACAAGTACAAACTCGGGTTGCCTCCCGAGAAGCGCCTTATTTAACGTCGTGGCACGATGGGTATAAATCAAGGGTCCCTCAAAGTAATGGAAGTACGGTGATTCACCGAACCTCCCCAATAATGCTTCACCCTTTGACCATTAACCAAGAATGTTTTCTCAGAATCCGGGGCTTTCAATTAAACCACTCCATGTGCGGTAACACGAACTACTTCAAAAGGCCCCGACCATCTACACTTCAACTTGCCCGAAAATAATTTCAACCTCGAGTTAAACAACAACACCAGCTTCCTGGGCTCAAACTGACGACGCTCAATATGCTTGTCATGCCACTTCTTTGTCTGTTCCTTATACAATTTCGCATTTTCATACGCATGGAACCGGAACTCTTCAAGCTCAAGCAATTGAAGCATCCTCTTTTCACCCGCTAAGGCCATATCAAGGTTGAGCTTTTGAATTGCCCAATACGCCTTATGCTCTCGTTCAACAGGCAAGTGACAGGCCTTACCATAAAGAAGCCTATATGGAGAAGTTCCAATAGGCTTTTTGAATGCGGTTTGATAGGCCCAGAGAGCATCATCTAACTTCATAGCCCAATCCTTCCTCGAGGCATTCACAGTCTTCTCGAGGATTTGCTTGATCTCTCTATTAGATACTTCCACTTGGCCACTAGTTTGGGGATGATAAGCAGTGGCCACCTTGTGGCAAACCCCATACTTGGCCAACAATTAATTGAACAACCGGTTACAAAAATGCGTACCTTCATCACTGATTATAGCCCGCGGTGTCCCAAAACGAGTGAAAATATTTTTCTTCACGAACTTCACCACCACAGTCGCATCATTTGTTGGAAGTGCAACAGCCTCCACCCATTTAGACACATAATCAACCGCTACGAGGATGTATTTATGGCCCATAGAAGGTGGGAATGGACCCATAAAATCAATCCCCCAAAAATCAAACAGCTCAATCTCCAGGATATTGTTCAAAGGCATCTTGTGACGCCTAGAAATAGTACCCGTTCTTTGGCAACGATCACATTGCTTCACTAAGGCATGAGAATCTTTAAATAAAGTAGGCCAAAAGAAACCAGATTGAAGTACCTTTGCAGCTGTTCGATCTCCACCAAGGTGGCCACCATAAGGAGAGGAATGGTAGCTCTGTAGAATCGGCTCTACTTCTTCCCTTGGAATGCATCTCCTAGCTAGTTGATCAGGGCCTATCTTGTACAAATAAGGCTCATCCCACACATAAAATCTGCTCTCATGAAGGAGTTTACGCTTCTGCTCCGCAGTAGGCCCAGGAGGATACACATTACTCACAATTAAGTTCACCATGTCAGCATACCATGGCACCTCAGCTGCATCTAGAGCAAAAAGTTGCTCATCAGGGAATACCTCTTTAATCTCAGGCCCCTCATCTACATGATCTCTATTTTCCAGCCTTGACAAATGATCAGCTACTTGATTCTCAGTCCCCTTGCGATCTCGAATTTCAACATCAAACTCTTGCAATAGGAGAACCCATCTAATTAGTCTAGGCCTGGAGTCCTTCTTTTCAAACAAATACCGGATTGCGGCATGATCAATGTAGACAACAACCCGAGTGCCAACCAAATAAGATCTGAATTTATCAAAAGCATAAACTACGGCTAGCAACTCCTTCTCAGTGGTGGTATAATTAGACTGGGCTGCATCAAGCGTCTTGCTTGCATAATAGATGGAGTGAAAGATTCTTCCAATTCATTGGCCTAGAACAGCCCCAATAGCATTATCACTCGCATCACACATCAGTTCAAATGGCAAAGACCAGTCAGGAGCAATGATGATTGGTGCGGTCACCAACCTTTTCTTCAACTCTTCAAATACCTTTAGACAAGCATCATTGAACACAAATTTCACATCCTTCTCTAACAATTTGCACAAGGGAGTGGAAATTTTGGAGAAGTCCTTTATGAAACGTCTATAGAACCCTGCATGTCCCAAAAAACTACGAACCCCCTTAACAGAGATAGGTGGTGGTAATTTCTCAATAGCCTCAATCTTCGCCTTATCAACCACGATCCCTTGCTTTGACACCTTGTGCCCAAGTACTATGCTTTCTTGAACCATAAAGTGACATTTTTCCCAATTCAGCACCAGATTTATTTCTTCACAACGGCTCAGTACAGCATCAAGATTTTTCAAACACGCATCAAAAGAATCACCAACCACTGAGAAATCATCCATGAATACCTCCACAAATTTTTCCACCATGTCGGTGAAAATAGCCATTATGCACCACTGAAATGTCCCCGGGGCATTACATAACCCAAATGGCATCCTCCTAAATGCATAGGTGCCATATGGACAAGTAAAAGTAGTCTTCTCTTGATCTTCAGGAGCTATCACAATCTGATTGTAGCCCGAATACCCATCCAAGAAACAATAATACTCGTGCCCCGCAAGTCTATCCAGCATTTGATCAATAAAGGGAAGTGGGAAGTGATCTTTCCTGGTGGCCTTGTTCAGCTTCCTATAATCAATGCAAATTCGCCACCCTGTAACTGTTCTTGTAGGAATCAACTCATTATGCTCATTCTTCACCACTGTCATGCCCCCCTTTTTAGGAACACATTGCACTGGACTCACCCACTTGCTGTCAGAGATAGGAAAAATAATACCAGCATCCAGCCACTTGATAATTTCTTTCTTCACCACCTCCTTCATAATTGGATTTAACCTCCTCTGCTGCTCTATAGATGGCTTATGGTCTTCTTCCAAGAGAATTTTATGCATGCAGAAAGAAGGACTAATCCCTCTAATATCAGCATAGTCCAACCAATAGCTCTCTTGCGCTCTCGCAATACCCTCAACACCTTTTCAACCTGCACATCAGACAACAAAGAAGAAAGGATCACGGGCAAGGTATTACCTTCACCCAAATAAGCATAACGTAAATGCGCGGGTAAAGGTTTGAGCTCAAGAGTAGGAGCCCTCTCAATAGACGGTTTAGCAGGAGTTAAGGTCAACGGTCTATCAAGCTCCTCAAATCTCTTCCACCCTGGGATGAATCTACTCTGCATATTAAGAACCTCCAAATATTCTTCAATGTCATCATCCTTCAGGATATCATCATCATCACATAAGAGTGCCCTTTCTAAAGAATCAACATTAGAAGCCAAGAATGACCTCTCATCAGCAGTCAACTCATCATCTACCACTTTTACCATGGACAACTCTTCATAATGAGAAGGAAGATGGGTCGCTCTGAACACATTAAACACAGCTTCTTCCCCATTTACCTTCATGATCATCTTTCCAGCTCTAACTCTAATGACAGCATCAGCAGTAGCCAAAAATCCTCTTCCCAATATGAGAGGAACCTCAGGATCAGCTTCATAATCAAGAATAATAAAATCAACAGGTAATATAAACTGACCCACTTGTACAAGCACATCCTCAATAATCCCCTCGGGGCATGTCAATGATCTATCAGCCAGCTGCAAAGTCACAGTAGTTGGTCGTGGTTCACCCAGGCCTAGCTTCCTAAAAACTGATGAAGGCATCAAATTCACACTAGCACCCAAATCACATAAAGCTCGACCAACCTCATGTTCCCCAATTTTCAAGGGAATAGTAACACTGCCGGGATCCTTCAATTTCTGAGGAAGCTTGCTTCTAACTCTGGAACTACACTCCTCGGTGAGTGCAACTTTCTCAAACTCAGTCAGTCTTCTCTTGTTAGCAACAATGTCCTTGATGTATTTAGCATATTTGGGAACATCCCGCAAAAGCTCCACCAAAGGAATATTTACCTGAATCTGACTCAATATCTTCCAGAATTTCTTGCATGCTGCATCAACTTTCTGCTTCTGAAGTCTCTGAGGGAAAGGTGGTGGTGGTCTCACAATAGCAGACTCGGGCTGCTTTGCTATCACTTTCTCTGCTTCTTTCTCCACATCCCTATCAGCATTGGGCTCTAACTCACCAAACAGGCTTCTTTGGCTTTGGAGGAACTTCTTCTAGAGCTCTTCCATTCCTCAAAGTGACTGCTTGCATAAATTCTTTAGGATTTTTCTCTGTATCACTCGGTAAAGCACCCCGAGGTCTGTTATGTTGTGCTCCAGCTAGCTGCCCCAATTGTCTCTCAAGATCTTTCTGTGCATTGCTCAAATCTTTAATTGTTTGTGCCTGAGCTGCTGAATCATCCATGAGCTTTTGCTGCCTGCAAGAATTTTCCTAAGCATATCCTCAACTGCATTAGACTGCTGTGGCTGAGTCTGCGACTGTGACCCCTGCTGTGGTGCATTTTGGGATCTCTCGTTGCCTTGAGGCTGCTCACGATTATCCCTCCAAGAAAAATTTGGGTGATTACGCCAACCAGTGTTATAGCTATTACCATATTGGTTGCGATTCTGACCCTATGACCTGTTCTGATTACCCACATAATACACCGACTCTGGATTGGATGGACAGACGTCAGTAGCATGATCCTCTCTACAAACCTCACAAAAGACTTGAAGTTGTTGCACTGGAGCTGCTGGTTGTTGAGTCTGCGGCAGAGTTAGCTTGCTGATTTGATTGGAAATAACATCCATTTCGCCCTTAGCTCTGAAACTGCATCCAATTGAAGTATCCCAGCAGATTTTTTCACAGTAGCTCTACCAACACACTGCCAATCAGGATTACTCTGCGAAAACTTGTCAAGTAAATCATAAATCTGATCAAAATTTAAAGCCAGTACTTGACCTCCAGCAGCAGCATCTACCACGATCTTAGTGTGTGCATTCAACCCCTCAACAAAAGTGTGTGCAATAACCTCATTGGATTGGTTGTGGTGTGGACAATCTCTCAGTAGAGCATTAAATCATTCCCAGGCTGAACACAAAGATTCTCCTTCTAACTGTCTGAAGGAAATAATTTCACTCCTCAGCCGGGCTGTCTTGGCAGACGGATAAAATTTAGCCAGGAACTTCTTAGCCAAATCTTTCCAAGTAGTGATAAACCCAGGCTTTTTAGCCTTTAACCACTTCATGGCTGCCCCAATCAGTGAAAACGGGAACAAAGTCAATCGAACATAATCAGTACGAACTCCCGATGGTGTATAAGTATCACCGATCTCCAGGAAATTCTGAATGTGTTGATGCGGATTCTCATGAAGTAATCCAGCATATTGCCCCGTCACATGCAGCAACTGAATCATGCCGGGCTTAATCTCAAAGTGCCCGGTAATAGCAGGCTTCACAATACTTTACGCTACTCCCCCCAGGCTGGGAAGAGCAACATCTCGCACTGCTACTGCTTGTTCTTCTGCCATTTCAATGGGTAGGGGGAAAGTACAATTTCTAGTGCTTTTCGGTCTCTCGCTTCTCCTCGTACCCTTCGTAAGGTCCTTTCAGGCTCGGGATCAAAAGGTGCGAGTGGTTCGTCCTTTCTATTCCTTTGCATGCAAAAACCTGTTGCCTGAAACAGCACAAGAAACTCAACAAAAAATTAAACCTGAATAGAAATTAAGTAATCGTTCAAAAAGAAATTAGTCAATTATTTAGTCCCCGGCAACGGCGCAAAAAACTTGTTGCTCCCAACGCACACGCAAGTATACGTGGTCGACAAGTAATAAAGTGATAAATCGAGTATCGTTCCCACGAGGACTATGCAGACTAATACTTAACAAACAATTTCTAAACAAACTATTCAGGGATCTTTTTCTTTGATGGTGAGAGTTTTAGTAACTAAAAAGCAGTAATTAAAATGCTGGAAGTGTAGTCAAACAATGGTGCAAACTTTGGTTGTTAACAATATTAAGAGGACGGTCCAGGGTCAGAGTTACGAAGAATCCAATTGAGTTTTCCAATTGATTCGACTTCTTAAATCCCGGGTTACTAACTGACAGAGTAAATGTAACTGTGAAAACCTTTCAGTTCTTCCCAGTCTATGCAGGCTACTTCAATCCCTATATGTCTATGGGTTGAATCACATGCACGCATTCACGAATTCAATAATGAGTTAAACTAGGCAAGCAAGTATATGTCTATCCTACTCACAAATTGGTTCTCCGATGCCCGGGTTCACAAACTAGTTCTATTCTTTCTTATTACGTAATTAAATTCCCTCTTTCGAGTTCAATCTAAAAACCATAGATAATGCATAACTATCGAGCTCTAATAATTATACAAGTGAAATCAAGAAAGAATAAGCAACCCGTTATGGGATTCAATTAATAGGAATCAATCTTCAAACAATCAACTTTCATGTAATATTCTAACCCTAGAACGTAAGATTTAGCCACGCATATTCAAATTCACAACGCAAAGATTTAATGAAATAATGATGTAAAAGATGTAATAGATGAATGATTAGGAATAAACCCTTGTTCAATGAAGTATGGTGCTCTCAAATTGCTCCAAAGTAAGAACTCCTATCAAAAACTAAGTAAAATAGTATTTATAAGGTTTACAAAGGCCTGGTAATAAGTTAGACCTAAGCCTAGACGAAATAGGAAGTAAAAATCCGCTCCAGGGGCGCTATAACGGGCGCCCCGCGCCCACGATCACGCTGAAACAACCAGAAGACATAGAAACTTGCACGCCTTTGGGGCGCACCACGTGGGAAACCGCGCCAGGCACTGGGCGCTATAAGTGGCGCGCCACGTGTCCCAAAGCGCCAGGCAAAATCCAGCTCTTCCTTGCTCCGCAACTCGCCTCGTGTCGTGCCCTCGTGTGCTCAATCCAATCCTCAATCAATTTCCAATCATTCCTTGCTCAATCACGCTCCTAAAAGCTCCAAATGCACTGCGTAACAACCTATACACGCACGACATCAAATTAGTACAAAACCACATTCATAAACTATAAAACGAGCGAATAACAAGCTCAAACATGCGGAAATATTAAGGAAACGTTGGCATAAAATGCCAAACATCACCCCGCCCTACCGAAACTGGCTGATTGTACACATACCAAAAGATAAGTAACTCCGGGAGTAAGCGGAGTGACTCCAATAGCTGATAAATGTCTACTAACGTGGTCCAAGCATTGATCTATCTGCACCTGTGCGGCATAAAATGCACCGCCCTAGAAAAGGGCGTGAGTACGACATGTACCAAGTATGGAAGGCATGAGCATATAATATATCATAGCTGAATGAAGCTATAAGGCTGGAGTATAAATATGTAAATATGAGTTGGAGTATAGCAATATAGCTGGAAATCTGAAGACGTACTAAACATGATCTGAATATAAACTGATGTCTAGCAGAATCTGGAATTGAAGACTGAGCTGAACTATACTGATAAATAACTGTAATATGTCTGATAACTTGCTACTAGAAACTGTAATTGATAGCTGTTAACTTATACTGACGCTAAGAACTGGTGGGTGATAACTGAGAACTGATAACTGGTACTGAGCTAAAATTGGACTGTTATCTGAACCGGTACCTGTCTGGTGTTATGGGCTATATCCCCCCAAATCAGGTAAGTGAACATCTGTACTAGTACCTATCTTGTGTTATGGGCTGTATCACCCCAAATCAGGTAACTGAAAACCTGAACTAGCCTCATGTATAATGATGCAGTGCATACTGTGGCTATATAAGCGTATATAATAAACCTGGCGGGTGTTATGTTATAGGCTATGTCCCCCCAGCCAGTAATATCTAGTCTCTCTGGTTTGAGTGTGTGAATGACACCTGGTAATACTAGGTGTTTACTCCCGCCTGAACCAGAGGGGCTGTATCCCCCAGATGGGTTGTATCACACGCGATCGGACTGTGTGTCCAACGTCCAGCCTTATGGGGGACTCCAAATCACACATAATATGATCACAATGTAAGCATAAGCATGTATGAGGCATAACACATGTGGAAACAATAGATATGGACTCAAGATATGATAAGAAAACTCCGGATAGAATTATAGACATAACCTAGAACTCAGAATTTGTCCAACTCTTTGAATTTCCATAAAATTTTCGGCAGAGTTTCCCCTAAACCTGGATGATCCGCAAAAAAAGAACCAGCACTATACCATACACGGGAATGGATACCCGGATAAACTGATAACATAAACATGTTAAACGGATAACAAGATGAGACGACTGGATGACATAACAAATCCGTAGATAGAATATTTGGACAGAACCACTGTCCTGTCATTCGACCTAATTTTCAGAGTGTAGGTCAAAGATATAGACTTCATGATCTGCATGAAAGTTTTATATATATGTCTTAGGGTTCGAAGGAATCTTGAATCATCTCAATATAAATTTTGTGCAAGGAGTTATGCTCAAACTACTAATAGCTGTCCGAAGATAAAAATAATTTTCCAGATTTTGAGACATTTTGTGTTACTATTTTGGACATCTTTTACCGTGGTTCTTAGCACTAAATTAAGCACATACACGATTACCTTTATTCCATATATTTTCCCCTCAACCACCACCAAGTTCTGAACCAATTCAAACTTTAATATATACAAAACAAATGCCTGGTCGAAAGAAAGGTTTAGCCTTACATACCTTGGATGCTTTTTGCTTCTAAGCCTTTTTCCTTTAAATTCCACACCTTCTAAAGCCTAAATAAGCTATAACATAGAATTTGGGTGCTTTACTTAACCATGAAGTAACTCTAAAACTCAAGCTATAGACGAAATTGAAGGTAGCATAACGTTACCTTAATCGCGTAGAGCGTTTTGACGCATTCAATTTCAAGTTATGATTGGCGTCTTTCCTTCAAAATCATAAAAGTTGCTTAAAACTTAATGAGAGAACTGTTTCTCTCTTTATATTTCTGGAAATGAAGAGATATGAGAGGAATTTTCCTTTTATACTTGAGACAATTCAGTTTTAGTCTTCTTTTGCGCTTATGTCCCTTTTTCTGGCCTGACTTCTGACGCTCATATCTTTTTATCCAGAAATTGTATGAACAAACCGTCAAAAGTTCTGGAAACTAAACTCCAAGACCTTCAATTTGGTATATGACACATCACCAAAAGACCTCATATAACACACAAAATTAGTTGCTGAAAAAGCTTTATTACAAGGCAATGTTAAACATATAAACATTATATTAAACATATAAACATCATATATGGTCATATTATGAACTTAAACTCACTTAAGTAATTCTTAACATGTCTTTAGAGAGATATACGTCACTTTAGACATACGGGGTGCAACAATATTCCCCCGTTAGGAACATTCGTCCTCGAATGTTAAATGAAGCATGTGGAAGCATTAAGCAATGATCTATTACATACCTGAAGTAGTGAAGAGATATGGATATTTGGCTCTTATGTCATTTTTCTGCTTCCCAAGTTATTTCTTCTACATTATTGCTTCACCATAACACCTTAACTGAAGGAATATCTTTCGTCCTTAGTCGACGAATCTGCCTATCTAAAATTGCAACTGGCACCTCTTCATAAGTCAATTGCTCTATGATCTGTACATCATCTACTGGTACAACTCTAGAAGGATCTCCGACACATTTTTCTCAGCATGGAAACATGAAATACTGGATGGACCTCCTGAAGGTCTGCTGGAAGGTCTAATTTGTAGGCAACACGCCCAACACGCCTGATATGGACCAATGAATCTAGGGCTAAGCTTGCCATTCTTTCCAAATCTCATAACGCCTTTCACAGGTGATACTTTCAGGAATACCCATTCGCCAATCTGAAATTCTAAATTCTAAATACTTTCAGGTGATACTTTCAGGTTATCTTCATAGGACTTCTGTCTGCTCTGCGCTACTAATAATCTTTCCCTAATCAACATGACTTTATCAACAGCCTGTTAGATTAAATCTGGACTTATCAATTGAGACTCGCTAACCTGGAACCATCCTATAGGAGACCTGTATTTGCAACCATATAAAGCTTCATATGGCGCCATCTGTATGCTAGAATGATAGCTATTGTTGTATGCAAAGTCTATCAACGGTAGATGTTCACTCCAGCTGCCTTCTAAATCTAACACACAAGCTCTAAGCATATCTTCTAACGTCTGAATGGTCCACTCAGCCTGTCCATCTTTCTGGGGATGAAATGCTATACTCAGATCCACCTATATCCCTAAACCTGTCTAGAATGATCGCTAGAAATTAGTTGTAAACTGTGCGCCCCTGTCTGAAGTGATAGATACTGGAATACCATGTTGGTGCACTATCTCTCTAATATAAAGTCTAGCATAATCCTCTGCTGTATATGTAGTTCTAACACGCAAGAAATGAGCTGATTTAGTAAGCCTATCAACTATAACCCAGATAGAGTCATACATGCTCCGCGTACGCGGAAAGCCTGTAATGAAGTCCATATTCACTGCTTCCCATTTCCATGATGGAATCTCTATTTCCTGCAACAAGCTACTAGGTTTTTGATGCTCGACTTTAACCTGCTGACAGTTAGGACAGTGAGCCACAAATTCTGCTATGTCACGCTTGATTCCATCCCACTAGTAAATCTGCTTATGATCATGGTACATCTTAGTCAAACCTGGATGAACTGTATATCTGAAATAATGTGCCTCTGTCATAATCTTTCCCGTAAATCTGGAACATCAAGAACACAAAGTCTATCTTTATACAAAAGAACCCCGTCACTAGTAATCCTGTATGGTGACTTCAGGTTTTTTGTTGCTATCTGTCGGTATTCAACTAGAACTGGATCCTCATACTGACGCTGTTTTACTTCTGTCACTAGTCAAGTAGTGGCTGTGTTCTGAACTGTAACTCCTACGTCCTCTGAATCTATTAATCTGACTCCCATGCTGGCCAACTAGTGGAGTGCATGAGCTAACTCTCTTCTCTGTGGTTGTAAATAAGATAGACTACCCATATACTTACGACTAAGGGCATCATCAACAACATTCGATTTACCCAGATGATAAACAATGTCCACGTCGTAGCCCTTAAGCAACTCTAGCCACCACCTTTGTCGTAGGTTTAGCTCCTTTTGTTTATATATGTACTGGAGGCTCTTATGGTCTGTATAAATATCAACATGAACACTGTACAAATAATGTCTCTAAATCTTCATGCATGAATGACTGCTGCAAGCTCCAAATCATGAGTAGGGTAGTTCTGCTCATGCTTTTTCAGCTGCCTGGAAGCATAAGCAATTACTCTTCCGTGCTGCATCAATACACAACCAAGACCAATTCAAGAAGTGTCACAGTAAATGACATAGCCCTCAAATCCCTCTAGAAGTGTAAGTACTTGAGCTGTTATCAACCTGTTCTTTGGTTCTTGGAAGCTGTGCTCGCAAGAATTAGACCACTCAAATTTAGCTGTTTTTTGTGTCAATTTTGTCTGTAGAGCTGCAGTGGAAGAAAAACCCTCTACGAACCTTCTTTAATAACCCGCCAAACCCAGAAAATTACGTACTTCAGTTGGCATCGTAGGTCTGGGCCAATTCTTCACAGCCTCGATCTTCTGGCCATCTACTTTAATTCCTTCTGCTAAAACTATATGGCCAAGAAATGCCACTGAATCTAACCAGAATTCACACTTTGAGAACTTAACATATAATTGTTGGTCCCGAAGAGTACCCAATACTGTGTGTAGGTTCTCCGCATGCTCTGATTCAGACTTTGAATAGATGAGAATATTAAATATAATCACAAATAAATCCAAGTAAGCCCTAAGTACGCTGTTCATCAAATCCATAAATACTGTAGGGGCATTAGTGAGTCCAGACGATATCACTAAAAACTCATAATGGCCATACCTAATCCTAAATGCAGTCTTAGGTATATCATATTCTCTAACTCTAACCTGATGATAGCCTGATCGTAAATCTATCTTCGAGAAGTATTTGACACCCTGGAGCTGGTCGAACAAGTCATCAATCTAGGGCAAAGTGTATTTATTCTTGATTGTGACTTTATTTAGCTGTCTATAATCTATGCACATGCGTAGAGAGCCATCTTTCCTTTTCACAAATAATACCGAGGCTGCCCACGGGGATATGCTGGGTCTGATGAGGCCTTTATCTAACAAATCCTTCAGTTGCTCCTTAAGTTCTTTCAGTTATGCAGGTGCTACCCTGAAGAACATGCCCCTGATGGCGTGTTTGTGCTGAGGAAGCAACTGCTGATCTAGCTAGCTGGGTTGCACAACTACCACCCCCAGTCGGGCAGCCTCTCATTAAATGGTCTGCCTTTTGACAAATATAACGAGTATCAAATCCTAACTTACATGGTCCCATGTGGCGTCTACCACAATCTGGACATCTGGGATATGTCTGACAGGCCTGTACAGAAGTACCACGTCGCTTAACTCCTGAAGTCTGTAATGCGTGACTAGATCTGGATTGAGGAGGTCTATCAGATCTCGGGCCACGAGCCTGTGGAGGTATACTAGCTGGTGGTTGTCTAACACTCTGCTATCTACTTGCTCTGGATGTCTCTCCGAATGAACCAAACTATTTGTCCTCTTATGCAACCCTCAATCACTGTCAGCTCTCTGTTTCTACTTCCTCTCTTCAAGTGATAAAGCAAACGCCTGAATGCGTGATATAATACCTGGCTGCATAGTAACGATCACACACTCATTCACCAGGTGTGGACCTAGTCACACTACATACCTGTGAATTCTATCCTCCATACTGGCTACCACAGTAGGGTCAAACCTTGCAAAGAAATTAAAGCAATAATTATACTCATCTACACTTAAACTTCCCTGTCTCAAGGTCAGGAACTTATCAGCACGTGCTCTATGTGTCTCTATAGGCATATACTGATGAAGGAAGGTATCCACGAATTCCTATCAAGTCGCCGGAGTAGAATCTGGCCCTCTAGTAGCTCCCGCGTCTGATACCACCCTGCTGCTAGGTCATGCAATCTAAATGCAGCTAACTCTACTGACTTTGTGTCTGACACGTGCATGACCCTCAATACCCTATACGAGATCCAGTAAAGACTGGAGGCTCTACTCGGATAAAATATTCTGATCATGGATCTAGCATCTCCCTGGGCATTTGCACTATGCCGTCTAGACTGAGCAGCTACAAGACTTGTTAATAATCTGATGGCATCCCTCACTTCCTGCCCCCTGACTATCAGGCTGAGGAGCTGGGCTGTGGAAGTTGCAGTACCTCTAATATCGCCCTGAACTGAAGGGATCTGTAATGCCTCAGATGGAGCCTCAGGTCTGGACTCCTCACTCTCATTTACCTCAGGTGGCACTCTACTAGTACCCTGGTCGGCAATGGCCTTGCCCTTCTAGGTAGCTGTTAGTTTCTTCGGCGGCATCGCTTTGCTGAAAACACTATTGTTAGAGGGATGAATTCTATAATCATGGCTCTATCGCACAATCTAGAGAAGAAAGAAAGACAACTGTCCTGAAGTGCCTTGTAGCCTCCTGTTCAAAAGTACGGCGCACAACATACTCCTGGACAAGACTCTACTAGACACGGCCTGTAGACACCCCAGGACTGAACTGCTCTGATACCACTTTAGTCACGACCCAACCTAGGGTCGCGATGGATGACCTACACTAAGTGTCGATCATCATTAATCCTGCTGATAATTTGCTAACCATGAGTATAACTGATAAACGGAATAAGCATAAACCTAGCTGATAAGAATTATGCAATGCGAAAAGATGACAAGGCTAACATAAGCTGACATACATAACATATTGACAAAACCACACAGGGACATATCTACAAGCCTCAAAGAGTGCTGAACTGAATATATAAAGGACTGGACAAGGCCCCGCCATACCCAAACTGGCTGATTGTACACATACCAAAAGATAAGTAACTCCGGGAGTATAAATATGTAAATATGAGCAGGAGCATAGCAATATAGCTGGAAATCTGAAGACGTACTAAATAAGATCTGAATATAAACTGAAGTCTAGCGGAATCTGGAACTTAAGACTGAGCTGAACTATACTGATAAATAACTATAATATGACTAATAACTGGTTACTATAAACTGGAATTGATAGCTGTTAACTGATACTGACGCTAAGAACTTGTGGGTGATAACTGATAACTGATAACTAGTACTGAGCTAAAACTAGACTGTTATCTGAACTGGTACCTGTCTGGTGTTATGGGCTATATCCCCCCAAATCAGGTAACTGAACATCTGAACAAGTACCTGTCTGGTGTTATGCGTTGTATTCCCCCAAATCAGGTAACTGAAAACCTGAACTAGCTTCATGTATAATCATGCAGTGCATACTGTGGCTATAAACGCGTATATAACAAACCTGGCGGGTGTTATAGGCAATGTCCCCCCCCCCCAGCCAGTAATATCTAGTCTCTCTGGTCAGAGTGTGTGAATGACACCCGGTCACACTAGGTGCTTCAACTCCTGCCTGAACCAGAGAGGCTGTCTCCCCAAACGGCTAGTATCACACGCGACCGGACTGTGTGTCCAATTTCCAGCCTCTATGAGGGACTCCAAATCACACATAATATGATCACAATATAAGCATAAGTATGTATGAGGCATAACACATGTGGCAACAATAGATGTGGACTCAAAGGAATGATAAGAAAACTCTGGATAGAATTATAGACACAACCTAGAACTCAGAATTTGTCCAACACTTTGAATTTCCATAAAATTTTCGGCATAGTTTCCCCTGAAACTGGATGATCTGTAAAAACAGAACCACTGTCATGCCTTTCGACCTAATTTTCAGAGTGTAGATCAAAGATATAGACTTCATGATCGTCATGAAAGTTTTATATATATGTCTTAGGGTTTGAAGGAATCTTCAATCATCGCAATATCAATTTTTTGCAAGGAGTTATGCTGAAACTACTAACAGCTGTCCAAAGATAAAAATAATTTTCCAGATTTTGAAACATTTTGTACTACTGTTTTGGACATCTTTTACCGTGGTTCTTAGCACTAAATTAAGCACATACACGACTACCTTTATTGCATATATTTTCCCCTCAAGAACCACCATGTTTGGTACTAATTCAAACTTCAAAAGATACAAAACAAATGCATTGTCGAAAGAAAGGTTTAGCCTTACATACATTTGATGTTGTTTGCTTCTAAGCCTTTTTTCTTTGAATTCCACACCTTCTAAAGCCTAAACAAGCTATAACATAGCATTTGGGTACTTTACTTAACCATGAATTAACTCTAAAACTCAAGCTATAGACGAAATTGAACGTAGCATAACATTACCTTAATCGCGTAGAGCGTTTTGACGCAATCCGTCTTCAATTTCGAGTTAAGATTGGCGTCCTTCCTTCAAAATCATAAAAGTTGCTTAAAACATAATGAGAGCACTGTTTCTCTCTTTAGATTTCTGGAAATGAATAGATATGAGTGGAATTTTCCTTTTATACTTGAAACATTTTAGTTTTAGTCCTTTTTTGCGCTTATGTCCCTTTTTGCTGGCCTTAATTCTGACGCTCATATCTTTTTATCCAGACATTGTATGAACAAACCATTAAAAGTGTCAGAAAATACACTCCAAGCCCTTCAATTTGGTATATATTATGTCCCCAAAAGACCTCATATAACACATGAAATTAATTGCTGAAAAAGCTTCGTTACAAGGCAATTCCTTAGTCGATTTTTCCGCAACTTAAATTTGATTTTTTCCAAACGTCATATTCAACATATAAACATCATATATTGTCATACTATGACTTTAAACTGACTTAAATCATTCTTAGCATGTCTTTAGAGTGATATACGTCACCTTAGACATACGGGGTGTAACAGCTCGGGCCCGGTTGCTGATCCAGTTGTTCAATGCAGCTCCTGATCCAGCCTTTGTCAGTCCAGGAGGTTAAACATGTTCTTCCAGAATCACACAGCAGTCTTCATCCGATATGAATAGATTTGCACTCCTGCCAGCAGATCCTCTACAGCATCAGCCATCTTCAGCTCCACCCCTTGTATCCAGACGAGACGAAGATATGCAAAAGACTCTTTGTGCTTTTCTTATAGAACTTGAAGTCCAGTGATGCTTCTTCCATGCTCTTTTCGTAGGTCAAAATATATCCTATGCCAGCCTTTTCATTGTCGGGCCTTATCCCAAACCTTTGCCAGGTTCATAGCCTTGCTTAATCATGATGCCTACGACCCAATCTCTAGGCAATTTTTCAGGTTTTGGGAGTACATATGGCTCTTCGATCACTACCTCCATAGGTTCAGGTGCTTTGGGTACCCACACTTGCTTTCCCTTTGTTTCTTCAGAGATGCGCTTCCAGTTGGGGTGGGCATTGGGTGAGTATGTTGGCCGCTTATCAGTCTTAGCTAGTAAGGTCTCACTAAATTCGCGTGAGGGCACTCCCCAATCAGACATGACTGGTTCCCAGACCAAATTCCTCCCTTCATAGCCTTTGCCTCGGCTATCCCAATAGGCGCTGTAAAGGTTCCTCTTCCTTTCTTCAACCCCAGGTGGTGTGTTGACCAGCTTGGGAATAAAATGTGCAGTATACCCCCTTTGGATCGTGTCTGTGGGATTCCAACTCAGATTGTAATTCTTGCGACGCCCTACTCGAGCGCCTTGCACTACTCCCACGAGTTCTACAATATAGAATGTCTGTCCATCAGGAGTATTCCCTTCAAATTCTGGTATGGTTTGCTCATTGTAGATGGAGTTGTTCCCTTCACCGAACACTACCATCTCTTTGTGGCCGCATTCGAACTTCACGATTTGATGCAATGTTAAAGGCATTGCTCCAGCCATGTGGATCCAAGGCCTCCCAACCAAAAAATTATAGGAAGCAGAGATGTCCATGACATGGAATTCAGTAGTGAATTCCACAGGACCGACCATGATAGTTAGGTCAATCTCCCCAATAGTGCTTCTCTGCGACCCATCGAACGCCTTTACCTTCATGTCGCTCTCCCTTATCTTGCTTTGGTCAATTCCCATTCTTTTCAGAGTGATGAACGGGCATATGTTCAAACAAGAACCTCCGTCGATCAAGACTCTTCCTACGAACCAATCCTTGCATTTGACAGTGACGTGCAAAGCTTTGTTGTGACTCAATCCCTCAGGTGGTAGCTCATCTTCGTGAAAAGCAATTCGGTTGGCCTCTATGACTTGTCCAACCATGCTAGCCAGGTTTTCAACTGAGCTGTCCACCGGAACTTGTGCTTCGTCCAACACCTTCATTAGAGCATATCGGTGGCTCTCTGACATGGGGAGTAAGGCCAAAACAGATATTTGCGCTGGAGTTTTGCCCAAGTGTTCAATCACGGAGTATTCCTTTTCTTGTACCTTCTTCCACAACCCTTCGGACTCGTCCTCGCTGATGCCTCATCTATCTTGAACAAGATGCTCGGGAGTGAAAATCCTCCCACTCCTAGTCATCCCTTGTGCAACAACAGTCTCAACTATAGACTTGTTTTTCTTCTCCATTTCATAATCCCATGGTACCGCCTTGTCGCTGTATGGGGGAACTACATCGACATAGAATTTTGGAGCCACTTCTACCTCAATAGGCTCTGGTGCTGTAGCGTCTTGAGCAACTGAAACGGTCGCTGGTACATTTTCCTTTGCCTAAACAATGGTCCCTTCCAAGCTGCATTCCTCATCCAACTCGATCAGGTTCACCCTATTGTCTCCATGATTAGGCAGAGGTTTGTTGTATACGTTCAGAGTCTTCAAGTGTATCATCTTTTGGTCGATCAAGTCTTGTATCTTGTCTCTCAAGGCGTAGCACTTTTTAGTGTTGTGACCAGGACACCCAGAGTGATAGGCACAGGTTTTGGTTTGATCAAATTAGGGTGTCATCCTATCTGGCATTTTGAATGGCACGGGTTGTATATGGTCAGCTTCTTTGAGTCTCTCGAACAAATGAGTGCGAGATTCAGCCAATGGGGTGTAGTTTCTTTTGGGCGTTGGGTTGTTATTGGCGTGAGGCCTTGGTGAGTAGGTATTGGTGTTTCGTTAATTAGGACTTTGTGGATATGTTGGTCTTTGTGGCGGTGGGTTTTGGTACATTGGCTGAGTGTTGTAGACTGGGTAGGTGGATGAGAGTGGTATGTATGAGTAGGATGGAGGAGGTTTTTGGTAATAGTCGCTATAGGTAGGAGTGTGATCTAGTGATGCGGCCACGAAGGAGACATCGTCCTTCTTCTTTCTTTATGTGGTAGTGCTGCCAGTTTGTAGGGCTTTGTAAGTGGCTTGTAATGCAGCCAAGCTAACAATCCTTCCAGTCTTCAGTCCATCTTCAACCATATCCCCAATCTGGATCAAGTCTCCAAACTTCTTTTCTTGTAGGTTCAGCATCTTGTCAATGTAGACATCTTCTTTTATGCGAATGAAGGTGGCCACTATCTCAGCGTCTTCCATGAGAGGTTGGACCTTGGCGGCTTCAGCCCTCCACCTAGTTGCAAACTCTCTAAAGGTCACAGTGGGCTTCTTCTTCAATTTTTCTAAGTAGAACCGGTCGGGCATAGCAACAGTATTGTGCCCAAAACTGTCGACGAAGTCTCAAGCCATTGCTTCCCAGCTCATCTATTTCTTTGTTTATTGCTTAAAGTACCACACTAGTGCATCTCCAGTCAGACTGCGGTTGAACAGCTGCATGCGGATCTTTCCGTCATGTCCAACTCCAATTAACTTGTCACAGTAAGATCTTAAATGATCCATTGGGTCTCCACTGCCGTCGAACATGTTGAACTTGGGTATCTCATAACCTTTGGGCAGCTTCAAGTTAGAATATAAGCTAGCCCTCGTGTTCTTTTGGCGTCTTGGAGTTGCTTGAACTTTTCTACCAGCTATTTGACTTGCTCCTTGGTGTTGTCTAGGTCTTCCTTGGTCCATGCATACATTTCATAATCTTTGGTGGGTGATGCGATAGTTTTGGTTTCAATGGTGAAGGAGGGTAAGTTGTTTTGTGGTGCTTTTGGTGGTGCAGTGTAGGTAGGGTAAGGAATTTCTTTTTCAGGGTATAGTGGATCTTTGCCGTGAAGGGGGTGGTTTTGTTTGGTTCAACGATCTCATCAGTATGGGCGAGAGGAATCCTATTCTCCAACTCGAACAGCCTCTGTTCCAACTTGGCATATTCTTCGTAAGCAACCACACGTTCCTTCTCAGGAGTTCCATTTCAAACTTTGTCAAACTCAGCCATGATATTTCGTCTCGTCCTTGTCCTTGTAGGTAACAGGGGAGGCGTTGGGATTGATCCTCTGGATCTCAATTGGTATTGCGGCGCGGCCAAAATGCACAAACCCAAACTATCAGCGACTTGGGGACTGATACATCAAAAACAAAGAAAGAAAATGTGAGTATACGTTAGTTTAAATAAAATCGCGTCCTATCATGCATGGGACCTCTTTTGTGCCAGAGGTAGGCCTGTCGAAGATTCAAAGTAACATTTGCACCAAACACATCATTTTATTTGCATAAGCATAATCATCACCAGTCTAAAACCCAAAAAATGACGAAGTTTTATTTGATTTGCTCGGCTTTATTATAACTACTAATTTAAGACGGCGACTCAATTAAAACAAAAATAACAACAAAGGGACAAGACGATTCGACTCGATAGGACCAGACTAAGTGCCAAGCAAAGAGACTCCAGATGAAGCATCAGTTCTAGCGTCTTCTGTTTCCTTCTTCTCTTTGGCTTCTTCCTTGGGCTTGTAGACCAGGCTCTTGGGTAGAGGATCAGCAAATGTCTCCATTAGGTCTTTCCCAGCTTCTATGTTACCTAGAGCTTTCGTGAAGAACTCGCAGATATCTATTCTGTTTGCTTCTTTCTCCTCCAGTGGTACTGACTTAAAATACTCTCCCCATCCTTTGAGCAAATCTTGTAAATTTCCAGCAGCTTGCCTTGCAGTCATCACCTTGCCGGTCCAATACTTGAGTTCATCCCCTTTAATTTATCCTTATATTGCCTCCTCATTTCCCTTTCTTATTTCACCCTTAACTCCTTCTTTCCTAGATCAAACTCGCGTTTCAACTTCTTGTACTTTTTAGCTGTACTCGGAGCTTTGGTTTTCCTTTTCAGTGTAGTCTTGGATCGGAATCTCACCTTATCTTCATTGAGCCATTGAGGATAGGCTAGAGTGGCTGCGGGGTTCACCCTACTGTCTCGACCTCGACAAAACTGCATAGTGAGCCTCTTCTCCCACATTGTCAATATAGTGCCAACCATTGGATGTTCGATATCTTTTATGTCAACATTGAAACTTGTCCCCTCAGTCAGCTGTGGAGTTTGCTGTGTCATTCCCACTTGTCAGAGGATCCTTTTAGGAACATAGTGATAAGTTCCTTGGAATTCAATAAATCTCAAGAAAGTGATGTCTTGACCTTGTATGGAAACAACGAAGCCAGCACAATTCTCAATCACCCATTGAACCTCTTGCAATTCCTTGAGCTTGGTGTGCCACCCTTCCATGTTTGGAGGGTATTCCCATGCCACTGTTCCAGCCATGCGGGTACTATGTGAGTGGATCCCTCCTTTCCAAGATAGTTTTGATGCTACCGGACTGTCGGGGACACTGTGCAAATGCTCTATCAACCATATTTGCAGCAACAGGTTGCATCCCTCGAAGAAATCTCCTCCCCTCCTACATTGGGTTAAGGCCCTATAAACTTCTCCCAAAATTATTGGAACCAAGCTTACTTGACGCTTGAAGGCACCTTTGCATAACCCCTCTACTACTCTTCCCAACCTTATGTCGATCTTGCCTCCTTTCTCGGGGAAAACCATGCTTCCCAGAAAAGCAACGATGAAAGCATTGGATTCAGTCCATTCCTAATCTAGAATTTCCCATGCTCCAATCCAATCATGCCTAAAAGTTGGATCTCCAAATGTAGAATGCAAGTACTCCAATGTGACTTTCCCATCATACACTCCCTCAACAAATGGATCATAACGAGCTCCCAGCAGTTCAATGAACTTCTTAGGGTCCAAGTCTCGGGGATAAATTATAGTCTCGGGTCCAGGCTCTAACCCTGCTAGTCCTCCAAATTCTTCTAACATTGGTGCCAACTTAAAACCATTGAAATGGAATACATCCCTTTTGTAGTCCCAGAAATGTGTAGCAGCTTCAACCAAACCAGGCATAGCAGTGTAGGCTTTGAGAGACACCAATTATCCTAACATCTTTTGAACATGAGCCTTGCTGACAATGGCCAAATCTTTCCACCAGAGTCTGATCAAGTGAGGCGGTCGGGAAACGACCTCAAATTGGAGTTTACCTTTTGTAGCCATAGTCTGAAAACAAAAATAAGAAAAGGTAAAGACCAAAACATTCTAATAGTTTTGATCATGCTGAAATAGACGATCAATATTTCATGCAAACGTTTTTTCGAATCAATGCAGAGATGCAATTTGACGTTTTCGGGTTGGAAACCTTTTTGACATTTGGACGTAGGTTTACTAATGGACTATTATGTGCCAATGACGCATAGACTTCCTAGGTTTGTCGTTATGCAAAGAAAATAAACACACATTTTGTTGCCAATTATTCCCCAAAATTTGAAAATGAGTACATGATAACTTTCAAAAAAGTAAAATACAAAAGAAAAAATGAAAATGACTAGGCAGCACGCTCCTTCTCCAGCCTGGCTCTCTTTGCCTCTCGAGTAATCTCCTTGACTTCTTCCATAGCTTTTGTTAAGTATCTCTTAGCTGCTACCATGTGTAGGATGTCTATCTCTGCACACTCCGAATTCTATTGCTCAAGTTTTGTCTCCAACGCTTCTATCTTTTCCTCTAGCTCTAATGTACGTTTCTTCCACACTTTGAGCTCTTCTTTGTTCTCCTTATCCATTTTGACAACTTTCAGCATGAATTCTCGGTATCGAATTTGAGCTTCCGCCTCGCGATCTCTTATGTCATTCCCTCGACTTGGCCCTACTATCACATTTCCCTTTATACTAGAGCGTAACCAGCTTTTGTAGTTTGGCTCGCATCTAGCGTTGTATCTATCGGGCGCTAGCGATGCTTCTGCCATGACTTGTCTTCCTACCCAGGATTTTCTAATGTTGTTGACCCTCGGAACAACATCTCCAGTGTAATCAAACTGATAGTCATTCGTGTCTGGTATCAATGGTATGATTTTCTTCCTCCCTGCTTGCCTCATCACTCTTAATGGTTGGTAAGGTTGGAGACCTCTTAATCCCTTAAGTATCACAAAGGATGCCTTCTCAGAGCTAATGATGAAATCTGATGAAGGAAACCATGTGAACATCCACTGAATTTAATCCTCTGTTATGCTTTCAAACAATTTTACCCATTTCTCCGCGCTGCTTGTCTGCCTAAATTTCGGAACCCCATATCGCTCTCCAACAAAATAGTTGGCACCAGTTGGTTTGGACAGTCCTTGTACTCCACTTGCTTTCCTCAAATGTTCCTTGAACTACGCTTGTAGTAGAAGATTACACCCTTGGAAGTATTTTGCTCCTCTTTTGCAACAACCCAAAGCCCGATAACTGTCTGCTACTATCATGGGAACTATGGTATAATGACAACCATCAATTCCATTGAACACTGCATCGGCAACCATGACAAGCCTTGAACATATGTCGTGACTTGAACTCTCGGGAACACCATCACTCCCAAGAAACAAGTAGCAAATGCGAACGGTCTAACTCTCCTCAAATCACTGTAGGACTCGAACTCTTTCATATGGTTGTCAAACACACTCAAATACCCAAACCGAGTGTAGAAGTAGGAAAAGGGTATTTTTTTTGTTGTAAAAATTCCACATTCACACTCGCTACCATCCCTAACCTTTTACGAAACTCCTCAGCTGCGGGGACGCTAGGTGCTAGTATGCGACCCCCTTGCAAACGATGTTTGTCTAACCTCGAGTGTGATACAAACCCCCCTATTTCCTCCAACAGAGGTGTTAATTCAACATCCCCAAATCTAAACACATTCAATTCTTCATCCCAAAATGACACTGATGCTCCAATCATTTCTCTACACAGTTCCATTTGTAGTAGTGAAACAAAATGGCCCAAGTGTTGACGTACTTCGGTTTGCTCTCCCAGTGACAAGTTATTCCACCAACTAGTTAACAAATGAGTTGCGCCCATAGTCATTCCAAAACGGTGAAATGTTTTACTCATTGTGACCTAAAAAGAAAAATGAAAGATTAAAACCCCATCCCTTTTTGAGAATAATTGCACTTATCAAAATGCATTTTTATTCTCGTCTCACTTTTTTTTCTCTTTTCTTTTCTTTTCTCTCAAATGCATATAAGTATGTCCAAACGTCCCCTTGAGGTTAAAAACCCGTTTAAGTAGTATGGACAAGTTGAAGACTAGCCGGCTCATGGGGAGCACTCCCTACGGCATGATGCATCCTCATTACATTCAAAGAGAGGTGTAATTCTAGACACGGTTCTCCAAGGCGGACGGCCAAGGAGTGGGGTCATTTGAAATTGTTGGTTGTACCACGGACCAACTATATATAAAAATATCCCTCCTAAAAGGTATTTTGGTGGTGAAGCGACTGTGGGATCCACGTAATCTCCGTGTGTGTGTAAGGTGTCGTGGAGTATGAGTGAAATATGCAAAATATTACATCAAATTTCAAATTCAACACGAACAAATAACTGAAATAAGAAGAAAAACAAAAAGGAAACCAAGTTAGTACGATAATAATAATAATATGAATAGCATGATGATAATTAAATAAATCCCAAAAGTAAAGACTCGTTGTGGTTAGGACTTTGAGTATCCCAAGCGGAGTCGCCATTCTGTCATACCCGATTTTGGACTCAACTCGAGGCGAGTCGGGTTTTGGATTTGACTAGGTAACTCATTTAAAAGTTGGAGTCTAAATGTTGGGGTCGCCACGTAATATAGTCTTGTAAGGTGTATTAGGCCAACTAAGTGTCTAAGATCAAGTTTAGCAGTCGCACTAGTCTATTTCAGAGATTCGAAAGGGTAAGAAGTCCAAATGACTCCGGGAAGAAAGTGTTAGGCACTCCCCCAAGTCCTACGAAAGGTGGTTCCCGTCCGAGTCTATATTTTGGGATAAAAATAGTGCATATTATCATAAATAATAACTTGGGAGGTTAATCCAGCATTTGGTTCAAGAAAATAACATGTCTACGCAATTTAATTCAAACGCGTACAAGTAGATTTTAAAGACGACCTATATTCAAGCCTAGTCATATTTTGGGCGTCTAATATGAATGCCTAATCATAGATATAGTTTAAATATGCAAAAGTGTTAAATTTCAACCTATTTGTGCAATTTTAGCATTTAAAACAATGTTGCATAAATAGGCAGTTTTGTAAATTAATTTCAGATTTGTACCAAAAAAAATTGGTGTTGTTTTTAAAATAAAATGTTGGTCATTTAGGGTCGGTGTGACTCTTCATTAATTGTCGAGCCCTAACTTTAATGGCCTTTTTTGTTTAGGAGTCAGTTTTTGAAGATATATAGGCGAAGAGGCTGCTTTTGAAAAAAAAGGGTTGCACATAAGCACGCAAATGCAAACAAGGGCTGTCACACGCATATATATATATATATATATATATATATATATATATATATATATATATATATTAGCATGCAAGTATATGCCTAAATGAGAGTTTTAGCTTTGAGAAAATACACATAAAAGCGTATAAGTGACTCTAAAGATCTTATACACCCCTATACAATATTAGATTAGTGTAGGTGAGTGGAGTGGTTGAAAAGTACTTTAATACACATAAAAGGCCATTTTTGGAAAACGTTTTGGGCCTGGATCACTTTTGCAAAAGGGGGGGCCAGATGGTCTGCTTTAACATGTTTTGCACAGAATAGCCCCTGTTTCAAGTGGAATTTCAGTTTTAATCGGAAAAAACAGCCATGCTTTCGAATTTCGAACCTGAAACCTGTATGAAATACTTAACGAAGCGATGTTGAATGCTTCAAACAATCTGTATGACTTTTCTTTTCACTTATGCATATATTGAACTGATTTTAAGCACATTAAAGCTTAAAATGATGCAACACATAAAGCAAGGGTTAGGAGAGGGCCCCTGGGTAGCCAATACACAACCCAATGGCTGTGTTCCTGTCTTAAAAAACTACAAACAGGGGTTCCTAACAGATTTACACAACCGGGGACAGTTTCTAAAGGGAAAAGCACAGAAAAAGGGTCGAGATTAGAAGGATATCCTGTTTTGGCTAAGCTTAAGCAGAATTAGCAACTCAGCAATACTTAAGCAGATGCTGCATAGTGCAGTTAACAGGTTCCTTAAAGGAATCAGATCCCTGTGACTTAAAACAAAACTGGTATGACTTGTTAGGGTCATCCAGAGCTGCATTTGTAAAGGTTAGTGGGGCCAAAGGTAAGCCAGTGCAACTACAATAACAAACATAACAATATAGGGGACAAATTTAACAGAGGGGATGCAGGGGACGCAGAATAATCCCAGATTACAAATACATAGAATCATCTATCAAGTCAAGTGTGATGAGCATGCTACAGGTTGAGGAAACTCAGATAAGCAAAGACATATGATCAGGGAACAAATAAGGGGGAAAAAAGGATAAGGGAAAGCAGGCTTAAGTAGATAATATGATAGGTTTAGAAAATAAGTTTATACCTTGTCAAAAGATTAAACATGCAGAATATAAACAGGAGAATGCAGCCAGAAGAAGTGATAACAATCACGATACCTCTCGATAACACTCGCGTTATGGATCCAAGAACTTGATAAAGAAATTTAATGAAACATGCGGAAGCTACTAAAATATACCTAAAAACAAATAGAAATTGAAAATAAGGATATAATGAATTCTAGAAAAACATTCTCCTTTGAATTCAATAACAGATCAAAAATCTCAAGAATGAAACAAGAAATTCAAGACAAGACTAAATCTTGAAAAGAGACTCCTAACAACAACAATTATTGTAGCAGTGAACAGTAACACGAAAAAAAACGAACAAAAAACAACAACAGATTTAAGATGAATAAAAATTGAGAGGTTTTCTCTTGCACTTTTGTGTGTGTGGCTACTCATGGATTTATCTTTCAACCTTTCAAGTCTACACTTTTAGGTGGTAAGGTAATTCTTCTTCAAATCTTTAGATTACTTTTAGGTATTAAAGAAAGGCAGTAAATTCTATTTTACTGTTGTTCTTTGTTACTCTAACGGGGGTCGGGATTCCATAATCTATCTCTTGGGTTATTCTCTACCAAAGGCGATTAGCCAGTCTAATTGTTGTTGTTAGGAGTCTCTTTTCAAGATTTAGACTTGTCTTGAATTTCTAGTTTCATTCTTGAGATTCTTGATCCATTATTGAATTCAAGAAACCTTATCTAGAATTCATTCTATCCTTATTTTCAATTTTTATTTGTTTTTAGGTATATTTTATTAGCTTCCGCGTGTTTCATTAAATTTCTTTATCACGTTCTTGGATCCATAACGTGAGTGTTATCGAGAGGTTTCGTGATTGTTATCAAGTGGTATCAGAACGGGTTTGATCAAGATTCCGTTCTTGATAATTTTTGGAATTTTGTGAGCTAGAAAAGCAAAAAAAAAGAAAAATTACTGTAGTAGTGAACAGTAACACAAGAAAAAAAAAACAAAAAAAACAACAACAGATTTATGATGAATAAAAATTGAGAGGTTTTCTCTTGCACTTTTGTGTGTATGGCTACTCATGGATTTATCTTTCAACCTTTCAAGTCTACACTTTTAGGTGGTAAGGTAATTCTTCTTCAAATCTTCCGATTACTTTTAGATATTCAAGAAAGGCGGTAAATTCTATTTTACCGTTATTCTTTGTTACTCAAACGGGGGTCGGGATTCCATAATCTATCTCTTGGGTTATTCTCTACCAAAGGCGATTAGCCAGTCTAATTGTTGTTGTTAGGAGTCCCTTTTCAAGATTTAGACTTGTCTTGAATTTCTAGTTTCATTCTTGAGATTCTTGATCCGTTATTGAATTCAAAAAACCTTTTTCTATAATTCAATCTATCCTTATTTTCAATTTCTATTTGTTTTGAGGTATATTTTATTAGCTTCCGCGTGTTTCTTTAAATTTCTTTATCAAGTTCATGGATCCATAACGTGAGCGTTATCGAGAGGTATCGTGATTGTTATCAAGTTGTATCAGAGCGGGTTCAATCAAGATTCCGTTCTTGATTATTTTTGGGATTTTTGTGAGCTAGAAAGGCAAAAATAAATAAATAAATAAATAAATTACTGTAGCAGTGAACAGTAACACGAGAAAAAATACGAAAAAAAAAAAACAACAGATTTATGATGAATAAAAATTGAGAGGTTTTCTCTTGCACTTTTGAGTGTGTGGCTACTCATGGATTTAACTTTCAACCTTTCAAGTCTACACTTTTATGTGGTAAGGTAATTCTTCTTCAAATCTTTAGATTACTTTCAGGTATTCAAGAATGGCGGTAAATTCTATTTTACTGTTGTTCTTTGTTACTCTAACGGGGTTCGGAATTCCATAATCTATCTCTTGGGTTATTCTCTACCAAAGGCAATTAGGCAGTCTAATTGTTGTTGTTAGGAGTCTCTTTTCAAGATTTAGACTTGTCTTGAATTGCTAGTTTCATCTTTGAGATTCTTGATCCGTTATTGAATTCAAGAATCCTTTTTTTAGAATTCATTGTATCCTTCTTTTCAATTTCTATTTGTTTTTAGGTATATTTTATTAGCTTCCACGTGTTTCTTTAAATTTCTTTATCAAGTTTTTGGATCCATAACGTGAGCGTTATCGAGAGGTATCGGGATTGCTATCAAGTGGTATCAGAACGGGTTCAATCATGATTCTGTTCTTGATTATTTTTAGAATTTTGTAAGCTAGAAAAGCAAAAAAAAAAAAAAGTTACTGTAGTAGTGAACAGTAACACGAGAAAAAAAAACGAAAAAAACAACAACAGATTTATGATGAATAAAAATTTAGAGGTTTTCTCTTGCACTTTTGTGTGTGTGGCTGTTCATGGATTTATCTTTCAAGCTTTCCAGTCTACACTTTTAGGTGGTAAGGTAATTCTTCTTCAAATCTTTAGATTACTTTTATGTATTCAAGAAAGGCGGTAAATTCTATTTTACTGTTGTTGTTTGTTACTCAAATGGGGTTCGAGATTCCATAATGTATCTCTTGGGTTATTCTCTACCAAAGGCGATTAGCCAGTCTAATTGTTGTTGTTGTTAGGAGTCTCTTTTCAAGATTTAGACTTGTCTTGAATTTCTAGTTTCATTCTTGAGATTCTTGATCCGTTATTGAATTCAAGAAACCTTTTTCTGGAATTCATTCTATCCTTATTTTCATTTTTTATTTGTTTTTAGGTATATTTTATTAGTTTCCGCGTGTTTCTTTAAATTTCTTTATCAAGTTCTTGGATCCATATCGTGAGCGTTATCGAGAGGTATCGTGATTGTTATCAAGTGGTATCAGAACGGGTTCAATCAAGATTCCGTTCTTGATTATTTTTGGAATTTTGTGAGCTAGAAAAGCAAAAAAAAAAAAAAATTACTGTAGCAGTGAACAGTAACAGGAGAAAAAAAAAATGAAAAAAACAACAACAGATTTATGATGAATAAAAATTGAGAGATTTTCTCTTGCACTTTTGTGTGTGTGGCTACTCATGGATTTATCTTTCAACCTTTCAAGTCTACACTTTAAGGTGGTAAAGTAATTCTTCTTCATATCTTTAGATTACTTTTAGATATTCAAGAAAGGCGGTAAATTCTGTTTTACTGTTGTTCTTTGTTGCTCTAACGGGGGTCGGGATTCTATAATCTATCTCTTGGGTTATTCTCTACCAAAGGCGATTAGCCAGTCTACTTGTTGCTGTTAGGAGTCACTTTTCGAGATTTAGACTTGTATTGAATTTCTAGTTTCATTCTTGAGATTCTTGATCCGTTATTGAATTCAAGAAACCTTTTTCTAGAATTCATTCTATCCTTATTTTCAATTTCTATTTGTTTTTAGGTAAATTTTATTAGTTTCCGCGTGTTTCTTTAAATTTCTTTATCAAGTTCTTGGATCCATATCGTGAGCGTTATCGAGAGGTATCAGGATTGTTATCAAGTGGTATCAGAGCGCGTTCAATCAAGATTCTGTTCTTGATTATTTTTGGGATTTTGTGAGCTAGAAAAGCAAAAATAAAAAAAAAAAAAAAAAAGTTACTGTAGCAGTGAACAGTAATACGAGAAAAAAAAATGAGAAAAACAACAACAGATTTATGATGAATAAAAATTGAGAGGTTTTCTCTTGCACTTTTATGTGTGTGGCTACTCATGGATTTATCTTTCAACCTTTCAAGTCTACAGTTTTAGGTGGTAAGGTAATTCTTCTTCAAATCTTTAGATTACTTTTAGGTATTGAAGAGAGACGGTAAATTCTATTTTACTGTTGTTCTTTGTTACTCTAACGGGGGTCGGGATTCCATAATCTATCTCTTGGGTCATTCTCTACCAAAGGCGATTAGCCAGTCTAATTGTTGTTGTTAGGAGACTCTTTTCAAGATTTAGACTTGTCTTGAATTTCTAGTTTCATTTTTGAGATTCTTGATCCGTTATTGAATTCAAGAAACCTTTTTCTAGAATTCATTCTATCCTTATTTTAGATTTCTATTTGTTTTTAGGTATATTTTATTAGCTTCCGCGTGTTTCTTTAAATTTCTTTATCAAGTTCTGTGATCCATAACGTGAGCGTTATCGAGAGGTATCATGATTGTTCACAAGAAGTTTGCAATAGTGAGGTGAAAGACCCTCTTCTTCCCAGCAAAGAGAGCAAGAATTTTTCCCATAAAATAGAGAGAGAGATTTTTGCAGTAGTACCCTATTGCTTTTTTTATGTTTTTATCTATAAGAACTGTCGTTTAATTAATGAGAAAGCTCGTGTTTATATAGGTGAGAGGTCAGAATTATAATTCAAACGGGTAAAAGTCAAGAATAGCAAGAAAATATTGTTTCTCCGAAGTAAAAGGATCCACTTTGGTACTCCTTCCTATTATAAATCAGCCAATCCCTAAAATTAAGGTAAATCAAACCTCCGAACAAGTACAGTCCCTCCCCTTCGATCAATAACTCATCAAGATTCAAGAATCCACATACCAAAGTGTTTTAAATCTAATTACGCTCAAAAAATTCCTTGATTGGCTTAATAACCTCTAACTGATATTATATCAATCATAGGAATTAACTTCCATTCCAGTTTTCAGTCAAGGATTCCCATTCAGTCACTTTTATTTTAAAAAATGAACTCCTAACTAAATCAGATTATCACTTCAATTTTAAACATATAATCACGCACATCATGCATCCTGACAGAACATGAGATTAAAGCTTAGCACATTTAACTCAAGAGGTCAGGGGTTTCGAACATTATATGTTAACAGAGGCAATTCAAGATACTAATCACTATCATACTAAACTTAGGCATACGAGAAATCACTTTCATGTTTGAACAAATGAAACAGGCAACACTTAGCAAATTTTCATGAATATCCACTTTAACTAGTTAATTATGCTAAAACATTGAAAGAATAGGGAAAACTCAGGCTTAACATCACATAGGAATAACAAGAAGAGCAAGTTAGGGATTACCCATTTAGGATTCGAGTCGGGTCAGCTTTGACCCGTTTTTAGTCGCGTAAACATGAGGGTTTTCCCCTCCACTAGGTATCGTTCAGTTCTTATCAAGTTTCTGCCGGAGCTCCGATGACATTGACGAAAATCGATGAGGGGTCGATTTAAACTCTCATCAAACAGTAACAAACCCATAGGGGTTTTGTAAAGGATAGTGAGAGGATCATTGTGGTTCAATTTGTTTTCGATTTCGCCGGTGGAATCGACCGGAAACCGCCATAAACAGCGGCGATTAGGTTTTCGCCATGAGAGAGGGAGAAGGTATCGTGCGGCTGAGTGTGTGAGAGGGAAATGAGTTAAACGTAGGGTTTTTGGGGGGTGTGTAGTTAAAATAGGAAACTTAGACATTAGCCGTCGGATCATCCACATGGATTATCAAGATCGATCCGCATAGGCATGACGTGTAAAAAAATGTGGCTGATGTGTAAAAATAGGTGTGATGATGTGTAAAATGTGAGGTTTGCTGTATATATATGTATTTACGTATATATATAATGTATACATAGCTTATATTAGGCATGATTTAATGTAAAATAGGTATAAAAATTGTATAAAATGAGTATAAAATCCAAGAAAAATTATGGAATTAATTTTGAAATATTAAAATGGCTAGGAAGCGTATAAAAGTGTATTTTGTGATTTTAGAACGAATTGAATAATTTTTTCAAAAATAAGGGTAATTGCAGAAAATTATAAAAATGGCTACGATTTGAGACGATGCCTTTGAAAATAGGCTGGATTGTCAGGCTATTATGAGAAGATAATTTGAAAGAAATGGACGAGGTGAGTAAATGCACAATCGTGTGTGAAATTTGAAGACTATTGATTTTTAAAAATAGGAGGGACAAAATTGGGTGTCAACACTCCCCACATTCACTCAACCATTGTAATCAGTAGGGGTTTGGGTGTTTAAGAGTAGGCAATTTCAATTGTGATACCAAGGTTTCGCTCACCACATTAGCACAACTACCCGAATCAACAATCATGGAGCACACTTGTCCCTTCACCCTACACCTAGCATGGAACAAGTTCTCCCTTTGCACATCTACCTCCTCCTCACTCACCATAGCACTCAAACTATGACGTACCACCAAGAACATGCTAGGGTCATCACCCTCCGCCGCATCCTTTTCTCTCTCAACTACCTTACTATTCTCAACCACCTCACCCTCGGGCTCATCCATGATTATCATTATTTTTTGGGTGGGAAAATCTTTGTCAAATTGGCCATAGCCTTTACACTTGTGACATTGAAAAGTAGTAGAAGAAGAAGTATTTAATTGAGTTCTAGAATTACCTCCCACTTCTTTGAAGTCGCTTCATGGAGTGGTGTTCTCAAAGCGCTTCTTAACATCACGACTTCCACTAGCACCACTTGTGTTTGGGCTTTTCCATTCTTTGGGTCGAGTCATGGGAGTAGAAGTAGTACTCCTATAGTAAGGAGCCTTCTCTTTCTTGAGCCACATTTTTGCTTCAACCACGGCATCACGAACATCTTGAAGAGAATGAAAGATATGTAACCTTAAATTGAGAAACAATCTTCTGGGTCAAACCATTCTTGAATCGGATGATAGCTTGCTCCTCATCTTCCGTTTCTATGTCAAGGGCCATTCGGTTCTTTTCAAACTAGTTGAAGTATTGATAAGGGGAAAATTGAGATAAGATGCCAACTCTCAAGGACCAAGCTTGAAGGATGCAAGAAAGAGGAGACCAAGAGCTTTGGAGAAGAGTTGATGGCACATCCCAAAGATTCGACGAAGGGTGAAGCGTCCAAGGCCAAGAAAGAGCATCACAAGGCCAAAAAGGAGCACACTAAGGCAGCCCAAAAAGAGGCGGACCGCCCACAGCTTTAGGCGGGCCGCCTACCCAAGTCCCAGCTCTCAGGAACTTAAGGAGGCGTCCGCCCACCCTGCACAGGCGGACCGCCCACCTTCTGCTGACTCCCAACATGCTTCAAAGAGGCGGGCGTCTAGTCGCTTGAGGCGGTCCGCCCACCACTGTTTTGTCTAGACAGGAGTTTCACTAGTTTTGGGTGTATTTCCTATTTTAACCCTAAGTGGCCTTTTATGTACTAACCTCACTTGAGGGAACTTTAGTCATTTACTTTAGTATTAGAAAGGGCCTATAAATAGATCTCTTAGGTCTTCATTTCATTATACACTTTAAATATAGAATGATGAATTTCTTGAGTGAATCTAAATGAAGAACCCGTGGTAGAGTCCAAGTATAACATCAAAACCTCTTTGATCATTCTATTTGCAAGAGCCGAGTGTCTCTTGAGGGTAGTTGTGTAATATAGGTGATCCTTGACTTCACCCGGGGTGTATCGAGAAAAGTTCCTCGGTGCTACTTAGGTAAACGTTTCAAGCCTCGTCTTTCTTTTATCTCGATATCTTTATTGATTTCGCCTATCTTGTTTTAGCTTCTGCATTTTTATATCGTCTTTTGCTTCCGCGTATTTTACCCCTTATCAGTTTGGTATCAGAGCATGGCTAGACTTCGTTCTTACAAATCCTCGGTCTTGTTCTTGTTGTTGTTGTCATTATGTTCTTGTTCAAGAAAAAGAAACAAAAAAAAAATGAAAAACTAGAAAACTCCAAAACAAAAATTTATAGAACGGGTTGGATTTGATTCCCTAAGCATTTAAAGATATTGGGGATTGTTCTATATTGTTAACCCATTGATTTGATACCCTTATAACGTGATTTGGTGTTACGAATCAAAAATTTCAAAAATCAAAATCCCAAAGTTTGAAAATTTCTTGAAAACGCTTCAAACTTGAATCGAAGCTTGTTGTTGATTGTTTGGGGTTGAAAACTATTGGGGATTGATTAGAATAGTTGAATACACCATTGGGTATCATTGGATTTGAGTAACGGGTTGAAATTGTTTGAAAATTTGGGTGCAAAAGAGCCACAAACCCGTAGTTGAAAAGCTGCAGAATCGGCTTTAGGCGGACCGCCTCAGAATTTGGGCGGACCGCCTCAGCAAAAGTCCTTCTCTTGACTTTGGTAGGCGGAGCGCCTCCCCTTGTTACAAGTTTCCGGGTAGTTTTTTCGTAGGTTTTCACTTGTTGTTTGCCTCCGGGCTTCCTGGTTAGTGTTCCTAGGGTAATTGGCCTACTCGAAAGACACTAACTCTTGAGCATATTAGGACATTCGTGCTTAGAGGAGAGTAATACTCAAAGAAGCCTCGTAGAATATTTTTGTTTCAAGTGCTCACTTAGACAGCCGTTCGTCCATAGAGTCACATCAATTCCACTCACCCCGAAGAGTATTTAGTTCGTGTGACTTGAGTGGTTATTGAAGTTGGTGTTCAACTACGAGGAAGCCTTTGAAATCAAGCTTGAGTGATCCTACCACCCACTAAATTGAGTGTATCCGAGTGACATTCCAAAGGTGACGGAGCGAGTGAGGGTTTTTACTCTAACCTCTTTCTCGTCTTTAATTTTTGTAGGTACATTACCGGAGACGTATACGATACCATTAAGGTCCCGGTAAGCACTTTGGCCTACCTCTTGGCTGAGGTTAGATCTATAAGCTTGAGGCTTGATAGCCTCAAAGAGGAATGGACCCCGAGTTTCCAAAAAGATGCCGGAGAAGGCATTAGTGAAGGAAAGTTGGGCATTCCCCAACCGTGGGGCATTCCCCAACAAGTGGGCATTCCCTACAACTTGGGCATTCCCTAAGATGATGTAGCTACTCATTCTAGGAGTAATTATACTACTCCTATGAGCCAACCAATGGCAAATGAGGGTGTTGGGGGAGGTGAGCGAGGTGATGACATTCTTAGACCTCACCCCCATGCACTTGCACATGAGAGCGAAATAAAAGAAAGAAGAGGAGAGGAAAAAAAATTAAGAGTAAGGACACCCTTTGTCCTAACCATATGTTATCTTCTTCTTCTTGCTATAGCTTTTGTGTAGGTACTCTTGGAGGCGAGCTATTGGAGCCTCAACCGTTTGCCTTGGAAGGAAGATAAGAGGATGGAGATCATCATTGTGAGCTTCATGAAGGAGGAATTGAACGCGACACTTCAAGCGATGTGAGTACTCACGGGAGCGACTCAAATGTAAGTGTTACTTCACCCTTTCATGAACATGTTAATTCCTTTTCTTGTGAAGACTCAATACTAGTTGGTACTTGTAATGCATTTAATGAAATTGCAACTAGCGTAGAGTCGCATAGTCAACTTGTGTGTGCATGTGAACCACTAGCTGAGAGGATTGATAAGCCACATCATGATGTGAGCTCGATATTCAATGAACATCTCTTTAGTGAGGAAATGGTAGTTGAATATACTTGTGAGCCTTGTTATGACACACCACCAATTTTTTATAAAGGGGAAGATGAGTTGTTTGATCATACCCTTATTAATAGAATTGCCTTTGGTGGAACTATGTGTTGTAGTGAGGATGGTGATGACCTTGAGGAGTACCTAGTGGATGAGATGGATCGAATTATATTCGATGACTCCTCAAGTGCGTATGATGAACCTGGCTATGATACTACACCTTTGCTTGACCTTGAGAATGGGATGCGTACTTTTACTAATCCTTTATTTGAGGGCATCCTTATTTGTGGTGGTGAGTTGTATCGAGCTAGAGTTGGGAATGAGTTAGAACCTCCGTGGTGTGAGGGATTTGATCCCATAGACAACTCTTTGTTTGAAGCTTCGAGTGAGCTAGATGATGCTTCTAGTGACCCTACTTTTGTTGGTTTGGGTTATGATAATGAAGAGGCCATTATTAATGCCTTCCTTGAGAGCTTACCTTGTGAGGGGGGTTGTCTTGGGGATGAAATTAGAGGTGATGAGGTAACTCTTAGTGTGAGTATGAGAACTTTTAAGAAGGGGAGTGGGGTAATTGATGCTAATTGTGAATTGACTTACCTTGCCTATCCCATCCCACATGTTAACCACACATTGAGAATTGAGCATGCCAAAACCGTTGTGCCGCACTATGAAAATATTTCATTGAAGGTTTTGTGTGTTGGCTATGAGCTTAGGGATCGTACGATTATTGATAAATTGATCTTGCATATTCCATGTCCTAATGATCTTTTTGCTCGTTCGCGTGTTAAGTGCATTTCTTTCCTAAGTCAAGTACTTATCGTTTCCTTGAGAGACGTGAGCTTTTTCATCATTATTGATACTTGGCTTTATCATAAGAGTGTGTTTTCCACACTATTTGCACTAACCTACTTTTAGAGTTGGAGTTTTTGGTTTTGCTTGTTGTTGCTTGTAGGCCCTAGGTTCTATGCTAAAGCAAAGGAGAACTTGGAAGAAGCCTATTCCAAAGTGTTGTTCAAGAAGAACAAGGGAGGAGAACATTGAGCAACTCGAGGAGATGAAGATGCTATGAATGGTGAAGCCTTGATTTCGAGGACGAAATCCTTTCAAGAAGAGGAGGATGATAAGGGGAAAATTGAGCTAACATGCCAACTCTCATGGACCAAGCTTGAAGGAAGCAAGAAAGAGGAGACCAAGAGCTTTGGACGAAGGGTGAAGCGTCCAAGACCAAGGAAAAGCATCACAAGGCCAAAAAGGAGCTCACCAAGGCAGCCCAGAAAGAGGCGGACCGCCCACAGCTGTAGGCGGGCCGCCTACCCAAGTCCCAGCTCTCTGGAACTCAAGGAGGCGGCCGCCCACCCTGCAGAGGCGGACCACCCAGCTTCTACCGACTCCCAACATGCTTCAAAGAGGCGGGCGCCTAATCCCTTGAGGCGGACCGCCCACCACTGTTTTGCCTAGACGGGAGTTTCACTAGTTTTGGGTGTATTTCCTATTTTAGCCCTAAGTGGCTTTTTATGTATTGACATCACTTGAGGGCACTTTAGTTATTTACTTTAGTCTTAGAAATGTCCTATAAATCGATCTCTTAGGTCTTCATTTCATTTTACACAACTTTAAATATAGAATGATGAATTTCTTGAGTGAATCTCAATGAAGAACCCGTGAGCGGGCATGATTTCACTTGGTAGAGTCCAAGTATAACATCAAAACCTCTTTGATCATTATATTTGCAAGAGCCGAGTGTCTCTTGAGGGTAGTTGTGTAGTATAGGTGATTCTTTACTTCACCCGGGCTGTATCGAGGCAAGTTCCTCGGTGCTACTTAGGTAAACGTTTCAAGCCTCGTCTTGCTTTTATCTCGATATCTTTATTGATATCGCCTATCTTGTTTTTGCTTCTGCATTTTCATATCATCTTTTGCTTCAGTGTGTTTTTTTACCCTTATCAAGTATTCATCAACCGATTTGAAGTCTTGTTTCAAGTCATAAAGCCTCTTCAGTTGTTCTTGCTGATACTTGGGTTTCACATATTTGGTGCTCATCACCTCTTTCAATTCTTTCCAAGCAATGTTCATTGTCATCCCAACACTTCTTCTTGACCTCTTGACGGATTCCCACCACGTGGAAGCATATGACTCAAATAAAGCAATGGCATAAGTGGCTTTCTTCTCCTCGGACATGTCATTTATATCAAATACTCGCTCCAATTGAACCTTCCACTCTAAGAACTTCTCCGGATCACTAGTCCCTCTGAAAGGTGGGATAGTGATCTTCACACTATTCAAATTGTTGTCACGACCCCCACGGTTTGGTTCCGGTTGACCCCCATAGTAGTAATCTACTTCATCATACTCATATCTCAAGTTCCTCCCTACATAACCCTTTGGAGGTACACGAGCTTGCCCACGACCTTTATCCATTCCCTGGCCTCCATTTATTTGCCTCCTATTTGGATAGGGAGCATCAAATTCATCATAATTGTCACCAAGTCCGTGGCCCTTCCCTTCTTGAGCATCAACAACTTGCTCAAGGGGTAATACATTTCTACGGGCCCTCATAAGTAGAACTTCACCTTGGGGATTGCCCAAGGGTTGGGTATTTCCCAACAACCTTTCACTAACAAGAGTTTCTTCTCTCAACCGTTGTTGACGAGCTATCTCGGCAAATTGTTCCCGCTTCACAGTTGAGCCGTCACTTGCGCCTTCCCCGGCATCTTTGTTGACACTCGGGGTCCTTTCTCTTTTAAAGATTTCCATTTTGAGGTTTAGAAACTTCACCTTTGCTAAGAGACTAGCCAAGATGCTTGTTGGGACCTCAATGGTATCTTTTCCCTTTTCTTCCGCCATGTACCTACAAACAATCAAAAGCAAGAAAAGAAATGAGAGTATAAGTTCTCGCGCACTCCCTCACTTTTGAATGTCACTCGGGTACACTCAAGTTTCGGGTAGGTTCACACAAACTTGATCTCAATGGCCTCCTCGTAGTTGAATAACCTCCTCGATAACCAAACAAATTCACAACAACAAAATACTCTTCGGAAAAAGTGGAGTTGATGGGACTCAATGGAACGTTAGGCTATATAGTTTCGCACTTGAAGCAAAAATTATACTACGAGGCTTCTTTGAGGTCTACTGTCCTCTAGCCATGAGTACCCCAATCGCTCAATGAACTAGTACTAAGTAAGTAGGAGTGTTACTCTCAAAGTACTAACCAGAAGCAACGGAAACAAAAGAAACACGAAAACCTACGAAATAAAACTACCCGAACCCGTCCCATGGCTGGGCGGTCCGCCTAGAGTGTTGGGCGGTCCGCCTGGACTTTGGACAATTTTAGGTAGTGAGTAAACTAGGCGCTACACCTAGGGTCAGGCGCTCCGCATAGACCTGGGTTTCAGCTTCGTCAAGAACACGAAATTTGAAGTTTTGCACCAAAGTTTTCCAACGATTTCAAGATATTTTTCAATTTGAATGATACCCAAACATTTTTTAAGCTATTATAAACAATCCCCAATAATTTATAACAACAAACAACCAACAACAATCTTGATTCAAGATTTTGAGCAAATTTTTCAAGGGTTTTCAAGACTTTGAGTTTTCAAAATTTCGATTCTCAATCCGCAACACCAATCAACGTAATGGGGGTATAAAAAAATGGGTTAACATCATAGAACATTCCCCGATAACAAACATCCAAGAAATCATTACAGCCAATAAGATCTATCAATTTTTTTGCAATTTTCAAGTTTTTAAATTTTTTTATTTTTCTTCAAACTAAAAACACCAAGATGACAAGACTAACAATAACAACAAGAAAACACAATGAACAAGGAATCGAGGGTTTTTAAGAACAACACTCGATCCTTGCTCTGATACCAACTGATGCAATGTAAACATGGAAGCGATAAAAGTAAAGATAAAGCGAGACGTGACTTAAACTTACGAGGTAGCACCAAAGACCGATGTTTTGATACACCCTCGTTCGAGTCAAATAGAACTTACGCTACGCAACTATCCTCAAGAGACACCCGGCCCTTGCAAAAAGAATGATCAAAGAGGATTGAAGTTCAACTTGGATTCTTCTAAATGATTTCAAGCCAAACATTACAAGAGTTTTAGAGAGAAAATCTCATCAATGTTTGTGTTCAAGGGTGGTAAATGCCAATAAATGATGAAGGGGTGTATTTACAGCACCCTTTATAAGATGTCAAAGGTCTAAAACGACCTCAGCTAGGTTGGAATATAATAGAGCACTTAAGGCTAAAATAGGAATTTCATACAAAAAGATAGCAAAAATCAGCATTCTAGGCGCTCCGCCTGGTGGAGCTACAGACCAAAAGGCTGCGCGCTCTGCCTGGTTATTCAGGCGCTCTGCCTGGTTTTCCTTGCATCTGAGCGGTCCGCCTGGCTTTTAGGCGCACCTTCAGGGCGCCTCAGCTAGGCGCTCCTCCTGGGTCTAGGTGCTTTGCCTGGCCCAGAAGCGTAGGTGTTCCTCCTTCAATCCAACTCAAATGCATGATCTTCAAATTGTCTCTAGAGCTCATATCATCAATGCCCTTCCAAACCAAGTGTAAGTGAGCATCTTCGATCTCTTTGGCTTGACTTCGAGTTAATGGTCTCGATGCAATTTGGGTTGCATCAATCATGAAGTTTGATCGGGATTCTAACGATGTCTTTTGGGATGTCTTCATTGTATCATGTGCACTAATTATGGTGCACTCATCTTCTAACACAGCAGTTGCTGTGAGATTTTTTTTGTCATGCAGGGTTAAGATACTTGGCCCTTTTAGCTTCCGTGCGGCTTCTCCGCCAGGATGCCTCATGTGTCCAGGTCGCTCCTTCAATGGTACCGGGCTGGTGATCCACTAGTTGGCTCTATTTCATGGCATACAAGAGGATTTAGCTTCACAGCGGCGGGTAGCTAAGGTGTTACTGAGCTTCAGAACGCCCCGAGGTTCATGGCTTTTACCTTGGTTATCTTCTTCAGCTGAACCGCTATTGTTACGATTCATCGGTCATTGACTGTAGGATACCCGAGGGAAGAGGCTCCCCTGTGGTTGGTTCCCAGCTCAAGCCTTTGTGATCTCGGCTAAGTTTTGTTTGCGCTTGAAGATCTGTGGGGTAGTGCAGTTCGGTTTGACCAGTTGAGGCTGACTCAGATGGTCAAACTTTGCGGTAAGCCTTTAATTTTCTCTTTAAGTTCAGTGTACGAGATGGGGGAGGGTCAGGCCTGCACTCAGATGCTCCCGAGGTCCCTTGCTTTGATCAAGCAGACGGGCTTTGGTTGCACCAATAGCCGTGTGCCAGCAATGCTCGGACCGACATATCTCGGGATGTCAGAAAAAAAGAAGAACTCCGGACTGTTTACGGCTTGTAGCTATAATCTAGATGAAGGATCTTCAGCCATGTTAATTCTGGGGAGCTCTTTATTTTTAGTCATCCCTTTCTTTTTTTCTACAATTGTTATAAACAAATATTGTATTCAGGAAGAACTAAGTGTATATTGTGAGCTTACGGGCTGTTTGTTATTAATGAAAAAGTCGTTCATCAATATTTTATATGTACTTGTGTCATGTTTTGTAATGTATAGTCAAACAATATGTTTGTGCACCTAAGGATTAGATGGCTTCCGGTCATCCTGAATGTTCTAATGTTTAGAATGTTTATCAGTGTGCCTGTTTTGAGCAATTACGTCTATTGTTTTATCGTGTAGGTTACAACTGTAGGAGATGGTTGTTTGCGCCCACAATGGGACGACTTTAGCCCGTGTGACAACAGGCACTTTTGCGTCTGACTTTGAAAGTCTGTACTTAGTTACTCGTGTATTTAAGACTTTCTGGCACTGCACAAACAGGCATCTCCTTCGGCGTGTAGGTGCGGTTGTTGAATTAACGAGTTCAACTCATGAATAATGCCTGGCGGCTGAGCTGGACGTGGTCTAGCTCTAAGCGAGTAGTATACCCTACTTTTTGTAGCAAAAAGTGAGCGTATTACTTCAACTTAGGTTTGGCCGGGGCTATAAATATTTGGATCATTGATGGATTTGAATAATACGTTAAACTTACTAAAAATAGTAGTTTTACTGATTAAAAAGGGCGCTAGGCGTGAGACGCTATGAGTGAAAACCCGTAACATGATCGATGAGTACGAAAATATTGTAATCGAAATTAAAAGGAAACAACATAACTAAAGTAAATGCTTTAAAAAAGCGAAAGATGCTTTATGGCCGATCCTCGAAAAGTTCGGTAGTATACACGCTTGGACTTCCCTGTTTGTGGATTCTGAGCCTGAAAATGTTACCTCTAGTTCGCTGTGAGAGGATTCCTTTGCTTAGGTAGTTGATTAGCACGTGACGCTGCCCGTGACGGATCCTGTGCCTGGAACTTCGAGGTTCATCAGGTCCAAGGGGATTAACTTAACCATTATCTACTGATTATATGAAACTTGAATGCTTCGCCACTGTTTGAACTTTCTTCCCCACAAGTGAACTACCACGTCTGAAAATTTTTCAGGAGTGCTTTCGTTCTCTCCTGCCGATCTGATGTGCAGATGCCCTCTGTGGTAAAAAACCTCTTTGGCTTGATCGACGATTAGTTGAGAGCCACTAAAGTGGGTGACCTCCTTTGCCCCCGGCATGTAGGCTAAGTAAAGAGCTTGCATTATGGCTTCATACTCTACTTCGTTGACCTGAGCTCTGGTGATCTTGTGAAACACCATCCCAATAGGTGTCCTAACCCACATATCGAGATCGACTTCTTCCTTTTTCAGGTCCACTTCAATGCTAATCACCTAACGTCCGGGCTCGATCATTTATTCATTTCTGATTGACTCATCTGCTTTTGGCTTCAGCTTCTCCACGAAGTCTGAGATGAAACCCTCTAGTTCCTGCGGCTCAATGGCTGCCTGAGGTTGGTAGATAATTTCATACTCTCCCAGTATCTCGGCCCATTCTGTCATCTCCTCCGAGAGTCTAGGTTTAGACAATATGGTCTGTATCGGTATGGAGGGGATCATGTTAACCGTATGGTCAAGGAAATATGTGCACAGCTCCTGGGTCGCCATGATCACGACCGCGATAAACTGAAAAATTAAAGGCAAAAAGATGCCCCGGTGCAAGGGTTTTTTGCTGGCATACTTCACGGGAAATTGTCTCCCATCCTTTTCTCGTACAAGAACTGCATTCCATGCTATTTTTGAGATCGAGACCTATAATAATTAATGCTCACCCGGTATCGGCTCAGTTATCACCGGAAGCCGTAAGAGCTGCATATTTGTCTGGGCCATTGTTAGGTAACTCAGTATCAGCCATAGGGGCCCCTTGTCTTCGCAGCATCTCAGAGATTAACATACCAATTCTGTGGCTTTGGGACTAGCTGGTCTGTCACCGCCAACCGATCCCGTAGTTCGCAGCTTTCTTCTCTAACTTCTTATTTGATGTCCTCGAACTCGATGAACTCTTCTTTGACTATATTTTTTTAGGCTACTGTCCATTCACCAAGATCCTTACAATAGGTAGGACGATACTCTTCAAGTGAAGACTGCTCACCCCGTAAGTCAACAATCTCACGTGAGGTTGGGTATTTGAAAACCTGATGAAGTGTTGAGGGTATTCCCTTGACACTGTGTATCCACGGCTGTCCCAAGATGACGTCATATGGCAGATTTCAATTCAATACCTAGAAATAAGTTATGCTCCTCACGCTCGGTATATGAATCGGTAGAGTTAATTCTCCGACAGGCTCTTCTCGGGACCCATTGAAATTAATAATCTTTCAGGTGCTCGAGGCTACACGGTAGCATAAGCAAACATTCCGCAGTACCTCCCCCGGATAATGTTCATGCTACTTCCTGGATCGACCATGGCTTACTGGACACGTAAGGCGGATATTTCCACGGGCACAATGAGGTTGCCTTAATGCTCTGCCTCTTCCTCCAAATCAAACAGGATTGGATTGTTTAATTCCCATGGCTCTATAGTCCCCCGGGTGATGTTGCGTTCCATAGTTGAAAATATTGTGTTGATAGTCCGTGAGTTTTCAGAATCTAGTGCTTTGGAATGTCGTGGTCTTTCTTCAATCAGATCTTTGAGGTGCCCTTGTTTCAGCAGATTTTTGATTTCAATAATCAATGCTTTATAGTCGACTGTGGTGTGACCACCGCTGCGATAAACGTCACAATAAGGCGTTGTGTTCCTCCCCGTCGCTCCTTTCACGGTAGGCGGCCATCGGACCTTTAGGCCTAATCTACCAAAGTGATTAGCGACTAGATCCACGATGTTGACTCGCAAACCAAAATCCCTAAAGTTACAGGGTTCCATCCGCTTTTTTTGAGACCCTAATGCTCGGGATTTGTTCTGCCTTCCGGCTCCTAACTGGTTTTGACCCTGTGGCTTCATCCTCCTTCCGTTCTCTTCTCCTTCTAAAGAAGAGCTCCTTGTTCTCTTCCTTCGCTCGTCTTCGAGGTTATGAGAGTTGTCTGGCTCTAAGCGAAGCTTTTCAGTATACCTTTGATGCAACGCGCTCCATGTGTTCATGGGGTGCTGGGTTAAACTCCACTGCAACTACCTGGTGACCAATGATTCTATTGAATTCAAACTCTTGCCAAAGGCTACCACAGCGATGTTGTCAGGGACTGGAGGAAGCTCTATGCGTTCCTTCTGAAATATGTGAAGGTAGTCCTTTAGCAGCTCGTTGTCCCATTGACGTTTCTCAAAGATATCTTCCATGCGCTTCAATTGCTTGTGGGTACCAAAATGCACTTTCTTGAACAAGTCTTGCATCTGAGCGAATGATTCGATAGATCCCATTGGTAGCTGAGTGTACTAAGCGAGGGCCCCTTTAGTCAGGGTCGAGCCAAACCTTTTCACTAGAGCAGACTGGATTTCTTCCTCGGTCATCTCGTTACTCTTTATGATTGTATAATATGCAGCAATATACTCGTCAAGCAGAAGTGCTTTGATATGCGGACCGGCGTGACACTTGCTTTGTAAGCATGTTTATAAAACTTCTGCATATTTACTTTGGTAACTTCGAGTGGAGCACCCGGTACAGTACCAATTCGGTCGTGGATGGTCTTAATCTCTTTTATAAGGTCCTGAATGACAAGAGCTCCTTTGAGTTCTATGTTGTTGATTGTTGACGAGCCTCTAGGGGTGGCATCCATGTTAAGACTTCTATTAGGAGCTGATACTGGTGAATTGTTCGTGGGCGCTGGTCCTTGTAGGGATGTTGGCCACTGAGACGATTCGGAAAACATCGCTCCTAACTTCTGGGATATCCCTCCGCCTATGTTGTTCGAGTTCTGTTCGGATGCGATTTTGAAGAGATTAACAAGGAAACCTCTTAATTCAGAATTAGCTCCCACAGGTTGATCGCCTTCCCAGTTGCTGGTAACAAGCATCGGTTCCTGAGAGGTGTCTTTCGGCTGCTCAACGGGATCCTTTGGCTGCATGCTGGGATCATTGGTATCCTTTGCGGACTCGTCTACTATGTCTGCAGTATTCTTTGGAATGCTATTGTCGTTAGACATGATTGCGCATTTTCCTTCGTAGAATATCTACAATTGCTTGGACCCCACGGTGGGCGCCAAACTGTTTATGCCTAATATCGTACGTTTAGGTTAAACAATTAATTATGGTTGGGGTCACAAAAAATACAGTAATGACAACAGAAAAGTGTGTGTGTGTGTGTGTGTGTGTGTGTGTGTGTGTGTGTGTGTGTGTGTGTGTGTATATATATATACTAGTATCTCGATACATGCGTTGCACGTAAATACCATCTTATATGGTACATGTTTATTTGTGTCAAGTAACTCTTAATGATATGGATGTATATACAAAAAAATAAGCTATAAGTTTGAGTGACAGACGTACATACAATATTAAACTGCAAGTTTCTATTAATGATCTATGCGGATCTTCGTATGATGGCTTGTTTGTAGAGCTCAAGATGATTGGAATATTGGCAGAATCTACGAAGATGAACATTAAAGCTTTAATTCAATCCCTGTGATTATTGTTTTGATTTTGTATGATAGAAAGTTCAATAAAGGAAGATAACCAAAAGAAAACTCTGTGTTTTGACTTGAGTAACATAATAGAATTAAGGGTTACTGATCTAGATTACTTGATAGTAAATTAGTCTATCCAAAGTGACTCCAATTTCCAAAAGAACTCCATGTAATATGGTCTATATTTACTTATTCTTATCCTGATACTTTTTCAATTCAACAACAATCTCACAGAGATAATCATTGACAATGATCATTGCTGCTAGGGGCACACATATTCACTTGTAACAATCCCAAGAAACAAACTTTCAGTAAAACATAAATGAATACATATAAAGAAGATAATACCTTAATATGTGAAAGGAAGAACAGAAAAGAGAAAGTGATCAACAAAAGTCTCACTTGCGTGAGCCCTTAAGAAAAAGTGCATGAATGAAGAGACAACAATTAACGATGAAGAATGAAGATCAGAGAACGATGAGAAATAATTATATAAACAACTGATTATTATAAAAGAGTGAAGCTAAGCGTAGCAACTCTTCACCCATCGTGTGCTTAAGTGATTATTTGCATGCATCCCTTCATTTCTTCTTAGCAAGTTCGCAGCCCTTCGTCCAATGTTTTGTTTTCTTCTAGTTTTTGTTCGGCTATTTAGGTTGCTTTGGTGTTTTGCAAGGTTTGGTATTTTTAGAATTTAGAGGGGCAATTTAGTAATCTGACATTTCTTATTTTAGAGAACATGCTTTTATAGTAATATGATATATATATAATGAATAATAGTAATGAATAAACAAGATGAAATAAGTAAGAAAAAGTAGAGTAATTCTTATTTCTTCAGAATAGCCAGATTCCGTGGTGAAACACATGATGTACAATACAATGTAACGAGGGGTATTTATAGTAGTGATACATAGTTCTAAATAAGGTAAAATACAAAGACTAATAAGGCTATGAGGCCTATAACTCAAGGCGATGGTACATACTAAGCCCTAACTTGAAGACTATAAACCCTAGATGACGGGATGTATACTTTGTGTCTTGGGGCCGTGCCGCCTAAATGGTCGTTAGGTCCAGAAGCGGGCACGTATTCTCTGCATCCGATGACTTGTAAGATAAATCTAATCCCGCCAGCTGGACTCGTATCCCCTAATAGTAGTCAAAGTTTTAACTTGCACAATATTATAAAATAGATCCAACCTTTTTTCTTGTTCATTTTGTTCGATGTTCTATTTTGATCTAACTACGACCTGCTATCCAGAGTACTACTTGTAGTGAACATGTATAAATAAAATAGCACATCCACATTTGGTGTGAGAAATATTCACAACCTATGTTATGAGCAAAATTTGTGTGGGTTTACATTTATATATTCAATCCACTTTAATAGAATTAAGTTTAAACTTTACTTTACAAACGGTTACCCTTACAATGCATGCAGAATTTTCATTAAATATATGATCGACACAGAATAGAACTTCTTTTGATACATATGTATAGAGATTAATTTTAAAAAAGGATGCGAAAGAAAATGACCATGATGAATTCTTAGCACCTTGAAAACTCATACATTTATAAGTTTTAGTGTTACACCCATAACTTCTTACAATAAGGATACATTTGTCGAATATTTTTGAAATATTTGATCATAGAACATCTTAGTAAATTTATGTGAAAAAGAATTCGACAAAATGAACCATTCCACTATAGAAAATTTTATTAGATGTCTCACACGCCATGTCATACTTGTATGAGCCTATTAGTTACTTGACAAGTGGATTCGTTGTTACTTCATGCCAAAAAATTAAAAATGGAAACTATTCTTTTGTCAATATTTATTATTTCTAAGATTCTTAATTGAGAGATTAACAGAGTAATAAAATAAAAGACAATATGGTAAGAATCTTTCAAGCATATATCACGTTTCTCTTTTTGTTCGATATTCTTTTTGATATTTTTCTATTGAATAAGTTTTGTGTTATTAGTTATAAGACCAGTCATCTTCCCTTTGAAACACATATTTAATTAACTATAGTTAATTAAATAATCTGTATGAAAACAATGAATTATATGTCGTCAACCAATAACATTGATAATTCTTAGTAAACTAATTACTCAATATTAGCACACGATATGTAAATCAAATGATCAAGTGTTATCGTCTTTCAAATAACATGCAGAAAATGCATGATATTGAAGTCTAACCTTCATATTCTCTGAGTACAAAATTTTGTCACTGCTCTTCTTCAAATTAGAACCAAGAGACACAGAAAGAGAGAATAGCATGACGATGGAGAATTGACGAGTGATGGTCACTCTAATCGGAAAAAGAAGTGATAATTCTTGCAAAATTCTTACCATGTTGTCTTTTATTTTATTACTATTTTAATCTCTTAATCAAGAGTCTTAGAAATAATAAATATGGACAAAGAATAATTTCCTTTTTTAATTTTTGGCATGAAGTAATCACGAATCCACTTGTCAAATAACTAAGAGACTCACACAAGTATGACAGAACTTGTGAGACATCTAATAAAATTTTCCAAAAGCTCTCTTCTAACAAACCTGGGGACAGCACTCCATCAATAAGAACTATGATCAATAACAATTTGCAATCTTCAAGCACCATAACTCAGACTATATTCTCCTAATTTATATGCATTAAGAAACATAATACAATTCAATAAAATAAACAGGCATTATTAAGAAAATAACTTCTCAAAGCGCGCATGTTTGTCAAATAACGATACACAAAATTGTAAATGTGGAATTCCCATAAGTTACCTTGTGGAAAAAAATACTTCGCTCTTCAATAGTTGGAGTCACATTATTGCAAAATACCTATAAAAAATAAAAAAATAAAAAAAATAAAAAAACAAAAAGAGGAAAAAAGATCAGTGCTCATGCAAATATCTCAAGCGCCTTTTTGCTTAGAATTTATCATTTCATATTTCTCAAAGCAATAACAATATCCTTCTCGGGTGTTGACTTGTATGCCTCTATTCTTGACGCCCAAACTTATTAGACTCATCTGCAAGAAGGCACAACATAACTTTCTGTAGCTAGCCAGCAGCTGCTCCTTTTTGGTGATTCATATTATCAACTGAATCTGAAACATAAAATTAGTACCTGAAAAATGGCAAACCAGAATGTGACAATGTGCATTATATGTACCTATACGGTTGGAGAAGCCTGTGAATCCATCAAATTGAGCTAAATCTGAGACAGAAAACACAAAAAACATAGGGATATGAGGGAGTGGATGACAAAGAAGTGGAACATAATGACTGTAGCGGTTATAGGAAATGTATAGTAATGAAAAACGGAAAGTTTTGAAAGCTGAAGTAATTATTCCCATTTAATTATCCAAAAACGCCACCACTACCTTTAGCCATCGTTAGTGAGATGGTGATGGGAAGAATTAAACTTTTAATGTATTTTCGTGACTGAATTTGTTTAAAAAAGGACCTCATCTTTGAATATAATGCTATTTTGAAACAAGAGGAGAAATTCTGGAAATTAAAGTCTCGAATTGATTAGCTAAATTTTGGAGATACAAATACTAAATTTTATCATGTGACTATCCTATATCGTAGGAGGAAAAATCGTATCACTCATTTTCAAGACGATTATGGCAATTTAATTTTTGAAACTAAGGAAGTTTTTTATCATGTTACATCTTACCTTGAATGTTTATACCAATCAAATCACCTTTTCAGTAAAATTAAACCTATGGAAGACAATGCTTTATGGTTTAATAGTGTAGATCTTGGTATTTTGGACAGGCCCCTTCTCAATTGTGAAATTACAAATGCACTATTCTCTTTTAAACCTCACAAGTCACCTGGATCTGATGGTCTACACCCCATTTTTTTCAAAAACACTGGGGAATTGTTGGTAACTCTGTGATCAATGTTTGTAATCATATTTTTCAAACTGGTGAAATGCCTGAAAATTTAAATTCCACCTATATTTGCCTAATTCCTAAAATCAAAAATGTTGTAAATTTGAAATTTTTTAGGCCAATTGAGTTATGTAACACTGTTTACAAAATTGTTACTAAAATTATAGCTAATAGGAATAAACCTCATTTAGACAAATTGATTAATCCTTGTTGTTTAACCTAGATCCGATTTTAGACCAATTAACAATTAAATTTGTATTTGCGGAGTCACGATCAATAGTTTAGATTAAGAGTTTAATGTGAAGAACTGCGTAGGTTACCGTGATGCCAATGTACTCACAAGATATATTCGTAAATGAATAAAGATAAAGAGCAAATGAAATAAAATAGAGGTAACCGTGTTGGATCACTTGATCCCGATGAGACTTCTTTTTTCCTGATTGCACTTAGAGACTAAAGAGTAAAGTATGCAAGCCAAGAACAGTATTTGAGAGCAAGAGAATAGTATTATTGATATTATTAGACAGTGAGTAAAAAGATGATGTTACAATGATATAAAATGAGTGCTATTTATAGGCCTGATAGGCGTCCGTTGTGGTTTTGTAACCGCCGGGCACGTATCCGTCGGATATGTAACCGCTGGGTTGTAATTATTGCCTTTATGACCATTTATTGCCTGATCGCACATGATTAGGTTAATAATTCCTCATTCATATCGTGTTGACTGATGGGGCGTTACATAGTTGCTTGGGATCTGCTCACTGTAAGCGTCTGGCTAGTTGTCTGCTCGTAAGATGTCTACCTGGAGTAACATCTGCCTGTGCCACGTGGCAAATACGTATCCTTTTTAGATGACGTCAGATTTTATCCAATACAGATAGTCCCCGCACTTCTCGGGCAGAATATCTGCTCGAGGAGTGGATATGAATTTTGGCGCTAATTTCTGCTTTATAAATTCCTTCCTTTGCGTGACGAAGCCTAGTGACGCAGGCATCCTATCAGCTACGTGACAAACCCTTATGATGTGCGCATTAAATGCGCCGTATAAAAATGTAACTGCAGCTGGCATGCTTGTGCGTTTGCAGTCTATTCTGAAGTGACTACTGCGTGTTCCGAAGGTAAAAGTAATGATTTTAACCGCCTCAATCACGTGCACACGTCGCATGTTGATTGCGAGGTGACTGCTGCACTTCAGGGTAATGATGCCACTATAAAAATTGGCGAAACTTATTCCTTCTTTTGACGGTCAGATCTAATTGTAGTTTCTTGGATAACCTCCACGTGTTTCGAAGGAACTTGATGGGCCGAATTCTCACTCCTATAAATAGGGGTTTGGTTAATGAGAAACCTTTCCTTTCTGCTAACTCTTGAAAATCTTTGAGCAGCTTCCAGTTTTTCTTGCGAATTTCTTAATCTCTTCTGAAATCATGTCTTCCAGAACTAGAAAGAATCAAAACGTTGACGCGGCTGGTAGTTCCTCAACGGCCACTCCTAGGCCCAGGGCTACTCAGGCTACTGCTGCGGAGATTATCCCAAGAGGTGGGGTGAGTTAGAGGCAGACTGTAACATCAAGGCCTTCAATAATCATCAGGGGGATACGCGCAACTGGCCGGCGTATAGATTTAAATCTGGGATCACATCGGAGCTGATCCCACGAGTGAGGAAGGACTTCCACTGGGATGATAGGGTTCCCCTCTTGCCGGTTTCTGAGGAGGAGAATATTACTTCCCACAGGGCTGGGTGGACAGCTATGTGCACCTACCCTTTTACAGTGGGATGTAGACTACCCCTGCATCCTGTGCTGGAAAGGCTCTGCAGGGAGTATTTACTCTGCCCGGGGCAACTGTGCCCCAGTATATATAGGATAGTCACACTTTTGGACTGGTTTGCGACAGAAACCGACCAGTCTTTTGGATATGAACATTTTATTTCTTTGTACCGCATACAAATTTTCAAGGATGGCTATGTGAACACCAGGATGCGCGGGAGCAAGGGCTTGGTGCGCAGTTCTGAAGACACAGGTGACCGGGGTTGGTTGCATCGGTATGTGTTTGTGCGCTCCTCGGCCTTGACTTTCGACTCCAAGACTTATCTTCCCGAAGTTTGGAACAAGAAGCGTAAGTCCCCGAGTATTTTTGAGATTTTTCATGTTCTTCCTTTCCTTCTTATCTGCTTACTTCGTTCAATTTCTTTTGTAGCGGCCAAGTGACCATACGACGGGCTCATATCTGTTGACGAGCTGACGGCGTGGGTTGAGGCAATTTTGAAGGAGTTTGCTGTGAAAACTCACGGTGAGAATATTTACGCTTTTGTGACTGTTCCTTCCTCTGTAACTTCTCCGTGTCTGACCGTACCTTTTGTAGGTCTGGGTACTCAAGGGGACTTCTTTCCTGCTCCCCCCCAAGACGTGCCTTCCGAACCTGTTGCTGACCCAGATGCTGAGGTTGCAGCTATACTAGCTTCGGTAGAGGCACTGCACGGTAGGGAGGGTGGCGAGGAACTCTTGTCTGGTGGTCTCAGCTCTTTGAAAAGAAAGAAGAAGAGCCAGGATAAGAGCAGAGCACGGAAAAGGTCTGTTCGTAAGACTTCCGTTGCTGCCGGGCAAGCCTCAACTGCTGGGGGTGAATCTTCATCTAGAGCCAGTGTACCAGAGCCTGCAAAAGAGAATGTCAAGACCACTGTTGAAATCCCCGAGTCTACACGGGCAGAAGGTTTTGACAAGGAGGTTATCGATCTCTCAGATACTGAGATTGAAGACAATGAGCCCCTTGCACGAAAACCTTATCTTCGAAGTGACAAGAGGAAAGTTGAGGAGGAGACTGCCCGTGCTCCGGAGAGGAGTCCCCGAGTTGATGACGGGGTGAAGGCGGCTCCTTCCCGTGTGGACAAAGGGAAAAGAAAAATAGGTAAAAAAGAAGAAGAAGAAGAAGAAGAAGAAGAAGAAGATGAGGCAAGGGGAGAAGTTCCCCAAGAGGGTGGTCGAGGTCCTCGTGTTTTTCGCTTCGAGGACCTGGAGAATGTGGTCACTGAGGGGGCGACACCTGTCGTTCTTCGCGAGTGTGACACGATAGATCCTGGAGTGGAAGGTGACTCCAATTTTTCAGCAACAAGGCTCATTTGGCGGTCAGTCATCGACGGCCAAACCGAATTGAAGGACATCAGGGGTGTTCGTTACAAGTTTTGGCCAAACTACCCCTCTGAACAGGCTCGGGAACCCAAGTATTGTGAGAGGAAGCACACCCTGAAACTCTCCCTTGATGTTAACTTCATATCCGGCCCAGGCGGTTTAGCCAAGGCTATCTCTTCACTCATCGCCCCCCGGGAAGAATGGGTGCTGAGGGAGCTGAGTAATGAAGAGCTAGCTTTTCAGATTGCTGCTGATTCTGCTAGGGTAAGTTTTTACTGCTTTGTGTTGAAAATAACTCCATCCTCAGATTTCTAACTTTCGCTTTACTTGTTCAGTCAAGTATGCTGGCTGCTGAGCTCATGTTTCGCTCCAGGATCAACAACGTAAATCAAGTACTCGAGGTAAAGAACGAGTTGCTGGATGCTCTGAAGGAGAACAAGATTTTGACAGAACATTGTGGTCTCCTAGGGAGTGAAGTTAATCGACTAATTGATGTTAGCAATGAACGACTTGAGCATATTAACGAACTCACCAAGGAGAAGGACCTTCTTCTTAAAGAAAAAGAAGGGTTCGCACGCTCTGTCCAGGGTCTAGAGAGCTTATTTGAAGAATGTAAAGCTTCATTGAACAGTGCTATCGATGATCGCACGACTCTCGAGATGAATCTGCAAAGGGCCAACGAGGAATCTGTTAAGGCCAAAGCTGAGCTTCAGGCTGCCAAGGATCAGGTTGCTCAGTCGATGAGTGCTCAGGCCGCACTATCCAAAGACTTGGAAAACCTGCGCGATCAATCTGAGATTAAGGCCAAGCTTCCTGCGCTCGAAGCTAAACGTTCACTGCTTGGGCAGATTCAAGCTAAGCAGATTAATGTTGAAGAGATGCTGCAGATGATGAAAAGTGTTGTTCGCAGAATAAAGCAAGCACTGAACCTTTCTCCTGAGGAGTCTGAAGGTGAAGATGAGGATGAAGATGAAGAAGGTGGTGAGGATCTGGGAGATGATGGCAGAACCGATGGAGCTGGTGCGTCGGGTTCTGATCGCAGTCCCAAGAGCTGATGCCCTTCCCCAATCTTTGAGTTTGTTCATCCGGCGAGAGCCGGATTTTAATTGTTTGTGGACAGAGGTCTTGTAAAGACTCTCTGGTCCCTATATGGCCGGTTCCATTTGGCCTTTGATCACTCTGTAAACTTCTGTCAGCCATTTTCGGCATCTTATCGTTTTACAGGATTATGTATATATGCTTTTAGATCTATTCAATGACTATATTTAGCCTGAAGTTTTGATCTTTTGTTTGTATGTATGGTGGCCTTCGTGCCTTATGTTTGAGAGTTTTTTGAAGTTTGAACTTTATTATGTTCTGGTCTCCAAAAGTCTGCCCGAATGTTTTTAACTTAGCCTTTCTTTAAAAACAGGTCGTAAGTTGTGAATGATCTGCGCAGATATTTTTATTCTGACCGAATCATGGTCGTTAGACTTTTGGCCGAATCATTGCCCTTTGCGCATAACTTTGCTTATCGTTTCGATAATTTTAAAGTTGTTGTATGACTTTGTAGATTGGCTCTGGCCGAGTCACTGGCCTTGTGAACGACTTCTCTTATTTTCGTGGAAGTTTATCACGTAAAAAGTTTTGAAAAAGTTTTAAAAACTCGCCTTTTGGCAAAGTCTCTAAAAGCTCGCCTTTTGGTAAGGTCTTTCGCCTTTATGAAGGTCTTATCTGGCCTATAGGGGCCTCTCACCACCCTCATTGTTTTTATGTTTGAACACGGGAAGTGATAACATAAAAAGAGTTGAGGCAAGCTGTATATACAAGAACACATATAACCAAACGAGGAGTGTGTCCGTTGTAGGATTCGAACCCACAGCCGCGAAGTTGAAGAACTTCGAGCTCTACCAGTTGAGCTAAACGGATCTGACCTTATTCAGGCCGTTAGTACCATTTAGAAGAAATATAATAAAAATAACAACCGTCATAAGAGTAAGTGGCAGGAAGAAAATAACTGACCGTTTTACCGCTCAGAAGTGGTACTTTTTGAGGTGAATTGCGTTCCAACTGTTCGGGACAATGGAACCGTCGGGTCGTGCTAGGCAATAAGAACCCTTACCGACTGAAGTGATTACCTTGTAGTTTCCCTGAATTGGCTTCCTGTGTGCTCTGGGATAATTTTCTTAGTACAAAGTCTCCAACCTAGAAGCTTCGTACGCGCAGTCCCCGATTGTAATATTGTTCAATTCGTTCTTTTTGGGCGACTACCCGCACAAGGGCTAGTTCCCTTCGTTCTTCGAGGAAATCCAGCTCTTCAGAGAGATTGACTGAGTTCGACTCTTCAGTGGCATGCGCATACCGTAGGCTGGGCTCTCCGATTTCGACTGGGATTAATGAATCTGCACCGTATACCAATGAATAAGGTGTCTCACCCGTACTCATTTTTACTGTTGTCCGATAAGCCCATAGCACTCCAGGCAGTTCTTCCACCCAACACCCCTTTGCCCGTTCAAGGCGCTTCTTGAGTGAATCAACGATGATCTTGTTCGTCGACTCCGCTTGTCCATTAGCAACTGGGTGATAGGGGGAAGACGTGATCCTTTTGATGTGCAAATTGTTGAGGAACCTAATCACTTTCTGGCCGATAAATTGCGAGCCGTTGTCCATGACTATTTCCTTGGGGGCTCCAAAGCGACATACGACGAAACGTCAAAGGAAATCGATGACTTCCGTTTGTCGTATCTTCGCATATGCTGCTGCTTCTACCCATTTTCTGAAATAATCGGTGATGATCAACAAGAAACGTACTCCTCTTGGCGCCGCGGGGAGAGATCCTACTATGTCCATCCCCCATTTCATGAATGGCCATGGGGAGATTATTGAGTGTAGCGGTTCTGCCGGCTGATGAAGAAGATGCGCGAACCTCTGGCACTTGTCGCATTTCTTGACAAATTCATTCGTGTCCTTCTCCATCCTATACCAATAGTATCCTGCACGAATAAATTTTCGTGCTAATGCTTTGCCCCCGGAATGATTACCACAACAGCCTTCATGAACCTCTCGCATCACGTAGTTGATTTGGTTTGGCCCAAGGCATTTTGCGAGGGGTCCAGCAAATGTTCTGCGGTAGAGTTCTCCGTTAAGGATGGTATATCGAGCGACTTTTATCTTGAGCTTGCGTGCAGCTTTGGTGTCAACGGGCACAGTTCCATGAACAATATAATTTATAATCTCATTCCGCCAGTCCCAAGTCGCGTTTATGGCATTAACTTCGAACTTCTCCCGGTCCACGGTCGTGTAGAGGAGGTGAACGACAACTGAAGAGCTGGTCGCTCCCATTTTTGCTACTGATCCGAGATTGGCAAGAGCATCGGCTTCACGGTTTTCTTCCCGTGGTATTTGGAGTGCTTCCCATTAATCAAATTGCATTAGGAGATCTTTCACACGGGCGAGGTATACTTGCATTCTGGATTCTCGTGCAGTGAAGCCTCCGTTTATCTGGTTGACCACCAGCTGTGAATCACTCTTGAGTTTGACAATGTTTGCTTTGTAGCTCCGGGCAAGCTCCAATCCTGATGGTTTCCCCGGATGGGGTGACGAGGACTAATCCAAGACCAGATCCTTTGACGCTCGAGGAGCCATCAGTATACAATGTCCACGCGCCGAGAGCCTGCTCGGTATTGAGGACAGCATCCTTTTCTACTTCAGAGTAGATATTAGCACTAAAATCTGCTACAAAATCTGCTAGAGCCTATGATTTTATAGCCATTCTAGGTTGATAAGTGATATCAAATTCACTTAATTCTATAGCCCATTTTAGCAACCTTCCCGAAAATTCAGGTTTATGTAAAACATTTCGTAGAGGAAAAGTTGTTACCACAACTATTGAATGACTTTGAAAATAAGGGCGTAACTTACGAGCAGCAGTTACTAATGCTAATGCAAACTTCTCCAATGGTTGATAGCGTGTTTCCGCGTCGATTAGAGCTTTACTAATATAATAAATAGGAAGTTGTTTATATTTTTCCTCACGAACAAGAACCGCACTTACCGAGGATTCTGATACTGCCAGATAGATCAGCAACTGCTCCCCGGGCAGGGGTGTCGAGAGCAGTGGTGGATTGCACAGATACTTCTTCAGATCCTTCAGTGCTTGTTGGCATTCGGGAGTCCATTCGAATTCTTTGTTCTGCTTTAATACGTCGAAAAAGCTTTTGCACCGATCTGAGGAGCGAGATATGAACCTCCGCAGAGCTGCTACCTGTCCAGTCAATTTCATGACATCCTTCCGGTCGTGGAGAATGTCTGGAATTGATTCGATAGCTTTGATCTGAGCGGGATTGACTTCAATTCCTCGCTGAGAAACAGTGAAACCCAGGAATTTTCCTAATCCGACTCCGAATGCGCACTTCTCTGGGTTCACCTTCATGTGTTGCTGATCGAGAATTCGAAAGGCTTCTTTTAGGTGCACTAAAATATCCTATGCTCGCTTGGATTTGACCAGCATGTCGTCGATGTATACTTCCATAGTCTTTCCGATATGGTCATGGAACATTCGATTGACTAGGCGCTGATACGTTGCACCTGCATTTTTCAACCCAAACAGCATAACTTTATAATAATACGTACCTCTGCAAGTTATGAATGCCGTCTTCTCCTGGTCATCGGGGTCCATGAGTATCTGATTGTATCCAGAGTACGCATCGAGGAATGTGAGCACTTCATGCCCGGCCGTTGCATCAATCAACTGATCTATCCTGGGAAGGGGATATGAGTCCTTCGGACAGGCTTTGTTTAGATCTGTGAAATCGATGCAGACTCGCCACCTGCCATTCTTTTTTGGCACAACGACCACATTGGCTAGCCAGTCCGGGTACTTGACTTCTTGACGGATCCGATCTTCAACAGCCGGTCAACTTCGTCGTTGATGATCTGATTCCGGAAAGCTCCTTGTTGTCGCGTCTTCTGTTTTACCGGGCGGTGCTACGGATCTACGTTCAACCTGTGAGAAATAATGTCCGGAGAAATACCTGTCATATCTGCATGAGACCAGGCGAACGTTGTGTGCCGCTCCCTGAGGAACCGGAGGATATCTCCTCGTAAGCGTTCGCTTAGTTTGGTTCCTAGGTAGACTTTCCGCTCTGGCTTGTCTGCAAACAGTTCTTCGGGCTCCAAAGCTTCCACGGTCGGCATGTGTTTTTCCCGCTCGTCTAGCTTTGTGATGAATTCTGGGACCTCGTACTTTGCTTCTCCGTTTGGCATGTCTGATCCCGGTTGCTGTAATTGCTATTTGTTTTCCTCGGGCAGTTTGAGGGCCACCGAGTAGCAATCTCGGGCAGAACGTTGCTCTCCACGAACCGCGCGCACTCCCCATTCAGATGGGAACTTCAACACCTGATGATAAGTGGAAGGAACGGCTTACATATCATGGATCCAGGGTCTTCCCAGGATGATGTTGTAAGCCAGGTTTGCATCGACGACATGAAATATCATCTCCTTTGCTACCCCTTCAGGAAGAGTCGTCAGGGTAACTTCGCCAAGGGTCTTCTCACTCGAATTGTTGAAGCCGGAAAGGACTCGAGATACTGGCACGATCTTATCTGCTAGCTGCATCTCTATTACAACTCGTGACTGAATGATATTCGCAGAACTGCCTGCATCAATGAGTACTCTCTTGACATCGAACTCTGCCACCCGCAGCGTTATAACTAATGCGTCGGGGTGTGGGAACTGCAATCCATCTGTGTCCGAATCTTTAAATATTATGGTTTCCTCTGGTCATGGACGTTTAGTCTTGGTGATGGAAACTTTTGCATGCTTTTTTGCCGTGAAGGTGACGGAATCTACCTCTATCCCTCCTGAAATAACATTGACTGTCCGCTTCGGGGAGGATACTCGTGGAGGGCCAGATTTGTTCTCTGAGCCTTCGCGTGAGTTTGCTTTCCCTTCTTCGTCAGGAACTCCTTCAAGAATCCCTGTTTCAACAAATGAGCAATTTCATACCTTAAAGCTTTGTAGTCTTCGGTGGTGTGACCGTGGTCGCGATTGAATTCGCAATATAGATCTTGGTTTCGCTTGCTGGGATCAGTCTTCATGTCTTTTGGCCACTTGACTTTTTCTCCCATATTTTTTAGTACCGCCATGACTTCGGTCATTTCGACATTGAAGCTTGGCAGGCTTGGGGCTCCACGGAGATTTGATTCGAAATCTTCTCTTCGGGATAGCCCTTTGTTGTTGTTGCGACCGCGTCCTTTGGAACTGTTGCGTGACTGGTCAGGGTACGGTTCGTAATGTGCGTCTGACCTCTCCGTCTCCGCTTTCCCGCAGGGGGCCGCCGCTGCGTGACTGAGTCCTTCCTCGGGTACCTGTTCCAATCAATTTATCTTCATCGATACGTACCTTTGAGTTGTAGCGGTTGTAGACGTCCGACCAGCTGGCCGCTGGGAATTCGCGGAGGGATTCGTATAGCCTGCGCGTTGCCTCTGATCTCCTGATATCAAGACTGTTGGTGAACGCGATGGCTGCCCACCTGTCCGGTACTTTGGGTAGCATCATACGTTCCCGCTGGAAGCGGTCCACATACTTATGGAGAGACTCGTCGGGCCTCTGCTTGATCTCGAAAATATCTTCCACGCGGGTCTCCGTCTTCTGGGCGCCGGTGTGTGCCTTTACGAACAGTTCAGCCATCTCTGCGAAGGACCCAATAGAGTTTGGTGGCAACATTGAATACCATCGCAGAGCTCTATCTGCCAGTGTTTCTACAAATTTTTTCAACTGAACTGACTCGATCTCCTCATCGGTGAGATCGCTTGCCTTTATGAAGTTGCTAAACATCATGAGGTGATCGTTGGGGTCAGATGTCCCACGATATCTCGGAATGTTTGGCATTTTGAATGTCTTTGGTATTGGCTTTGGGGCTGCTTCTTTCTTCCAAGGCCGCTGGGAGTAACGTTGGACATCGACTTTCTTCAGCGTGGGTGGAGCGCCCGGTATCTGATCGATTCTCTCATGGACAGACTTCTGAAGCGCTTCCTGGCTTTCCTTGAACTGCTTGGTGAGAGCCTCCACGATGACGCTCATTTCAGTGGACGCCTGGGACCCTCCATTTTTTGTCACATTTTGTTCCCCATCCTGCCTTGAAGTGTGTGAAGAATGAGCATCTCGGCCTGGTGCTGCAGGCTCAGCCCTTGTGACCGGAGGAGCTTGTCCCTGCAGAGAGTTGATCGCCTCCCTTATTCCTCGGTTGACCTCTGCCTGTTCCTCCATAAACGCATAGAGGGTTTCCTGGATGTTCCCTTTGCCAGGGGAGAGACTCCTGTGGCGTCTTCTCCTAGGCGGAGTGGCGCTCTGAGAGTGCCTATGCCTATTTCGCTGCCTGTCCGTTCCTTGGGAAGACTGTTGCTGCCCATCAGACGAATAGTCGGGAGAACAATTGGGAGAATGACCCGATGAAGGAGTACGTACCTGTTCTCCTCCCACGATAGTTCGTTGCGAACTGCTTTCTGCCATGTTAGTGGTAAAAACAAAAGATTGACAAGAAAGGAATAAACTGTATCAAGTAAACTATTAACCTATAGAGGCTATTGACCGGCTCCCACTGTGGTCGTCAAATTATTTAACCTAGATCCGATTTTAGGCCAATTAACAATTAAATTTGTATTTGCGGAATCACGATCAATAGTTTAGATTAAGAGTTTAAAGTGAAGAACTGCGTAGGTTACCGTGATGCCACTGTACTCACAAGATATATTCGTAAATGAATAAAGATAAAGAGCTAATGAAATAAAATAGAGGTAACCGTATTGGATCACTTGATCCCGATGAGACTTCTTCTTTCCTGATTGCACTTAAAGACTAAAGAGTAAAGTATGCTAGCCAAGAAAAGTATTTGAGAGCAAGAGAATAGTATTATTGATATTATTAGATAGTGAATAAAAAGATGATGTTACAATGATATAGAATGAGTGCTATTTATAGGCCTGATAGGCGTCCGTTGGGGTTTTGTAATCGCCGGGCACGTATCCGTCGGATATGTAACCGCTGGGTTGTAATTATTGCCTTTATGACCATTTATTGCCTGATCGCGCATGATTAGGTTAATAACTTCTCATTCATATCGTGTTGACTGATGGGGCGTTACATAGTTGCTTGGGATCTGCTCACGGTAAGCGTCTGGCTAGTTGTCTGCTCATAAGATGTCTACCCGGAGTAACATCTGCCCGTGCCACGTGGCAAATACGTGTCCTTTTTAGATGACGTCAGATTTTATCCAATACAATTGTCAAGCCAGTTTTATCAAGAATAGACGAGCATCCGACAATGCTATTATTATTCAAGAGATTATGAATAAATTTTGTAATATGAAGGGGCATAAGAGTGGGATGATCATCAAGGTGGATTTAGAAAAAGCTTTTGATAAAATTGAGTGGTCATTTATTCGTACTATGTTAGTATTTTTTAAATTTCCTCCAAAGATCACAAAATTAATCCTCTCTTGTATTACCACTTCTTCAATTTGTGTTCTTGTTAGTGGCCTTAAAATAAAGTTTTTTCTTCCATATAGGGGAATAAGGCACGGCGACCCTATGTCCCCCTATATTTTCATTTTATGTTTAGAGCTCCTTTCTATTTACATAAATCAACAAGTAGATAGGAATTTATGGGACCCTATAAAACTATCACCTAGAGGACCTGAAATTTCAAATTTATTTTTCTGCTGATGATCTAACTTTTTTTGCCAAAACCAATGAAAAGACTGCTCATAATATTAGGACTGCAATTGACGTATTTTGTGAAGTGTCAGGGGAAAGTATTAGTAAGGATAAATCTAAAATTATTTTCTTAAAAAATACTGAACTATCCTTAGCCAACCATCTAGGTAATATTCTCTCTCTTAACAGGAATAGTAATTTTGGAAAGTATTTAGGTTTTCCAATTCTAGGGCATAAGCCTAGACATAGCGATTATAACTTTATTCTTGATAATCTTGCTACTAAACTTTTTAGCTGGAAGGTTAATTTCTTAAATCTAGCAGGGAGAACAACTCTTGTCAAATCAACTCTCAATGCCCTTCCTAATCATATTATTCAATTTCATGCCCTTCCTAGTAAAACCCTAAACTGCATTGATAGGGTCCAAAGGAATTTCCGATGGGGTACTACTGACACTAAGAAAAAATTGCATCTTGTATCATGGCAAGTAGTTACTAAACCTAGGCAGCAGGGGGGTCTATCAATTATTAGAGCCAAAACTAAGAATAATGCTATGCTTATATCCCTAGCATGGCGCCTTTTGACTAACCCTAATGCGAAGGGCTAAAATTCTTAGTAATAAATACATATTTAGACCTACTTCAAATTCTGCTTCTTTCATCTGGAAAGGCATTAGTAGTACCTTGCCTATTTGTTATAACAACACTCGATGGGTATTAGGAAATGGTAATACGACTTCCCTATAGGACCATATATGGCTATCAAATAAAGGAAAATTTAGAAGCCTTCTGCATTGTCCTTTGACATATGAAGACTCATGCAGGAGGGTTTGTGACATTGTGCATGACAATCATTGGGATTTTTCTAAGCTTGGATTTGAAATTCCTCATCACATTCAAACTATAATTAACAACACTCCTCTCCTTTTTGGAAATCTTGATTATCCTATTTGGGCCCTTTCTAAAAATGGTACCTTTTCTATGAAATCAATTTATGATCAAATCGAGTCTAGTACCAGCCTTAGTGTGGATTTCGTGTGGATATGGAAGGTTGACGTGCCTAACAAAATAAAAATTTTTATCTGGCAATGTCAACACAATAGACTTCCGACTAGATATTACTTAAATAAAATTGGTATGAATATAGACCCTATGCGTAGTGTTTGTAAGTCTACAACTGAATCTTTATTTCATCTTTTTATTGAATGCCCTATAGCTAAGGCATTCTGGGGAAACAAGATTAGCTACAATGACCTTGATTGTAACAATTGGATGCAGTGCCTTAAAGATATCCCCAATGATCCTTATCACAAATTCTATAATTGGCTTGACTTTTTATTTAATGCTCTATGGAATTTATGGCTTAATAGGAATAATAATAATATAAACAACTTAAGCTTGTCCATTACCTATGGTTCTGTTCATGAGAAACTCCTAGAATATAAACTTTTAACTAGCTCAAGCTCTAGGAAAGACACTAATAGAGCTATTAAGGTATATTGGACCCTTCCTAAGGATAATAACATTAAATTGAATTGTGATGGCTCTTATAACATTGATAATAATTCTGCTAGTATAGGTGGAGTCTTCAGAAATGGTAAAGGAGAATGGCTATTAGGATATAAAAAAATAGTGCATGCTCACAGTCATACTCACGCAGAATTATTAGGGCTACTTCAAGGTCTAATTTTAGCTCATGATCAAAATTATATCTCATTAGAAATTGAGACGGAGTCAACGGAGGTTATCAACTTGCTAGAGAATCCGACCCCTACTTACCTATCAATTGTCAATGAATGCAGATTATTGATGTTGAACCTGAGAATGCCGCTAATCAGGCATAACTTTCGACAAGGGAATCGAGTTGCTGACAAGCTCGCACAATGAGCTCCCTCACTGTCCAAATCACTTTCAACTATTCATCATGTTGTACCACCCATACTTGTTCACCAAGCTTTGGAGGATGACAGGAACGGCACAAATTTTGTTATTACTATATCGGCTAGTACTTGCTCTTTTTATCTAAGTTAGGGAGCTTGTGTGCTCTACAAGCACTTTCTTTGTTTTGTAATAATCCTAATCACGTGATGGACACCCATGAAACTCGTGTGAGTAGGTTATGTAATCCCCTTTGACTTTTCTATTAATATATGCTAGTATCTTGTTTCGACTAAAAAAAGATTTTGTTTAATTTGTACAAAAAAAATTGAAACTAAGAATGAAAAAATTGAGTAAAGTGTTGGGTCTTGTGTATGTTTGTGCTTGTGTACTTGAAAATTTGAAATTAAGACTGATGGAGAGATGGTGGAACCAGTGGTGACCGTTGGTTAACTGAATTTCTCAGAAAAGAAAAAACGAAGAGGATTAAATCAATGACCGGCGAAGGTGGAGAAAAAGTGATGCTATGAAAAAATGACACAGGAAAAAATAATTTGATTGTATTTGAAAAAGGTTATAATATTACTCCCTCCGACTATTTTTATGTGTCCATTTTCACATTTCACTCTCAACAAAAAAATTAACTTGACTAATATACTCTTATTAATGATACTAAATTCAATTAACTGGAAAGTGATTTAAAAATTACAAGATCTTTAATATCAAGGGCAATATAGGAAGAAAATGACTAATTTTCTCTTAAATTGCTAAAAAGACAAGTAAAATAGAATTTGACTTAAAATAAATTGGAGAAGTAAAATATGGACCGCGAGGGTATTAATTAAGTGCAATTAATCATAATGTATCCAAATAAAATATGACTCATGTAATAACAATAGCCATCTCTTAACTGATACATCACAAAACTCGCAAAACCACAAATTTTTGTCGACAATTTAGGTAGGAAGCTCAACCAACAGGAATAAGTAAGATCCAACTAAAATGATGTCTTAAAAGCATTTAATAGCCATCGTACCAAATGGGCAATGCACAATACAATACAAGTTGGATGGGACCATGAAGGAGTTGCCCCAAGATGTAGTGATTTATATATTTGTAATGCTCCCGGTAAAATCTCTGCTACGATTCAAATGCACCGATAAAACATTTTGCCATATCATAAAATCATCCACTTTCATTAATCTTCATCTAAATCATACGACCAACTTCAATGATGAATTGGTTCTCCTTAAGCGTTCCTTCGAAACAGATGAATACAACTTTTATAAATCTATCTTATCTTTTCTTTTCGCTAAAGAAGATTATGATTTTAAGCCCATTTCTCCAGATGTAGAAATTCCACATTTGACCACCACTGCTGCCTGTATTTGTCATCGACTCATTGGTCCTTGCAATGGTTTGATTGTCTTGACAGATTCCCTTACCACTATCGTATTTAATCCAGCAACTCTAAAGTACAGACTAATCCCACCATGCCCATTTGGTATCCCGCGTGGTTTCAGACGTTCCATCAGCGGTATTGGTTTTGGCTTTGATTCGGATGCAAATGATTACAAGGTTGTTAGGCTATCAGAAGTTTACAAGGAACCTTGTGACAAAGAAATGAAAGTTGATATTTATGACTTTTCCGTTGATTCATGGAGAGAACTTTTAGGTCAAGATGTGCCTTTTGTCTTTTGGTTTCCATGTGCTGAGATATTATACAAAAGAAACTTTCATTGGTTTGCATTTGCAGACGTTGTAGTAATTCTTTGTTTTGAAATGAACACCGAAAAATTTCACAATATGGGAATGCCAGATGCATGTCATTTCGCTGATGGAAAATGTTATGGCCTGGTGATTTTATTTAAGTGCATGACGCTGATTTGTTACCCTGATCCAATGCCTAGTAGTCCAACAGAAAAATTGACAGATATTTGGATAATGAAGGAATACGGTGAAAAGGAGTCTTGGATAAAAAGATGCTCAATTAGACTTCTTCCTGAATCCCCATTAGCAGTTTGGAAGGATGAGATATTGCTTCTACACAGCAAAACGGGACATTTGATTGCCTATGATTTTAATTCGAACGAAGTCCAGGAATTAGATTTACATGGTTATCCCGAGAGTTTGAGAATTATAATATACAGGGAAAGTTTGACCGCGATTCCAAGAAATAATGATTGCATAGAACTTCAAAATTTTAGATGTAACTAATTTTTAGAAAGTTTCTATTGTGTTGAGTTTAGCACTTGTTATGAGCTATAAAGCGCATTGATGCTTTAGTTTAGTTGCGGCAACAACCTAACACATCTGAATACTAGTAATATCCACGCTTGGTATGTTAATTTAGAGAATGAAGTTTTATAAACTTTTTAGTGGTAAATTTGTGATAAGTCTATTGCTCGAATAAAACCAGAAATATATAAATGTAGAAAAAAGGGAAGAAGAATTTGAGCCTACTGAATTCACAGTGTCTTCTTAAAGAACTTAATCTCCTCACAGTACCCGAGGTTATGGATTAGATCCTTCCAGGATGAAACAGATTTACCTTTGCTGTTGTACTGGTAGCCGACAGCGAAATAACACTTTGATACAGAATTTTCATAAGTAAAATTTGAAGGAATGACTCTCTATTTATAGCCAATGGACCTTTTGGGATGAAGAGGTGAGAAGATGGATGTTCAAGTAAGCAGATGGTTGTTCACAAAAGACAGCCCTTCTGGTGGCTGTTTTCAAAACAAGCGGGGATGGGAAATATTAAAAATCGAAAAGAGGAAATTAAATTAATTTACCTTTACAAAAACGGCCAAGTAAAATATTGATATTTAGTAAATAATTTAATATTTTTGGTCCAAAAGATTAAGTCAATTAACCATATCAATTGACCAAATTCGAAGTTGAACGAGTAACGATTGTTTAGGCCTAATTTGGTCGTTTAGGTAGAATAATTGAATTTGTTAGAGAGTCACAAGCAATACAGTAAATAGGCAGGAAAAGTAAATGAAATAGAGAGAAAAGTAATAATTTTATTCCTTGAGAATAGCCGAATTCTGTGTGAATCGCTTGATGTACAATACAATGTAAGAAGGGATATTTGTAACTAAGATTTACTCTGTCCTAATCATGATAAACTATAAAGACTAATAAGGCTCATTGGCTTGTAAACTGAAGGCGGTGGTATATACGAAATCCTAACTAGGAGAATGTAAACCCTAAGACGGTGGGATGTATACTTTACATCCTATGTCCGTGTCGGCTTAAGGAGCAGGTGTGTATACTCTGCGTCCGGTGACTTAGTAGCTAAGTGTAGTCTCGCTAGCTAGACTTGTATCCCCGTAATAATAGGTAGCGTATTTTTGCCCACACAGTTAGTCATCTCACTTGCTAAGTATTGTCGTAAGCAGTCAGGAAGTGAAAGAGGTATGCAAAATGGATGTGAAAAGATATCTCACTGACTCCTTAAAATTGACAGTCTCTTTGGCCGAGATTGACGCTTGATTTCTTCGGGAAACACATGTTTCTTCATCTGATTGATAGATGTCTCGGACCCTGTAGGGTCCTTTTCAGTTTGGAGCTAGCTTACCAGCACTAGCTTCCTTGGTGCTCTGAGTTACTTTGCAAGGAACCAGATCACCTATACTGAGGGAGCGTAGGTACGTTCGCGCGTTCTAGTGCTGCTCTACCCGTTGCTTCCGGGCTGCCAGGCGTATGGCTGCTACCTCCCAGTATTCGTCCAGGACATCAAGTGAGGTTGCTAAAGCCTCATTATTTGATTCTTCTTCGTCGAACGATTTTCGCAAGATGGATTCTCCTATTTCCACGGGGATCATGGCTTCCGTTCCGTATGTTAGTAAGAATAGGGTTCCTCGGGTGATGGCTTTTGACGTGGTGCGACATGCCCAGAGAACCCGTAGTAGTTCCTCTAGCCACTTGCCTTTGGCCTTCTTGAGCTTTTTCTTCAGATTCTCCAGAGTGATCTTGTTGGAAGATTCAGCTTGACCTATGAACTGAGACCCATTGTCACAAGTGATTTCTGCTGGGATGCCGAAGTGGCACATGATGTTCTTCCAGATGAATTGTATTACCTTATCTTCCTGGATTCGTGAGCAGGCTACTACCTCTACCCATTTAGTGAAATAGTCTGTCATGATAATAAAAAATTTGACACCTCCAAGCGCTTTAGGCAAGGGCCTAACTATGTCAATCCCCTGTTTCATGAAGGGCCATGGGGCTACTACTGAATGCAGAAGCTCCGCTGACTGATGAAGTATATGGGAAAACCTCTGACAACTGTCCAATGCTCAGACAAATTTGCTCGAGTAATCCTCCATTCGGGGCCAAAAATAGCCTGTCCTGATTAGTTTGAGAAGTAAAGATCGTCCGCCAGAATGATTTCTGCACTGTCCTTCCTAGGTTTCTCTTAGTGTATAATCAACTTGAGAGGGCCCTAGACATTAGGCCAAAGGCCCATTAAACATTCGGCGGTACAACACTCTGTTAATCAAGCAATAACGAGCCGCTTGAACTCTCAGCCTCATCGTTTCTTTTATGTCTTCTCGGAGTGTTCCGTTGTCCAATTATTCGATGATCGAGTGTTTTCAATCCCAAATAAGTCCTGTAATGTTGACCTCGTGGCGTTTGATATTTTCGTAGGTTAACTCAATAACAGTTCCTGGGCTATATGCGTTCATGTTTGAAGCGGCCGCTATACTAGCTAGGGCATCCGCCTCCTTGTTTTCATCCCTTGGTATTTGATTGATCTTCCACATTTGAAAATTTTTCAAATGCTTCTCCACCTAGACCAGGTATTCCTGCATGCAGGCGTCTTTGGCGACATAGGCGCCGGTTACCTGGTTGACCACTAGCTGAGACTCGCTAAAGAGGTTAATCTCCATGGCCTCCAATATGTAGGCTAATTCAAGTGCTTGAATTATGGCTTCATATTCTTCTTCGTCGTTTATGATCGGCGGACAACAGACGGCCTTTAAAAATATGTTCTTGGTCGGGGAATTGATCACAATATCGAGGCCGGCTCCTTTGACATTCGAGGCTCCATCGGTGTGAATCATCCATTCCCTGGGGGTAACGCCTTCCATCATCTTATATTCGACTTCGACCTTTGGTATCATTCGACACTGAAGTCAGCTACAACATCCACGGTACTTGTGCTTTGATGGTTGTACGTGGCTGATAGATGATATCATACTCCCCTAACTCTACAACCTATTTTGCTAGCCTGCCCGAGACCTCGTTGACCACTAGCTGAGTCGCTAAAGAGGTTAATCTCCCTGGCCCGCAATATGTAGGCTAATTCAAGTGCTTGAATTACGGGCTCATATTCTACTTGGTTATTTGTGATCAGCAGGCAACAGACGACCTTTTGAAATATGTTCTTGGTCGAGGACTGGACAACAAAATTGAGGCCACCTCCTTTGACATTCGAGGCTCCGTTAGTGTAAATCACGCATTCCCCAAGAGTAACGCCTTCCATCATCTTATATTTGACTTCGGCCTTTCGCATTATATCGGCACTGAAGTCAACGATAAAAATTCAAGAGGACTTATGATTCGATGGCCGTACATGGCTGATATATGATATCGTATTCCCCTAACTCTACGGCCCATTTTTCTAGCTTGCCCGAGACCTGTTTGACCACTAGCTGAGAGATGCTAAAGAGGCTAATCTCCCTGACCCCCAATATGTAGCTAATTCAAGTGCTTGAATTATGACTTCATATTCTGCTTCATTATTTGTGATCGGCGGGAAACAGACGATCTTTCAAAATATGTTCTTGGTCGGGGACTTGCTTACAAAACCGAGGCCGGCTCCATTGATATTCGAGGCTCCGTCGGTGTGAATTACCCATTCTCGGGGAGTAACGCCTTCCATCATCTTATATTCGACTTCGGCCTTTAGCATCATATCGGCACTGAAGTCAGCGACAAAATCCACGAGGACTTGTGATTTGATAGGCGTACGTTGCTGACAGATGATATCGTACTTGTCGCATCCTATTTTTTACCCGTACCGGTTAACGTTCGAAATAGAGCTCGACTTTGTGGGTAACTCACGGGTAAAGAGTTGGAGTCGCCACCTAACATATTTTTAACTAGGCGTCTTAGGGCACCTATTTTGTTTCTAGCTAATTTTACAATTAACTCCGAAACTTAGTCTACGAACCAGAAATTCTAGGTAAGAGGTTCAAGTTAACTCGAGAGGAAGGGGTTAGGCACCTCTCAAGCTCCACTAAATGTGGTTACCGGCCGGACTTATAATTGGGATTCTAAGTAATTAATTAGTTAAACTAACTAAGCAATAAAATATTTTAATATTTAAACTATGATATACAAATTTATAGGCAAGTACTAAATATTTGTCTCTTCTAATAGCCGAGCCTTGTGCCTTGCAAAATAAACAAACGAGTTAGTAAAAATTGCAAACAAAATTAATAAAACAAGATTAAGTAAAGTCGATGATTTTAAAGATTTTGTCCTTTTTTGAAAGAGTAGTCTTTTGCAATTCCGCCACGTTGTACCTCGTAAAAAAATGTAATAATTAGTATGTCAATTAATAATTATAACAATAAGTGATAATAATAAAAATGGTAATAATAATAATAAGTAATAATAATGAAAATGAAAATAAAATGATTTTTTCTTCTGGTCGATCTCTTTCAAAATAAACGGTCGTCTCTTGTTCAATTTTACCTCGCAAAAAATATAAAAAACTGAGTTAAAAATTAATAATAATAGTAACGATAATAAAAATAATAATAATAATAATAATAATAATAATAATAGTAATAATAATAATAGTAATAATAATAATAAATATAGTTAAATATAAAGGGGAAAGGGATTTATAAAAAGTGTATGCTCAGGTATGTATGATTCGGCTAGAGGTTAGGGACGTCGGTACGGATGCGAACACGCCGGCCGGTCGTGTTGCCATGCCAAGTGCCGGTCCCACCACTCAATCGACGGCTCATACAAGTCATCATAGCTTATTTGTTTTAGGGACACGGGAATGAGACTGTTCAAGTGTAGTATCCAGTCAATAGGCCTCAAATAAATGTGCATAATTATTCTCCTTGGCCGTAATTGATATAACATCCGTCAATTCGTTGTATTTCCGTCAAATCCTCGTATAGGCCTCAAATTACAATATTTTCATAGGCTTATCCGTGTAGGGACCACCAGATCCATGAGGCATCAAAAACAGTGACTCGTCAAAGCCAAAGCTCCGACCCAACTCCCAATGAACGAGAAGTAACAGTGAAACGACAAAGAGGAAGACGACGACTGCTGCGAAGTTTCAAATAATGCCAACGTTGGCAACGGGAACAAGAAGAACAATCCACAACGGGGAGGAGGGACACTGGCGAGCGAGTCGCGGCATCGCTTCTACTCCGACGTCGCCACTGCTGCTGGTGGTTTTGCTGTCCGTTACTCCCTTTCCTAACACCGATCTCCCCTGTTTCTGTTCCCAAGTCACCGATCTCGACCCCTTATTGTATTTCCGGTGGTTTGGACCAGCGGTGGTGGCGTGGCGTAATTGTGTTTGTTCTTATTTTTTGTGGGTGGTGGCACGTGTGTGTGGAGATTTTTGTGTCTGTGTATGTATTGTGTGTAGGTGTATGTCAACGATGGAGATGGGTATCGGGGGTGGTACTGCCTTTTCGTGAGTACTTTCTATTGTTGCTCCCAAACGCACACGCAAGTATACGTGGTCGACAAGTAATAAAGTGATAAGATTGAGTATCGTTCCCACGAGGACTAGTGTTAATGACTATATTCTAGCAAACAATTTCCTAAAACCTATCCAGAGATCTTTTTCAATGATGGTTAAGATTTTTACTAACTAAATAAAATAATTAAAAACAAGTAACTGAAGTCAAGTAATAGAGCAAATTATAGGTTGTTATCAATAAAAGGGAAACGGTACAGGGCCAGAGCTACAAATAATCCAGTTGAGTTTTCCAGCTGATTCTACTTCTTGATTTCCTAGATTGCTAACTAACAGGTTAATTATATTCGTGAAAACCTGTCGATTCTTCACGAGTCTATGCAAGCTACTCTAACGCCTATATTTCTATGGAATTAAATCAACATGCATGCATTAACAAACTCTGTATTTAGCTAAGCAAGGCGCATAGGTATATGTCTATCCTACCCGCAAATTCCATGATGTCCAGGTTCACAATCAAGCCCTATTCTTTCTTATTTGCATTCACAAGTTCACTCTGTCGAGTTCAACTTGTAAACCGTAGATAGTGTTCTATTATCGGGCCTCAACAACCAAACAATTAGGCTCAAGAAAGAATAAACAATCTGTAATGGTAAATTAATAGGTAGAAATCAACTTTCGAACATCAATATTCATGTATTTGCTCTAACCTTAGAACGATATATTTAGCTACTCATATTCATATTAACAACACAATAATTCATGGAAGAAATATGAAAGATTGTAATAGATGATGTAAAAGAATTAAACCCTTGGTTCAATGTGTTAGGAACTCCAAAACTTGCTCCAAAAATTCGATCCCCTTACTAAAACGAAATTAATAGCTATTTATAGTGTTTACAAAGTCTTCCCATAAGTTAATCCAAAGCCTAAACTAAGTTGGAAAAGTTGGGATCGCTGAACTAAAAGCCACAGGGTATGCGTCGCTTGTCTCGTGGCTTTTGGAAGTCGTGCACTATAGCCAATGCGTCTCATGGCTTATGGCTTTTGGAAGTCTGAAGCTATGACAGATCCATAGCTTGCTCCATAGCTTTGCCCTCTAATGCTATATCCCGCAATTGGCTAAGTTCATCAACTCTTCCTCGTTTATATCCATCTTCGCTCCGTTTGCACTCGTATTCATCCAAATCATTCCTAAAATCACAAACACAATAAGTGAGCGCAACAATCACAATTATTTCGTGCAATGGGTGAATAACGTATCAAAATGTGAGGAATTATTAAGGTAAAATAGGCTAATATTTCCAAACATCACCACCCCACACTTAGACCCTTGCTCACCCTCGAGCAATCACCAAAAACAACTTCCCAACTAAACCAACATTTGACAGAACAGGTCGACCTATGGTTATGGTTGATACCGACCATTAAACAATAGCATAAATACATACCATGTGACCCACAACATGCCAAAAATTTACCAAGTTTTAAAACACTAGAACGACCAACTCAAAACATCTAAATATAAAAAACCGACTCGATGAAACCAAGCTTTCACAAAATCACACCCATTCACTCAACCAAGAAGTCAATAACTTCACCTATCTCGCGCAAACCATGTGCCCTCACCAAAAATCAAGAGAGCGTCCCAAATATCACACAAAGAATAAATTTTAAGAATAAATGAAGGACATAATATAGAAAGAATTCACTCGCTCTCAAAAAGAAGTTCACGTGCCACACACAACGTACCATAGGCTTGCCCGTAGTGTAGGACTCCACTAATGTAAGCTCACTCCAATCGGGATTAACTAGGACTTTACGGGTTGTAATGTAGGCTAAAGGACGGGTAGGATAAATATAGATGAATAGTGACTACCTCCCTAAGCACTTTAATACATCACTTTAATTTTTATTTTCACCATTCTTCTCAAAACCAACCAAGCAACCACCCCAAACATACACAAGAAATTCTCTCTCAATTTAAGCAGTTGGCAACTTTACTTTTGCACAACACCAGCAAGGATTGAGATTTTTCTTTCTTTTGTTTTCTTTATTTTTCTCTTTTCTCTTTTTTTTTTTTCATTTTTTCTCTTGTCAATATTTTTCTCAACCTTGCCAATGATTCTCTTTTTTTTTTTTTTTTTTTTCAAAATGCACCATATTTTTTTCTTTCATCGGTTCCACTCAAAAGCTACCCAATTTCTCCAACCACAACTCCACAAATAATCAAATATTTCAATTAAAGTGCTCTAAGGAGTACGGGTTCAAAAGGAAGATAATTAAGAACAAAAGGGGTAAGGCTTGAAATATTGGTGCCAACAAAAAGGTCAATAGGCTCAAATGGGTTTAAGAAAGATAATATTAAAGGGTACGCTAATCAAGGCTAGAAGGACTTATCAAAGAATCGCATGTATCTTCTCCCGACTAGAGCAAACCTAGGATTTCGCTTTGAACACACACGGGGCAAGTTCTAGACATCAATATGCGGCACGGAACATAAGAAAGGATAACTCACATTACACATGGCACATAGTTCACTAAAGACGGTTTCATTCCAACTCTCGGTTCAAGCAAACAAGGCGCAATTTTAGAAATTTAAGCACTAAGGCATAATAGTTCACAAAAGAGTCAAGTAGTTGAGCCTAAGCATCTCAAAATGGCCATTCAATTTTTAAGGCATGCATCACAATTTTAAAACCAAACACAAAAAGTAAATGCTCAAGTCCAAATTCACCGGTATCAAACAAACCAAAGGTACCTTGCATTCTATCAATTTTCCTAAAATATTCTACTAACTACTACTACTACTACTAATCTACTCCTAAAAATAAAAATTACCTGGTTCAAAGGTCTACCCATTTTGAAGAATCGAGGCCAAAGAAAAATCACGGGGCAGATGACTGTACCACTAACTAAAACTAAAAAGAAAATCTTTTTAGAATTTTTCATTAGTTTTCTAAATTTTTTTCATTTTTTATATATTAAAGCAAGAAACAAATAAAAATAACGTCAAGTGACAAAAATAAAAATTGCTAAAATTAAATACCTAAAGCTACAATCATCCATAACCTCAAAACTTGGGAAGTCCCCCACCCCATACTTAAAACTAAGCAATGTCCTCAGTGCGGTAAATAATAAAGTACAAGAGGTAAAGGAACTTCCCTGAAGGCCAAGTGGCCTAATCCGCCGCATCCTCATCGGAATCCTCCCGCTCAGTATGCCCAGGAGTGTCATCATCAGCAGCCACCGGAGTAGTAGTGGTAGGGACAACTGCCTGAGCTCTCGAGGAACCTCCAGGCCTATGTGGTGGAGTGCGCGCCTCCTCCTCCTCTTCTTCTTCTTCTTCACTACCCTCTTCTTCGTCACCACTCTCATCATCATCACTGCTCTTGGCTTTATCCACGATCTTAGAATCTGTGTTCTCATCCTCCTCAGGGGGTATCACGACCTTCTGAGTCATGCCCAACAGTCGCTTGGACGAATCCAACAAAGGAACAGCCCGATCAAGTGCCTGCATATCCATCTCTGCCACTTTTGCTAGATACTCTATCATCAAATACTTACGTACTGACAGGTTGGCGTCTGTCTCACGCCACTCATCCGCGGTGAATTTGGCAGGGGCACTAGCAACTACACCCTTAATCGCTGCAATATCAAGCTTCTTCTCTATATCGGGAACAATACGATCACCAATCGCATCAATAGGCACCACCGCCTTCTCTAAATACTGGGTGAGAATGTTACAGAAAAATAACCGGTGGCACTTCTTGTTGAGGCGTGTCCTCCTCATCAATTTAAGCATATAATACCCAATATTTACCGGTTTCCCCACCATGAAGAAGTAGATCATGCACACTCGTGTCTTGGTCACACTAGAAAAATGTCTAGAAGGTTGAATGCGAGCATTCATTAACTTCATCTAGACACGGGCCTTCTTTTGAAATTACGAGAACAACATACACTTGTGCCTTCCAGTCTTCTCTGAGCGTTCCCACAGATGTGTAGAATCCACGCCACAGAGTGTGTCTCGCATAGCCTTATAGTCAGGCCTCTTAATGAAGTCGCGGAGCTCCTCAGTATCATGATCATCCACCCCTAAAAAATTGCAAAAGACAATGGTATCCAGCTTCACTTTACAGCCCCGAACCTGTACCATATCATCATCTCGCCATGCTTCTTTCGGATCCCAATTAGCATAAAATTCCGACACAAGATCAAGATTCACATGCCTCGGACTCGCAAATACCGAATCCCATTTCATCCCATGAACTGCTTCTCTTACTGCTCGACACTTTTGGATCAATTTCCTTTCATCTATAGCTTGTTCCGGGATATAGCCCGAAAGTTTCACATTTTTGTACCAAGCCTGGCTTTCCCCTTTCTTCACAAAAGATAGACCAAACCTTGTCTTTCCCCCGGGCCTTGGAATAGGGATCGCCTCTTTCGGAACCCTTGGTTTTGCTTTACTCGGTGCTTTAGCCTTTTCTTTTCTCTTTTTCACTTTACTAGTCGAGGCTACCCCCAATTTTGGCCTTTGTCAGCCAGTGCAGCAGAAGAAGAAGAGGCCTTTTGTGTTGTTTTCACCATAGTACCTGCACCATAAATTTGGATTTTAGAATCCCAAGTAAATAAGCGAAAATCTCCCGGGGTATAGAAACAACCCCACACTTGTTTCAAACTAACTATAACGACTCAAACGATATGAAAACAACTAATTTAGCATGAACGAATCAAAGAAAGTAGTTGAGGCAACGGACAAGGTATACATTGAAGCCTCGGTGCATATGTCGCACAACCTTGCCCTTTGGCGTAATTAACTCATGATCAAGTCAAAATTAGCATCAAAAGTAAGCAATTCAATTATTCGGACCTCACTTTATTCAATTCATGCCTTTGTCGAACTATGCTACTCAAGAATTCGTAAAGTTACAAATTATTCTTCATTGTGGCATTATGTCGAACACATTGTGTCATCATTTTTAAGCTATGGTTCCACAAATATTTAGAGGGAAAGAACCCTCCCAAATTTTGTGGGAGATCACTTGCAGCACCCAGTGTAAAGCAATAGGAATTTCACAATTTAAACTCAACCCGACAAGGATTCACAAAAAGAAATTTCAGCATACACACATGTAAGTATAAGGCAAGGGGATGGGATTGGTACGCATATGGCAGCATTGGCGAGAGAGAGAGAGAGAGAGAGAGAGAGAAGAGAGAAAACTCACCAAAGTCGTTGAGGAAGAGAGGAGAAGATCGATTGAATTTTTTTTCTTTCAAGGAGAGATGAGAGCCACGGGCAGCAGTGGTATGTTTTGCCTTTTGTTTCGCTTCAGCTTTTCTCTTGTTTTATGTTTAAACATAGGGAAAGAGGGAAATGGAATGGTATTTTAGTGTTTTAGGTCGCAGGTCAACGGGTCAAGAGTGGGTCGACCCATTAAATTTTTCGACTTACCTGAGAAGCTGTGCTCTACACGACGCACGCTTGTAACATGTCCAAATCCTGCGTATTCTGTTAGAGGCACGCGATGGAGGCAGCGATGCTTGGCTATAGCATCACATATTTTTGTGCGCACTTTTTGATCCACGCTATAGCGTAGGCTCCACAGCTTTGGTAGCGTATCTCACTCCCAGAAAAAATTTTGATGCATGCTATAGCCCATGCGACGCATGGCTATAGCTTTTCTGTTTTTGTACTCACTGTTTGATCCACGCGATAGACCATGCGTCGCGCCTACTATGGCTTTACTGTTTTGGGAAAAAAAATTTCCTGCATGCCATGAGCTAAGCGACACACGCTTATAGCTTTTCAAAATCTGTGTTCACTGTTTCATCCAAAGCGATGGCGTATGCGACGCGTCTGGCATGGCTTTTCTGATTTTTGGTTTGCTTCCGTTCCAATCTAAGAGCCACGCGATGCTCCGAAACTCCTGAGCCTTGCAAAAACAACGAGAAACTACGTAACACTAAAGAAGTAAAACGACTAAAACAATTAAAATTGGGTTGCCTCCCAACAAGCGCTTGATTTAACATCGCGACACGACTCTTTTTGTATTTTATAATTTTTCTATTTTATTTTATTTTATTATTTTTTTTTTTACATATAAAGCTCGGGTTGCCTCCCGTGAAGCGCCTTAGTTAAAGTCGCGGCACGACGGTTACAAGGTACGGTTCACGCAATGTAACGGAGGTACGATGATCCACCAAACCTCCCCAATAGCGCTTAACTCTTTGCCCGTTCACTAAAAATGACTTCTCAGAATCCGGGGCTCGCAATTCAACCGCTCCATGTGCAGTGACACGAACTACCTCAAAGGGGCCCGACCATCTAGACTTCAACTTTCCAGGAAATAGTCTCAATGTAGAATTGAACAACAATACCAACTGGCCCGTTCAAATTGACAATGCTCAATGTACTTGTCATGCCATTTCTTTGTCCGCTCTTTGTATAACTTTGCATTCTCATAGGCATGGAAACGGAACTCATCTAGCTCGTGCAACTGAAGCATCCTCTTGTCACCCGCCACTTCCATATCCAAATTGAGCTTTTTAATTGCCCAATACGCTTTATGTTCTAACTCGACAGGCAAGTGACAAGCCTTACCGTAAACCAACCTATAAGGAGAGGTTCCAATAGGCGTTTTAAACGCCGTTCTATAGGCCCAAATAGAGTCGTCGAGCTTCATAGACCAATCCTTCCTTGAAGTATTAACAGTTTTCTCAAGAATCTGCTTTATCTCTCTATTCGACACCTCCACTTGGCCACTCGTTTGAGGATGATAAGCAGTAGCTACCATGTGACGCACCCCATACTTGGCCAAAAGTTTATTGAATAAGCGATTGCAAAAATGCATACCTTCATCACTGATGATTGCCCGTGGTGTCCCAAAGCGAGTAAAAATATTTTTCATCAAGAACCTGACTACCACACTCGCATCATTGGTTGGAAGTGCAACAGCTTCCACCCACTTTGACACATAGTCTACTGCTACAAGGATGTATTTGTTGCCACTAGAAGGTGGAAACAGACCCATAAAATCAATTCCCCAATAATATAACAACTCAATCTCCAGGATGTTATTCAAGGGCATTTCGTGACGCCTCGAAATATTACCAGTTCTTTGGCATCGATCACATTCTTTAACAAAGGCATGAGCATCCTTGAATAATGTAGGCCAAAAGAACCCCGACTGAAGTACCTTCGCGGCTGTCCTATCACCACTATGATGACCACCATAGGGAGATGAATGACAACTTTGCAACACAGACTCGACTTCCTCACTTGGAATACATCTCCTCGCCAAGTGGTCTGGGCCAATTTTATACAAATATGGCTCATCCCAGATGTAAAATCTACTCTCATGGAGGAGTTTCCTTCTCTGTTCAGCTGTAGCCTCAGGTGGATAAACATTACTCACCATCAAATTCACCATATCTGCATACTAGGGCACCTCGGTTACCTGGAGAGCAAAAAGCTGCTCGTCTGGAAAAACTTAATTTATCTAAGGCGCCTCATCTACATGTTTTCTATCTTCCAGCCTCGACAGGTGATCAGCCACTTGATTCTCAGTCCCTTTTCGATCTCGGATCTCCACATCAAACTCTTGGAGTAGAAGAACCCAACGAATTAGTCACAGCTTGGAATCTTTCTTCTCAAATAAGTACGAGATTGTGGCATGATCAGTGTAGATGATAACCCGAGTGCCAACTAAGTAAGATCAAAACTTATCAAAAGCATAAATAACAGCCATCAGCTCCTTCTCGGTGGTAGTGTAATTGGATTGGGCAGCATCAAGGGTCTTGCTTGCATAGTATATAGAGTAAAAAATTCTACCCTTTCTCTGCCCGAGAACAGCCCAAACAGCAATATCACTTGCGTCACACATCAACTCAAACGGTAGAGACCAATCAGGAGCAATAATAATTGGTGCAGTCACCAACCTCTTTTGCAGTTCTCCAAATGCCTTCAGACAGGCATCATCAAATTCAAACTTCGCATCCTTTTCTAACAATTTGCACATGGGATTAGCTATCTTCGAAAAGTCCTTAATGAATCGCCTATAGAACCCAGCATGTCCCAACAAACTATGCACACCTTTGAAAGAGATAGGTGGTGGTAATTTTTCTACTACTTCAACCTTTGCTCTATCAACCTCGATACCTTGCTTCGACACTTTATGTCCAAGTACAATGCCCTCTCGAACCATGGAATGTCATTTTTCCCAGTTAAGTACCAAGTTAGTTTCTTCACAGCGGCTAAGCACGACATCTAAGTTCTTCAAGCAGCCATCAAACGAATCTCCAAACACTGAGAAATCGTCCATGAAACCTCAATAAATTTTTCCACCATGTCGGTGAAAATAGCCATCATGCATCTCTGAAAGGCTCCAGGCACAATACATAGTCCAAACGGCATCATTCTAAATGCATAAGTGCCATAAGGACATGTAAACGTCGTCTTCTCCTGATCTTCTGGTGCTATCACAATCTGGTTGTAGCCCGAGTATCCATCCAGAAAATAGTAATATTCATTCCCAGCTAGCCTGTCCAACATCTGATCAATGAAGGGGAGTAGAAAGTGATCTTTTCTGGTGGCCTTGTTCAATTTTCTATAATCAATGCAAATCCGCCACCCCGTGACTGTTCTTGTAGGAATCAATTCATTCTGCTCGTTCGTCACAACTGTCATGCCTCCCTTCTTTGGAACATATTGGACTGGACTCACCCAATTGCTGTCAGAGATTAGAAAAATAATACCAGCATCAAGCCACTTGATAATTTCTTTCTTCACAACCTCCTTCATTACTGGATTTAGCCTTCTTTGCTTCTCGACACTTGGCTTATGGCCCTCCTCCAAGAGGATCTTGTGCATACAAAAAGAACGACTAATCCCTCTAATATCCGCAATGGTCTATCCAATTGCCCTCTTACGCTCTCGCAACACTCTTAAGACCTTATAAACCTGCACATCAGACAACAAAGAAGAAAGGATTACGGGCAAGGTGTTACCCTCACCCAAATAAGCATAACGTAAATGAGCAGGTAAAGGTTTAAGTTCAAGAACTGGAGCTTTCTCAATAGACGGTTTAGTAGGGGCTAATGTCAGCGGTCTATCAAGCTCCTCAAACTTCTTCCACCCTGGATAAATTGACACTCTATGTTGAGAATCTCAAAGTATTCCTCAGTTTCTTCATCATTCAACATATCATCTTCATACATTAATGCTCTTTCAAGAGGATCATCCTTAGAAGCCAAAAGTGATTTTTCAGAGGCAGTTAACTCCCTATCTAGCACTCTTACCATAGATAGCTCTTCATAGTGTGATGGAAGTTGAGTGGCCCAGAACACATTAAATACAACTTCTTTGCCATTTACCCGCATGATCATCTTCCCTGCTCTAACTCTAATCACAGCATCAGCAGTAGCAAAAAATCCTCTTCCCAAGATGAGTGGGACCTCTTGGTCAGCCTCATTATCTAAAATGATGAAATCAACAGGGAGAATGAATTTGCCTACTTGTACTAGAACATCCTCAATAACTCCCTCAGGGCATGTCAAAGATCTGTTTGCTAACTGCAGGGTCACTGTGGTTGGTCTTGGTTCACTCAGGCCTAGCTTTTGAAACACCGATGATGGCATTAAATTTACGCTAGCGCCCATGTCGCATAATGTACGCCCAACCTCATGCTTCCCAATTTTTATAGGAATAGTGAAGCTTTCAGGATCTTTCAATTTCTGAGGAAGTTTTCTTCTGACTCTGAAACTGCACTCTTCAGTAAGTGCAACTGTCTCGAACTCAGTCAGTCTTCTTTTATTTGCCACAATATCCTTGATGTACTTAGCGTATTTCAGGACATCACGCAAAAGTTCCACCAAAGGAATATTCACTTGTATCTGACTCAAGATCTCCAAAAATTTCTTGCAAGCTGCATCTACTTTCTGCTTCTGAAGCCTTTGAAGGAAAGGTGGTGCTAGTTTGATATTATCAAGCTCAGGCTGCTTCTCTACCACTTTATCAGCTTCTTTTTCAGTACTCAGCTCAAGTTCATCAACGGGCTTTCTCGACTTTATAGGCACTTCTTCTAGAGCTCGCCTATTTCTCAGAGTAACTGCTTGCACAAATTCCTTAGGATTCTTCTCTGTGTCACTTGGCAAGGCACCATGTGGTCTAGTATTTTGTGCTCCAGCTAGCTGCCCTATTTGGCGTTCCAGATCTTTTTGAGCATTGGCGAGATCTTTTATGGCCTATGCTTCAGCTGCATTGTCTGCTATAATTTTCTTTTGACCTGCCAAGATCTGCTTTATTAAATCTTCAACTGAACTATTCGACTGCTGTGGTTGAGCCTGAGGATGTGAACTCTGGTAGGTATTCTGAGATCTCGTATTGCCTTGAGTAGCTTGATTATCACTCTAGGAGAAACTAGGATGATTTCGTGTGTTAGGATTGTAGCTATTACCAAACTGATTCCGATTCTGTCACTGAAAGGAATTTAAGCACTAATGCACAAAGGTTCACAATAAAGTCAAGTGAGTGGACTCAAGCATATCAAAGGGGTCATTCAATTTTTTCTACGCATGCATCACAATTTAAAACCAAAAGACACCACAAGTATCATATGCAATAAGTTCAAGTACACCGGTATCAAACAAATCAAAGGCACCTAGTTTTGATTTCCCACGTAATAAACTGACTCTAGATTGAAGGGGCAAACCACGGTAGTATGATCCTCTCCACAGACCTCACAGAAATTTTGGAACTGCTGGACTTGTTTGATTGGTGCCACTTGTTGCTGAGTTGGTGGCAGTGCTAACTTGTTGATCTGATTAGCTATGGCATCCACCTTTGCAGTTAACGCTGAGAATGCATCCAACTGAAGTATCCCAACAGCTTTTTGCATTGGAACTCTACCATCACCCCTGCCAGTCAGGATTGCTCTGAAAAAATTTATCCAGCAATTCATAAATCTCATTAAAATTCAAGGCCAATACTTGACCTCAAGCTACAGCATCTACCACGATCTTGGTATGAGCATTCAATCCTTCAACAAAAGTGTGGGCCAATACCTTATTAGATTGATTGTGGTGCGGGCAATCTCTTAAAAATGACTTGAATCTCTCCCAAGCTGAATACAAGGATTCTCCATCTCGTTGTCTGAAAGACATAATCTCACTCCGTATTCTCGCTGTTTTGGCATTTGGATAGAATTTAGCCAAAAATTTCTTAGCTAAGTCATCCTAAGTTGTGATAGACCCAGGCTTTTCAGCCTTTAACCACTTCCTTGCTGTTCCAATCAATGAAAATTGGAAGAGTATCAAGCGAACATAATCAGTTGAGACGCCTGCTGGTGTGTATGTGTCACTAATCTTCAAGAAATTCTGGATATGTTGTTGTGGATCCTCGTGCAGTAATCCAAAAAATTGCCTAGTCGCATGCAGCAGTGGTATCATGTCGGGCTTAATCTCAAAGTGTTTAGTAATTTCAGGTTTCACAATGCTAGAAACTACTCCCTCCAAACTGGGAAGAGCAACATCTCGCACAACTAAAGCTCGTTCTTCTTCTATTCCAATGGGTAAGGAAGCAAGTACAAGTGCGAGTGCTTCACGGTCTCTTGTTTCTTTCCTCAATCTCCGTAAGGTCCTTTCAGGTTCAGGATCAAAAGGTTCAAGTGGTTCGTCCTTTCTCTCCTTTCGCATTTAAGACCTATTACCTGAAATGGCACAAGAAACTAAAAACAAAAATTAAACCTGAATAGAAAATAACAAATTGTCTAAAAAGAAAATAGTCAATTATTTAGTCCTCCGCAACGGCGCCAAAAACTTGTTGCTCCCAAACGCACACGCAAGTATCCGTAGTCGACAAGTAATAAAGTGATAAGATTGAGTATCGTTCCCACGAGGACTAGTGTTAATGACTATATTCTAGCAAACAATTTCTTAAAACCTATGCAGGGATCTTTTTCAATGATGGTTAAGATTTTTACTAACTAAATGAAATAATTAAAAACAAGTAACTGAAGTCAAGTAAAATAGAAAATTATAGGTTGTTATCAATAAAAGAGAAACGGTCCAGGGTCAGAGCTACAAACAATCCAGTTGAGTTTTCCAGCTGATTCTACTTCTTGATTTCCTAGATTGCTAACTAACAGGTTAATTATATTCGTGAAAACCTATCGATTCTTCACGAGTCTATGCAAGCTACTCTAACGCCTATATTTCTATGGAATTAAATCACATGCATGCATTAATGAACTCTTTATTTAGCTAAGCAAGGCGAATAGGTATATATCTATCCTACCCGCAAATCGATTCCCTGATGCTCAGGTTCACAATCAAGCCCTACTATTTCTTATTTGCATTCACAAGTTCCCTCTGTCGAGTTCAACTTGTAAACCGTAGATAGTGTTCAATTATCAGGCCTCAATAACCAAACAATTAGGCTCAAGAAAGAATAAATAATCTGTAATGCTAAATTAATAGGTAGAAATCAACTTTCAAACATCAACCTTCATGTATTTGCTCTAACCCTAGAACGATATATTTAGCTACTCATATTCATAATAACAACACAATAATTCATGGAAGAAATATGAAAGATTGTAATAGATGATGTAAAGGAATTAAACCCTTGGTTCAATATGTTAGGAACTCCAAAACTTGCTCCAAAAATTCGATCCCCTAACTAAAACGAAATTAATAGCTATTTATAGTGTTTACAAAATCTTCCCATAAGTTAATCCAAATCCTAAACTAAGTTGGAAAAGTTGGGATCGCTGAACTAAAAGCCACAGGGTACGCATCGCTTATCTCTTGGCTTTTTGAAGTCGTGCGCTATAGCCCATGCGTCGCATGGCTTATGGCTTTTGGATGTCTGAAGCTATCACAGATCCATAGCTTGCTCCATAGCTTTGCCCTCTAATGCTATATCCCACAATTGGCTAAGTTCATCAACTCTTGCTCGTTTATATCCATCTTCTCTCCGTTTGCACTCGTTATCATCCAAATCATTCCTAAAATCACAAACATAATAAGTGAGGGCAACAATCATAATTATTTCGTGCAATGGGCGAATAACATATCAAAATGTGAGGAAATATTAAGGTAAAATAGGCTAATATTGCGAAACATCATCTATGATCCGATGTTGTTGTGGAGAAGACAAAGGAGGGGTGTTGGTTGTGTGAATATGTTTCTCGATCTGTGTGAATGGTGTGGGTGTGTGAATATGTTTGTTGGTATTTCTGTTCAATGGTGTCAATGAGGAAGAGAGAGGGGCCTGCTGGTCTTGGTTAGTATGTGGAAATAGTGTTGATTGTTTTTTGGATGTGTGTTGATGGAAAAGTGAGAGAGATGATTGGGAAGAGGGTCTGCCCGTGTATCCTTGTGTGTATATTGTCAATGACCGGTTCTTGAGGATGTGGAACAATGGAGTATATAGGATTGGGAAAATAGTTGGTGATAGATTAGGAGGATTTTCGAAGTTTAGGGATTAGGGAATTAGGGGGATATTAATTATCTATTAAATGCTAAAATTGCACAAACAGTCTAATTGATGCAAAATTACGTAATATATCTATAATTAAGTATATAATATATAAATAGAGAATAACGCACGTAAATGCATGATTTTTAATGCACATTTTATACAAATAGTCAAATTGCACCCTTAAGTTGAATTATAGCCGATTTTAGAAAAAAGGAGGGACAAAATTGGGTGTCAACAGCTGTCCCTCTTTGCCTGGGGATGATGAAAGAGTATTCGGGCAAAGATAATTGACAGAGTAGCCAATTTTGTCACGACTGGTATGCAAAATGATTGAAAAGGGAAAATGGGAGTTTTTGAGTTTTTTTGGCCGAACCCCAGTCTCTAAGTTTCCTACGTATCTCGGGTTTCACGAGAATCAGGTTGTGTGTAGTTCTGGAATGGCATTTTGCCTGTGTGAGATGTTTATGACGCATGATTTTAAATCTAAAGACTAAACTTATCCAAGTATGTAAAGTTTAGATTCGTGTATGCTTTGCTTTTTCAGCGGGATGAACGATGAATAAAGTAAGGGTACTATCAAAGATAAGATAACATCAATAGATGGAGCGCAGGAAAAGAGGCTTATAATCATCCTAGTTATGAAGATGTGGCGCGCTACACACCCATGAAAAGGAGTTTATATGTACATAGTTTCCACTTCGTCTCGATAAATGAGTAAACTCGCCTCCAATATTGCCTTGATTGAACTGGGAAGAATTTGGGGAGCGAATTTTATAAATACGCATGACTCAAGCAGATGGGCACAATTGAGCACGAAAAACACGCACGATTAAGCACGAAGACACGCACGATTGACGCAGATAGGCTTGAATAGGCAAAGTAGACATTAGTTGGAAGGGAATGCAAAATGACGTCCTAATTTGCAACGAAAGATTAGGCAAATTACTTGTGGGAGCACGAAATGAGTAGCTTTGGGCATGTCGGAAGTTGACAGCATAGGTAGTTTGGAGGTAGGACAAAGGCGTTGTCGAAGTTGAGATAACATCGATAGACCGAGTGTGGTGAAATAGGCTTGTAAACATCCTAGTTATGAAGATGTGGTGCACGACACACCCATAAAGAGGGGTTTACATGGGCACATTCTCCACTATAACTCAGTAGAGGAGTCATCTTAGCCTCAACATTGTCTTGAATGAACTGAGGAATATTGAGGAGTAAAGCACGATGAATATGCACGATTCAAATTGATTTGCACTATTAGGAAGGAATACAGAGCTAGTACCTAATTGGAAAGGAAAGGTTGGGTAGATCACTGGTGCGAGTATAAGATTGTAGCTTTGAGCTCTTTGGAGCTCGGCCGAAATAGGTGGCTTGCGGGTGTAGCAAAAATATTGTCTGTAGGATTAGGCTTTTTGAATTGGGTTTTGGGATGATGCTTTGTGTGTATTTGAGGCTTTTGTGGTGCACAATTGGTAGTGATTTTGGGAGCAGATGTGAGACTGGGATGCAGGGGTCTGTCAAGAGATCAGAGAGTCCCTATAGCAAAATCAAACCAAATGCAAATTGAGATAAAAACAAAGATAAAGTAAACTTCCCTGTTGAGTTGAGCTCTCCTTTGTTTGGTCCACTTTCAGGTGCTCAGTGCTAGGGAATGTGTGCCTCTCCTCTGGGGGATATCCATTTGCTAAGTACTTCTCGTCAGGAGGTAGTTCCTTTGTCATGCTGAACTGTTGTTGGATCATCTTGCCAGTGTGACGCCGTATTGTATGTCTATTGCTTTTCATCCTTTAAATGTGTGCTTGTCACGTCAGGCTGTATATTCCCTTTGTATTGAGCCGTGTATCTTTTCATGCAGGGTTGCCTATCATTCTTTCATCTTGATTGCACACCCTTTTCTATGCTATCCTTTCGCCGGTCTGTCTACCCTTTGTCATGTTGTCCTCTCCCTAGGCTGTCTACCCTTCAGGTTGTCTTCCTGTTACAATGTCAAAATTTGCATCAGCTGTGTACCCTCCGCGGTGTCAGTTTCGACATCAGGCTTTGTACCCTCCATCGGTGCTTCGGGCTGTGTACCCTTGGCAAAATTAAATACAAATCAATATCGGGCTGGGTACCTCAATCAACGCTTCCGGCTATGTACCCTCAGCTAATGTAAATGCGAATCGATATCGGGCTGTGTACCCTCAACCAACGCTTCGGGCTGTATACCCTCAGCTAATTTAAATGCGAATCGATATCGGGCTGTGTACCCTCAATCGACGCTTTGGGCTGTGTACCCTCAGCTGATGTAAATGCGAATCGATATCGGGCTATGTACTCTCAACCGATGATTCGGGCTATGTACCCTCAGCTAATTTAAATGCAAATCGATATCTTCCTGTGCACCCTCAACCAACACTTCGGGCTGTGTACCCTCAATTAATTTAAATACAAATCGATATCGGGCTGTGTGCCCTCAACCGACGCTTCAGGCTGCGTACCCTCAACTAATGACAAATCGACATCGGGATGTCTACCCTCAGATGATGCTTCGGGCTGTGTACCCTCAGCTATTTTAAATGACAAATCGACATCGGGCTGTGTACCTTCAGTCGACGCTTCGGGCTGTTTACCCTCAGCTAATTTAAGTGACAAATCGACATTGGGCTGTGTACCCTCAGTCGACGCTTCGGGTTGTGTACCCTCAGCTAATTAAAATGAAAATTCGACATCGGGCTGTACCCTCAGTCGATGCATCAAGAGTAAAGTAAAGTGCAACAAGTAGAATGCTATTGTATGTCATGCGATGTACTAAGGAGGCTATCATGTTGCTGTTGTAAGGACTTTTCTTGAAATTTTTGAGGGGACCTCAAAAATTTCTGCCCCAGTGTCAAGTTTACATCTTTTGGAATATTTGAGGGGATCCTCAAAAATTCTGCCCCAGTTTATTATTTATGACAGATCACCGAGAAAAGGTGGTTGTATTGCACTAAACACCAAATGTATTGGCTAGAAGTCTGCATTCGTCTCTTGGTGTGACGATTGGATGTATTGATGACTTTGAGTATGTGGATATTTTGCATACTCAGACTGGGGTTTGATATGTGGATTCTGTCTGATTTGAAGGTTGCCAAAAATGGTATTTGTCTTAGGTTGTGACGTGATGCCTTCATGTTTCGTGCTTTTTTTACGACAGTCATGGAGCTAACTTTGATGGACCGGCCTTTGTGGAAAGTGTGTTTTTTGTTTAGGAGTTTGAGTTTCCTTTTGTTGTAGGGTTGTTTTGCTTTAGTCAATCAGACTCTGAACTTTGTGTTTCAGTGTTGGATGTCTTGCGGTGCCATGGTATGGAGTGTTTGAGTGATGAGTGTAGATCTTGTTGAATCGAGTTTAGGAATAGGCATCCAGGGAGTAGTTTGTTTGCTAGGTGCAATGTCATTTGATTGGGCTAAAGGAACAAAGGCGTGAGGTTTTGTCTTTTTGTATATCCCTGATTGGGTTGAGCCTGGTAGGGTTGTGGTTGGAAGTCTTGATGGAGGGGAGATCTTTTATTGTGTAAGTTAGGTGCGGTGTAAGGTTGTGAGTTTTGCTAGCTTTGGTTGTATAGTGATTAGATTTCTTCGGTTGTGTGAGTATAATGCAAGTTGTACGATATTGGGATTGTCTGAAATACTCTTGGTGTCATATGCTGATGGTTTAAGGACTTTGTTGCAGAAGAAAATATTTTCAGCTCGGCTTGCCATTTCGACTTTTTCGAATGCAGATTCTTGACCGGTTTTAGTATTCAAACGCAAGGCAACCCTAACAAAGTTGTGAAATGCACAAAAGAGTGTGGGCATATTAGCAAAGACTTGAAGCAAAAATGACACATGAGCTTAAGAGGAAGCCTAGACCGTGGATGGCGGATTAGCGTTTGAATTAAGAGGTTGTGATAGATCGTATAGATATCACGAGAGATTGCCCAAGTTCTTTATGTAGCAGTCAAGGCAAGAATTTTTGTCATACGACTGACGCTTGTTTGAGCGAGAAGTGAGGAGTTGAATGTCAGTGAAAGATGGTAGAGATGTCGTGTAAGGAATAGATAGTGTCGTGTAACAGAAAAGGATGTTGGCTTTTGTCTAACACCAAGACCTTGAGTGCACTTGTCATCTTTCCTTGCACATTTGTCTGTCATGATGGCTATGTGTCCTCGAAGAGATACTTAGCGTCCTTCATACTTGTCAGCCCATTGCTGCAATATAGTCCTTGCAACAACTTTCCTTGTTGGATAATATCTTATTACTGAGCCGTTGAATTCAATGTAGGTTGGCTATGTATCATGTGTGTTCTTAGATTGTTGCGTCTTGTTGTAGTGGTCATCATGAGCCTTCATATCACCGCAGTAAAGCCTTCGACCAAGATTGCTCCAAGAAGTCTATTCGCCTGTGCTTTTGTATCAGCTCAACCCTTGCTATGGTAAGGGTGTCGAATAACCTCATCGTCTTGCTTTATCTTTGCTCGTGGATAAAGATATGCTCCCAGATGCTCCGGGGGTCTCTAGGCCTGTCACATAGCGATGACTTTGTCATTGTGTCTTTGCCTCTTCTTTTCGAGTTGACTTGGTTTGCTTTGTTTTGGTGGTTGTGAACAAGTATTTGCTAGATATCTATCTTTCCAATATTATCTTTCACTGGCTCTTTGAATACTTGGAGCGAGTTGGAAAGTGCTTTGGGTCACATTCATGTATTGTAAGTGGTGTGACTGAGTAGACAGGTGCAACAAAAATGATCCTTAGATGTTGGTCTCAAAAGGTCTTAAGGTGAGTCATGTGCCTTTGAGTTTGACCAACATTTTCCTTGCTTTGTCGATTTTCTCTCATATTTCTCGATGGAACAATTGAGGTGCTTGGGACAATATGCTCGATAGTTTCCAATCTCTCGAACAATTGAGTGTGGCCTTCGGCTAGTGGAGTGTAGCTTCTTTTTGATTTTTTTGTTTGCATCAGGGCGAGGTCTAGGAGGGCATGGTGGTGTATTTTGGTAGTTCGCTTGAGTGTTTTGCTGGTATGGGGGATGATTTGGTGATGGGATGTAAAATATATGTCAAGTGGGCTGAACGGGATATTTAGATGGTATATGATGTTAAGGATAAGATGGTGGCGCATTTTGATAATAGTGGTTGAAGGTAGGGTCTTGAATGGTTGCGACAAAAGAGACTTCATCTTTCTTCATTTGAAAAGGCTCGTATTTCCAGACTGGATAGCCTTATTAGTAGTTTGTAGAGAGAGGAAAGAGCTGGTGGGAATTGCTGTGAAAACTTCCTTATTTTGGAAAATCCCTAACAAGTGCACTCGCTTAACCATGTCCTTTGCCTTGATATTCAACTCGAGCCAACCTTTTGGGAATAGACTTTTTATTGAATTAGAGACAGTTTGGACATGCGAAAGATTTTAGATACCAGGATTTGAGCATAGAGTAGGGAGAGGAGGTGATGAGAATCAAACGCGGAAAAAGTAAAAGATAATGAATGAGACGTAACTCGATCAATAATCTCAAGTAGCAACGGAGAACTCGTTCCGTTACACCCCAAGAGAATGTCAAGAACACCTACGCTAAGCGACTACCCTCGAGCTAACGTGAGCATGCAAGTAGAATGGTCGGGGGGGATTGGAATTCATCTAGATCCGCTAGAGGAAGAACAAGTCCCATTCAAGGTTTTCATTCAACAAAAGAGTTCAACTCTTACAAGGTTTTTAATCATCAAAGTTAGCTAAGGAATGAAGACAAGCTACTAGCTATTTATAGATGTGTTTAGGCACCAATTGAAAGGTCTAGAATGCCCACACTTAGGCTTAGGAATAAAAGACCACGTAGGGTCAAAATAGACATAACACTAAGCAAAATCCCGTGCTTCAGCTATTTGGGTGGAGCGCCTAGCATTTTGGGCAGTGGGGTGGCCTAGGCGGGGCGCCCAGAGTTGAGGCGGAGCGCCTCAGCCAAGGCTTCTTCAGGCGGCACGCCTGGTGAGCTGGGTGGAGCGCCTGGTGCACCGGGCTGCTCCCCTTGCGCCTGGTGCACTGGGCTGCTCCCCTTGCGCTTTAATCACCCGGAACGGCTTCCAATTGCTTCCTTCTTCTAGGCCCTTCCTCTCCAAGTATAATTGTACTCCTTGGATCTCCCTAGCTTGGCTCCGTGTGAAAGGTCTTGTGGGGGTTTGGGTCTCATCATCCTCCCCTTCTTGAGAGGATTTTGTCCTCGAAATTGAAGCATCATCATCCACGACCTCTTCATCACCTACATCCAAAGGAACCAAGTCACAAACATTAAATATATTAGAGACTTGATACTCACTTGGCAAGTTGACCACATAGGCGTTGTTGTCTATCTTGGAAAGCACTTGGAATGGGCCATCTCCACGGGGTGCCAACTTCCCTTTCCTAAGGTTTGGAAACCTTTCTTTTTGGAAATGCACCCACACATAGTCACCCTTCTTGAGTTCCACCTTCTTACGTCCTTTGTTTTTCTTGGATGCAACCTTTGCATAAGCTTCCTCCAAATTCTTCTTTGCCTTTGCATGGAGTTCCATCAAAGCCTTCGCTCTAGCTTTACCTTCAAAATTAACAACCATTTCCCTTGGCAAAGGGGTTAGATCAAGGGGAATCAAGGGGTTAAAACCATAAACGCACTCAAAGGGAGAAATTCCAATCATGCGATGCAATGTACGATTATAGGCAAACTCCATAAGAGGCAATCTATCAATCCAAGTCCCGGCCTTACCTCGGGTCATGGCTCTAAGAAGAGCACCAAAAGTTCGGTTTACCACCTCGGTTTGACCATCCATCTGTGGGTGGTGGGACGTGGAGAACAAAAGCTTGGTGCCAAGGGCACCCCATAAACTCCTCCAAAAATGGCTTAGGAACTTGGTGTCCCTATCACTCACTATGGTTTGAGGCACACCATGCAACTTTAAAACATTATCAATGAACAAAGAAGCAACATGTTGTGCATCATCACATTTCTTACATGGAATGAAGTGAGCCATTTTAGAGAACCCATCCGCAACAACATAAATGCTATCATGGCCCCCCCTAGTCCTTGGTAATCCCATGACAAAGTCCATTGATATATCCAACCACGGACTAGTAGGTACGGGGAGTGGGGTATACAACCCATGGGGATGTGCTTTTGATTTAGCACGCTTGCACTCAAGGCAATTGTTGCAAAACTTTTCAACATGCACCCCCATCTTTGGCTAATGAAATTGTTCTTTAAGAATAGCCAAATTCTTTCTTGTCCCAAAGTGACCCATGAGTCCTCCACAATATGCCTCTTACACTAGCAATTCCCTCCATGAGGACTCGGGTATGCACACTCTACCATTTTTAAAGATGTATCCATTAACCCATTGGTATTTTTCAACTCTTTCCCCCTTCTCTAGAGCTGCATGGATGCTCTTTAGCTTAGGGTCATGAGCATACATGAACTTGATGCTCTCAAAACCCATGAGCTTGGAGGTGAGAGTAGTGGCAAGAGCGAACTTTCTAGAAAGTGCATCCGCCACAACATTGTCTTTCCCTTTTTTATATTGGATGAGATAGGGAAAAGACTCAATGAACTCTACCCACTTGGCATGCCTCTTGTTCAACTTCTCTTGGCCTCTAAGATGCTTGACTGACTCATGGTCACTCTTGTTCACAAACTCTCTAGGCCACAAGTAATGTTGCCAATGAGCAAGAGCTCTCACTAAGGCGTACAACTCCTTGTCATACGTGGAGTAATTGAAGGAGGCACCCTTCAACTTCTCACTAAAGTAGGCGATGGGTTTGCTATCTTGCATTAAAACACCACCAATTCCCACCCCCGAGGCATCACATTCAACCTCAAATGCCTTTCCAAAGTCTGGCAATTGCAATAGAGGGGCGGTACTCAACCTACTTTTCAACTCTTGGAAGGCCCTCTCTTGAGGCTCTCCCCACACAAATGGTTGGTCCTTCTTCACCAATTCGGTGAGTGGAGTGGCAATGGAGCTAAAGTCTTTCACAAATCGTTTATAAAAACTTGCAAGACCATGAAAGCTCCTCACTTGAGTCACGGTGGTAGGAGTGGGCCAATCACGAACGGCCTCCACCTTGGACTCATCCACCTCCACTCCTTGGGCACTCACAACAAACCCAAGGAAGACAACCTTCTCCACACAAAAGGCACGCTTTTTCAAATTGGCATAGAGCTTTTCGGCTCGTAGCGCTTCAAGAACTTGACTCAAGTGGCCAACATGATCATCTATTGACTTACCATAAATCAAGATATCATCAAAATAGACAACTACAAATTTATTGATAAAAGGTTTCAAAACATTGTTCATGAGCCTCATAAAAGTGCTAGGTGCGTTGGAAAGCCCAAAGGGCATTACCAACCATTCATAGAGACCAAATTTGGTCTTGAATGCGGTTTTCCATTCATCCCCGGGTTTCATTCGGATTTGATGGTAACCAGACCTAAGGTCGATTTTGGAAAAGACACATGACCCACTCAATTCATCCAACATATCATCAAGTCGTGGAATAGGGTGACGGTACTTAAACGTTATCTTATTCACGGCCCGGCAATCCACACACATTCTCCACGTCCCATCCTTCTTGGGCACAAGAATGACCGGTACGGCGCATGGACTTAAACTCTCCCGGACAAAGCCTTTAGTGAGCAAGTCATCTACTTGCTTTTGCAATTCTCTTGTGTCCTCCGGATTGCTTCTATAAGTCGGTTTGTTTGGGATTTGAGACCCAGGGATGAAATCAATTTGATGTTCAATCCCTCTCAAGGGAGGGAGACCACTTGGCATTTCATCCGGGAACATCTCTTCAAACACCTTCAAAACACTTTCAATTGCACTAGGTAAAGGGTTAGTTAAAGAATCAACATCGGATGCAAGAATCATACCTTTGTGCACTAGGCAAAGAAGTAGCTTGTTGCCATCATTTCCTCTCAAGAGTTCACCCGGTTGCATCATGGCACATATGCCACCGGTAGAAGATGGTTGGATTGCCACCACACTTTCGGCCAAAGGACTAGTCTCCACAACCGACTTATCCTTTTCCACCTCTCTTAACTCCCTCATTCGCTTGTAATCCTCACTTACTTGCTTAGGAGTCAAGGGTTTAAGCACAAATTTCCTTCCTTCATGTTTGATAGTGTAAGTGTTGACATGACCATCATGCACCACTTGCCTATCGAATTGCAAGGGCCTCCCAAAGAGTAGGTGGCATGCTTGCATAGGCACAACGTCAAACATATGCTCATCTACATAGCTCCCCATTTTGAATCTAATCATCACTTGCTTCACCACCTTTAGCTCCCCACACTCACTAAGCCATTGTAATCGGTAAGGTTTGGGGTGTTTCACGGTAGTCAACTTCAATTGGAAAACAAGTGATTGACTCACAACATTTGCACAACTTCCCGAGTTAATTATCATAGAGCAAACAACGCCTTTGACTCGGCACCTAGCATGGAAGAGATTTTCCCTTTGCAAGGTTTCACTATCTTCCACAATCATGGCACCTAAACTCCTTCTCACAACTAAGAAAGTATGAGGATCTTCATCCTCCACCGTGTCATCCTCTACATCCTCCTCTACTCCCTCATCTCCCTCTACTCCCTCATCCTCCGGATCACTCTCTTGTTCATAAGCATCATTACCAACAACAATCATGGTCCTTTTCATAGGACACTCTTTAGCAAAGTGACCATACCCCTTGCATTTGTGGCATTGGATTGAAGAAGAAGTAGGAGCATTTAATTGGGTTTTAGAGTTACCTCCCACATTTGGCGTGTACTTCTCATATGGCTTCTTCACATCCTTGCTAGCATTTGCACCACTTGCATTTGGGAACCTTGCATTTGGAGTAGGAGTCTTCCAATCCTTTGGTTTGCTCACGGAAGTGGAAGTGTTGCTCTTGTAACGGTTGGTCTTTTCATTTGTAAGCCATTGCTCGGCTTGAATAGCGGCATCAAGGACTTCTTGGAGTGAAAGATAAGCATGCAATCTCAATTGTGAAGCGATACCATAGCTCAAGCCATTCTTGAAACGGATCACGGCTTATTCCTCATCTTCGGTGTCCATATCCAAAGTCATTCGAATCTTCTCAAACTCATCATAATATTCATGAACCGTCTTGACACCTTGCTTTAGATCATAAAGCTTCTTGAGTTACTCTTGCCGATATCTTGGAGTGATGTAGTTGATACTCATGAGACCTTTCAAGTCATTCCAAACCACATTCACGGGGATTCCCGCTCTCCTCATTGATCTCTTGACGGATTCCCACCAAGTAGATGCATAGGACTCAAAGGATGAAATAGCATAAGTACCTTTCTTCTCATCGGTCATCTCATTTGTGTCAAACAACCTTTCCATAAGAAGAACCCATTCAATGTAGGCCTCCAGATCACAATTTCCCTTGAAGATTGGAAGATTGAGCTTCACACTATTGAGGTTGGTGTTGTCACGACCTCCACGGTAAGGCTCTGGTTGGCCTCCATAATGATCTTCATAACCACCATACTCCCTTCTAGCATTCCCTCCAACATACCCCATGGGTGGCCCTCGACCTCGGCCTCTACCCCTATCCACATTTCGACCCCAATTCATAACTCGCCTTGGTTGAAAGTGATCATCATACCCATAAGCCTCATCAACATACTCGGCTTCCTCCCCTTCTTGAGCCTTAATGGCTTGCTCAAGAGCTTGGACATTTCGAATGGGTCTTGGAAGTGGAATGTTTCTTTGGGGATTGTCCAAAATACGGGGAATGCCCGTTCGTTGGGTATTGCCCAACACTTGATCAATCCTCTCACGATCTTCCTTTACCCGTTGTTGATTAAGCAACTCAACAACTTGTTCCGGGGTAAAGGTAGGACTACTTGAGCCCTCACCGGTCTCAATTTGGACACTCGGGGTCCTTTTCTCAACTTTGACACTCGGGGTACTTGAGGACCCTTTTTCAAGAGACTCAATCCTTTGATTCATGATATCCATCTTGGCAAGAAGATTAGCCAAGGCCTCCTTTATGAAATCTTGACCTTCGTTGGCCATTGTACCTACAAAGAAAAAGAACAAGAGTTAGTGAAATCACCTCACGCGCTCCCTTACTTGTGTTCACTCGGATCACTCGTTTAGTGGTGGTGGATATTTCACTCGACTTGTAGTTCCAAAGCTTCACGTAGATGGCTAGCAATTCCTCAACTCAACCAAACTATTCACGAGTCAAGCACACTCCGGGGTTAGTGGAATCAATAGGACTCAATGAACGCTAGGCACTTTGAAGTGAGGACTTGAACCAAAAGAAGCTACGAGTCTTCTTGGGATTCTATTCTCCAACTATGGCATGAATCACCTAAAGCAATGAAGGATTAGTGCTAATTAAGTAGAAAGATTACTTAGATAGACACTAATTAGAGGTTAGGCAACAAAGAAACAAGAAAGCCTAGTAGAAACTACCCGATTCCCAAGCTTCAGGCCTCAGGCGGAGCGCCTGGTGTATTGGGGCGGAGCGCCTCACAAACTTGGCAGTGGGGTGGGTCAGGCGGGGCACCCAGGGATGGGGCAGAGCGCCTGGACTAAACACTGGTCAGGCAGGGCGCCCAGACTTGGGGTGGAGCGCCTGGACGAAGAACACCTGGGTTTTTCAACAACGTGTTCTTCGTTTTCAATCCACTTTTTGGGTCGATTCCAATGTGTTTTTCCCAAATTCGAAGTACCCAAAGTTGAATATTGATACAACCTCCAAACCCCAATGATTTTCACACCCAACCAAGCATCAAACAAGGCACAATCATGATTCAAGTTTCAAGTTGGGTTTTCACAAGTTTTCAAAAGGGGTCAAAAGGTGGGTTTCAATTCTTCCAAATCAATGTTATACAACTCCGATTCACACCAAATTTGTTTCAAATTGTTCATTTTCCAAAGTAGATCAAACCCCGATGTTAAAATCAACGATCAACAACCCATAAATCCATGAATCGATCCAACACCATCAAGAACAAGGGTTTAAGAGGGTTTGTCAAATTTTGGGGTTTTCAAAATTCCAACTCTCCCAGTTTCAATCCAAACCACATGTTTTTGGTACCAAATTAATGGGATTTCAACAAGGATCACAAATCTATAACACCCACAAAAAGAATCGATCACACCCAAAAGTTACGATAATTTTTGTATTTTTTTTTCACTTTTCTATTTTTTTTTTTTTTTGTTTTTCTTCTACCAATAACTTCTACAACAAGAAACTAAAGGAAACTAACGTAGGCACGAAGAATCAAGGGTCGGGGGCTTGTAAAAATAAAACTGGAGCCTTGCTCTGATACCAAATTGATTAGAATCAAACGCGGAAAAAGTAAAAGATAATGAACGAGACGTAACTCGATCAATAATCTCAAGTAGCAACGGAGAACTCGTTCCGTTACACCCTGAGAGAATGTCAAGAACACCTACGGTAAGCAACTACCCTCGAGCTAACGTAAGCACGCAAGTAGAATGGTCGGGGGGGATTGGAATTCATCTAGATCCGCTAGAGGAAGAACAAGTCCCATTCAAGATTTTCATTCAACAAAAGAGTTCAACTCTTACAAGGTTTTTAATCATCAAAGTTAGCTAAGGAATGAAGACAAGTTACTAGCTATTTATAGATGTGTTTAGGCACCAATTGAAAAGTCTAGAATGCCCACACTTAGGCTTAGGAATAAAAGACCACGTAGGGTCAAAATAGACATAACACTAAGCAAAATCCCGTGCTTCAGCTATTTGGGCGGAGCGCCTAGCATTTTGGGCAGTGGGGTGGCCTAGGCGGGGCGCCCAGAGTTGAGGCGGAGCGCCTCAGCCAAGGCTTCTTCAGGCGGGGCGCCTGGTGAGCTGGGCGGAGCGCCTGGTGAGCTGGGCGGAGCGCCTGGTGCACTGGGCTGCTCCCCTTGCGCTTTAATCACCCGGAGCGGCTTCCAATTGCTTCCTTCTTCTAGGCCCTTCCTAACCAAGTGTAAGTGTACTCCTTGGATCTCCCTAGCTTGGCTCCGTGTGAAAAGTCTTGTGGGGGTTTGGGTCTCATCAGGAGGTCCCTCGATAGGAGATTTGAATTTGGAGGAGAGATTCCCTAGGTAGAAAGAGACTCAGAACAAAAGACGAATTCATGCAATGCACACGTATCAAATAAGAAATGCATCCTATAATATGAAGGACCGTTTTACGCACGATGATTTTGAAAAGCATTTTGTGCCACATATATCATTTCATTTGCTAACAAAATGCGAAGCCTAAAGATAATATTTCATTTATTGGACCTTTGCTATATTGGCCAATATTGAAATAATATAAAAGGTGGGAAACGTGGCTAGGAGACTAGATCATGGCCAGGTGAACGTCTTTCATGCTGATCCCTCCCCAGGAGATTCTTCTTCTTCTTCCTCGGACGAGTCTTCCTCTGACAAGCTTGCCTCTGATGAGTATCCTTGGAAGATGATATTGTCTGCATCAGTCAAGAGCCGGGTTATGTCAAATGTGAAGTTCTTCAATATTTCCCAAGCCTTTCTTCTTTTCTCTTCTATTCCTCTATGCGTTTTGTCAGTAGTTCTGCCTTACTGCGCCATTTGCCTTTTTCTTCGTTCTTTGCCTCGACCAAAATTTGCTTCTTTGCTATTTTCCCTCGTGCCCATGCCAGTTGTTGGCGTAAATTTTTGTACTCACATTCTAACTCATCAGCATTCCTTTTCCTTTTTGTTGTCGCACTTGGTTGAATTGCACTTGCTATGTCTTTCCTAAGCCAGTCTGGGTAATCTTCATCATATCCAGTGTCAAACATGTCTCGTCCAATAGTCTCGATTCCCATTCATTGTCTTTCTTTCCAAAGTTCCATTATCTTGTCTTTAAACGGGATCACTCCTCTGAGAATATTTGCTTTGAAACTTCTGATGTCTGTAATTTGGGGTACAGTCTGCTTTCTCCTTGCTTGTCTAAGTGTCCTATAAGGAGTGTATGGGTAAACCCCTCTAAAGCCCACTAAGATGAGAAATGAGTCTTTTTCGGACCGCGTGATTGCTGTTGCGCTGGGAAAGAAATCAAACATGCATTGAATGTTTTCAGGTGTCAGTTGATAGAACATGTGGTGCCAACCATTGGTAGTTTTTGGTCTGTCCCATTTTCCAAAAGCATTGTCCATGCGGGTAGTATGAGTCAAGATGTAGTTTTCTTTCTGTATGGGATGGAAGGCTTGGTCTGTGTTATCCATCCTTTGCAAATGCTCCATTAGCCAAATTTGTAAAAGCAAATTGCAACCTTCAAAGAAACCAGCGCCCTTCTTGCATCTTTCTAAAGCTCGGTACATCTCTGCAACAATCATCGATACCAAAGTGTATTTCTTGTTAATGTCTTTGAGTAAGGCATCAACAATTGAGACCATGCAAACATCAACTCATCCTTTGTGCTGTGGAAAGACGACAGTTCCTAAAAAGCTGGTGACAAAAGCAAGTACCCTTCGCTTTTGCCAATCTGCCTGGTTGATGTTGAAATAATCTTCGAATTCTTGGAATGCTTCTCTATACCCAAATTTGATGTAGAGGGAAGTTAGAGAAATTCCCGACTACCTTATACTGTCTGTGCATAACTCGGGTTTAAACCCTACCATTTCGAAGAACTCCTCGGGCGTAATGTTCTTAGGCATCAAGACATCTTCACTTTCAAATGGTAATTGAGTTAACCCACCTATTTCCACCAGTAGTGGTGTCAACTCTACACTCCCAAAGTGGAAAACTACTCGGTCTGCATCCCAATAATGTACTACTGCTTTTATCATCACTTCTGCTGCAGTGTGCTCCATTAATGAAATCAGGTTCCCCAACACCACTTTAATTCGGTCTTGTTGATCTATGCTTAGGTTCTCCCACCAATTTTTAAGCAACTGAGTGATTTCAACAACCTTGTCAAATGTTCTAGTGGCCATGATCTTTTGGAAAAGGTGAAGCACGACAGGGAAAGGGAGAAGAGAAATGCCTAAGATTTGCTTTATTGTGAAAAAAGTGATCAACATGTGGCACAAGCTTTTAAAACAATGCAACAGAGGATATGAAGAGATGTGTCGTTGTGAGTTGAGAACCCTTTAGACACTTCAAACGGAAGTTGCTAATGGACTTTTGACGTGCCGAGGATGTCAAGTCTTTATATAATCCTTAAACGATAAACGTGCATTATGTGTCATCCCGTCTATCAAGCGGTCATTTCTGCTTCAAATTGGGCATTTAATGCTTCTTCGGTTACTATTTAAGCCTTTGAATAGCATTGATCACAGAATGATTCTAAACTTTGGGAATAAAGGGTCGTTTCTGATTCAATTTGGGCTTTTAATTCCTCTTAGATTACCTTCGTGCCTTTGAATGGCATTGAACACAGAATAATATTGACTGTCTATGAACTAACAATCATTTCTGATTTAATTTGGGCTTTTGACGCCTCTTAGATTACCTACGTGCTTTTGAATGGCATTAAATACAAAATAATTCTTACTGTTTATGAATAAACAATAATTTCTGATTCAATTCGGGCTTTTGACGCCTATTAGGGTACCTTCGTGCCTTTGAATGGTGTTGAATATAGAATAATTCTGACTGTTTATGAATAAACAATTTCTGATTCACTTTAGGCTTTTGACGCCTCTTAGGGTAACCTTTGTGCCTTTGAATAACACTGAATGCAGAACAATACCGATAAAGGTCCACATTTGCACGTTCAATCCCTTAAGCAAATGCAAATAAATCATGTTCAACGCTCCTTGGGGTCAAAAATCTGTTCAGATTGTTTGAACAAGTTGGCCTTTTAGACTTGAGAACAAGTCGACTAATGATATGTCATGATGCATGATTTGTAGTGCCGCTACAAAGGAATGGAGTTAGCTACACCGAATTTTATTATCCTCCCAAACGGACGACTCGGGAGCGGGAACGTCTCGGACCAAATAGATTCCAACTCATTCCTCCTAAAGGAATTTTTGTGAGGGAAGAGGTGGTCGTAAGCACCGTATTTTGAACGCACGATTTAGAAGGTTACCAGGAATGGCGGAAGATATGCATCCACAAGTTAAAAATGTACAAGTTTTGAAAGAAATGCACAAGTCAACCTCAGGAGTGGGAGTAAAACTAACACATGAAACAACAAGTTAGTGTTGAGATAATAATTTCATATGCAAAGCACATAATATGCATGATAGGCGTCATATGATGACGCTTTTGGACAAAAGTGGCTAATGGACTTTAACATACCAAGGATGTTAAGCTTTCCTAATTTGATTATGGTATTCAAAATTGAACGTGTATTTTGTATCATCCCAATTGTTCTCATAACCCAAAATTAATAGAAAATAAAAATAATTAATTTTATTGTATAAATGTAGAAATAACATAATAATTGATCTTGCTACATTAAAAGTAGAAGAAATTAATTTAAAATCGATGATTTTGTTTTTATAAATGTAGAAAAAATTAATTTCGTTCATAACCCAAAAGTAATTTTATAAAATAATTGGTTTTGTTTGTATAAATGTAGAAATAATGATTTTAGGTAAATAAATAATTGATATAGTTATGAGAACCCACTTTTATGTGAATAAATAGTCTACATTAGACACGTTCAACTTTAAATAAATGCACACATAACATATTTAAACGTCCCTTAGGGTCGAAAACCCGTTCAGTTCATTCAAATATAGTGAACTAGTAGACTTAGACATGAGCCGAAGTCAAAATTTCCCTAAACATGACATGATGCATGATCCCTAAAAGAGTCCTCACTAAGAGTTGGGTAATTCTAGACACGGTTCCCCAAGGCAGACGGCCAAGGATTGGGACCATTTGAAATCGTTGGTTGTACAACAGACCAACTGTATTCCAAAATGTCCCTCTTAAAAGGTTTTTTGTTGTGAAGCGATCGTGGGATCCACGTAATCGCCCGTGTGTGTGCAAAGTATCGTTTTCCAGGAATGGGGGAAGTGTGAGTGACATGAACAAATAATATAATCACACAATTCAAGAATGAAACACATAAATTTGAAAAATAAAAAATAAACCTTAATCCTGCAAAAAGAAAAAGAAGAAAAAAGTTAGTATCAATGACAAGAAAATAAAGCAAGTAAAGAATTCCAATTTAAAGTCCGTTGTGGTTTGAACCTTGACATCCCAAGCGGAGTCGCCATTCCGTCGCATCCTATTTTTTACCCGAACCGGTTAAAGTTCGAAATAGGGCTCGACTTAGTGGGTAACGCACGGGTAAAGACTTGGAGTCGCCACCTAACATATTTTTAACTAGGCGTATTAGGACACCTATTTTGTTTCTAGCTAATTTTACAATTAACTCCAAAACTTAGTCTACGAACCAGAAATTCTAGGTAAGAGGTTAAAGTTAACTCGAGAGTAAGGGGTTCGGAACCTCTCAAGCTCCACCAAATGTAGTTACCGGCCGGATTTATAATTGGGATTCTAAGTAATTAATTAGTTAAACTAACTAAGCAATAAAATATTTGAATATTTAAACTATGATATACAAATTCAAATGCAAGTACTAAATATTTGTCTCTTCTAATAGCCGAGCCTTGTGCCTTGCAAAATAAACAAACGAGTTAGTAAAAATTGCAAAAAAAAATTAATAAAACAAAATTAAGTAAAGTCGATGATTTTAAAGATATTGTCCTTTTTTGAAAGAGTTGTCTTTTGCAATTCCGCCACGTTGTACCTCAAAAAAAATGTAATAATTACTATGTCAATTAATAATTATAACAATAAGTGATAATAATAGAAATGGTAATAATAATAATAAGTAATAATAATGAAAATGATAATAAAAGGATTTTTTGTTCTAGTCGTTCTCTTTCAAAATAAACGGTCGTCTCTTGTCCAATTTTACCTCGCAAAAAATATAAAGAAAATGAGTTAAAAAATAATAATAATAGTAACGATAATAAAATAATAATAATAATAATAATAATAATAATAATAATAATAATAATAATAATAATAATAATAATAATAACAACAATGATAAGAATAATAGTAATAATAATAGTAATAATAATAATAATAAATATAGTTTAAAATAAAGAGGAAAGGGATTTTTAAAAAGCGTAGGCTCAGGTATGAATGATTCGGCTAGAGGTAAGGGACGTCGGTACGGCTGCAAACACGCCGGTCGGTCGTGTTGCCATGCCAAGTGCCGGTCCCACCACTCACTCGCCGGCTCGTTTAGCAATTACGGCTCATACAAGTCATCATAGCCTATTTATTTTAGGGACACGGGAATGGGACTTTTTAAGTGTAGTATCCAGTCAGTAGGCCTCAAATAAATGTGCATAGTTATTCTCCTTGGCCGTAATTGATATAATATCCGTCAATTCGTTGTATTTCCGTCAAATCCTCGTATAGGCCTCAAATTACAATATTTTCATAGGCTTATCCGTGTAGGGACCACCAGATCCATGAGGCATCAGAAACAGTGACTCGTCAAAGCCAAAGCTCCGACCCAACACCTAATGAACGAGAAGTAACAGTGAAACGGCAAAGAGGAAGACGACGACTGCTGCGAAGTTTCAAATAACGCCATCGCTGGCAACGGGAACAAGCAGAACAATCCACAACGGGGAGGAGCGACACCGACGAGCGAGTCGCGGCGTCGCTGCTACTCCGACATCGCCACTACCGTTCGTGGTTTTGCTGTCTGTTACTCCCTTTCCTAACACCGATCTCCCTTGTTTCTGTTCCCAAGTCACCGATCTCGACCCCCTATTGTATTTCCGGTGGTTTTGGACCAGCGGTGGTGGTGTGGCGTATGTGTGTATGTTCTGATTTTTATTGGTGGTGGCGCGTGTGTGTGGAGATTTTTGTATCTGTATATGTATTGTGTTTGGGTGTATGTCAACGAATGGAGATGGGTATCGGGGGTGGTACTGCCTTTTCGTGAGTACTTTCTATGATCCGATGTTGTTGTGGAGAAGATAAATGAGGAGTGTTGGCTGTGTGGATATGTTTCCCAATCTGTGAGGATGGTGTGGGTGTGTGAATATGTTTGTTGGTGGTTCTGTTCAATGGTGTCGAAGAGGAAGAGAGGGGGGTCTGCTGGTCTTGGTTAGTGTGTGGAAATGGAGAATAGGGGAGTATGTTGTGTATGTGATTGTGTTGATGGTTTTTTGGATGTGTGTCGATGGAAAAGTCAGGAAGATGATGGGGATGAGGGTCTGCCCCTGTATCCTTGTGTGTATATTGTCTATGACTGGTTCTTGAGGATGTGGAACAATGGAGTATATAGGATTGGGAAAATAGTTGATGAGAGATTAGGAGGATTTTAGAAGATTGGGGATTAGGGAATTAGGAAAAAATTTAGAAAAGTGATTTAAGGGATAACAAAATTAGGGGAAAGATTTGGGAATATACTCTTTTCAAAATTCAAAAAGCAAGGATGTATTTGGTTAAGAAGCTTGGCTAGGTTCAAAATACCTTAAAAGTAAAATTCAAAATAATTTAAATTTAAATAGGTATGAAAATTATAATGAAAAGGGATGAGATGAAATAAATGGTATAGAAATTGGACCAGACATTAGACTGGATTTCTAATAGGACTGATATTTTAACTTTAAGGGTGCGGGTAAATAAAAATACGGATACATATATAAAAATATACATATATTATATGAAACAAGCAAAATGCACACACAACGATAATTAAAAATGTCGAATAAAATTAATTATGGATAACTGCAAATAATAACTAAATGCTATTTATACAGTAAGTTGTATAAGTAACTACAGTTTGACAAGTAGCCTAAATAATGTAAATTTCATAATATAACCACAGTTAGATATATATCATATAAGTAGGAGATAACATGTCACGACCGAACCTAGGGTCGCGACGGAAGTCCAACACTAAGTGTCGATCATCACTAATCCTGATGATAATCTGCTAACCATGAATATAACTGAAAAACAGAATAAGCATAAACTTTACTGATAAGAATTATGTAATGAAAAAAGCTGACAAGGCTAACATAAACTGACATACATAACATACTGACAGAACCATACAGGGACATTTCTACAGGCCTCTAAGAGTGATGAACTGAATATACAAAGGACGGGACAAGGCCTCGCATACCCAAACTGGCTGACTGTACACATACCAAAAGATAAGTAACTCTGGGAGTAAGCGGAGTGACTCCAATGGCTGATAGATTGCCTACTAACGTGGTCCAAGCGTTGATCTATCTGCACCTGCGTGGCATGAAATGCAGCGCCCCAGAAAAAGGCGTGAGTACGATATGTACCAAGTATGTAAGGCATGAGCATATATTATATCATAGCTGAATGAAACTGTAAGGCTGGAATATAAATATGTAATATGAGCTGGAGCATAGCAATATAGCTGGAAATCTGAAGAACGTACTAAACATGCTCTGAATATAAACTGAAGTCTAGCTGAATCTGAAACTGAAGACTGAGCTGAACTATACTGATAAATAACTGTAATATGACTAATAACTGGTTACTAGAAACTGGAACTGATAACTGTCAACTGATCCTGACGCTAAGAACTGGTGGCTGATAACTGAGAACTGATAACTGGTACAGAGCTAAAACTGAACTGTTATCTGAACTGGTATCTGTCTGGTGTTATGGGCTATATCTCCCCAAATCAGGTAACTGAATATCTGAACTTTTACCTGTCTGGTGTTATGGGCTGTATCCCCCCAAATCAGGTTACTGAAAACCTGAACTAGCCTCATGTATAATCATGCAGTGCATATTGTGGCTATATACGCGTATATAACAAACCTGGCGGGTGTTATGGGCTATATCCCCCCAGCCAGTAATATCTAGTCTCTCTGGTCATAGTGTGTGAATGACACCCAGCAAAACTAGGTGTTTCAACTCCCGCCTGAACCAGAGGGGCTGTATCCCCCAGATGGGTAGTATCACACGCGACCGGACTGTGTGTCTAATGTCCAGCCTCTATGGTGGACTCCAAATCATACATAGCATGATCACAATATAAGCATAAGCATGTATGAGGCATAACACATGTGGCAACAATAGATATGGACTCAAAGGAATGATAAGAAGACTCTTGATAGAATTATAGACACATCCTAGAACTCAGAATTTTACCCCTAAAGTGGATGATCCGCAAATACAGAATCAAGACTATACTATACATGGGAATGGATACCTGGATAAACTGATTACATAAACATGTTAAACGGATAACAAGATGAGACAACTGGATGACATAACAAATCTGCAGATAGAATGTCTGGACAGCACCACTGTCCTGATTTTCAACCTAATTTTCTGAGTGTAGATCAAAATTATAGACTTCATGGTCTTCATGAAAGTTTTAGATAAATGTCTTAGGGTTCCAGGAAATCTTGAATCATCTCAATATCAAATTTGTGCAAGGAGTTAAGATCAATATAGTAACAACTGTCCAAAGATCAAAATAATTTTCCAAATTTTGAAACATTTTGTCTTGCTGATTTGAACGTCTTTCACCTTGAATTTAGTACCAAACTAAGTATGTACAATGTTCCCTTGATGATATACAAGTACCCAACAAGAAACACCATGTTTGGAACTAAGCAAAGCTTCAAAAGCTAAAAGATACATGCCTTGCCAAAAGAAAGGTTTACCCTTACATACCTTTGATGTTTCTTGCTTCTCAACCTTGTTTCCCTTTAATTCAACACCTTCTAAAGATTAAACAAGCTATAATATACAATTTAGGTACTTTACTTAGCCATGAAGTAATTCTAAAACTCAAACTATAGATGAAATTGAAGGTAGCATAACGTTACTTTAATCGCGTAGAGCTTTTCGACGCAATCCGTCTTCAATTTCGAGTTAAGATTAGCGTCCTTCCTTCAAAATCATAAAATTTGCTTAAAACATAATGAGATCACTGTTTCTCTCTTTAGATTTCGGTAAATAATGAGATATGAGAGGATTTTTCCTTTTATACTTGAAACATTTCAGTTTTAGTCCTCTTTTGCGCTTATGTCCCTTTTTCTGGCCTGACTTCTGATGCTCATATCTTTTTATCTATACGTTGTATGAACAAACCGTCAAAAATTTCGGAAAATAAACTCTAAGGCCTTCAATTTGGTATATGATATGTCCCCAAAAGACCTCATATAACACACGAAATTAATTTCTGAAAAAGCTTCGTTACAAGGCAATTCCTTAGTCGGTTTTTCCGCAACTTAAATCTGATTTTTCCCAAACTTTATATTCAACATATAAATATCATATATGGACATATTATGACTTTAAACTCACTTAAATTATTCTTAGCATGTCATTAGAATGATATACGTCACTTTAGACATACGGGGTGTAACAATCTCCCCCCGTTAGGGACATTCGTCCTCGAATGATATATAAAGTATGTAAAAGCATTAAGCAACGATCTGCACATACCTGAAGTTGAAGAGATGTGGATATTTGGCTCTCATGTCATTTTCAGCTTCCCAAGTTATTTCTTATACATTATTGCTTTGCTATAACATCTTAACTGAAGGAATGTCTTTCGTCCTTAGTCGACGAATCTATCTGTCTATCTAAAATTGCAATTGGCATCTCTTCATAAGTTTATTGCTCTGTGATCTGTACATCATCTACTGGTACAACTCTAGAAGGATCTCCGACACATTTTCTGAGCATAGAAACATAGAATACTGGATGTACCTCCTGAAGGTCTGCTGGAAGGTCTAACTCGTAGGCTACACGCCCAACTCGCCTGATAACCTGATATGGACCAATAAATCTAGGGCTAAGCTTGCCATTCTTTCCAAATCTCATAACGCCTTTCACAGGTGATACTTTCAGGAATATCCATTCACCAATCTGAAATTCTAAATCTCGACGTCGGTTATCTACATAGGACATCTATCTGCTATGCGCTGCTAATGATCTTTGCCTGATCAACTTGAATTTATCAACTGCCTGTTGGATTAAATCTGGACCTATCAATTGAGACTCGCCAACCTCGAACCATCTTATAGGAGACCTGCATTTGCGATCATATAAAGCTGAATATGGCACCATCTGTATGCTAGAATGATAGCTACTGCTATACGCAAACTATATCAACAGTAGATGATCATTACAGCTGCCTCCAACATCTAAAGCACAAGCTCTAAGTATATCTTCTAATATCTGAATGGTCTGCTCAGCCTGTCCATCTGTCTGTGGATGAAATGTTGTACTCAGATCCACCTATGTCCCTAAACCTGTCTGGAATGATCGCCAGAAATTAGTTGTAAACTGTGCGTCCCTGTCTAAAATGATAGATACTGGAATACCATATAGGCGCACTATCTCTCTGATATAAAGCCTAGCATAATCCTCCGCTGTATATGTAGTTTCTACAGGCAAGAAATAAGCTGATTTAGTAAGCCTGTCAAATATGACCCAAATAGAGTCATACCTGCTCCGCGTACGGGGCAAGCCTTAAAAAAGTCCATATTCACTGCTTCCCATTTCCATGATGGAATCTTGATTTCCTGTAACAAGCCACTAGGTTTTTGATGCTCGACTTAAACCTGCTTGTAGTTAGGACACTGAGCCACAAATTCTGCTATATCATGCTTCATTCCGTCCCAACAATAAATCTTCTTAAGGTCATGATACATCTTAGTCGAACCTGGATGAATAATGTATCTGGAATAATATGCCTCGGACATAATCTATCCACGTAAATCTGCAACATTAGGAACACAAAGTCTATCTTTATATATGAGAACCCCGTCACTAGTAACCCTATATGGTGACTCCGGTTTTCTTCTGGCTATTTGTCTGTATTCAACTAGAACTGGATCCTCTTTACTTCTGTCACTAGGTAAGTAGTGGCTGCGTTCTGAACTGTAACTTCTGCGTCCTCTGAATCTATTAATCTGACTCCCATGCTGGCTAACTGGTGGAGTGTATGAGCTAACTCTCTTTTCTGTGGCTGTAAATAAGATAGACTACCCATAGACTTACGACTAGGGGCATCAACAAAAATATTCGCTTTACCCGGATGATAAATAATGTCCACGTCGTAGTCCTTCAGCAACTCTAGCCACCGCCTCTGTCATAGGTTTAGCTCCTTTTGCTTAAATATGTACGGGAGGCTCTTGTGGTCTGTATAAATATCAACATGAACACCGTACAAATAATATCTCCAAATCTTCAATACATGAATGACTGCTGTAAGCTCTAAATCATGAGTAGGGTAGTTCTGCTCGTGCTTTTTTAGGTGTCTGAAGCATAAGCATAACTTTTTCGTGCTGCATCAATACACAACGAAGACCAATTCGACAGTAAATGACATAGCCCTCAGATCCTTTTGGAAGTGTAAGTACTGGAGCTGTTATAGACCTATTCTATAGTTCTTGGAGGCTGTGCTCACAAGAGTCTGACCACTAAAATTTGGCTGCTTTCTGTGTCAATTTGGACAGTGGAGCTGCAAGGGAGGAAAACCCTCTACGAACCTTCCGTAATAACCTGGAAAACCCAGAAAACTACGTACCTTTGTTGGTGTCGTAGATCTGTGCCAATTCTTCACAGCCTCAATCTTCTGGCCATCTACTTTAATTCCTTTTGCTGAAACTGTGTGTCCAAGAAATGCCACTGAATCTAACCAGAATTTACGCTTTGAAAACTTAGCATATAATTATTGGTCTCGAAGAGTACCCAATACTATGCATAGATGCTCCGCATGCTTTAATTCAGACTTTGAATAGACGAGAATATCCTTAATAAATGCAATCACAAATAAATCCAAGTAAGCCCTGAGTACGCTGTTCATCAGATCCATAAATACTGCAGGGGCATTAGTGAGTCCAAACGACATAACTAAAAACTCATAATGGTCATACCCAGTCCTGAATGCAGTCTTTGGTACATCAGATTCTCTAGCACTAACATGATGGTAGCCTAATCGCAAATCTATGGCTGATCTTCTTGAATCCAAAGCTGGTGAAAAGCACCTGGCACCCTGAAGCTGGTCGAACAAGTCATTAATCTTGGGCAGAGGGTATTTACTTCATATTGTAACTTTATTTAGCTGTCTATAATCTATGCACATACGTAGAGAGCCATTTTTTCATTTTCACAAATAATACCGAGGCTCCCCACGGGGAAATGCTTGGTCTGATGAGGCCTTTATCTAATAAATCATTCAGGTTCTTCTTAAGTTCTTTCAGTTATGCAGGTGTCCTCCTGAAGAACATGCTCCTGATGGCGTGCTGGTGCTAAGGAAGCAACTGTTGATCTAGGTGGCTGGGCTGCACCACTACCACCCCTAGTTGGGAAATCTCTCATAAAATGGCCTGCCTCATGACAAATATAACAAGTATCAACTCCTAACTGACATAGACCCAAGTGGCATCTACCATAATCCGAACATCTGGGATATGTCTGACTGGCCAGTATAGAAGTACCACGAGGCTGAAATCCTGAAGTCCGTGATGCCTGACTAGCTCTGGACTGAGGAGGTCTATCAGATCTCAGGCCACGAGACTGTGGAGGTATACTAGCTGGTGGCTGTCTAACACTCTGCTGTCTACTCACTCCAGACGTCTTTCCAAACGAATCAGAAAATCTACCCCTCTTGTGTAACAGTCTATCCCTGTCGGTTCTCTGTTTCTGCTTCCTCTCCTCAAGTGATAAAGAAAATGCATGAATGTGTGATACAATACCTGGCTGCATAGCAAAGATCATACACTCATTCACCAGGTGTGGACCGAGTCACACTACATACCTGTGAATTCTATCCTCCATACTGGCTACTACAGTAGGGTCAAACCTTGCTAAGAAATTAAAGCAATAATTATACTCTTCTACCCTCAAACTTCCCTTTCTCAAGGTCAGGAATTGATTAGCATGGGCTCTCTATGTCTCTATAGGCATATACTGATGAAGGAAGACATATGAGAATTCCTTCCAAGTCGCGGGAGTAGCATCAGGCCCTCTTGATAGCTCCCATGTCTGATATCACCTTGCTGCTAGGTCATGCAATCTGAATGCAGCCAACTCTACTAACTCTGTGTCTGACACGTGCATGACCCTCAATACCCTGGTTATCCTCACTAGAAAATCTTGAGGGTCCTTTCCTGTACGAAATCTAGTAAAGACTGGAGGCTCTAGTCTGATAAAATCCTTGATCCTGGATCCAACATCTCCCTGGGCATCTGCACTGTGCTGTCTAGTCTGAGCAACTAAATCACTGGTCAATAATCTAATGGCATCCCTCATTTCCTGCCCCTGACTGTAGGGTAGAGGAGCTGAAGGTGTGGCAGCTGCAGTACCTCCTATATCGTCCTGAACTAAAGGGATCTGTGAGGCCTCAGATGGAGCCTCTGGTCTGGACTCCTCACTCTCATCCACGTCAGGTGCCACTCTACTAGTACCCTGGCCGGCAATAGCCTTGCCCTTCTGGGCAGCTAAAAACACTATTGTTGGAGGGCTCTATTCTATAATCATGGCTCTATCGCACGATCTAGAGAACAAAGAAAGACAACTGTCCTGAAGTGCCTTGTAGCCTCCAGTTCAAAAGTATGGCGCGCAACATACTCCTGAGCAAGACTCTACTAGACAGGGCCTGTAGACACCCTAGGACTGAACTGCTCTGATACCACTTTTGTCATGACCCAACCTAGGGTCGCGCGGAAGTCCAACACTAAGTGTCGATCATCACTAATCCTGCTGATAATCTGCTAACCATGGATATAACTGATAAACAGAATAAGCATAAACTCTACAGATAAGAATTATGCAATGCAAAAAGCTGAGAAGGCTAACATAAGCTGACATACATAACATACTGACAGAACCACACAGGGACATATCTACAGGCCTCTAACAGTGATAAACTGAATATAGAAAGGACGAGACAAGGCCCCGCCATACCCAAACTGGCTGACTGTACACATACGGAAAGATAAGTTACTCTGGGAGTAAGCGGAGTGACTCCAATAGCTGATAGATGGCCTACTAACGTGGTCTAAGCATTGATCTATCTGCACCTGCGCGGCATGAAACACAGCGCCCCAGAAAAGGGCGTGAGTACGATATGTACCAAGTATGTAAGGCATGCGCATATAATATATCATAGCGCAATGAAATTGTAAGGCTGGAATATAAATATGTAAATATGAGCTGGAGCATAGCAATATAGCTGGAAATATGAAGAACGCACTAAACATTCTCTGAATATAAACTGAAGTCTAGCTGAATCTGAAAATGAAAACTGAGCTGAACTATACTGATAAATAACTGTAATATGACTGATAACTGGTAACTAGAAACTGAAACTGATAACTGTCAACTGATCCTGATGCTAAGAATTGGTGGCTGATAACTGGAACTGATAACTGGTACTGAGCTAAAACTGAACTATTAGCTGAACTGGTACCTGTCTGGTGTTAAGGGCTATATCCCCCCAAATCATGTAACTGAAAATCTGAACTAGTACCTGTCTGGTGTTATGGGTTGTATCCCTCCAAATCAGGTAACTGAAAACTTGAACTAGCCTCATGTATAATCATGCAGTGCATAATGTGGCTATATACGCGTATATGACAAACCTGGCGGGTGTTATGGGCAATGTCGCCCCCAGCATGTAATATCTAGTCTCTCTGGTCAAAGTATGTGAATGACACCCGGTCACACTCGATGTTTCAACTCCCGCCTGAACCAGAGAGGCTGTATCCCCAGACGGGTAGTATCACACGTGACCGGATTGTGTGTCCAATGTCCAACCTCTATGAGGGACTCCAAATCACACATAATATGATTACAATATAAGTATAAGCATGTATGAGGCATGACACATGTGGAAACACTAGAGATGGACTCAAAGGAATGATAAGAAGACTCTTGATAGAATTATAGACACAACCTAGAACTCATAATTTGTCCAACTCTTTGAATTTGTTTAAAAATTTCAGCAGAGTTTCCCCTGAAACTAGATGATCCACAAAAACAAATCCAGCACTATACTATACACGGGAATGGATACCCAGATAAACTGATAACATAAAAATGTTAAATGGATAACAAGATGAGACAACTGGATGACATAACAAATTCGCAGACAGAATGTCTGGACAGCACCACTGTCCTGAATTTCAACCTAATTTTCAGAGTGTAGATCAAAGTTATAGACTTTATGGTCTTCATGAAAGTTTTAAAAATATGTCTTAGAGTTCCAGGGAATCTTGAATCATCTCAATATCAAATTTGTGCAAGGAGTTATGATCAATGTAGTAACAACTGTCCAAAGATCAAAATAATTTTCCAAATTTTGAAACATTTTGTCTTGCTGTTTTGGACGTCTTTCACCTTGGACTTTAGTACCAAATTAAGTATGTACAAGATTCTCTTGATGATATATAAGTAACCAACAAGAAACACCATGTTTGGAAGTAAGAAAAGCTTCAAAAGCTACAAGATACATGCCTTGCCAAAAGAAAGATTTAGCCTTACATACCTTTGATATTTCTTGCTTCTCAACCTTGTTTTCCTTGAATTCAACACCTTCTAAAGCTTAAACAAGCTATAATAAAGCATTTAGGTACTTTACTTAGTCATGAAGTAATTCTAAAACTCAAACTATAGACGAAATTGAAGGTAGCATAATGTTACCTTAATCGCGTAGAGCGTTTTGACGCAATCCGTCTTCAATTTCGAGTTAAGATTAGCGTCCTTCTTTCAAAATCATAAAATTTGCTTAAAACATAATGAGAGCACTGTTTCTCTCTTTAGATTTCTGTAAATAATGAGATATGAGAGGATTTTTCCTTTTATACTTGAAACATTTCAGTTTTAGTCGTCTTTTGCGCTTATGTCCTTTTTTCTGGCCTGACTTCTGACGCTCATATCTTTTTATCTATACGTTGTATGAACAAACCATCAAAAATGTTGGAAACTTCATTCCAAGGCCTTCAATTTGGTATATGATATGTCCCCAAAAGACCTCATATAACACATGAAATTAATTGCTGAAAAAGCTTAGTTACAAGGCAATTCCTTAGTCGGTTTTTCCGCAACTTAAATCCGATTTTTCCCAAACTTTATATTCAACATATAAACATTATATATGAACATATTATGACTTTAAACTCACTTAAATCATTCTTAGCATGTCATTAGAATAATATACGTCACTTTAGACAGACAGGGGGTAACATAACACACGTAAAATGCGCATATAACGAAAATTAGAATGTGAATTAAACTAATTGAATAACTACATATATTAATATCTATTAAATGCTAAAATTGCACAAACAGTTACATTTTGACAAACAGCGTAAATGATGCAAAATTACGTAGTATATCTACAATTAAGTATATAATATATAAATAAAGATTCACGCACGTAAATGCATGATTTCTAATGCACATTTGGTACAAATAGTCAAATTGCACCCTTAAGTTGAATTATAGCCAATTTTGAAAAAAGGATGGACAAAATTGGGTTTCAAAAGTACTCCCCTAACTCTACGACTAGCCTTCTGGAGAGCTCAGGTTTGTGCAATATAGTCCATAATGGGAGAGAAGAAACAACGATGATCGTATGACTCTTAAAATATGGTCATACCTTTCTTGCTGCCATTACTAACGCGAGCGCCACTTTCTCCAGATGCTGATATTGAGTTTCAGCATCCAAAAGAGATTTGCTGAAGTAGTATATTAGAGATTGCACTCCTTTCTCCTCCCGTACGAGAACAACAGTAACAGCTACCTCGGTCACCGCAAGATACAACAATAGAGGCTTTCTCTCATACGGCTTGGTTAGCAACGGGGGATTGAAAAAACAATGCTTCAGCTCCCTTAGCATTTTGCTGCATTGTTCCATCCACTCAAAGTATTTATTCTTTTTCAGAACATTGAAGAACTGGTGACACCACTCCGGAGATCGTGAGATAAACCGACTGAGTGTGGCTATCTGGCTATTGAGTCTCTTCACCTCCACTTCGCTCTTCAGTACTTTTGGTATGGCCGCGATTGCTTCGATGTTGACAGGGTTTGCTTCTATCCCTCTGTTAGAGACGTTGAACCGGAGAAACATCCCTGAGGATATGCCGAAGGCGTACTTTTTCGAATTGAGCTTCATACCAAACTTGTCCAAGATGTGGAATGCTGTTTCTAAGTGACTGACATGAACCTTAGAAAATTCTTACCTAACCAATATGTCGTCGATGTAGACCTTCATAGTTTTTCCGATCTGCTCCTTGAATATCAGGTGCGCCAGTCTCTGATAAGTTGCTCCTGCATTTTTTAAACTGAAAGGCATTACAGATTAACTGTAAGTTCCCCTGTCTATGATGAAAGAGGTTTTCTTTTGATCATCCGGATACATGAGGATCAAATTATATCCCAAGTATTCATCCAGAAAGCTGAGGGCTTCATGGCCTGCCATCGAATCGATTAGTTGGTCAATGTTGGGCAGCATGACAGAGTCCTAGGGACATGCTTTATTCAGGTCTTTAAAGTCAATGCACATTGTCCATTTTCCATTCTTCTTGGGGACCACTACAACGTTGGACAGCCAATTGGGGTATTGAACCTTGCGGATGGATCCATTGTTCAATAGTTTCTCGACCTCTTCGTGAACTACTAGGCCTCTTTCATGATTGATCGTTCGTTTCTTCTGCTTGACCATTTTGAAGTTTGGACCAACATTCAAATTATGTGTGATAACGTTAGTTGAGATTCTAGAGATGTCATGTGTTCAGGCGAATGTACCTAACCGAGCATGCAAGAAGTTCTCAAATTCTTGCTTGGCTTCAGCGAAGAGTTTGGCCCCCATATAAAACTTTTTCTCCGGGAAACTCTCATCGAAGATCACTGGGTCGAGGTTGTCGACAGTGGCCTTGGCAATCTTCTCTTCATTATTCGAGTATCGGGGCGTGACGACTGGCTCCCTGGGTCCAGTTCCTTCGTGCCCTTGGGACCCCAATGGTATGTTGGTGACTAGGCAAGGGCCGAGTATCTTGTCTAATACCTTCAATTGGGTTTTCACCTCTTTCTTAATCGCGCACGTGACGGGCAGTCACGTAACAGCTTCTGGAAACTTCTGCTCCGCCCTAATCTCTCTCACCCCCAAGGAGTAGGGTACTGAAGGACTTGATGAAGTGTAGACGCCACTGCACGTACTTCGTGAGTCCACAGTTTTCCCAACGTAATGTTATACGAGAGATCGCATGTCATTACTTGGAAGGACGTTACCTTCGTCACTCCGGGGAGGTGGACTGGGAGGAGTATTTCTCTCACCAACTTCTAGCTTGAGCTGTTGAAGCTGGTTATGGCGTACGGAACTGGAATTACCTGATATTGGACCTCCATTTGGTAGATGGCTTCCTAGTGGATAATGTTCATAGCGCTGCCCAGATCTACCAACACATCTTTGACTTGGGCGTCATGTACCTGTAGGGTGATGTCTTTGCCGTTGAATTCGATGGCATTGATACAGTGCTTCTTGGTCATGTTATGGTGAGCCTTACAAATCATGACGGTTCTAGCCCTGGCGTTATCAACTCCGGGCCCCCCAAAGATCGTGTTGACGGACATTAGGGTACCCTGGCCTTCAGACACTGCCTTTTGACATCCGCTCATAGTTTCAGCTATGTCAGCCGAGTTATGAATCATCTATCGCATCTTGATGTCAGTGTTCTATGAGGCATCGTCACCGCTGTCTAGCATTGTTGCGCCTTTTCCTTTGTAGCAACCTACAATTACCTAGGCCCCACGGTGGGCACAAAGCTGTTTAGGCCTAAATTTTGTCGTGTAGGTAAAATAATTGAATTTGTTAGAGGGTCACAAGCAATACAGTTGTGTTGGCCTAAATTAGGATAGGACAACAAATAAAATTTACATTGGTTTAACTGGTAATTTGCTTGTATCAAAGCACTGCTCGAGCTAAAGTTGGATTTGAGCTAGATGAAAAGCTAGAAGAAGATAAACGAGGAAAGAAATACTTTAGAAGATAAATGAGACAACAAATAAAAGAAGAGTTGAATATTGTATTCATCATGTCTTTTTTGTTTACAAACGAGTCCTATTTATAATCAGGAGAAATAATGATGTTGTAATATCATAACTGTGCCTTTATGGCCATTACTCTGTGCTTGATTGTCATTGACCCACAATGTTTCCACTTAAATGCCAGAACAACAGTCGACGGCTACAAAGATAGGCCCTCGTCTCCCGAGGTGTGGCATCCGCTCGAGGTTACGAGATTTTCTTTGAGCTCGGTGCTTTTAGGTTACTTCCCCTCATTTCCTAAGGCAATTTTTTAGGGAGAGGAATTATGCAATCTCTCCTTGGGAGATTGCTTCGTAGAGCAATCTTCGTGTTACACTTCGAGGTCTTGCTTGAGACCTTGGTGATTTTTATCCCATACAGATAGTCCCCTTACTCCTCGAGAGGTTGCCAAATCTGTCGGGGAGTGGAATGAACTTTAGGCGGGTGGTTGACGTGGCTGTTTTTGCGGCGCAAATTTTGAAAATGGCGGTTGTCACTTCGAATTCGCATCAATCATGCGTGGAAATTGCTGATTGGGCATTTTCCTGTTTTGTCTTCCCCATGCGGCTGTAATCATGGCGCTTTTAACCTATATATAGCCGAACCTTGCCTTCTTCGTCTTCTTCTTAGTTGTTCTTGTCGGTAACAGTAAAACTCTTGAATTTTCTCCCCTTTTCCAACCCAAAAGATCTTCGTAAAAGAAAAATGTTTCAACAATTTATCATGTTTTCCAACTTCCCTCGTTGACACCATGATTGTTGGTGGGGAACAAGTTATTGTCCCTGAACCGCTCGACGTTGTTGTTCATCCTGACTTCAACATGGAGGATCTTACTTGTCCTAGCGCTGTGAATCAAGAACAACGCTCATCTATGGCTGGGACCGTCGGAGTAGTTATGGCGGAGGAGGAGGAGGTTGCCACGAAGGATGTGGGTGATGATGAACTCCTTTCTGATGACTCTGAACTCAAGCCCCACCACATCATTCCCTCCAAAATTGATCTTTCAAAAGATTTTGTTATGCAGCTTCAAACTGAATGGGAGGCTAGGAGGAGAAGGAACATTCCCATGGGGAACACGCCGAGCTTGATTACTCAGGCGAACAATTATTTTGTTCGCTCTGATTGCAACTAGGGCCCCGAGGTGAGGGTTTGTATCCACGCCCACGAGAGCCGAGTGTGTGATCGAGTCGAGGGGCGTTCTTTCATTTTTACTTATCCTTTCACGGTCGGTTTCTCTCTCCCTATTCCCGAAGTATTGGAAAACTTTTGCCGAACCTTCCAAGTGTGTATAACCCAGATTGGACCTGCGGTATGGAGGCACATTCAATGCCTCAAATTTCTGAGTAAATTAGTGGGGGTACCTTTTACCCTAGGTCAATTTTTGTACTTGTTTTCCCTCACCCTTCACAAGGATGGAGTTGTTCAGCTCAACAAACTGGGCTCGTACTTGCTGATTACGAAAAGCGAGGATTTTGAGAACCGTAGGTGGAACGAGCGCTTCATCCTCTTGACCACCGACCTTCTCTCCTCAAAGCTTGATTTTCCCAAGCGGTGGAATCGAGCCCTTATGTATTTCTTTCTTCACTTATTTTTGTTTAACTTTTTCCCTTCTTGACTCCTCGTTCTTGTCTTTTTTAGCTGAGGCGGTCCCAATTGTTCGCCCAAAGAATTTGGTTCGATGGGTTCAGGCTATTATCGATGCCAAACCTAGGCCAGAGAGGTCGTGGATTGTTTTGGATGCTTTGGATGCGAATCAATGGGCATGCAAACAGCATGGTGAGCTATTTTTTACCTAATTTTTAAGTCTGGCCTAGTTTTTCGTGGTCCTGTGCTTCGATGTCTCATTGTATCTTTTTTGTCGTAGGGCTCCCCAAGAGGGCGATCACCCCACCGAAGAAGAGGAAACGAAATAAGGGAAGAAAGGACAAGAAGGAGGAAGTTCCCACGGCCGGAGATGCCTTGAATTCCCTTGAAGATTTGATTGGAGACAGTTCGAGGGGAAAATGTGGAAATGAAAAGGATAAGGAGAAGAAATAGATGGCTCCCGAGGGGTCACCGGACCTTGGGGCCAAAACAGGTCAAGTATCCTTCCTATTGATTTTACCTTTTGTTCTGTTTTTTCTGTTTGTCACCCCTTCTTTTTTTTCTTTCATTTTTGAGAAGGAAAGAGTTGTCCTCGGGGGAAACTCTGGAAGCAAAGCAGGCTAGATTTGAGCCTGTCCCTTTTCCCGAGCTCACTAGTTCAAGTTGCTGATAAAGACATGAGGAATATTCATCCCCCCTCTTCGGCGACAATGAAAGTGGACGATGCTGGGCCATCTCGAGTGGGAGACAACACTCCTCGAGCCACCACCGAGCCTTCTCCTGATGTATCTTCTTGGAGGCAGTTTCGCTATATTGAGATTCCTTCAGAGCTTTATCTCCTAGATGGCGTCATCCAGGTTCCGATTAGCCTTCATGGACTCTTGGGGTCTAAGGAACGCGATCGTCTTAAGGAGTCTCAGATTTCTTAGTTGATGGCCGATGCTGCTCAGCACGCCATTCATGTATGCTTTATCTGGTTTTCCTTTTCCGTTTTTGCGTTCGCTTCCTTCGCTGATTTGTTAGAATTCTCTTTCGCAGTGTTACATCAATTCTATCAGGTCTGCCGAGATAGAATGAAGCCGAGACGAAAAGCTTCGGCAATTAAAGGTAGGATAGAGACGAGATCGAGCGAGTCTCGAGGCTCAAATGAGTGGTCTTGGGAAAGAGCTAATGAATACAAGGCTCGAGTTGGAGCAAGCTAAAACTTCTGCCAACAAGTCTGACCTCGAGATGACCAATGCCCTCGAGGCTAAATCTGTCATTGAGGAGAAGATGGCTCGTTTGAAGGAACTCTGTGATGCCGAGCTGAAGAGAGTAAGGAACAAGGCTCAGTCAGCTATTAATGAGAGGGCCAAGAAGTTTCATGCAGACTTAAAGCAGACGATGCTTAAGATGAATGAAATAGCCGTGGAGAAAGAGCAGTTCGCCAAGGAAAATATTCAGCTCGAGAGCGAGGTCAAGTTCCTGAGAGACAAGGCTGATTCTTTCTTCTCGAGGCGAATAATAAGGAGGACTCGGGCCAAAGTTGATAAAAAGTGGGCTATTATTCAAACGAGGCTGAAGACTCTAGAAGAGTGTCGCGGTAGGGTTGACCTTAGTGCCGAAATTTCCAAGGCCGAGAGCGATGCTTCCATGGCCCAGAAGTTGATGGAAAATCTCCCTTCGAGCAGTGAAATCTCAGATGAAGGAGGTGATGACTCCGAGGCGGAGGCTTAAAGTTGCGCTTTTGCTTCTTTTTTGTTTATGTTCGGTTAAGGCCTTCATGTCGATTACCTTGTAAATACTTAGGCCTTTGAGCCATTTTTATCAATGGAAATTTCCTTTATAGAAATATTTTGAGTTTGCTTGCAAGTCTTTTCCGTTGTTTCGAGCTAGCTTAGGATGACGTCTCGTCCGCGAGCCGTAGGCTCAACTTATGATTAGCTATGCATGTTAATATGAGAATAAAAAGATGCTTTAATTACAATAAATGCCTGGTTATAACAGGACTTAGATTAAAGAAGCTATAATAGCATGAGTTTATTCGAGCAAGCCTCCAGGGGTGATCCTTTGGCTAGGTAATTTGCTCATGCTCTGAGGGCTTTGCCTAGCGAAGTCCTCGGTTGTTGAGTCTTTTCTTGCTGCTATTTTCTTGGCCCAATCGAGGCGACTGAACTCTTCATTACGATTGAATAACACTCTCATGCTATTCGATGTTCTCCTCGGATAGCTCTTCTACCCCATGGAGTTGGGAACTTGATCACTTGATGCAAAGTGGGTGGCACAACCTCCATTTCATGGATCCAAGGTCTCCCACGAATGACGCTGTAGGCTATGTCCTCGGTCATAACCAGAAAGGTGGTTTGCTTGTTCACTCCCTCTGCAGTAGTTGTGAGGGTTATTTCTCCCAAAGTCTTCACGGTGGAGTTGTTGAACTCTGTCAGTATGGTTTCCTTTGGAACGACTAAGTCTTTCAACCACATCTTTTTTATCGCTCCATAGTTGATGATGTTCACCGAACTACCAGGATTAACTAAAGCTCGTTTGACATCACAGTCATTGATCCTGAGCATAATCACTACCGCATCATGATGGGGGAACATCATCCCATCGCAGTCTTCTTTGCTAAACACCATCTCCTTGCTTGACTCTCCAGCTCTTGTTCTCTTCTCTACTGTAATGGATGATTTCACCACTTTCTTTGCTACAACAAAGGTTATTCCATTCCCCTCCGAGCCTCCAGTGATGACATTCACTACCCTCTTCGGTGACTGTGCTCGAGGTAGTTGCTCTTCTCTTCTGTTCTTCGAGTAATTGTGCTTTCCTTTGTCAGTTAGGTATTCTACTAGCACCCCCTTCTTGAGCAGATGAGCCACCTCGAGACGCAATGCTTTACAATCTTCAGTTGCGTGCTCGTAGTCCATGTGAAATTCACAATGTTTAGTCTGGTCCCTCTTGCTCGGGGGCATTCTCATGTCTTTGGGTAGTCTCACTCCTTGGCCAGTCATTCCCTTGATCGCGTTCACTGGCTCGAAAGTGGATATATTGAAATTTTACTCAGAATCCGGGGCAGATCTTTCTCCTTGGATACCAAAGATGGCCCGAGGATTTTTGGTTAGAGGATGATCTAGTTTTTCCTCCGAGTCTTTGGCCCACGTGCTGATGCCCCCCGAGGTGTTGACTTACGTGCTGCCTTTGAGTTTCGTGGTACCGCTCGTATCGACTTTTTGAATTCCCTCGTGGTGCATCGGCGCGTCGAGAGGACTCGGATCGACCTCGGTAGGAACAGAATCGTCCTGTTCTTCTCCCCTCTTCTTCCTCGAGCCTGATCTTCGCAGTGGCTCGGTCGTGCAATTCGTCCCAAGTTCGGGCTTGCCACTGCTGGAGCTCTTTTTTCAACTCAGTCGTAGCCTCTGAATTGCTCACATTACAGTTCTTTTCAAAAGCAATGACTGCCAAGCTGTCATCCATCTTGGGTAGGTCCATCCTCTCGGCCTGAAAGCGCTCGAGGAAGTCTTTGATTGGCTCGAGGTATCCTTGTTTTATGTCAAAGATGTCTTCCTTTCTTTTGAGGAACTTTTAGGCCCCAGTGTGAGCTTAAATGAACATGTTCGCCAATTCATCGAAGCTGGAAATGGACTCAGAAGGGAGGAGCATGTACCAATGTAACGCCCTTTTTTCCAGGGTGTCGGCGAATTTCTTCAAGAACATGGATTCTTTTTCAATTGGGGTTACATCGTTGCTTTTAACCATAGCCATGTATTCTGTGATATGGACAACTGGGTCCTTCATCCTATCATACTTCTTCATAATTTGTAATTTGAAATGTTTTATGACGAGTGCTGGAGCAGCTTCAGGCTTGAAGGGTAGTTGGCGACATTTTTCAATGTCCAGTGGTCGTTGGGGTTTGCGGACCCCTGGTGCATTTTCAAGTCGTTTCTCCATGCTAGCCTCGAACTCCTTCTTCCACTTTTCAAAGTCAGACGCGACGTTCGTTTGAGACGTCGTTGGGGGCTACAGTCCCCTAGAACCTAGACGAGACCCCGTTTGGGAGACCTCCCACGGGTTCCGACGGGAGCAGCGTTGGGATTTTCCCCATTGAACATCGTGAAGGGAATATCACTGAGGGTGGAATGGACTCTCCCATTCCCAGCGAGAGCTTGTAAAGAGTTTCAGAATTACTCATTAAATTGGGCCTGCACGGCTGCTTGAGCGGTGGCCTGCTCTCGCATTTACTACAGCGAGTTCACCATGAACTGTTGGAAGGGATCGCTAGAATTTGAAGATGTTTGTTCGGCTATCAATGCTCCTACAGGAGGTGTCAGACCGATCGGTGGAGTGGATCCGCTTGGGGGCGTTAATCCAACTAATGGAGCTGAGGTGTTTGTTGGAATGGGGCTAATGGGTGGTGTTGAGCCAGTTGGGTGTAATGGGATTCCACTATTGGTCTCGGTGGTACCCACTGTCTGGTCTAGCACTTGAATAGTTATATTGTCATTGATAGTGTCAGACATTTTGTTTTCGGTGGAAGGTCGAAACTACGGTTGGCCTAAATTAGGACAAAACAACAAATCGAGTTTATATTGAGTTTAACTGGTAATTTGCTTGTATCAAAGCACTGCTCGAGCTAAAGTAGGATTTGAGCTAGATGAAAAGCTATAAGAAGATAAACGAGGCAAGAAATACTTTATAAGATAAATGAGACGACAAATAAAAGTAGACCTTACATCCTACGGTCGCGCTGGCTAGCGGCCGTGGCTTATGGAGCAGATGTGTATCCTCTACGCCCGGTGACTTGTTAGCTAAGTCTAGTACCGTTAGTTGGACCTGTATCCCCGTAATAATAGGTGGCGCATTTTTTCCCACACAAAGACGACGGAGGCACGAGGGTCCCCTTCTTCTCAACATTTTTAAGAGTTAGTTCAAGTGCTTTTCTATTTAAACACAACAAAAATCCTTTCATCTATCAATGTGGGAGAAATTCGTTTTAGAAAACTTTTCATTTTCCCTCCATTTTTCATTCACATCACTACTCTTCCACACTTCAACCCCGTACAAAACTAAAAGGAATGATCTTTTTTATATTCAAAATTAGTTCAATACTAGTTTACTTACTCGCGCTTTGCGTGGTTATGAGAAATAAAATACAATTGATTAATAATTTATAACTTTTTTATAAAGTTAATCATTAATCGTCAAACAACTTTTTTGTGAATCATTCAAGAGTAAGAATTCTTGAACAGAATTTTTTGAGAAGTATTTTAGGTTGATAAATAACCCGTTTTAATCATTATTGAAGTTAAATGAAAATCCTATTGACAAATCTCGTGAAAGAAATGTCAAGCGGATAAGAAGGATATCAACTCTCAGTGTGTAGGCTTTATAATTAAGCTATTAGCAATTAAATTGACCATCCTTCATACTTTATCAAGAACATAGATTCAAACATAATAATGCATTCTTTTAATGTGAGTGTAGCAAGTGTAATAGAAGGAACCATACTAGTTGAAGCTTTTCCGGAATCATTAGGAAATGACACACATCAAACTCAATTGAAACAGCTTTAATATATATACATGGACCAACGGTTAGAAATTTCATATTTCTTGAGATCTTTTCTAATTCACTTGAGACCCTCGCCAGCTGGAAAGCCTACAACATATTTCACAAAATAAATTCAAAAACCAGCAACAAAATTTATGGAGCAAGTCTAACATTACTTTATGTTATTTTACCTGTAAATGTCGATGCTTTTAAACCAACTGAATTAATTCCAAGTCCAACTAAGTCAAATAAGCAAAGGCATGAGGATGAAATCCAAGCAAAGAACATGCAGCATTAATTCCATGTATCAAAGAAGTCTGAGTGTACTAACTGGTGGCTTTAGGATGTCGAGAACTTGAGAAGAATAAGTAGTAAAGCTAATGTTGCCTGTCACTTCATTATTGTGAAAACAACGTCTCTTCAAGTCACTTGTGTAACCTACAGGTATTTAAGTTTTATTCCAATAGTATGCCTTTTTCCGATACATCTGGTTTCCTTCTTAAATTTCTAGCAAAGTGATATATTAACCATTATCCGCATTTGTGAAAACTCTTCGTTTTCCTCAATTAACCAGTCAATTAGTATAACAAAAGGGAAAACCATCATAGAATAGGAAAAGAAAGAAAAAAAAGATAAATTAAAGTCTATAGCGGTTCCGGAATCCACTTTGGCCTACCTCTTGGCCGATGTGAAGTCTATGAGCTTGAGACTTGAGAGCATAGAAAGGTAGAAAACTCCCAGTGTTTACAAAGATGCAGGAGAAGGCACAAGTGATGGCTCAACTGTGAAGCCAGATCGTTTTGCCGAGATAGCTCAACAACAAAGGTTGAAAGATGAAGCTACTCATCGTGAAAGATTGTTGAGCATTCCCCAACAAGTGGACATTCCCGACATCTTGGGCATTTCCCAAGGTAATGTTCCACTACTAGTGAAGCCTCGAAGAAATGTTGTACCGGATGAGAAAAATGTTGATGCTCAAGAAGGGGAGAAACCCGAGCTTGGTGATTACTTTGAAGAGTATGCCACCTTATCCAAATAGGAGGAAAATGCAAGGAGGTCGTGGACCTCAAGTGGGGTATGTGGGAAGGAACTTGAGGAGAGAATATGATGGATATGATGACCACTACTATGGGGTCAACCGGATCCAAACCGTGGGAGTCGTGATAACCATTTGGATAGTGTGAAGATCACTCTCCCATCATTCAAAGGGACTAGTGATCCATAGAAGTTCCTAGAGTGGACGGTTCAATTGGAGAGAGTCTTTGATAAATGATATGTCGGATGGGAAGAAGACTACCTATGTTATTGCTTCATTTGAGGCCTATGCTTCCACTTGGTGGGAGTCGGTTAAGAGGTCTAGACGTGCTATTGGTATGCCTACTCACATAACTTGGGAAGAATTTAAGATTGTAATGAGTGACAAATATGTGACTTTCAAGTTCCGGCAAGAGCAACTCACGAGACTCTATGAATTAAAACAAGGTACCAAGTCGGTTGAAGAATATTTCAATGACTTTAAAAAGAACCGAATGGCCCTTGAAATGAAAACTGAAGATGTTGGGCAAGCTACCATTAGGTTCAAGAATGGCCTAAACCGAGAGATTGCTTCTCAATTAAGGTTCCACAATTTCCATTCACTCTAAGAAGCATACAATGCCTCCGTAGAAGCTGAAAAGTGGAGTAAGGAAGACAAAGCCACTTGCTATAGAAGCAATACTTCTACCCCCGTGAGCCAAACCAAGAATTGGAAGAGCCCTAATACCGGTGGCGCTAGTGGAAGCCGAGATGTGAAGAAGTTTTATGAAAAAGCTACACCAAGGAGTGACTTCAAGAAGTCGGAGGTAATTCTAAAACCCATTTAGATAATCCTAGTGCTTCTTATTTTCAATGCCACAAGTGCAAGGGCTATGGGCACGTTGCTAAAGATTGCCCCACCCGAAAAATAATGATTATCATGGATGATAGGTTGGTTTATGAGCAAGAAAGTGAGCCCGAGGATGAGGTAGTTGAGGGAGATGAGCGAGTTGAGGGTGAAGAGAAAGCGGCGGAGGGTGATGATCCTAACATATTTCTTGTGGTACGTCGTAGTTTGAGTGCCATGGTTAGTGAGGAGGAGGTGAATAAGCAAATGGAGAACTTGTTCCATACTAGATGTAGAGTGAGGGGACAAGTGTGCTCCATGATTATTGATTCAGGTAGTTGTGCTAATGTGGTGAGCCAATCTTTCGTGTCACAATTGAAATTACCTACCCTTAAACACCTAAATCCCTGCCGTTTGCAATGGTTGAGTTAGTGTGGGGAGTTGAAGGTGGTGAAGCAAGTCTTGATAAAGTTCAAGATTGGGAACTTCAAGACGAGCTCATGTTTGATGTAGTGCTAATGCAAGCTAGACACCTCTTGTTTGGTAGGCCTTGGCAATACGATAGAGTGCAGTTCACGATGGCCGAGCAAATATTTTCACGACTAAGCATGAGGGCAAGAAGTACATACTCAAACCCTTGTCGCCTAAACAAGTGAGTGATGACTATAGGCGCATGAAGGACTTAAAAGAGGTGGCTAAAGCTAAGTCCCCCATGGAGACTAGGCCTATAGACGTGAGTCAAGCTACCACAACATCTCTATCCAGTAACATTTGTGCAATGATGCAACCAGGTAAGTACTTGAAAGGTAATAATGGCACAAAATTGCTTATTTATCTAGTGCATAAGAGTATGGTTTTGACTTCCGATAGTGATTATGCTACTAACCCTAACCCCTTGCCTAGTGTTATTGAGCATGTTTTACAAGATTTCAAGGACATGTTTCCCGAGGAGATGCCTAGTGGTCTTCCTCTATTGAGGGGGACTGAGCACCAAATTGATTTTGTCCTTGGGTAACAAATCCCAAACAAGCCGGCCTATAGGAGCAACCCTGAAGATACAAAAGAGTTGCAAAAGAAAGTGGATGAGTTGCTCAACAAAAGCTTGGTCATTCTTGTGCCAAAGAAGGACGATACATGGAGGATGTGTGTTAATTGCCGTGTGGACAACAAGATAACGATAAAGTTTCGTCATCCCATTCCTATACTTGGTGACATGCTTGATGAGTTGAGTAGTTCTAGTATCTTTTCTAAGATAGATCTTAAGTCTGGCTACCACCAAATTTGAATAAAACCGGGTGATGAGTGGAATACCACATTCAAGACCAAGTTTGGTCTCTATGAATGGTTGGTGATGCCTTTTGGCCTCTCAAGTAGTCCTAGCACTTTTATGAGATTGATGAACCATGTCTTGAAGCTGTTTATCAACAAATTTGTGGTTGTCTATTTTGATGATATCTTGATATATTTGCAAATCAATAGATGATCATGTTGTCCACTTAAGGCAGGTCCTTGATGTGCTAAGAGCCGAGAAGCTCTATGCAAACTTCAGGAAGTGTGCCTTTTATGTTGAGAAGGTCGTCTTTCTTGGTTTTGTTGATAGTGCAAATGGTCTTGAGGTTGATGAGTCCAAAGTTGAATCCATTAGGGATTGGCCTACTCCTACTACCATTTCTCATGTAAGGAGTTTCATGGTCTTGCTAGTTTCTATAGGCGATTTGTGAGGGACTTTAGCACCATTGCAGCACCACTCATCGAGTTGGTGAAGAAAGACAAACACTTTGTATGGGGGAAGCCTTAAGAGAAGGCTTTCCAAGAATTGAAAAGTAGGTTGAGTACCGACCCTTTGTTGCAATTGCCCGACTTTGGAAAGACATTTGAGGTTGAATGTGATGCCTCAGGGGTGGGTATTGGAGGTGTTCTCATACAAGATGGGAAACCCATTGCCTACTTTTGTGAAAAGTTGAAGGGTGCAACCTTGAATTACTCTATTTATGACAAGAAGTTGTATGCCCTAGTGAGAGCTCTAGCTCATTGACAACATTAACTTTGGCCTAAGAAATTTGTGATTAAGCGTGATCATGAGTCACTTAAGCATCTTAGGGACCAAGAGAAGCTGAACAAGAGGCATGCTAAGTGGGTAGAGTTCATTGAGAATTTTTTCTATGTAATTCATTACAAGAAGGGAAAAGATAATGTTGTAGCCGATGCACTTTCTAGAAAGTTTTCTCTAGCTACCACTCTTGCTTCTAGGCTTACGGGTTTTGAGAGTATAAAGTTGATGTATGAACATGACCCAAAGCTTAAGAGAATTCATGATGCTATAGTGAGAGGTGAAAGGGTGGAGAAATATCAATGGGTCGATGGATGCATCTTCAAGAATGGGAGAGTATGTGTCCCCGAGTCCTTGGAGAGAATTGCTAGTGCGTGAAGCACATTGTGGGGGCTTGATGAGTCACTTTGGGGTGAACAAGACCATAGCCATACTTAAAGAGAAATTCCATAAGCCTAAAATGAGGTTGAACGCTTGTGCAATGCCTGTTTAGATTGCATGAAGGCTAAGTCTAGGGTTTGCCACGGACTAGAGGAGGACGGTAGCATTTATGTTGTCGTTGATAGGTTCTCCAAAATGGCGCACTTCATTCCGTGCAAAAAGAGTAATGATGCACAACATGTAGCTTCTTTGTTCATTGATAATATGTTAAAATTGCATGGGGTGCCTCGTACCATTGTGAGTAATAGGGACTCTATGTTCCTTAGCCATTTTTGAAAGTGTATGTGGGGTGCTCTTGGCACCAAATTGTTGTTCTCCATGTCCCTGTACCCTAAAATCGATGGGCAAACCGAGGTGGTAAACCGAACATTGAGAGCTCTACTTCGTGCTATGACCAACGGTAAGGTGGGGACATGGATTGATAGGTTACCGCTCATGGATTTTGCATATAACTGTACTTTGCATAGAATGATTGGCATGACTCCATTTGACTGTGTTATGGCTTTAACCCTTTGATTCCACTTGATCTTACCTTTTTGCCTAGGGATGCGGTTGTTAATTTTGAATGTAGGAATTGGGCCAAGGCTTTTCTTGAGCTTCATGCTAAGGTGAAGAAGAACTTGGAGGAAGCCTATGAAAAGGTGGTATCCAAAAAGAATAAGGGAAGAAAGAAGGTGGAACTCAAGAAGGGAGAATGGGTGTGGGTGCACTTCCGCTTGGAAAGATTTCCAAGCCATAGGAAAGGGAAGTTGGCACCACGAGGAGATGGACTATTCCAAGTGCTGTCTAAGATCAACAACAATGCATATGTGATAGACTTTCCCTTAGGTGAGTATAATTTTTCTAGCACTTTCAATATTTCTGACTTGACTCTTTATGATGTAAGTGATGATACCTTAGAGGATGATGCTTTAATTTCGAGGATGAAATTTTCTCAAGAAGGGGAGGATGATGAAATCCAAATTTCCTCAGGACCATTCACTCGGAGTGAAGCTAAAGAGATCCAAGATGTCCATCTACACTTGATATGGAAAGGCGTGGACGATAGGAGCTCTGAAAGTGATTTGAAGATCATGCACTTGAGCACCATAGAGAGAGGACCGCCTAGGCACCAAGGAGGAGCGCCCCAAGCTGATTTTGACGCTCATCCACATGCTCCAGGATGAGGCGCACCCCCTCTAAGGGTGGGCGGACCGCCTACTTCATTTTGGGTCAAAATTTGGCTAAGTATGGATTTTCCATGTCGTTGAAGTTTCAACAGGCGGACCGCCTCTTCTCTGCATCACTCTCTAAAGTTCTCTGCGAGGCGGACCGCCTATAAGAGTGGGCGGACCGCCTAATCCTGCTCCAAGCTTGGCGGAATTTTGCTAGTTTTTATGTCTATTTCCTATTTTAGCTTTATGTGGCCTTTAACGTATTGACCCAACTTGAGGGCTTTTTAGACCTTTCACGACATGTAAAAGGAGACTATAAAAGCCTCCCTTAGGCATTTATTCCATTTACACACTCTTGACATTAAACACTACATGAGATTGCTCTCAATTGAAACCCTTGTTCTTGGCTTGATTTCATTTGGTAGAATCCAAATTGAACTTCATCCTACTTTGATCATTGTCTTTTGTGTCTCTTGAGGAAAGTTGCGTAGTGTAGGTGTTCCTTAACTCGTTAAAAGGTGTATCGAAACAACGTTCTTCGATGCTACTTTTATAGTTGTTCGCAATACGTCTCATTTTATCTTTATTTTATTGCTTCCGCGTTTTACATTGCATCAATCTCCTCGAAAAACCATGAGATAGAGGTTCGTACGTGGAAAAATGAGCTGGAAATGGTCTAAGTGCTAGTATATAGTCCTCTTGGTGGCCTTAAATAATATACTTAATTAATGGAGTAGTCTGCAAACATTATTGGTAAATTGGCAAAATAGTTTTTGAATAAAATTTGTGTATATACTTATATAAATATTTGAGATTAAGTAATAGCTATATGTATGCATAAACTAATTCAATCAAAATGAGGAAATTTTAAATTATTAACCTAGTTACTTCACCGGTTCTTTTCACCCCACCCTTATTAGTATTATGATACTTCCTCAGCACCTTCTTAGTTCACATAACTAAATTTTAACATTAGATTTTTACTTTTAATCACTCCTTAAAATATTAATACAATAGCTGAATATTTTTGATCCATCTATTTCTCAACCTCTAAAAAGAATCTATTTGTAAAAGTACTCGATACAAATTTGAGTAGTTGAATAAATTCTTGTATATAAAGAATACGGCAACATAGTTCTTTATCGAAGAAATTCATCTTTTTGGCCTTATTTCCTCACTTCTGCTCTATCTCATTTCTGGGTCTTTTCTCCCTTTTTAATTTATTTATCTTATTGACGTTTATAACCTCTTAAATAATTACTCTATTAAGAAAAGGAAAAGCCTTTAGTATTCCAACCGATCTTTGGGATAACACTCCATTTCAAAGCTCTATAATCAATAAACATCTCAATGTCCAATTTACACCGCAAGGAAGACTATACTCTCCTATTTGATTATTATGCACCATAAAAACAGTTATAAAGTTCAATAAAATCAATCCACAATAACTTCTCCAAGCACAAGAAATTGAAGTTTCTTCATGTGTATCACAAAACGACACAGGCGCAAATGCGAAATGCCGATAAGAAACCTTGCGAAAAAATACACTATGCCCAAAAGAAAGGCTCAATGCTCGTACAATATTATTGTCTTCCATCAGCTTCCTCCCCTCTCATAATAGAAGATTAAGCGCAAAGTATTACCCCGGGAACTACATGTTTTAACATCTCAAACAGGGAGTTTAATGCTACCAAATAAAACTCAATTTCATAGTAGAGGGTTCTGTATGTATACACGGTAAAAATGAATATTATGAATTTCTCCACTAATTGTAGTGTGACAAATTAACCCCACTCCATCATCACCATATCTAATGTTCATATCTTTTCCTTTTTATTTTTTTCCCCAAAAGAGCTCTTATGAAAATTTTATAGCTCATGATTAAATTCTTTCCTACCTGTGATATTCAACCATTGTTAATCCAATAACAACAACATACTTAGTATAATTTTATAAGTGAGAATCTGTATTGGATGAAAAGTCACCGAGGTCTCAAACAAGGCTTCGGAGCCTAACACGAAGTCCACTCCACGAGGCAAACTTACGAGGAGAGGTTGCATGTCTCTTTGCCCCAGGAAATCGCCTCAGGGAATGAGGGGGAGCGAAGTCAAAGTATTGAGCTCGGAGCAAGCACCATAACAACGTAACCCCGAGCAGATGCAGTGCCTCAGGAAATGAGGTCCAGCCTTTATAACTGTCGACCGTTGCTCTAACATTTAAGAGGATAGATTGTGAGTCAACTACAATCAAGTACGGAGTAATGGCCATAAAAGCACAATTATGATACTTATAACGTCATTCTTCCTCCTGATTATATATAGGACTCGTTTGTAAACAACAGAACATGATGAATACAATATTCAACTCTACTTTTATTTGTTGTCTCGTTTATCTTCTAAAGTATTTCTTGCCTCGGTTATCTTCTTATAGCTTTTCATCTAGCTCAAATCCAGCTTTGGCTCGAGCAGTGCTTTAATGCAACCAAATTACCAGTTAAACCCAATATAAATTCGATTTGTTGTCCTGTCCTGATTTAGGCCAACACAAATTGGCGCCGTCTGTGGGGATTCTGGTAATAACGTTTGTTCCGAAGCTGAGCTCTTCCAGATTTCAGTGAGATGTCGATGGCCTCGACGTGTCAAAAATATGCAAACATCATAACGGGCGGTATAGAAATAAATGATATCAATCATTCCTCTGTGAGGAAGCTTACTAAACTCTCAACCAGCATGGAGAAAAGAACCAAAATGGAAAGGGGCGGCGAAGAAATCATTTTCGACGAAGGAGGCCACTACGAGGTAATGATCCCTCACCATGAAGCTTTGATTATTACCTTAAGGGTCAATGATTTAGATGTAAAACGGAGCTTAATAGACCCTGGGAGTTCCGTAAATATAATCAACCAATGAACCGTTGAATAAATGTAGCTGAAGGACCTTGTCGTCCCGAAAGTAACAACCTTAGCAGGGTTCAATAACTCCGTGGAAAGAACTCTAGGAGATTTCACCCTCGTCACCACCGCCGGGGGGGTTGACAAAGAAACAACTTTTCAAATAATGAACGAGGACATAGCATACAATTTTATCCTCGGAAGGCCTTGGATTCACGAAATGGAGGCTGTTCCATCAACCTTTCATCAAGTCGTTAAGATTCCTACCCCATGGGGAATTCGTGCGATTCGAAGCGACCAATCAACGGCTCGAAAATGCTATTCAGTCGCTGCGCAAAATAAGAACACCCCGATCAGGCACTCGAGGTTGCAGCCGACCGACCCAAAGCCCCATGGAGGGGAGAGTTCGGTCAAAAAAGCAGTTCCCCCAAATCAGGAAGGGAAAATTCCATCTTTCATCCAAGAACCTCGAAATAAAAAAGTCGAGGATTCGACGGTGGAAGAACTAGAATCGCATGCATTATCAAAAGAGTTCCGAGAAAGAAAAATATTCGTGGGTTCGAAGCTGGACGCCGAGTCCAAGAAAGCTCTCATCAAATTATTAAAAGCCAACGATGATTGCTTTGCATGGTCCCACGCAGACATGGTAGGGATCAATCCCGAGATCATGATACACAAGCTTAACGTAGACCCCGACCACCGCCCAGTGAAACAGAAGAAAAGGTCCCACGCTGGAGAAAAGAAGAAAGTGATCCTAGACAAGACCAAGAGGTTACTTGACAACAGGTTTGTAAGGGAGGTCAAGTATCCAGATTGCTTTGCTAATGTAGCAGTTGTGCCCAAGAAAAATGACAAGTGGAGAATGTGTGTCGATTACACCGACCTAAATAAATATTTTCCTAAAGATTCCTACAATTTACCCCAAATAGACAAGTTAATAGACGTCACAGCTAGACACAAGTTTTTAACCTTCTTGGATGCGTATTCAGGGTACAATCAGATCCTAATAGACCCAAGTGATGAAGAAAAAACTTCTTTCATTACGGATGAAGGAACTTATTGCTACAAGGTGATGCCGTTTGGCCTCAAAAATGTCGGGGCAACCTACCGGACAATTGTGTGCCAAATGTTCAAGGATTATATTGGAAAGACGATGGAAGCCTACATTGATGACATGTTGGTAAAATTTTCTCGGCTGGAAGGTCATTTGAAACAGCTGAAGGAAGCCTTCGCAATTTTGAGACAACACTGCATGAAACTCAACCCCGAGAAGTACGCTTTTGGGGTTAGCTCAAGCAAGTTCCAAGGATTCATTGTTTCGAAGAGAGGCATCAAAGCAAATCCAGAAAAGATCAAAGTTTTACAAGAAATCCCCGAAAAATTGTCGAGTCCAAAGGAAGTACAATGCTTAATTGGCCGATTAGCCGCTTTGAGCCGATTCATTTCGAGGTCATCAGAGAGGTGCCACAAGTTCTTTATTATTCAGAAGAAAAATAGTTCCTTCGAGTGGACGCCCGAGTGCAGGGAGGCCTTAAAAGAGTTGAAGCACTATTTAGCCAACACTCCGTTATTGGCAAAACCGAAAGATGGTGAGACCCTGTTAGTTTACCTAGCTGTCTCCGAGGTGTCAGTAACTGTTGTTCTTGTTCGAAAAGAAGAAAGGAAGCAGAAACCAATATACTATGTTAGCAAAGCCCTCCTCGATGCGGAAACAAGGTACCCACATTTAGAAAAATTAGCACTTGCACTAGTCGTTGCCGCTAGGAAATTGCGCCGCTACTTCCAATGCCATCCGATAGCTGTATTGACAAATTTCTCCTTGAGAAGTATATTGCATAAGCTAGAGTTGTCAGGAAGACTGTCTAGGTGGGCAGTCGAGCTAAGTGAGTATGACATTATATATCAACCTCGCACAACTATCAAGTCTCAAGTGCTGGCTGATTTCGTAGCTGATTTCAGCGTTAAGGCTTTTCCCGAGGCGGAAAAAGAGAGTTTGATTTCAAAAGGTCCTACCCCCCAGAGTATGGAAGCTTTACATAGATGGAGCAGCCAACTCCTATAGTTCAGGGATCGGAATAGTGCTCAAGGCCCCCACTTGGGAGAAGTTAAGGCATTCAATGAAATCTGAGAAGCTAACCAACAATGAAGCCGAATACGAAGCCGCCATAGCTGGATTAAAGTTGGCCAAAGAAATAGGAGTTGAAAATGTAGAGTTGAGATGCGACTCACAGCTAGTGGTGAATCAAGTTCTCGGTGGATATACGGCTCGAGAGCCCAGAATGAAACAACTCATGGCAAGAATGCAGCAAGCGCTCGAGGCTTTTCAAGAATGGAAAGTCATGCAAGTACCCCAAGAGGAGAACGTCGAGGCCGATGCTCTAGCCCATCTAGCCTCAGTAGTGTCAATAGACGACTCGAGGACTGACGCCACAGTTAGGGTTCTCACGTCGGCCACAAGAAAAATGAAGCTAGAAGTGAATATGGTGAATCGACACTGGGATTGGCGAACAAAATCCATCTCTTATCTAGAGTTAGGGACTCTACCAACAGACAAAAATGAAGCGGCAAAATTAGAAAGCAAGTTGTCCCATACACAATAGTGTATGAACAGCTGTACATGAGACTTAATTGCGGCCCAATTGCCAAATGTTTAGGCCCTAGAGAATATGAATACGTGATGACAGAAGTACACGAAGGAACATGTGGCAACCACTCAGGAGCCAAGGCCCTCATTCACAAACTGCTCCGAGCCAGCTATTATTGGCCCGACATGAGCGAGCATGGCAGAGTGTTCGTCAGGAAGTGCGGCAAATGTCAAAGGCATGCTTCAATAGTTCACCAACAAGCTGAGCCCTTGCAATCGATAGTTTCACCGTGGCCCTTCATGAAGTGGGGGATGGATATCGTAGGACCTTTTCCCAAAGTGAAGGGCAGTATCAAATACATACTCGTGCTCACTAATTATTTTTTCAAATGAATCGAGGCAGGAGCCTTTGCTAGGGTAAGGCAGAAATAGGTTATCGATTTCATATGGAAAAACATCATATGCCGATTTGGAGTCCCAAAAGAGATTACTTGTGATAATGGGACGCAGTTTGTTGGTTCACAGGTCACGGCTTTCTTCAAAAAATGGGGGATCAAAAGTGTAACATAAACACCTTACCACCCAAGCGCCAACGGATAGGCTCAATCATCAAACAGGATAATTGTTGACAACCTTAAAAAGAGGATGGACGAAGCAAAGGGTTCGTGGCCTAATGAGTTACCAGAAGTACAATGGGCAATGAGGACAACGGAGAAGAACAGCACTGGAGAAACGCCATTTTCTCTCATTTCCGGAGTCGATTCATTAACTCCTGGCGAGGTGGGGGAGCCGAGCCTCCGCTTACACACTCCTCCGAGGAGTCAAATCAAAAAGCGATAAAGATAGAGCTGGATTTGCTTGAGGAATGAAGAGAAATGGCGCTGGTACAATTGACAGCCTAAAAATAACGAATCGAGGCCTACTTAAACAAAAAAGCCAAGCTGTGATATTTTAAGGTTTGCCACTATATCTTAAAAGCCTCGAATCAAATAACCAAAGAGAAAAATGCAGGAAAATTGGCCGCCAATTGGGAAGGCCCCTACCGGGTGAAAGCGATTGTAGGAAAAGGATCCTATCAGCTATCAGATCTTAAGGGGAGACAAGAACCTTTGAATTGGAATGTATCCAATTTAAAGAAATACTACTGCTAACCACATGAAGCGCGCTACCGATGTCATTAGTGTTTGAGTCTTCATCCTTCACCCTCAAACACTGGGGGTGTCAAGGGAACGATATCGATCGGCGATCGACTCACCGAACTCGCAGCTTAAGGCGATCGACTCATCGAGCTCGCAGCTCAAGTACTCTTCGAAAAAATAACTCAGACTCGGGGACTTGGGCCCGAAGATTGAGATCTTTGCCCGAAGCGCCTTCTTATAAAACAAAATATGCCTAAGTATAACTAGGCCTCGTGTAAATTGACTCAATTTTTATCAATGGAATAAGAATCAATTTATCTTTTTATCCATTATAATTTTAGCCTCGACTCGAGGGTGAGACGTCGCTCTAAGCTAGCTCTCTAACACATTCAACGACTTGCAAGCAAACAAAAAGAAATAATGGATACTCACACAGTCATGTATTCACAAGGCCCGAAAGCTAGAATAATTACAGAAAAGTAGCTTGAAGGCACAAAAACAAAAACTAACGAGCATTTACTCATGTTCACTATCAATACCCGAAGCCTCTCGTTCAGACGAGTTGTCACTGCTCGAAGCAAGTCGGTCTAAAAATCCCCGAGCTATAGCACCGTCAACTTTAGCTTTGGAAATTTCATCATCCAAGCTAATTCCCCTTTTGCACTGTTCAAGGGTCCTTAACTTGGTCTGAATGATTGCCCAATTTCTATCAACTTTTGCTCGGGTTGCCCTCAAATCCAGCTTAGCTCTGAATTTGGATTTAAGCGCGGAGGAAGAAGCTGGTCTCTTAGCCCGAAAGATCTTCACTTCGGATTCGAGAGCCTTGTTCTTAGCTTCAACCTCGACCACTTTTGAGGTAAGTAGTGAAGTCTTCTCGTCAAACTGCTCGGTCAAACCCCTACGTGCTGCATCGGCTGCGTGAGCTTGCTTCCGAAGATCGGCTTGATGACTCTCCTTTTGGGACCTCATCTCAGCAGAAAAATTGGCAACTTCGCCACGAGCCTCAGAAAGATCAGCACCAAGTTGCTCCACTTCTCTCTGAGATCGATCCAAGTTGACCTCCGAGCTGGAGAGTTTCTTTTCAAGCTCAGCTACGCGAGCTTCAAGCACGTTCCTTCAATGATCCCACTCATCCCCGACCTGACGAAGACGCGTTACTCGCTGAGCCTCGACTTAGGTTGCCTTTATGGCATAGACGTAGCCCTACAATTAAGGGAAAGAGGGTCAAAGACCTGAAAAAAAAAACATAAGATAAAAACAAGAAAAATAAAGCCTCACATGTATTGCGTGTTAAGCCGAGTAAGACATCAAATCATCCGAGGGGAGGTTCTTCAGGCGTTCGTTCTCTAAAGGCCTCAGTAGTCCTTTGCAGCTGATGGCGACACCCATGTTGTAATCCAATAGAAAAACAACTATTGGGACTGGGATGCGTCTAATCCCTTGGCAGAGGGTCGCCTTAGCCCGAGGCGGGTCAACACTCTTCTATCTCGCATGTGATGCAGCCTCGACAGGTCTATTGACCTCCTCGGTGGATTTCACCTCGCCAGACAACAAGCCCTCGCAAACCCTGTCAACTACTTGGCTCGGCTCCTTCACGGCCGCCCCCTTGACTACGCTCTGAACCAAAACATCATCTGGTTCATCAATCAATCTTCGCCGGGGAACCGTGGTAGATTCAACCCGAGGGACTTTAGCCTTAGCTGGCCTCTTAGGCGAATCGCCTTTTCTATTTGAACCTGAAAAGAAGGAAACGCATCACTCAAGGAGGAAAATAAAGAGAAAAGTACAAAAAATATAAAGGACTACCTCTCGGGGCCTGAGTAAGAGTCTCAACAGATTCCTTAATAAAATGCAAACTAGAATCAGCATCTGGGACATCGACGACTTCAGCTCGTCGTCCTGACTTCTTCTTTATTGCCTTCTTTTTCTTATCTTTTTCCTGCTCCGCCTCGGCAGGCAAGATTTTGAAATCAGAAAAAGGAGGGGAAAAGGTGACCTAAGCAAGAAAAATGGGTACATTGACAAGACATCATTCTTCATCCCAGAAGTTGAAGCTTCAGAACCCTCGTGCTCCTCCTCTTCGTCGCTCGAGCTCTCACTGCTCGAGGGGAGTTGGTTCAACAATTGATGGGCCTTTACGGCGTCATTCTCAGCCTTGGCTATCTCTGCATCCAAATTCGCTCCAGCTTGGCATTGATTGAATATCGTTAATTTCGTCTGGATGATAGACCAATTCTTGTCAACCTTAGCTCGTGTAGCTCTCATATTTTTTCCTCGATGAAGAAGAAGTTATCTTATCCCAAATGGTCACTATCTCAGCCTCGAGACGCTCATTCTCCGTAGTTAGCTCATTTATCTTGAGGGAACTCTCCTTCACTATAGAACGATATTTCTCAGCATTTCTGCTAAGAATGGCTTTGGCTTCATCAGATATCCTCTTTCACTCCGCTTTGAGCTCGGCCTTCCAAGTCTCCTTCAAAAATACCATTCTAGCCTCGATAGCGAAGGCAACTTCACGAGCCTTGGCTGCATCAAGGTCATACATGTCAGCAGCCACCCGAGCATCATCTAACTCGATTTTGGCATCGAGAAGTCGCTTTTCCAAGTAGATTACTTGAGACTAGAGACCACTTCTTATTTGGTCCCATTCATCCTTGGTTTCTTGCAGAATGGCAACTCGATGGGTCTCGACCTCAGCAGCCCTGATCGCGTGTATGTAGCCTTGCAATGGATCAACCGAGGAGTTTTTTAAAAAAGAGGGGGCAGTTGAATCTAAAGAAAAGATAAGGGAAGCAAAAATACCTGAATAGCATGCTGGGCCGCATTAGTCGTCAACTCATCTATGCGAGATTTCCTAATGCGCTCATGCTCTAGCAGCCCGAGGAGTCCTCTACAGCTAATGGGCATCACTATGTCAATGTTTAAGAGGCAGAGGCTGGAGGGAAGTTCAACCGTCCTTATTTGCCTTCAGGGGAATTCAGTCACGAACAGGCTTAGATGGAACTTGTGAGACACCTTCCTCAGTGCGTGGGGTCTCATTCACGCCCTTCCCTTTGTTCGCTAATGAAGGAGTTGCTTCTTAAACTTTATCAGGCGATCGAGCCGATACCTCAAGATGGATAGTCTTGACCTCTTTTTGATCCTCCACCTCCTCGGGCTCGTCAGTTAACCCTCTACGAGGAGGGGTGACCCCCTCAAGGTTGACATCCTCCCCTACTCTAGCCCGTTTTGCCACAGTGGATCTCTTTGAAGATTGCCTCTTCCTTTTTGGAGATTTAAAAAAGAGGAAATGGTTGGCAAAGAATGATGGGTTAGATGTAAGAAAGAGGGAAGAAGATGTGTTTACCTTTTCCCGAATACCTCTCAGGAGCGATATTCTTTTCTTTCTTCTCCTTCTTCTTTCCAAAAGATCCAAGCTGATCCTCGATCTCATTCAAAGCTTCCCCAGTCTCGGGGACTTTCTTCTTCTTATCCTTTTTCTTTTTCTCCTTCGGTGCAGTAATCGTCCTACTAGGGAGACCTGTAGAAAGTGAGGGGTAATAAGAAGAAAACTTTAGGAGAACAGATTAACAGAAGGGAGGAAGGACTAGCCATGATGCTTGCATGCCCATTGGTTTTCGTCCAAAGCAGCCAAGATCATCCACGATCATCTCTCTCTTGGCTTAGCCTTTATGATGGCTTGCACCCAAGCAGTCAGGTCATTGGGAGGAGTGAGCGGAATTGACTCAGCTGAAAAAGGGCAAAGTTGAAAGATAGGGGTAAAAGAAAAATGGTGAAGTAAGAATTTATCAAAAGTAACCGAGGCAAAAACTTACGCTTTCGGTTCAACCGTTCGGGAAAACCAGGCTTCGAGGTTAGAAGGCTAGTGGGCAATAGACCGAAGCACTCGTTCCATCCTCGGTCTTCAGTGTCCTCACCCTTTGTGAGTAACGAGAATCGGCCTCATTTATTGAGTTGAATGATACCATCCTTATGAAGAGTAGGAGAAAAAAGGTAAATAAAGTTATCAAAAGTAAAAGAGACACTAGACTCGTTACTCACATAGTAAAGACACTGGACGACCCTCCAGAAAATGGGTCCAATTAGAGCTATGCACATGTTGTAGGTTCGGCAGAAAACATCTACAACTTTATGAATAGGAAGAGTAAATTCTATTGTGAAGGGGTAGGTGAAAACGAAAGAGCTCCCATCTACTTATGTCAATGGTTTCCTCTCTAGAGCGGGAATGCTAACTTGGACCTCGAGGCCCCATTTGCAATCCTCTCGAACCAAGCGATTGTTGGCTTGTGTGAAGAGGCTCGGGGTGTCTCCTACAAGAATGTTCCTTTTTCTCCTAATGTCGGTCTTGGTTTGGACTTGCATCATGAAGTCGTTTGATAGGTCATGCTTCGAGGGTATGACGTCCTCGGGTGTTAATTCTTTCAAAGAAGAGTTGACTCCCATGGGGTTTGGAATGTTTGGCTCTATACCACCAACCTCAACGTTAGTGTTCATTTCTTAGCCACCTATTTCTTCAATGTTGCCACAATTGGCGGTGGCTTTGCATCGCCGGGGAATTAAATTTCTATGGTGCGACTGTGTGGTCATCCAACGACGGAAGAATATTTAGGGGTATCAGAACATTTACCAGTTCATCGCGCACAATCATAGTGGCAATTTCAGGAGTTCTTTCTTCAAAAGGTCTTGAGGAGTTCTGCACAGAATGTGTAGCAGACATTTTTACTAGATAATTGGAGGTGATTCTGACTCAGGAAGCAAGGATTCAAAGAGCAATTTCACTTTGGAAAGCCACTAATGATGGAGAAGGTGAAAGTGGAGAGGAAGGAGAGCAAGTTGGGTTATTTATAAGGGAAAAATAATCATTGCATTTGTATGGGAAAGTAGGAGCGAAAAGTGGCGCCCAATCGGCGGAGTGATGCAATGTAAAATACGCGGAAGCTACACACGATACAAATAATGCGGAAGCGAATAAATAAGATACGAGATATATAAAAGATATCGAGAAATTCAAGACGAGGAAGGCAACAAATAGAAGAAAGAATTGGATAAACGATTCACAACATGAATTTAATTATCCAAAGTGAGAAGTGAAACTTTAACCGATAATTGGATAAACGATTCACAACATGAATTTAATTGTCCAAAGGGAGAAGTGAAACTCAAACCTTACAAGGATTTGACACTAGCGATGAATCTCCATAGGTTCCAAGCCGTACAAGATTCACGAACCGATCACTTCGGACTAGAAGGCTCGGCCTTTCTAATTCTCTCTCAATTTCTATCTTCCAGAAACTAGCTAATGAAGAAAATTGCTAAGTGTTCCTATTTATAGTCTTTCCTAAGACTATGTGAAATTTCTAAAATGCCCCCAAAGCTAATTAATTCATAAAAACCACTTAAGGGCAAAATAGAAAGTTCAAGACAAAAGTAGAAGTCTTCAGCGTGTTGGGCGCCCCGCCTGGAGCTTGGGCGCTCCGCCCAGAGTGCCTTGAAACTAGGCGCTCCACCCAGAGTGCCTTGAAGCTGGGCGCTCCGCCTGGAGCTAGGAGCTCTACCCGGGGTGCCTTGAAGTTGGGCGCTCCGCCTGACTGTGCTGGGCACTCCTCCTTCCTTGGTGCTCCGATGCATGATCTTCATGTCGCTTCAGGAGACCTTGAATTGCAATCCTTGTGCTCTCAAGCTTGGTTCTTGATGGTTAGTGTCTTGGCTCGATTTGCCCCGCATCATCCTCCCCTTCTTGAAAGGATTTCGTTCTCGAAATCACACCATCAAACCTACAATCAAAGCAAGCACAACCAAAGTGTCCTACTTCACAAGTAGGTTAGCTTAACAAGAATAAGTGCAAATGGTGTGGAAAACACACTCTTGTGATAAAGCCAAGCATCAATACCAATCAGAAGGCTTATGTCTCCAAAGAAAACAACAAGTTCTTGGCTCAATAACGACAAGCACTAATCATTATAACAAACAAAGAGATCAAGGGTATGCATGTAGCAATCAAATGTCCTATGACCCCTAAGCTTACGACCAACACACCAAGCCTTCAAATCAATTTTATCACAAGGTGACACATCGGCTTTGGCATGCTCAATACTCAAGGTGTGCTCAACATATGGGATGGAGTAAGTAAAATAGTTCAATTCACAACTAGCATCGAATACTCCACTCCCCTTCTAAGCACTCTTACACACACCGAGAGGTACCTCCTCATCTCCAAAGTTTCCTCCAAGACAACCCTCGTCAGTAGACAAACTCCCAAGGGAGGTCTCAAATAATGGATTATCTATAGAGTTAGGCATTCCAATCCATAGAGGTTCAAACTCACACTCCACTCTAGTTTGATACAATTAATCATTTTCATTAAAGTTTCCCTCATACAAAGGATTAATATAGGCACACTTCTCAAGTTTATTAGCAAGCATCGGCGAAGTTCTCAAACTAGAGACAACATCTACACTTGAGGAGTCATCGAACACAGGTCAATCTATCTCATTCTCAAGAGACTCCTCAAGGTTAAAACCTTCCTCACTACGACACAAGAGACCACCACTAGCAAATAAGCAATCAAAGGGAAGAATAGGATAATCATGCAATTAATCTTCTCCTTTATCAAATATGGGTGGGGTGTCATAACAAGGTTCGCAACTAAGGTCGACTTCAACATTTTCACTAAAGAGAGGTTCAACGAAAACCGAGCTCACATCTTGATGTGGCTTTTCAACCCTCTCAACTAGTGGTTCATTTCCACACCCAAGTTGACCAAATGGCTCTACACTAGTTTCAAACACATTGTATTCATGCAAATCATCAACTAGCATAGAGTTTTCACAAACAATATCACAAGACAAGAAAGTATCATGCTCAAGGGGGGAAGAACTAACACATACCTTTGAGTGGCCATTTTGCTCACTCAATGTACTTGAAGTGTCATGAATGTCTCCACCTTGTAGCTCACTTTCGGCACCTCCTTCACCTTGTCTTTCCATCTATGAAAATGGTTGAGGCTCCATGGATTTGCCTCCAAAAATTCCTACCTACGAATTCAAACAAGTAGAAGAAAAAGATAAAGATTTAAGGTTAGAATAAGGGGTTTCCTCACTCTCAATTTTTCTTTTTCCCTCTTTCTTTTCCCTCATTTTTTTCCAAGGTCGGGTGTAGATTCGGGTGGTGACAACCCACTCACATCACTCAACACAACCTCTCCTTTTTCCACTCGAGAGTTGTCACCGATCGCTCCCTTACTCTCTATCTTTTGTCTCTCAAATTCAGGTGAATTGGGACGAGGCCCAAGAATACCCATAGCCGGAGTAGGTGGACTCTTTACATCAACCCGGAATCTAGGACTTGGAGACTCATCACTTGATGTCTCCTTCTTCTTCATTGGTGAACCACTCGGCTTTGGAAGTGGCTTCGGGCTCACCTTGTTGACATTTGCCAACTCTTCATTTGCACTAGTCCCACCACTTCTTGTACTTGTAGGACTTCTTGTTTGCACTTTTTCAACCATGGAATGAAGTCCTTGCTCCTTTCTCCTTTGCATAGCCAAAGAAGGTGTACTAGTAGGCAATTGGCCTCTTGACCGGTAAGACACAAAGTCATAAACCCTTTGCCATATGCCCACAAGATACGCATCCTGCATCACACTATATTGCACCCTCTTGCCCTCCAACCACGGCTCACCTATCCACACATCAAAATGACACATGGGATACACATCACACCACACATAGCATTTATAATTCCTATGAGATATGAGTACCCGAGCCTCCTTAGAAACCCACACCCCATCATACTCATAAGGATGCTCTAGCTTATGGCATGGTATCCTAAGCCTATCAACCAAAGAGGTGCTAATAAAATTGGCATCGGTATCACCAATCTTGAGCAAGTATCCTCCAATACCATCTACCTCAACAACGAACCTACGCCTACCCAAGTTTTGTAGATTGGCATCCAAATGAGAACTTGGACACCCACAAGTGTCAACACCAACAACTTGGGTCTTCCTTATCCCTCCACTAGTGGCAACACCGCTAGAATAACCTCCACTTCCCGTCACTCTTCCAACATTAGAAATGTTGTTGGAAGTCGAGGAAGGACCCTTGCTATGAAACCCATAAGTGCCTCTCGCCTTGGTTCCATAGCCCATAGTACTACTCCTATTACAACTATTCAAGCCCCCCACGGCATTAGAACAATATAACCCCTTTCTAGCAAAAGAACCACCATCTCTCAAACCAACCTCCACATGGGAATTAGAAGCATTAGGTCTCTTAGAGAACCTAGAAGATGCAAGCTTCTTCTTTCCCAAGGAACAACCACCACCTCCTCCCATACTAATGGAAGGACCTCTACTACTCCCTTGCACACCACTAGCAATACCAAGAGAAGATGCAAAAGAAGAATTCATATACTCAACCTCATCATCAACTCTATCTAGGTCACTATCAACATTATCAAAATCTTCACAAGAAGAGTAAGTAGGAACATTTTACCTTGAAGCGTCACCATCTTCGGGTTCTTGACTAGAAGCATATCGATCAACACATTCATCATCTCAAGCCTCATAGTCTTCATCAACCTCACGATCATCATAGTGAACCGCTACATCATCATACGAGCCATAGTCCCCCGAGTCATCATAGAAATACCCATCATCACCCTCGTAGGAACCATAGCTCCCTCATCTCCACATGAGCCATAACCTCCACAATCTTCATCCGACATAGTTGCAACAACAAAAGAACAAAACCTCCCCAAAGTCACTCCCTCACGTGTATCACTCAATTTATGAACACTCAATATTGATGCCCTTACAACTTGGGAACCAAGGTGATCACAACTAGTATGTCCAAGTATAAGTTCGGAATGGAGTTAATGAGACTCGATGTACGGACGGCTATTTAAGTGCGCACTTGAGGCCAAAAGGAGTTCTACGACTATTCTTTGAATTCTAATCTCCTCTATGCACGAGTGTCCTAATACGCTCAAGGATTAGTGTCAATGGAGTAGGCCAATTACCCTAGAAACACTAACCAAGAAGTTAGGAAACAAACGTAACACAAAAATATCGAAACGGAAACAAAACCGCACCCAAACAGGGGTGGGCGCTCTGCCTAGAGGGGGAGGCGCTCCGCCCAGTTGTGGGAGGCGCTCCGCCTGGGTGGGAGGCGCTCCACCTAGCTTCCCCTACTGCCAAGGAGTGTGGACGGTCCGCCTGGGATGCAACGTAGCAGTTTTTCCAAACGGGTTTTTGGGATTTTTGGCCAACTTTTTTGTTCGATTTCAACCCGATACACAAAACCAATGATACCCAAAGGTGTATACAAATATTACAACCAATCCCCAATGGTTTTCAACTCCAAACAAACAACAACAAACTTTGATTCAAGATTGAAGCGTTTTTAAGAATTTTTCAACTTTTTGGATTTTGATTTTTTAAATTTTGAGTCGTAACACCAAATTGTGATATATGGGTATCAAACGACGAGAATACAATAAGGAACAAACCTCAATACTTTTTAACACTTGGGGATTCGAATCCAACCCGATCTACCAAATTTTTTTCAAGTTTTCTAGTTTTTCAATTTTTTTGTTTTTCTTCCTTTTCAAGAACAACACAACAATACTAACATAAGAAACAAGGAATGGGGGTTTGTAGGAACATAACCCGAGCCTTGCTCTGATACAACCTGATGCAATTTAAAATACGCGGAAGCTAAACACGATACAAATAATGCGGAAGCGAATAAACAAGATACGAGATATCTAAAAGATATCGAGAAATTCAAGACGAGGAAGGCAAGAAATAGAAGAAAGAATTGGATAAACGATTCACAACATGAATTTAATTATCCAAAGGGAGAAGTGAAACTCGAACCTTACAAGGATTTGACACTAGCGATGAATCTCCATAGGTTTCAAGTCGTACAAGATTCACGAAGCGATCCGCTTCGGACTAGAAGGCTCGGCCTTTCTAATTCTCTCTCAATTTCTATCTTCCAAAAACTAGCTAATGACGAAAATGGCTAAGTGTTCCTATTTATAGTCTTTCCTAAGACTATGTGAAATGTCTAAAATGCCCCCAAAGCTAATTAATTCATACAAACCACTTAAGGGTAAAATAGGAAGTTCAAGACAAAAGTAGAAGTCTTCAGCGTGTTGGGCACCTCACCTGGAGCCTGGGCGCTCCGCCCAGAGTGCCTTGAAGCTAGGCGCTCCACCTAGAGCTAGGCGCTCCGCCCAGAGTGCCTTGAAGCTGGGCCCTCCACCTGGAGCTGGGCGCTCCACCCTGGGTGCCTTGAAGTTGAGCGCTTCGCCTGACTGTGCTGGGCACTCCTCCTTCCTTGGTGCTCCGATGCATGATCTTCAAGTCTCTTCCAGAGACCTTAAAATGCAATCCTTGTGCTCTCAAGCTTGGTTCATGATGGTTAGTGTCTTGGCTCGATTTGCCCCGCATCACGGAGGGCATGTGTGATTGATGGGAATGGAGTGAAAACCGATATTTCTAAATTCATGGCGCACGAATGGCCACATCGATCTTCCGCTGATTATATCCCACCCTTCGAACAATCCTGACTATTACCCGAGGGGTGGGGGGAGTATTTGTATTAGGTGAAAATTCATTGAGGCCTTGGCGGCAAGGCTCGATATGTGTCTTGATAGAATCTTTTAGGAACGATCTCTCAAGGCTGCTCGAGGCTAATTGCCTCGGGCAAGAAATGAGTCTTAGTTGCAGCTCACCACTTGAGGTGATTAGAAGATAGCCATCACGAGGTGCGAGGTTTACCCCTCTGTGAAGATTTACTCCTCGATACACGAGCTCATATTTTCTGTAATTGACGATCGTTGCTCGTGCATTTAAGGAGAAGATCGTGGTTATACCATGACTGAACGTGGAGTAATAGACCATTAAGCACAACAATTGCCACCTTCATTCCAGTAGACTATTCTCATTCTTGTAGGCTATAAATAGCTATAAAACCATTGTGTAAAGGATCCGCAAATAAAAAAAATACACTTATTCTTTGTCTCTAAACTTTTGTCTTAGTTTCTTTGTCACTTTTCTTGTCTTTCCACGGCTTTGATACAAATAGTTGTTGCTTAACCCAAAACAAATTCGATTTGTTGTTCTAATTAGATTTAGTCCAACAAAATAAGTTGCCCCAACATTTTTTAGACCAAATGGTATCACCTTGTAACAATATATTCCTTCATATGTGATGAAAGAAGTTTTTTCTCCATCGATTGGCTCCATTAGAATTTGATTATACCCCGAATATGCATCCAAAAAGGTTACCAGTTTATGTCCAGCCGTTGAGTCTATCAACCTATCTATCTGAGGTAAAGGATATGAATCCTTTGTCACCACCACCATATTGGCGAGCCAATCGGGATATTTCACTTCTCTGATGAAGCCATGTGGCCTCTTTGTCTCGTCTTGAATTGCCTTTTTTTTTCACGCTAGCATGTGGCCTCTTCTTTTATTTCACCAGGGGGTGGTTGGTATCCACATTCAACTTATGTGTCATTATCTCTGGGTCAATCCCTACCATGTCTACGTGAGACCAAGCGAAGCAGTTATCAATAGCTTTCAACAAGTCAATGAGAGCTTTCGTTGACTCGGTATCCAGCTCTGAGCCCACAAACACCTTTCTTTTTGGAATAAAGCAAAAGATACCAAATCCTCGATGGTGGAATCCTCAGGCTTTTGCTTCCGAGGCTCTTGTATGAAGGCCGGAGCCTTCTCTATTTCTCCTTGAGAGCTTACTTCAAGTACTTAGCCCTCCTCCTCGCCAAGCTCCGAGCCAATTAATTCCAATTTGGATGGCCCAGCTGGGGCGACTCCATTCTTCATAGAAACTGAATAACATTCACGAGCTATTGGTTGTTCACCTCGGATTGCTCGAATTCCCCATGGAGTTGGAAATTTAACAACTTGGTGCAAGGTAGATGAAACGGCTTCCATCTCATAAATCCAGGATCTCCTGAGAATAGCATTGTAAGCCATACCCTCGGCCATCACTTGAAAAATGGTTTTCTTATTAACTCCTTTGGCAGTTGTAGTAAGAGTGATTTCTCCTAAAATCTTTTCCGTGGAGTTGTTGAACACTGTCAGTATGATTTTCTTCAGGACAATGAGGTCCTCCAACCGCATCTTCTTAACATCTCCGCAATTGATGATATTTACCGAGCTGCCAGGATCGACTAAGACTCGCTTGACATTACAATCATTAATCCTCAACATGATCACTAGAGACCATTCACCTCTGATCTACTAGTTATAATGCTCACAACTCTCTTAGGAGACCGTGCCCTTTGCAGCTGCCCCCTGTTGTTGTGCCTGTGAGATTAATGTTATCTATCATAGGAATGAAATTGACAGAGATGATGTGTAAGTTAAAAACAGGACTTTGGGAAAAATGTTATTGCTAGTTCCCCACAGACAACACCAATTTTTGTTGGCCTAAATCTGATTAGGACAATAAATTGAATTTATTTTTGGTTAACAAGCAACTGTTTGGATAAAAGCCGAAAAATAACAAGACATTCAGTAAAGAAAATTGAACAGTAGCTAAGAGACGAAAACTAAGTGTTTTGTGGTATATATCTGGATGCCTTTCCTTGATTACATAGCACCTATTTATAATTGACAAGGATGGATGAGTAATAAATATACTTAATGGCTATTATACCACGTTCAGTCGTGATCAGCCAATGATCTCCCTCTTAAATGCCTGTATAACAGTCGACAGTTACAGAAGACAAAAGCTCGTTCGTCAAAGAGTGAGACTTCCCCAAGGGGTGAACTGCGCGCCTCATGATGGTTATCCTTTAGTTGCCCGAGCAGTAACTTGTACCAAGATTCATTCTTGACCGAGGCATCTAGCCTCGGGAACCAAACGAGCTTCTTCGAGGGATAATTTCCTGAAGATCCAACCAAACCATGCCCCGAGCTCTAGCGCCGAAGCTCGGTAAATTTCTACCCAATAAAAGAATAGATAGATAGATAGATACTATATGACTATACATTTCTGTTACTTGCAAACAACCAAAACAAAAGAATACAGCATCAAATAATCTGTATTATGTCTTTTCAGTTCTCCATGATAATTAATTAATTAGGAGTAGTAACAACTGAATTTTTAATGACATTGAATAGGGGAAAGGAACCATTGTAGGGACTTTAAGGATATCAAGAAAAAAAATAGAATTTTTCCACATCACTCTTCCTTATTTTAGATTATATTTATATATAGATTTATTTGTCTGTTGTGCAGAACTACTGAAGCAATTTAAACTAAGCCATTCAAATCACCAAATCCGCAATCAGAATTTGAGCGGGGCTAATCTACCTCGTAAGTATCACACTTTAGATTTAGATCTAAAATTTTGACATTTAAAGTTCAATCTCATGATTTAAAGGCTGAAATCAGTCCAAAATGCAGCATACTGATCTATGAGTGATGTAGAATTAATACCAAAAAAGCAACTACCTCAAATCAGTCCAAAGTTGAGTTCTAAAGATTGAAATTGCAAACAATGGGGTCTTTCTAAATTTCCAAAACTATTTGCCGCGCCGTCCAGGTGCGCTGTTGTGCCATGCGCTAGGCAAGTTTTTTTTTTTTTTTTTTTTTGCTGAACCATATTATTCCAAAAAACTAGCGATGAAACTCGATCTGAAACTCTCCAAAAATGTGTCTATGCATCTCAGAATTCAACCAAACTTTGCACAAACAAAAAAAAAACATATTTGGAACCTATTTGTGGGCTCGGTTGTTCAAATAGACCTAAAATGCACAAAATGAGGGGTTGGTTCCTAATTCTCAAAATGAACTATCATACCAAACGACCCCATAATTCAACCCCACCTGATTCTGCAAGTCATAAATCACTCCAGAAATATAATGGAGTAAATGGGTCGCTAAGCGAAGCATGTACACTTGAAATGAGGGGTTAAATTCATAATGCGGCCGAATTCAAAAATGAATCTATTAATGAACCATTCTTCAAACCTATCAAACAACCTCCTATTCTCCTCAAAAATTTACAAGCTAGTGATATTTGATATAACAAAGCTACCAGAACTGTCGTTTCGCCACCTTAACACAAAAGTGACGATTGAGTTGTTACACATTTATATGTATGGTGTACAACATACTCTAAGACAAAACTCTTCTAAGACATTGCTTCATGGCTGACTAGTGATAGGAGGCTAGATGTAGTTGTGTTTGGGTTGTCTTGCTTGTGATCATGCTCTTTCATGCGTTATTTTGTATTGTTTTGAACCGGATTACAGTGTGTTTCACTTTATAGGATCTAAAGTGTTGATATGAGGCCTTTTGGGAACAGAAATTGTGATATTTAAGGGTTTTAAAGTCTGATAAAAAATTTGAGGGTCGCGTAAACAAATGTCAGATCAAATCGAAAATATAGCAAAAGCTAGTACATGGAATCAAGAAATTTGATATATATTTTTGTGTTCGGAATCAACAGAATACTAAAAGGAATTAAGAATGTACAAAAATGAAAAGATGAAAATACATTTGAATTAGTATTTATTTTCAGGAATGATCTATGGCATGAAAATAAAAGTTGACTTGAAGCCTGTAAACACTAGAATTTGTGGAGAATTTACGTTTGATTATGTTGATCGCTCCCAACTACGCCCTATATAAGGGACTAAGCGGTAGCAGAAAATATAGCTCGGTACTTAAAGTTTCAAGGTCAAATCTCACAGAGAACACACGAAATCTAGTTGTTACTCTAACTAATTCACCTATTAATGAATTTCTAGAAGGTTTTATCTTATGGTTGGTTGTGTAGTACTCCCTCCATCCCAAAATGAGTGTCTGGGTTTGACTGGGCACAGAGTTTAAGAAAATAAGGAAGACTTTTAAATCCTGTGGTTTAAAATAAAAGTAGTGTGTAATGTGGGCCAGAGTTTTTAAATCCTGTGGTCCAAAACAAATCTTAGATTTAAAGAGTTGCCATAAAAGGAAAGGCACTCATTTTCGGACAAATAAAAAAGGAAAGGTAGACACTCATTTTGGGACGGAGGGAGTAATAACTTAGAATTAAGAAATTAAAAATTAAGTAATACCAAAGCAGTAGAGAAAAGGAATAAGTCAAGGGATGTAAAAACCTAGGATTGATCTACCGAACTCTTACCTATGTGTTAGAACAATTCTTTAATGAATTCAACTTGGTTCTTCCTATTAAACACTTGCTCCAAGTTCACAACTATTCACTTCCGCATAATAATCATAACGTTCACTAACCAATATTCTAATTAATTAATGAAGATGAGTAGGACTACAAGTATAGTGAACAATAGCGATCTATGGTCACAAATCACCTTTTTGACAACCTAAACAATGCGTTTGTTTTAGGTTGAATTATTGCTAAGTGTTTACCCCTAAATTATGAATCTATCCCTAGACAAACAAGAATAAAAGGGACAATTAATTAATGAACACTTGAACACTTGTTCCAAGTTCACAACTATTCACTTCCGGATAATAATTGTAACGTTCACTAACCAATATTCCAATTGATTAATGAAGATGAGTAGGACTACAAGTATACTGAATAATAGGGATCTATGGTCACAAATCACCTTTTTGACAACCTAAATAATACCATTGTTTTAGGTTGAATTATTGCTAAGTGTATACCCCTAACTTATTAATCTATCCCTAGACAAACAAGAATAAAAGGGACAATCAATTGGAGGCCCTTCCAATTAATAGCAAACAAAACATAAACACTTAGATAGAAAGAACTAACAAGTTTCATTCATTAAAATATTGATTCATAACACATAAGTATTAGAGTGGTCCAATCAACCCTAGAATAGTTGATTTAGCCACTTGTAGTCATATTCTAAGACAAGAATAAACTATATGCATGCAAATCTATACAAAAGATGATGGGTCGATGAGAAAAAGCCTTGAATCAAGATCTTCTCTCTTCCTTGCTCCTTTGGGTGTAAGATTTGCAAAAAGTCCCCTCCAATTGGGTTCCAAGATGTATTATAGTATTTACACATTACTAGGCTAAGTTAAACCAGCTCCTAGATTAAGTTGGACAAGTTGGGGTCGCCAGGTATCAAGCTGTTTTGAAGGCGTCGCGCCCAAAATAGCCTTGACGAAACATTGATACAAAACTTTGAATTCTTTCTCTGGGCGCCATATGTAAAAGAACCTCTGATGGTGAAGGTTGTGTTGAAGGCATCGCTTGTGAAACATCCTTCCATAGTCTGAAACTCTGACTTAGGTACAACTTGCACAATAGCCTTGTCTTCTAACATCTTATTCCACATTTTGCTAAGTCCATCAACTTCTCTTGTTGAATCAGTGCTTCTTGCCCGATTATATCTATTCTCACTCCGTTTATACTTGTTCAAGCACTACAAGCAAACCTACAAAAAATTGAGTGCAAAACTATAATTATAACTCCAAAGCAACGATTAAAGTACAAAGAATACAAAAAAATATTAAGGAAATATAGGCATATATTGCCAAATATCATATGTCAAGATCAAAAGCTAGAAAATTGAAACAATGTTTGACTTGTTTTGCACCAAACTCGTGAAGAATCTATCTTTTTTAATCATACATCTATTTGGCTGGTTGTGATATAGTCACGTATTTTTTGCTATTTTGTTCTTGATTTTTTCCTTTTCTTTTAAATGTTGTTTCATTATATTCCATATATTCTTTTCCTTTCTTTTTTTCTTTTCTATTTCGCTCGCACTCCATGGCTTCATCTTCGTATCTCTTTCTCTCTCTCTCTCTCTCCCTCTCTGTTAGCTTTGATAAGCTTGAAGTTTTTACTGATGAATAAGGAACAGATCCAAGAAAATTTTTCTTTGAATCATTACAGTTGAATAAATAATCATGCAAAATCAGTTAAGCAAGAAAATTAATTATTATCCTAACTCTAATGTTTATCTTGATAAATATGCAGGGCTGCACGAGATATGAAAAGATTGCATAAGATTGGATAAGAGCTAAAGGATTTCGGGTAATCGAGGAAGAAGTTCAATTAGAACTCAAACTCTTGGAAGCATTGGAGTTGTAATTGCTCAAGACTTCTTGGATTTTGAAGCTATAAAAACATGAGCATTTCAGCTGTTGAAGCGTGCACAAATATAGAGAGAATCGAGCTATAGCATTGAAAGTGTCTTCATCTTAGTGTAATCATTAAGCTACAGGGAACTAAGTAAAGAACATGTTCCTTAGATTGAGTCTTGTCAAAGTTCAGTCTTAGTTCATCTGTAGTAGGTACTATCAAGTTGTATCATTTGGATTCAAGTCTTGTACTTGGAGAAACTTCACTGACTGTGAAAGGAGTCACTATAGGATTAGAGTTAGTCCTAGGTTAGTAAGAAGGTAGTCTTGTAACTAAGTGAGTCTTTCAAATAGTGAAGTTGAAATCCTACTTGAAATAGTAGGTCGTGGTTTTTTTATCCCTAGTTAATAGGGTTTTTCCACGCTAACATCAAGTGTTCATTTACTTACAGTTTTAATTCTGCATACAATGAAGTAAAGGAACACATTGAAGAAACTGGCCCTTAAAATAATAAGTGGTGTGTCTTGGGAAATAACAGTTGGTATCAGAGCAGGTTATCCTCGAAAAGGCTAACAACTAGGATTAGAATGAGTACATCACAAGAGAATGGTGAGGGTCAGTCTACTGTTAGGGCACCTTTGTTGAATGGAAAATACTACTCATGGTGGAAGGAAAGAATGAGAGAACATCTTCAAGCCGAGCACTATGAGCTATGGGACATAGTCACTGAAGATCCCATGGTTCCAATGGAGAAAGATGCTGAGGAAAATGATGTTCCCAAAACCAGAAGGGAATGCAATGCTGAAGATTTAAGGCAATGGGAAAAGAATGCCAAAACAAGGAAGTGGCTTGTGTGTGTACTCAGTCCTGATGAGTCCACTAGAATTTGAGGGTATACCACTGCAAAGGAAATTCGGGATGCTCTACAGGTTGCTCATGAAGGAACAAGTCAGGTTAAAAGATCTAGAGGTACACTTCTTTTTGCTGAATATGAATGTTTTAAAATGAAAGAAGGAGAATCAATTTCTGAAATGTACACTAGGTTTAATGTTATTTCATCTGAACTTATCTCTTTGGGAAGGGTTTTAATCGTTGAAGTTAGAGTTGAAAAAATCCTAACTAGAGTTCTTCTACACTCTTGGGAAATTAAGGCCTGTGCCATCATAGAAAGCAAGGATCTTACCATATTATCCTTAGATGAGCTTATAGCTAATTTGAAAACTTATGAACTAATGAAAAGGTCAAGAACATAGGTGAACCAGTTAAAACTGAATCTAACCTAACTTTAACTGCTGCTGATAAGCCTGTTGATGATAAGGAACTGGTCCTTATAGCTAAGAGTGTCCAAAGATACTTGAATAAGAAAAAGGGGGCTAGTGGACAAGGTAGTTCTTCTAACATGAAACAGGCTGGAGAATGCTTCAAGTGTGGAAGCATGGAGCACTACATCAGCAAATGTCCTGTTATGGAAGGAGAATTGAGAAAGAGATATGTTGAGGAAAGAAGAAAGGCTAGGGAACAGGTCCATAAGAAAAGTGGAAATCCCAAAGCAATGGTCGTTGGCTGGCAAGATAGTGAAGATGAACAATCTGATGATGATCTGGATGATGAGCTTGCTCTAATGGCTCTTGAAGACTCAGATAATGAAGAAGATGCTGAGGTATTTGTTTCTAAACTTAAAAAAGATTTGAAAAACATGCCTAGAGAGAGATTAGTTAAGGTATTTCATACTGTGCTAAATGAGTTTAAATCTCTAAGGGATTGTAAAAATCAACTGCATGATGAAATTGAAAGTTTAGAAACGGAATATAAAAAGGCAATAATTAAAAATGACATTCTGTAAAGGAAAATTAGCATGCTAGAGGAACAGGTCCTCACACTTGAGTCAACTGTTTAGGAAGTAGAAAATGTGAAATTAAAAGTCAAAACAGTTGAAAGTGGTAAGGGCATTGCTAGTTCTCATCAGATCATTGCTAAAGAGAAATTGAAAGACACAGTTGATGAACTGTGCAAGAAATATGAAAAGATAAGATCTTTGGAAGAGGACTTAGTTAAAATAAAAATTGAAACGACCTCGGATAGTAGTTTCGGAAGTTAAGACTCCGATTGGCGTGCCGATAATTTAAAAAAAAAACTTCGTAATGTCGATTAAGACCTGTCTGTAAAATTTGAACTAAATCAGACCTCGTTTGGTAGGCATCGGAAGAAGCTTTCAGTTTTTATTGTCGATAAATACTAAAAAGAGATTTTCGAGCTCGGTTTTGGTGAACGAGCTCCGATTGAAAATCCGAAAGCGCCGTTAGGTTCGTATGATTATTTGTGACTTTTGTGCTTTTTCGAAAGTGAATTTTGAGGTTGTTCGGCTAGCTACTACTACAAGTATGTAACAGATCGTTACTTAATGCGTCTACGTACTTCAATTAACATTCGAGGACGAATGTTCCTAACGGGGAAGATTGTTACACCCCGTATGTCCAAAGTGAGGTATATCCTTCTAATGACATGTTAAGAATGATTTAAGTGAGTTTAAAGTTATAATATGACCATATATGATGTTTATATTTTGAATATAAAGTTTGGGAAAAATCGGATTTAAGTTGCTGAAAAACCGACTAAGGAATTGCCTTGTAACGGAGCCTTTTCAGCAATTCATTTCATATATTATATGAGGTCTTTTGGGGACATATCATATACCAAATTGAAGGTCTTGGAGTTTATTTTTCAATACTTTTAACGGTTTATTCATACAACATATGAATAAAAAGATATGAGCATCAGAAGTCAGGCCAGAAGAAGGGACATAAGCGCAAAAGAGGGCTAGAACTTAAATGTTTCGAGTATAAAAGCAAAAACATGTCCTCTTTTCGTCATTTCCAGAATATAAACGATAGAAACAGTGTGTTCTTGAAGGTTTAAGCCTATTTTATTATTTTGAAGGAAGGACGTCAATCTTAACTCGAAATTGAAGACAGATTGCGTAAAAATGCTCTACGCGATTAAGGTAACGTTATGCTACCTTCAATTTCGTCTATAGCTTGAGTTTTAGAATTACTTCATGGCTAAGTAAAGTACCTAAATGTTGTATTATAGCTTGTTTAAGCTTTAGAAGGTGTTGAATTCAAGGGAAACAAGGTTGAGAAGCAAGAAACATCAAAGGTATGTAAGGCTAAACCTTTCTTTTGGCAAGGCATGTATCTTGTAGCTTTTGAAGCTTTTCTTAGTTCCAAAATTGATGATTCTTTTAGGTAACTTATATGGAATAAAGGTGATCGTATATGTGCTTAATTAGGTGCTATGAACCACGGCAAAAGATGTCCAAAACAATAGCACAAAATGTTTCAAAAATCTGGAAAATTGTTTTTACCTTCGGACCGCTATTAGTATATTGATCATAACTCCTTGTAAAAAATTCTTATTAAGATGCTTTAAGAATCCCAGGAATCCTAAGACATATATCTACAACTTTCATGCAGACCATGAAGTCTATATCTTTAATCTACACTCTGAAAATTAGGTCGAAAGGCAGGACAGTGGTGCTGTCAAGACATTCTATCAGTGGATTTGTTATGTCATCCAGTCGTCACATCTTGTTATCCATTTAACATGTTTATGTTATCAGTTTATCCGGGTATCCATTCTCGTGTATAGTATAGTGCTGGTTCTGTTTTTGCGGATCATCCAGTTTCAGGGAAAACTCTGCCGAAAATTTTATGGAAGTTCAAAGAGTTGGACAAATTTGGAGTTTTAGGTTGTTTCTATAATTCTATCCAGAGTTTTTCTTTCATTTTTTGAGTCCATATCTACTGTTGCCACATGTGTTATGCCTCATACATGCTTATACTTATATTGTGATCATGTTATGTGTTATTTGGAGTCCCCCTTAGAGGCTGGACATTGGACACACAGTCCGGTCGCGTGGGTATCAGGTTCCTAACCGGATTGCCCTAAGATGTGAGGAATGAAGCCTTTAGCCTAAATTGATATGTTTTTCTGCTTATTGAATAGAGTGGGATCGTTTGGCAAGGAAACCAAAGGACAAAGCAGTTGTTGATTAGCCGTACTAACTTTTGGAAGAGGTAAGTGTTTATATCCATTTCTTTGGAGTCACCTGGCCTCGTGGATTTTCTACCACGTGTTCCTTACGTGTGTAGCTGCCGATAGGCGTACTCATTACGCCTTAGCTTTGGATTTACATTCTATATTATATGTTATGTCCTGTTGTTGGTATTGCATTGAGGATCTGAGCATTGTACTCTGGCTGTGAGTTGACATACACTTCCCGGCTGTCGACGAGAGTCCCGCACTGGTGAAGGGTTATTATCGCATCATATTGCATTCATATGCATTACATTGCATTATATTGAGGGTAGGAGGATTCCGCCCTAGGAGCAGGAGGATTCCGCTCCATTGCATCATATTGAGGGTAGGAGGATTCCGCCCTCGGAGCAGGAGGATTCCGCTCCATTGCATCATACTGAGGGGTAGGAGGATTCCGCCCAAGGAGCAGGAGGATTCCGCTCCATTGCATCATATTGAGGGTAGGAGGATTCCACCCTCGGAGCAGGAGGATTCCGCTCCATTAAATCATATTGAGGGGTTGGAGGATTCCGCCCAAGGAGCAGGAGGATTCCGCTCCATTGCATCATATTGAGGGTAGGAGGATTCTGCTCTAGGAGCAGGAGGATACCGCTCCATTGCATCATATGGAAGGCAGGAGGATTCCGCTCCATTCATTTTGCGCATGTGACCCTTTGCATCATATTTCATTTCATTTCATTTCATACCATTGTGTGGACTTGTGGTACATAACTACTGTTCTTCTTATACGTGCATTGCTTATTTGTCTATATATTTCTGGCTCGTATTCTGGGTTGCAGGGATCGGGTTGCACGCTGCAACGGTATAAATATATGGATCGGGTTGCACGTCGCAGCGGTATAAATATATGGATCGGGTTGCACATCGCAGCGGTATAAATATATGGATCGGGTTGCACGCCGCGACAGTATGAATATATGGATCGGGTTGCACGCCGCAACATGATGAATATATAGATCGGGTTGCACGCCGCAACAGGATGTGTTTCTGATTGTTGATGTGTTCGGGATACCTATATGTTTTGGTTATCTTACACGTTCCTGGTTGTTGATGAGTTTGTCATCCTATACGTGTTTCTAGTTATTATCTGTCTCTGCCTTTTTATAATTTAAATAAGAGGAATTTGGTTTATCTGTTTCTTCTCCCTAGCTAGCTATCCTATTCTTTGAGGTGGCTAGTCTGCCCCACTTATTGAGTCCTTTTGACTCACCCTTGTTTATTGTTTGTTTCTTGTCTATCTATTTCGTTTCGGCAGGTTCGCTCCAGGATTGAGTTCTCCACGTTGTGAAGGAGTGAAGACGACTTCAGCTATCAGGGTGAGCCAGCTTTTATTCTGGATGGCCACCAGTTTATTATTTATTATTTCAGCTGCATTTTGCTCCCTTCAGGAGGTATCTGTCTTCTTCTGTACTCTTAGATGTCTAATCTGTATAGCCCTAAACCTAGTATGTTGGGTAGTCAGCTGTAATTTCTTTTGTACAGCTTAGCGGTATCAGTATGTCTGTATTTTTTTAAGTCTTGTCCTTATTTGTGAATTGTTATATTTATTTTCCTAATTTAATTGGTAATTAAGGGTTCGCCCGACGGGTCTAGGGAAAGATGTCGGGTGCCTACACGGCCTAACCGGATTCTGGGTTGTGTTAGTTGGTATCAGAGCCAAGTTTAGAGTCTATCCAGACTAAGACAGTGTCTAGTAGAGTCTCGCTGATGGGTACGTAGACGTCCGTACTTATCTACGAGGGGCTATGATGGCATTTAAGAAGTTTCACTTCCTTCTTTCCTGATCGTGCGTCGGTCTAGGATGCAAAAGTATTTTCGTTAATTCGTTCGTGGTAATTGTGAACCCTCGCGCAATAAATCAGCAAACAGTATGAGTTCAAGACGAAGCAGTCTAGCCTAGGGTTAGCACTGACGAAGCCCCGAGAGTTTTTTATCGTGCTGACGATCTAGTTATGGAGGTCCCAGTAGTATGAGCTCGCGATGGGCAAGGGAGCAGGGCCTTGTGGTCCCCTTGTTTCTTTACGATGTTTTTATGAGAATCTTGGTGACGGAGAAACCGCAAGAACCTATTATTCGCTGGGCAGCCTATTAGGTTGCCGCATGTGCAGACGTTCGGTCTCAGGGAGCTCCTTTTCCAGTTCTTAATATTGCTGCAGTAAATTATGTTCCGGAGACAGCATGTGTTGTGCCTCTAGTTATTCTGGCTGGTTAGTTAGCTTGAGTAATGGTTCGGTCCGAGTGTCCGAAGAGGTTGCATTATTTTACGCGGTTGAACATCCCGATATTCTGAAGCAATGCATCAGATAAACCTCGTGATTGTTTTAAAAATAAAATAATGTCAGCGTATCCTTCAGGCTCTTGATTATATCGAGCGGTATGGTGTTGATTATTCTTCTTTCCAGTTTCAGGGGTCCAGCCTTGAATTGGTGGGCCGCTATCTTTTTAGCTAACTTGGTTCGATTTTTCTTCTAGATTCGTGGAAAAGTTCCTTTCGATTAGCGAGCGAGATGAAAAGTGTTGCCTGTTTGAGTGGATTGGACAGGGTAGCCTGTCGGTTAGCCTGTTAGTGTTTCAGAATATGAGATTGAATTCTATAGAATGGCTGGATATGCATTAAAACTAGTCCATGAGCCTTTCGAGAGATTCAAAAATTTATTGATGACCTTTCTCCTTTCTTAAGATCCCAGATGGCTTGAAAATAATTGAGGTTGGGACTTTATTTGACGTCGTTGTTGATATTTCTCAAAGGTATTAGGCATACCATAAGTTAGAGGGGAAGAGTTAGAGTGGGAAAGCAAGAGATCCCGTGGCCCTAGTGGGTAACTATGGTACCTCATTTGGAGGTAAGAGTTCCGATTATTTTGGGAGGTCACCTTCCAGGTCATCTCAGCTTGTGTCACGCGATTCATAGAGTGCGCCAATAGTTCGTCAATATTAGACCCAGTTTTTCTCTTTGTAGCTATCAACAATCTTTCCAGTTTCCATTTTTTTCGAAAAAGGTGTTATCATTATCGTGAGTTTGGTTATCCTTTGGGGAGTTTTCCCTTACTCTAGCAAGTAAACAGTCGTCATTCTTCTTGCCCTCAGGCACCTGCCCAGTCGCAGGGATTTCATTTAGATCCCAATCAGCCAGAGAAATGCCACGATCCAGTAAAGGTTGAGAGCGTGGTGGCAGTTATTCTTCAGAAGGTAATTATCAGTGTAGCGACTTAGTTGAGCCACAGAGGCAGTTTTATGAACTGCCAGTCTGGCAGGATGCTGAGGTATCCGATGTAGTAAACTCTGGGATTTCTTCTTCTCTTAAATATGAGTAAGATTTGATTCTTTCGATCGATATGGAAATAGTGTATCTTATCATGTTTCGATGGTTTCCTTGGATGTCGTTTTTATTAAGAATCTGTTGCGGTAGAGTGGTGAGCTTCTTGTATGATTTATTCCTGGCATTTCTGAGATCCTCCTAGTTGATCTGGTTTAAATGTGAGAGATTTGGCAGTAAGTGTTGGTATTGTCTGCCTGACATCTTGCTGTTCCACCTTCTCTTATTATATCAAATCAGTTTACCTCTCTTCTCGGAATTTCGTGTTGGTTGGATGATGGGATTCTAATCCGTCACCATCAGAAAGTGTTATCGTTTCTTCCGGTGTAAAGTGGTTAGTACGTAATATTTGATCTATGTGTCTTCCATCGGTTCAAGATGTTTGCACAGTCATGTTATTCCATGAGCTTATCTGGGTTATAAAAGGGTTTTCTGATAAATTGTCGGAGTTTCCTTTTTATAGGAAGGTTAAATTGACATAGATTTTGTTCCATAAAGCTCATTCAATGTCTATTTCTTAAATTGCGATTCTTCGGTTAACCTGACTCATAAATAGTCTAGCTCTGGTAGCCAAATAAATAAGAAAAAGCGCTTCCTATAGCTCTAATTATTTCTATCCTCAGTCTATTTCCATCTCTTCTTTGTTCGGCACTGGTAAGCTTAGGCGGTCAGTAGCCTCTTGTGATGTTTCCTGTGTTGAACCAGAGTGCCTGTCAAGGTGGCAGGGTAAGCACATGGTTATTTTTCAAGGCTACTAAGGGTAATGAGAGGCGTCATTTGACCTTTGATTTGATCCATCAGGCGGTGGTGCTTATAGAAAATATATGGAGTTGTGAACTCGAGAGTTGCAGCTGTTTGGCAACTCGAGAGAGTAATCTGGTAGCTCAGGTCTGAGCCGCGTTCTCTACTCAGCTAAGTCTTCCTTAATCCAGCGGGTTGTGCGAGGATGACTATTTCTATTCAAATTATTTGTATGAGTTTATGCTCTAAGTAGAGGAGTCTTCCTCCAATTGATCCCGAATCATAATATTAAATCTCTAAGGCGTTGCTGAAGCGTAAACTAATTCTTTGTTTCATCGACCTGTTCTATATCGAAAGTATATCGACGAGGTGATTCGTTGCTGGAATCATGTTAGCCCATCAAGAGTTGCGTGTATCTTCATTTCGAAAATATAGAACTCTTCTCTCATGATCGAGAAAGGGTCAGCTTAGTCCGAATAAGTTGGGTAATGATGTTATCATATTATCCAGATATGTTTTATTCCAAGAGTTCGATGTCGTGTTATAATTCTGATTCTGCAGTCATGAGATAATGTCCGTGGAGCAGCTTATGAAGGTCGTGAAAGTTCTTTTGTTATCTGTGCGGAATTTTCTTTAAACTTAGGCTCGTTCGAGGACGAACGATAGGTTAAGTGGAGGTGAATGAAACGACCTCGGTTAGTCGTTTCGGAAGTTAAGACTCCGATTGGCGTGCTGATAATTTTAAAAGAAAAACTTCGTAATGTCCATTAGGACCTGTCTGTAAAATTTGAGCTAAATCAGACCTCTTTTGGTAGGCATCGGAAGAAGGTTTCAGTTTTAATTGTCGATAAATACTAAAAAGAGATTTTCGAGCTCGGTTTTGGTGAACGAGCTACGATTGAAAATCCGAAAGCGCCGTTAGGTTCGTATGATTATTTGTGACTTTTGTGCTTTTTCGAAAGTGAATTTCGAGGTTGTTCGGCTAGCTTCTGCTAAAATGCCGAAAGTTAAATAAGTTGACCTTTCACATCTCTTCACTACTACAAGTATGTAACAGATCGTTACTTAATGCGTCTACATACTTCATTTAACATTCGAGGACGAATGTTCCTAACGGGGAAGATTGTTACACCCCGTATGTCCAAAGTGAGGTATATCCTTCTAATGACATGTTAAGAATGATTTAAGTGATTTTAAAGTCATAATATGACCATATATGATGTTTATATTTTGAATATAAAGTTTGGGAAAAATCGGATTTAAGTTGCGGAAAAACCGACTAAGGAATTGCCTTGTAGCGGAGCCTTTTCAGCAATTAATTTCATGTATTATATGAGGTCTTTTGGGGACATATCATATGCCAAATTGAAGTTCTTGGAGTGTATTTTCCAATACTTTTAACAGTTTGTTCATACAACATATGTATAAAAAGATATGAGCATCAGAAGTCAGGACAGAAGAAGGGACATAAGCGCAAAAGAGGGCTAGAACTGAATTGTTTCGAGTATAAAAGAAAAAACATGTCCTCTTTTCGTCATTTCCAGAATATAAACGATAGAAACAGTGTGTTCTTGAAGTTTTAAGCATCTTTTATTATTTTGAAGGAAGGACGTCAATCTTAACTCGCAATTGAAGACAGATTGCGTCAAAATGCTCTACGCGGTTAAGGTAACGTTATGCTACCTTCAATTTCGTCTATAGCTTGAGTTTTAGAATTACTTCATGGCTAAGTAAAGTACCTAAATGTTGTATTATATCTTGTTTAAGCTTTAGAAGGTGTTGAATTCAAGGGAAACAAGGTTGAGAAGCAGGAAACATCAAAGGTATGTAAGGCTAAACCTTTCTTTTGGCAACGCATGTATCTTGTAGCTTTTGAAGCTTTTCTTAGTTCCAAAATTGATGATTCTTTTGGGTAACTTATATGGAATAAAGGTGATCGTATATGTGCTTAATTAGGTGCTATGAACCACGGCAAAAGATGTCCAAAACAATAGCACAAAATGTTTCAAAAATCTGGAAAAATTGTTTTTATCTTCGGACAGCTATTAGTATATTGATCATAACTCCTTGTAAAAAATTCTTATTAAGATTCTTTAAGAATCCCTAGAATCCTAAGACATATATCTACAACTTTCATGAAGACCATGAAGTCTATATCTTTAATCTACACTCTGAAAATTAGGTCAAAAGGCAGGACAGTGGTGCTGTCCAGACATTCTATCAGTGGATTAGTTATGTCATCCAGTCGCCTCATCTTGTTATCCATTTAACATGTTTATGTTATCAGTTTATCCGGGTATCCATTCCCGTGTGTAGTATAGTGCTGGTTCTGTTTTTGCGGATCATCCAGTTTCAGGGAAAACTCTGCCGAAAATTTTATGGAAATTCAAAGAGTTGGACAAATTCGGAGTTTTAGGTTGTGTCTATAATTCTATCCAGAGTTTTCCTTTCATTCCTTTGAGTCCATATCTACTGTTGCCACATGTGTTATGCCTCATACATGCTTATACTTATATTGTGATCATGTTATGTGTGATTTGGAGTACCCCTTAGAGGCTGGACATTCGACACACAGTCCGGTCGCGTGGGTATCAGGTTTCTAACCGGATTGCCTTAAGATGTGAGGAATGAAGCCTTTATCCTAAATTGATATGTTTTTCTGCTTATTGAATAGAGTGGGATCGTTTAACCAAAGGACAAAGCGGTTGTTGATTAGCCGTACTAACTTTTGGAAGAGGTAGGTGTTTATATCCATTTCTTTGGAGGCACCTGGCCTCGTGGATTTTCTACCACGTGTTCCTTACGTGTGTAGCTGCCGATAGGGGTACTCATTACACCTTAGCTTTGGATTTACATTCTATATTATATGTTATGTCCTGTTGTTGGTATTGCATTGAGGATCTGAGCATTGTACTCTGGCTGTGAGTTGACAAACACTTCCTGGCAGTCGACGAGAGTCCCGCGCCGGTGAAGGGTTATTATTGCATCATATTGCATTCATATGCATTACATTGCATTATATTGAGGGTAGGAGGATTCCGCCCTAGGAGCAGGAGGATTCCGCTCCATTGCATCATATTGAGGGTAGGAGGATTCCGCCCTCAGAGCAGGAGGATTCCGCTCCATTGCATCATATTGAGGGGTAGGAGGATTCCGCCCAAGGAGCAGGAGGATTCCGCTCCATTGCATCATATTGAGGGTAGGAGGATTCCGCCCTAGGAGCAGGAGGATACCGCTCCATTGCATCATATGGAAGGCAGGAGGATTCCGCTCCATTCTATTTGCGCATGTGACCCTTTGCATCATATTTCATTTCATTTCATTTCATCTCATTTCATTTCATTTTATACCATTCTGTGGACTTGTGGTACATAACTACTGTTCTTCTTATACGTGCATTGCTTATTTGTCTATATATTTGTGGCTCGTATTCTGGGTTGCGGGGATCGGGTTGCACGCCGCAACGGTATAAATATATGGATCGGGTTGCACGTCGCAACGGTATAAATATATGGATCGGGTTGCACGCCGCAGCGGTATAAATATATTGATCGGGTTGCACGCCGCGACAGTATGAATATATGGATCGGGTTGCACGCCGCAACAGGATGTGTTTCTGATTGTTGATGTGTTCGGGATACCTATATGTTTTGGTTATCTTACGTTCCTGGTTGTTGATGAGTTTGTCATCCTATACGTGTTTCTAATTATTATCTGGCTCTGCCTTTTCATAATTTAAATAAAAGGAATTTGGTTTATCTGTTTCTTCTCCCTGGCTAGCTATCCTATTCTTTGAGGTGGCTACTCTGCCCCACTTATTGAGTCCTTTTGACTCACCCTTGTTTGTTGTTTGATTCTTGTCTATCTATTTCGTTTCGGCAGGTTCGCTCCAGGATTGAGTTCGCCACGTTGTGAAGGAGCGAAGACGACTCCAGCTGTCAGGGTGAGCCAGCTATTATTCTGGATGGCCACCAGTTTATTGTTTATTATTTCAGCTGCATTTTGCTCCCTTCAGGAGGTATCTGTCTTCTTCTGTACTCTTAGATGTCTAATCTGGATAGCCCTAAGCCTAGTATGTTGGGTAGTCAGCTGTTATTTCTTTTGTACAGCTTAGAGGTATCATTATGTCTGTATTTTTTTTTTAAGTCTTGTCCTTATTGGTGAATTGTTATATTTATTTTCCTAATTTAATTGGTAAGGGTTCGCCCGATGGGTCTAGGGAAAGATGTCGGGTGCCCGCACGGCCTAACCGGATTCCGGGTTGTGTCAAAAATAGAGTTAGGAAATACTGTAAAATGGAACAAGTCCTCTGAAGCACTAGAATAGTTACAGGAAAATCATAGTATTAATAGGAAGAGTATTGGATTTATGAAATCTCAATCATTATCTAAATGGGAACCAAAGAGTATGTATGTAACTCTTCCTGAAAATTGGTTATGCACTCATTGTGGGAACACTGGTCACTTGAAAATAAATTGCTAATCTCTGGAAATGGCTGCACAAAGAAACAGGTCCTACAAACCAGTTCAAAACTCTGTCACAAAGAAAACTGTTCGCATAAAGAAATCATTACTATTATGGGCTAAGAGAGATCTGATTCATCCTTTTCTCAAGGAAAGGAACCCAAACTAGTTTGGGTTCTTAAAATTAACCCGTATTTTTCTTTTGCAGACTAGAGTGAAGGAGAGGAACCATAAATGGTACATGGACAGTGGTTGCTCAAGGCATATGGCAGGACATAAGGAACCGTTTCTTTCACTCTCAGCCTTTCAAGGAGGAAGTGTTTCCTTCGGTAATGGTAAGAAGGGGAAAATTATTGGCATTGGAAAGGTAGGTAAGTCTGATTCACATAGTATAGACACTGTGTTTCTAGTAGATGGGTTGAAGCATTGCTTACTGAGTATATCTCAATTGTGTGACAAAGGTAATAATGTTAATTTTTCATCTACTGGTGCACTGTGACTAACCAAACTTCTGGAGAGATTATTTTGCAGGGAAATAGATATGAAAATATCTACAAGGTAGATCTATTGACACTATCTGATGGAAGCATGAGTTGTCTAAGTGTAGTGCAAAATGATCCCCTCCTATGGCACAAAAGACTTGGTCATGCCAGTCTTTCACAATTAAACAAGCTTGTTTCCAAGGATTTGGTGATAGGTCTTCCTAACATCAAGTTCAAGGATGAAAAGGTATGTGAAGCTTGTGCCAGAGGGAAGCAGGTAAAATCTTCCCTTAAACCAAAGAAACAGGTAAGTACTACCAAACCCTTGGAACTGGTCCATATGGATCTTTGTGAACCAATGAGAACAATGAGCCGTGGAGGTAAGAAGTATGTTATGGTATTCATTGATGATTATTGATCACGCCCAACTACGCCCTAAAAAAGGGACTAAGCGGTCGCAGCAAATATAGCTCGGTACTTAAAGTCCCGAGGTCGAATCCCACAGGGAACACTCGAAATTTAGTTGTTTTGCTAACTAATTTACCTATCAACTAACTTCTAAGGGTGTTTGATTTAAGGTTGATTGTGTAGTAACAACTAAGTAATAAAAATTAATAATATAGTAAACAACAATTAATAGAGAATAAAATTGATTCAAGGATGTAAAGCCTAGGATCGATCTACCCAACTCCTACCTATGTATTAGAATAATGAGTTAACGAATTCAACTTGGTTCTTCCTATTGAACACTTGCTCCAAATTCACAACTATTAACTTCCATGTAATAACTGTAACTTTCACTAACTAATTTTCCAATTAACTAATGAAGATAGATAAGACTACAAGTATTGTCCACAATCAGGGTCAATGGTCACATAACACCTTATTGACAATCTAAGTAATACCTTGGTTTTAGATTGAAATATTGCTAAGTGTTTAACCCAAACCTATGAATCTATCCCTAGACACACACGAATAATGGGAACAATCAATTGGCGGCCCTTCCAATCAATAGCAATCAAAACATAAACACTTAGATAGGAAGAATTCACAAGTTTCATTCATCAAAACAAATATTCATAACATATAAGTATTGGAGTGGTTCAATCAACCCTAGAATGGGTGAATTAGCCACTCATGTTCATGATAGTCATATCAAAATAATTCATGAATGAATAAATTACAGAAAGTAGGGAAGAATTTAGAAAAACTCGTGTTCTTGAAGTCTCCAAAGCTCTAGCCTCCTTTTTGCTTCTTCTCCAGTGTATTCTTCATAATGGAGGCAAAAGAAGCTTTTATACCCTGTAATAAACTGAGCAAAAGTACTAAAATAGCCTTATTTTTTTGCCCATCAGCCTTGTACTGTGCGTGGCACCCGCGTGCCACGCGGACCAAATTTCTGCAAGCAATTCAGCTCGCGTGGTGCTCGCGTATTTGGCCTAAATGCGCTGAAATTTTTAATCAATTCTTAAGCAAAGACTCTATTTCTTCCCGTGTCACTCGCGTGGGACACGGATTACTTGAACTCTTCAACATCTTCACTTTTAGCTCCAAATCTAGCACATTCTTGCTCAATCCACCATGTTCACATCCTACAACACCAAACAACTCAATTAATATCAACTCTTGAGAATTTTGCATATAAACTCTTAGGTGTACTATCATAACATGGTAAAACTACCCTGAAAATATAAGTGTAATTAAGTAGGCGGCTGGTCGTAGAATAGTCTTTTCAGTAAGTGCTGTTGCAGTTGTAGAACCATTGGCCATTGATTCTTCCTCGCAAACCTTTCATCCCCGCTGTCTAGCTCTCTCGTAGTCCAAAGCGAATTCAATCGTATCCGCCTTTGAGGAAAAGACCGAATCAGTCTTTGAGCCATAAAATAGCCAAATATCACAACCCCACACTTAGACTTTTGCTCGTCCTCGAGCAAAGAAGAAGAACACACAGAAAGCGGGCAAGACATCAAGATTAGATAAGGACTCGCGACAACAACTTAGCAAAACTCACCCTTAAAATTCAAACACCCTTTCTTTTGGTCATAGTCAAGTATTGAAAGTAGAAACCTATAGACCATTCAAGTTCCAATGTACCTCACAGAAAGAAGATGCCACCAAACACACAACATATGATTTCAAGAGAAATTGTGGCATATCAAATATCAAATACTCTCACACTCAGAAAGAAATTTCTCATGTCCCACAGAAAAGTACCATAGGCTTGCCCATTTTGTCGTTATCCACTAATGTAGGAGTCTCAATCAAAAGTCAAGTAGGGCTTTTTCATAGCTTGTAATGTTGGCTTGGGGTAAGGTGTGGTACACTTTTGGGTATATAGTGACTAATTCTTCCCCTCAACACTTTAAACATCACTTACTACTAATTTTCCCTTTCTCCTCGTTTATTCATCAACTCATTCTCTTTTCTTTTCTTTTTTTTCTTCTTTTTTTTTTTTATGATTTTCACAACACTTGGATGATTGGGGCCCTAAGAGTTCAATGAGATCCATCATCCTCCCTAGGGTGCCTTTGGCGCGTTCATACTCAAGGCTTTTATCACCCTTAACCGAGCATAAGAACATTGCCCCCATCCTTCATTTTTTTTTTCTTTTTTTTTATACGAAGAGAATATCAAGTATTTCATTCCTTCATTCTTTTGCAACTTTCCTCCCAGATACACAACAACTCTTGTTAATAACCCACAATCTTTCCAAACACACAACCTAAAGTAGTTAGGGGAAGATGGGTAACAAAAGAGGTAAATAGAAAATAGATAAGGCTTGTAATTCAAGTTGCCAAAGAAAAGGTCAATAGGCTCAAATTGGGGCTCAACGGAATATATTCATTATGTAGGCTAATTTGAGAACTGGCGGGCCAAAGAAGGCCTACTTTCATTCTTAAGATCAAGACTACCTAGGATTTCGCCTCAAACAACAAGCAGAGCAAGTTCTAGACTTAACATGAAACAATGAGAAGTATATAAAAATAACCTCACCACACACTGTACTTGGAACTCAAAGATCAATTCAGTTTCACCTCGCACTACCTCACTATGAACTCATAAAGGAAGTTAAAAAATATATAGGTAGTTCTAACTAAAGGCTGCCTTTCGACTCCCTCACTTATCTCTTTTTCTGCCTACTCTCCATTTTTCCTTCTTCTGAGCTCTTAGGCATTTTTTTTATTTTTTTATTTTTTAATTATTATCTAACCTACAGACTGCCTGGTTCAGCATAAATAACTCAATGGGAAAGAACCAAGTCTAAGAAAACCCAAAGAGATTATTGATAAACTAAAAATTAACTAACTAAAAATTAACTTTAATATTAATAAACTACAAAATATTTATAATACTATTCTATTACAGGCCATGAATATATAGGATATTACAGACCCAACAAAACTAGAAAGCAAGAATAAATCAAAAACTGTCAAGTGACAAGAAACTATGAAAACATCCGAAAATAAACAAGTACCACACAATAAACACCCACCCCACACTTAAGAGTAAACAGTGTCCTCACTGCACTATAACAAAAAACATATTTAACATGTAGGATGGTGGTACTCCCTGTCAAGCAGTAGTGGCCGAATCAATTTCCTTCTCCTGCCCAGTATTCTTTCTGACACGTCCCAATTGGACTCGTACAATCAAAGAGCAAACAACCCAGTAATAAAACAGACTAGGCCAAAATTCAAAAATTTAGCTTAGCAACACATAAAGAGCAATGCAGAACATGAAACACTGCGACAAAGAGCCTTTGACACAACTAGCGACTTGCACAACTTCAAATACGCACAAGTGCCTTCAAATATTATTCCAATAACACAAAGGTGGACAGGTACTCAGACTTCCCCGCTTTAATTCAAATCAAGATAAGCTATATTAAATCTTATTGGAGGATGCTACATTTGTTTAACAACTATTATATATTAGATTCGTTTTCCCACATGCTGAATCTTACTCTATACTAATCTATATTATTCCACATTACACTATACTAATTTATATTACTCTATATTATTCTATACTAATTTATATTACTCTATATTATTCTATACTAATTTATATTACTCCATACTAATTTATAGTAATCTATATTACTCTATACTAATCAGAGGTAATGGGTTAACGCGGAGGGGGTGACGGGATGGGGTTGGGATTGGAACTAGGGTTGAAGAGAGAGAAGGAAGAAGAAACAGTGAAAAGAGGAGAGAGAGAAGCTTACCTGAGCGTTGGAGTTCGGCGATGGTGGCTGCCTGCAGCAGCAGCTTCTCCGGTGGTGGATAGGGTGACGGGGAAAGGCTTGGGGTGAGCCTGGGGAACAAGGATGGGATACGACGGCTCAGGAATGGGATAAAGGGGACGGGACGGCGTCGATGGGGTTAAGGGATGACCGGAACGTGGTTGAGGTTGGTGGGACAGGGGTGGGACGATGGAACAGAGGTGGAGAGTGGCGGGGTTAAGGGGGTGACGGGTAACAGGGGTGAGGGACCACAAGACAGAGAGAGAACATGAAAAAGTAGGCGAGATTACCTGGAAGCTGACGGAGGTAGTGGCGGGCTGCTGTGGAGGTGATGGTGGCATTTGAGCTGAAGGGTTTCAGGGGAGAGGGAAGGTGCGTGTGTTTGAAAGTTGAGGGAGGGAACTGCGCTTTTGTTTCAGCAAACCAACAGGTATTTTTGTTCTTTTTGTTTTTTTTTTTTAAAGTTTAAAATTACTTACCTGGCCTTTAAAATCCACGTGGTGGCCTCGTTTGTGAGCTTCCATGCGCTGTATTCTTTTAGCTCTGGCACAACAATTCCTTGTGCTAGTCTCGTGGCACGAGATTTAAATGCTCCTCCGGCTAAATATCCCGCGTGGTACTAGCGTGCCACGAGCCCTTCACAATTACTCACCTCGTTCATGCCATTTTTTCAACTTGCTCATCTTGATTCACCTTCGCCTGTTCCACGAACTCTGCAACTGTCAATTAATCCTACAAAACTTGATCAAACATTAGTACCCTACAATTAAAATACAAATTAGTAAAACAATAAATACTAACTAACATCGTGGGTTGCCTCCCACGCAGCGCCTTATTTAATGTCGTGGCACGACTCTTTTGTATTTTTTTTATTATTTATTTTTTTTAATTTTCTTTTGTTTACAATTACAAACACGGGTTGCCTCCCGAGAAGCGCCTTATTTAAAGTCGTAGCACGACATTATGCAAACTTCAATCACTCGTAAAATACCAGACCGAGATCACCTTGACCTCTTCTTCCATTCCATAGTAACTTTTCAACCTTTGCCCATTTACCTTGAATCGTCTTGAACCATCCTCGGTCTCTACTTCCACAGCTCCATGAGGTGCCACTTGCACAACTTTAAATGGTCTAGCCCACCTCGACTTAAGCTTACCAGGGAACAAACGAAGTCTAGAATGATAAAGCAATACCTGTTCACCCGGCTCAAAGCTCCTATCTATTATCTTCTTGTCATGCAAGTTTTTCATCCTCTCCTTGTACAGTCTCGCACTCTCATAAGCGTTAAAGCGTCTCTCCTCAAGTTCATGCAGCTCGTGATCCTGCCAGAAGCTGCAGAGTCATAATTCAAATTTACTCTCCTAAGAGCCCACAAAGCTCTATGCTCTAACTCTACAGGCAAGTGACATACCTTCCCGAACACCACCTTGTAGGGAGTCATCCCTATAGGTGTCTTGTAAGCAGTCCTATAAGCCCATAAGGCGTCATCCAGCTTCCTTGCCGAATCAGTCCTGGTAGCATTTACAGTCTTTTGAAGCACACTTTAAATCTCCCTATTTGAGACCTCAACTTGCCCGCTGGTCTGCGGGTGGTAAGGTGTGGTAACTTTATGATGAACACCATACTTTTCCAGTAACCTCTTGAACACTTGGTTGCAAAATTGACTTCCCCCATCACTAATGATAGCCCGAGGAGTACCAAATCTAGAAAAGATGTTCCTTTTAAGGAACTGAGTAACTCCCTTAGCATCATTAGTGGGGAGAGCAACAACCTCAACCCACTTGGAGACGTAATCTACTGCTACAACTATGTACTTGTTCCCATAGGAGCTAACAAATGGACCCATGAAATCTATCCCCCACACGTCAAATACCTCAACCTCCAAGATTGGTTTCATAGGCATCTCATGACGACGAGAGATATTGCCAGTCCTCTGGCACTCATCACAAGCCCGGACCCAAATGTTAGCGTCCTTGAACAAAGTAGGCCAAAAGAAGCCCGCTTCCAATACCTTAGCAGCTGTCCGGGTCCCTCCAAAATGTCCTCCATAAGGTGAAGAATGACATGCCTGCAAAAAGGAAGATTGCTCTATCTCGGGGACACATCTCCGGATCATGTTATCAACACATATCTTAAACAAATAAGGTTCATTCCAAAAATAAGATCTACACTCATACAAGAACCTTTTCTTTTTCGCCGAGTCAAAATCATGAGGAATTATTTCACTTACCAGATAATTTGCAATATCAGCGTACCATGGAATTTCTTCTAATGTAGTGCCCAACAATTGTTCATCTGGAAAGTTTTCCCAAATCTCACCTTCCTCAACTCGCTTCTCAGCTCCTTCAAGTCTAGACAAATGGTCTACAACCTGGTTCTCAGTACCTTTACGATCACGGATCTCCAGATCAAACTCTTGTAGCAGCAACACCCACCGTATCAAACGGGGCTTAGAGTCCTTTTTCTCCACCAAGTACCGGATTGCAGCATGGTCTGTATACACCACCACCTTCGAACCAAGTAGGTAAGAACGGAACTTTTCAAAGGAGAATACTACAGCTAGCATCTCCTTCTCAGTAGTGGTGTAATTCAATTGTGCTCCATTCAGTGTGCGACTGGCATAGTAGACTGGGTGCAGTATTTTATCTTTTCTTTGCCTAAGCACGGCACCCACAGCATAGTCACTTGCGTCACACATCAACTCAAAGGGGTCCTCCCAATTAGGTGCTACAATGATCGGTGCTGACACCAACCTCTCCTTTAGCTCCTTGAAAGCTAACCTGCACTCATCAGAAAAAACAAAGGGGTGATCCTTTTCAAGCAATTTACACAAGGGATGAGAAAATTTAGAGAAGTCCTTAATGAACCTCCTATAGAAGCCAGCATGGCCTAAAAAGCTACGAATCGCCCTCACCGAGGTGGGTTCAGGCAACTCCTTAATTACCTCTACTTTGACTTTATCAACCTCAATCCCTCTACTTGACACTTGGTGCCCTAAGACTATCCCCTCTTGTACCATAAAATGGCACTTCTCCCAGTTAAGTACAAGATTAGTTTCAATACACCTTTTCAACACTCTCTCAAGATTAGTCAGACATTCATCAAAAGAGTTACCTACCACAGAGAAGTCATCCATAAATACTTCCATAATATCCTCTACCATGTCCGTAAGATAGCCATCATACACCTTTGGAAGGTGGCAGGCGCATTACATAGACCAAAGGGCATCCTTCGAAAAGCAAAGGTGTCATAGGGACATGTGAAGGTAGTTTTCTCTTGGTCCTCAGGGGCAATGTGAATTTGGTTATACCCCGAGTAACCATCTAAAAAGCAGAAATGGGACCTCCCTGCCAATTTGTCAAGCATCTGATCAATAAAGGGAAGGGGGAAGTAATCTTTCCTAGTAGCTTTATTCAACTTTCTATAATCCATACAAATTCGCCAGCCAGTTACAGTTCCAGTGGGGATTAGATCATTGTTCTCATTTTTAACCACAGTCATCCCACCTTTCTTTGGCACACACTGGACTGGACTTACCCATTGACTATCAGAAATTGCAAAGATAATACCTGCATCCAGCCACTTTATTATTTCCTTCTTGACTACCTCTTTCATGTTTGGGACTAGCCTTCTTTGATGCTCTATTGAAGGTTTAGCACCCTCCTCCAACAGGATCTTGTGCATGTAAAAAGCTGGGCTTATTCCCTTAATGTCGGCAATAGTCCATCCAATTGCCTGCTTGCACTCTTTCAAAACCTGCATTAACCTTTCTACCTGCATACCTGACAAACTAGATGAGATAATAACAGGCAAAGTAGAGTTAGGTCCCAGGAAAACATATTTCAGGTGCTCGGGCAATGGTTTGAGCTCCAACTGAGGGGGCTCCTCTATAGATGGTTTTGCGGGTGGCGCTATCCTATTAGCCAAATCAAGTGACTCAAATCGTGGTTCTCTATGCCCAAACCCGCACCCTTCTAAGGCCAATATAGTCTCCTCCCATTCCTCGCCATCAGGGATGTCCATATTCATAATACAAGCTTCTAGTGGGTCATTAGGATAGTAAGACTCATCACCCTCAAATTCGTCTACCTCTAAGACATTAGCCATGGAACAATTAGCAAACTCACTAGGTCTCCTCATAGATTTTTGAACACTAAAGGTCACCTCCTCGTCATTTAACCTCATCTTCATCTCACCAGCCTCACAATCTATAATAGCCTTCCCTGTAGCAAGGAAAGGCTCCCTAAAATGATAGGGGTATCCTCATCAACTGCACAATCAAGAATTACAAAGTCTGCAGGGAACACAAATTTATCTACTTGCACTAGAACATCATCTAGAATCCCTGCAGGTCTCTTAACACTCCTATCAGCTAGCTGAAGACTCATAGAGGTGGGTCTAGCTCTGCCAATACCAAGCTTTTTATAGATAGATAGAGGCATCAAATTTATACTAGCTCCTAAATCAAGTAAGGCTCTAGCAAAAGTGTGCTTACCAATCGTGCAAGGTATAGTAAAACTACCTGGTTCTGCCAGCTTTTGCGCCACAGGCTTAGTCACCACAGCATTGCAAGTGTGAGTCAGAGTGACCGTAGCCAGATCCTGAAAATCAAACTTTCTAGACAAAAGATCTTTCAACATTTTAGCATAACCAGGTACATCTCTAATTGCTTCAAGTAAAGGAATGTTAACATGTAATTGTTTAAGCATATCAATGAATTTCTTGTACTGGCTCTCTTTTTGTTGTTTTACGAGTCTTTGGGGGTAAGGGGGAGGTGGTGTCTTACGCTTTACACTTACCTCTTCATTTACCTTTTCAGTTGGCTTAATCACAGGGTTAGGTGTAATCTCTTTTTCAGCTTCATCTTTGTCACCAACTTCAGCTGGAACATCCACAGGGTTAGCTTTTGGCACACTGGGCACCTCTTCCTTCTTGCTCTTTGTCTAAATCTCTACCATTCCTCAAGCTAACTGCCATCACTTGGTTAGGATTTGCGTCCTTTGGATTTACCATTGTGTCTCCTGGCAAGGTAACCTGAGGTCTATTGTTCAAAGCAATGGCTAGTTGTCCCAACTGTGTCTCTATTCCCTTAATGGCAGTGTCATGGGCTGTAACTTGATCTTGGAGCTTCTTGTGTACTCCCACCATGGTCTGCACCATACTCTTAATGTCAGCTATATTATTAGCTTGCTGTGTAGGTAATACTACCTGCTGGTTATTATAAGCTGCTTGTCTCTGGTAAGGAACTTGTTGTCCCTGCTGTCTGGCAGTATTGTATGGAGCTGGTTGTTGAACCTGTCTAACTGGAGCCTGCTGATTGTATTGTTGCCTCTGCCCATAATTCAGAAAATTGGCATCTTCAGTATAACCCAATAAATCAGCGTCAGCAAAATTACCAGGATCAGGTGTGTCCACTTGGTTAACAGGTTTCAGCATGTTTTCATTAAATTGTTTCAAAGCCACATCCAGCGTAGTCTGCAGCCTTGACATTTGCTCTTCAACCCCATTATCAATTCCAGCAGCCAAAACCTTTGGGCCTGAACCAGTAGATGCATCTCTAGTCAACCAGCCTGAATTTTAAGCCATGGTATCGAGGAGAGCTTTTGCTTCAGTAAATGTTTTACTCAAGAATGCTCCTCCCGCAGCTGCATCTAAATTTCCCTTGATTTGATCACTCATGCCCATATAAATTCTTTGTCCCAACATCTGATCAGGAATTCCATGATGGGGACACTTTCGCAAGCAGCTCTTGAACCTCTCCCATGCTTCTGGCAGAGTCTCGAGCGGGGTCTGCCTGAACATGAGTATTTCATCAACCAACTTCGCAGTTTTGTTTGGTGGGAAAAATTTATTCATGAACTTGATCACCAACTCATCCCACGAAGTGATAGAATTGACTGGCAAAGAATCAAACCAGTCACTAGCATCATCCGTCAAAGAAAACGGGAATAACATCAATCGCACGACCTCAGCCGGAACTCGAGCATGCTTCTGAGTTTCACACACCCTCATGAACTTTTTCAAATGCTTTTGAGGATCATCAGTCAATTTACCCGCAAAAAGTCCAGCATTGGACAACAGACTGACCATAGTTTGGGTGATGTAAAAACTTTCAGCTTCAAATTCCGGAAGCCGAATAGCAGAAGCCAAGTTTCCAGCCACAGGCTGAGCAAAAGCATTAAGTGCCAAATCTTCAGCCATCTCAATATCTTTGGTTTCTGATTTTCGAAGTGTATTGCCAACAGTATTCGCCCTTTTTAAGGCGTGGAATGTCCTCTCAATCTCTGGGTCAAACGGTTTCAACTCTGCAGACTGAGATCTTGTTTTACGCATACTCCTGAAACACACAAATTCCAAAGAGTTAACTCAAGATGACAAAAGTGAAGTCAATTGAGAAATAAAACTAGTTATTTTAACAACTAAAATAACACCGTGCTCCCCGGCAACGGCGCCAAAATTTGATCACGCCCAACTACGCCCTAAAAAAGGGACTAAGCGGTCGCAACAAATATAGCTCGGTACTTAAAGTCCCGAGGTCGAATCCCACAGGGAACACTCGAAATTTAGTTGTTTTTCTAACTAATTTACCTATCAACTAACTTCTAAAGGTGTTTTATTTAAGGTTGATTGTGTAGTAACAACTAAGTAATAAAAATTAATAATATAGTAAACAACAATTAATAGAGAATAAAATTGATTCAAGGATGTAAAGCCTAGGATCGATCTACCCAACTCCTACCTATGTATTAGAATAATGAGTTAACGAATTCAACTTGGTTCTTCCTATTGAACACTTGCTCCAAATTCACAACTATTCACTTCCATGTAATAACTATAACTTTCACTAACTAATTTTCCAATTAACTAATGAAGATAGATAAGACTACAAGTATTGTCCACAATCAGGGTCAATGGTCACATATCACCTTATTGACAATCTAAGTAATACCTTGGTTTTAGATTGAAATATTGCTAAGTGTTTAACCCAAACCTATGAATCTATCCCTAGACACACACGAATAATGGGAACAATCAATTTGCGGCCCTTCCAATCAATAGCAATCAAAACATAAACACTTAGATAGGAAGAATTCACAAGTTTCATTCATCAAAACAAATATTCATAACACATAAGTATTGGAGTGGTTCAATCAACCCTAGAATGGGTGAATTAGCCACTCATATTCATGATAGTCATATCAAAATAATTCATGAATGAATAAATTACAAAAAGTAGGGAAGAATTTAGAAAAACTCGTGTTCTTGAAGTCTCCAAAGCTCTAGCCTCCTTTTTGCTTCTTCTCCAGTGTATTCTTCATAATGGAGGGAAAAGAAGCTTTTATACCCTGTAATAAACTGAGCAAAAGTACTAAAATAGCCTTATTTTTTCGCCCATCAGCCTTGTACTGCGCGTGGCACCCGCGTGCCACGCGGACCATATTTCTGCAGGCAATTCAGCTCCCGTGGTGCTCGCGTATTTGGCGTAAATGCGCTGAAATTTTTAATCAATTCTTTAGCAAAGACTCTATTTCTTCCCGTGTCACTCGCGTGGCACACGGATTACTTGAACTTTTCAACATCTTCACTTGTAGCTCCAAATCTAGCACATTCTTGCTCAATTCACCATGTTCACATCCTACAACACCAAACAACTCAATTAATATCAACTCTTGAGAATTTTGCATATAAACTCTTAGGTGTACTATCATAACATGGTAAAACTACCCTGAAAATATAGGTAAAATAGCCAAATATCAATTATTCCTGAATTACATAAACTATATTTCTTGCATCTAAGGAAGAAGCTTTTAATGCATTTTCAATTTTTTCTAAGAAAGCTCAAAAGACTCTAGATAGTCATATTTTTGCCATTAGGTCAGATCATGGAACTGAATTTGAAAATCACATACTTTTCAATTTTTGTAATGAAAATGGCATTAATCACAATTTGTCCTCACCTACAACTCCACAACAAAATTGAGTAGTTGAAAGGAAAAATTAGACCTTAGAGGAAATGGCTAGGACTATTCTAATATGTGGTAATCTTCCTCAAAACTTTTGGGCTGAGGCTATTAACACCACATGCTATATAATCAATAGATGCATGACAAGACCATTGATAAAGAAGACACCATATGAGTTACTTAAAGGAAGAAAATCAAATATCTCACATCTTAGGGCCTTTGGTTGCAAATGTTTCATACATAACAATGGGAAGGATGCCTTAGGAAAATTTGATCCTAGAAGTGATGAGGGAATCTGTGTTAGTTATTCTTTAAATAGTAAATCTTATAGAGTCTTTAACAAGAAAACATTGAAAATTGAAGAAAGTACACATGTTAAATTTGATGAAACTGAATGTTTGACTCAAGAACAGGTACAGGAAGATGAAGGGATTGGAATGCTGAAACATGGTGAAACTAATCCTCAACAAATGCAGGCGTTGGATGGGAATGCTGTGAGAAGTGAATTGCAAGGAACTGTTCCTCAGGACACAAGTGAGAAGAGTAGCACAGAAACAGGGGGAACAAATGATGGATCAATCTGACAAACTTGCAGTGCTACTACATCAGGAACTGTTCCTCAGCAAAGGACTTCTGAAAATGGTCTGATACTCAAGCCTTACAAGTATCAAGGTTCACATCCTGTGGATCAGATAATCTCAGACAAGGCTGGTGGAATTCAAACTATATCAACAGTCAAAAATCACAATTTGTGTGCCTTTAGTGCCTTCTTATCTCTTGTTGAACCCAAAAATGTGAATGAGGCACTGAAGGATGTAGATTGGATCAATGCTATACAGGAGGAGTTGAATCAATTTCAAAGAAGTCAAGTTTGGCATCTGGAACCCAAGCCAAGGAACAGGTCCATTATAGGAACAAAATGGGTTTTCAGGAACAAACTTTATGAGGATGGCATGGTAACAAGAAATAAGGCTAGATTCGTTATTCAGGGGTATAGACAAGAGGAGGGCATTGACTATGATGAGACTTTTGCTCCAGTTGCAAGCTTGGAAGCAATAAGACTTCTTATAGCCTTTGCTACATACATGGAATTTACTCTACATTAAATGGATGTTAAGAGTGCATTGTTGATAGAAAGAGTCCTTCAGGTATGACACACTTTCTTGGTGAGTGTTTGGTTTCATGGGGAACCAAGAAACAAAATTCAGTTGCACTTTCCACTGCTGAGCCTGAATATGTGGCAGCTGCCTCATATTTTTCACAATTGTTGTGGATCAAACAGCAATTACAAGATTTTGGTGTTGATGTAGGAACTGTTCCTATCTATTGTGATAACACTAGTGCTATAAACATGACAAAAAATCCAGTGCATCACAGAAGGACTAAACACATTGATATAAGACACCATTTCTTGAGAGACAATTATGAAAAGGGTTTGATCACTATAGCATTTTGTCCTACTGAGAAGCAGATTGCTGACATTATTACAAAATCTTTAGGAAAAGATCATTTTGAAAGGAATAGATTGGAATTAGGGATGATTGAATTCACCTAAATCTACTAATGCTTTACAAAATTGGCTAGAAAATTGTACTTAAAATGAATTTTATCAAAGTCAACTTGAAATATTCAGTTCGGTCTCATACTTAATTGTATACTCATGTGCCATGATTTCTTTTTAAAGTTGCTAAAATTTATGATGGTACCGTTATATTCTTAGAATTTCAGATTGAGCAAATTTGATTAAATTGGGATGGACATTGTTTGGTGATAATATTCAGGTATGTGCTCTTTGTTATTCAATTAAATTAGAAGTTAGTTACTATAGGTAACTTGAATTTAGGATAAGTCCCACTAGGAAAGCTTGATCATATCCGTTCTGCATAAGAGTCCCATCGGAAGAACCAGTTCCCAATCCCATCAGGACTCTCAAATCATAACGACTTTTTTCTAGGAGACTTCCAAGAGTCCTTTAAGATCTGAAACTCCATCAATGAGGTAATTGTATTCGTTTTGGACTCAATCTCCACTACTTACTTCACTCTATATAAACCCTCCCACTCACCCATTATTTTTTCACTTTGCTCTACTCAAAATTCTCTAAAATTTCAGAAAAAATAGTGACTTATCTCTTAAGACGCATACTTGTAATGTCTCTCTCACCTGAAAACTCATCATCCATCCCCACTTCTGATCAACCACAAATTCCCAACCCTCTTTCCCCCATAGATACAACAACACAAAACCCTGAAAACCCGATTCCACAAAACCCTGAGACTGAAATTCAGGGGAAAAGACCAGTTCCCACTTCAGAATCGATTTTAGAATAAGTGGAGGACTTGTCAAGGGCCATGATTGTGTACCAATATCAGGTAAACTATGCTACACCCTTAAATGTAGTTGATGATGAAGGGGAGAATGTAGAAGAGTTTGGGTTTGTTCTTGAGGGGGAAAGTGAAAAAGTTGATTCGAAATGATTGGAGGCTCCCATGTATGGGTCCCTAAGGTCTCCAGAGGTTGCTTTTAGAGCACCCATGGAGGATGAGAATGTCGTGGATTTGGATGATGTCATAAGTGATAGTGATAGACCAATAATTTATCTTATTAACATAAGGAGTCTGAAGAGAAAACTTGCTAGAGAGGGTCCAATTGATACTAAGTTATCTGCTGACATTGCTGCAAAGTTGAAAAAGATTGGTGATAGATATATGTCAGTGCTTAAGAAAAAGGGTGAAATTTCTTCCAAGGCAAAAGGAACTGTTCCTTCTACTTCCACCCCTGCTAGTGGGGCTAGGAGAACTAGAAGTGTTGTCAAGATTGTAGATGAAAAACTGGCTGCTGCAATGGAAAGGAGTAGGAAAGGGAAAGGCAAGCAGGTTGTTGATCCTGTTGTTGAAGAAGAAACTGAATCTGTGGAGAAAAGAAAAGGAGTTTGATGATGAAGAATATGATATGGTGCTAGATGTGGAGGAAGTCGGCCCTCAATCTTAAATGAGTAAAACTGCTAAAAGGAGTGTGACAAGAAGCTCTGTTAAAGCCACTGCTCCTAAGTGCTACAAGAGGACTAGGTCCTCAAAGAGGACTTTAGTTGATGAAAGTTCGGATTCCAGTTCTGATGAGTCTGCTGTATGTGAGGATAGTGAAAGTGAGGATGAGGGAGATGAAGTTCAACATTATGTGCATGATGACATTATGACAAGAAAAGTTCTGAAAGGAAGGGTACTTTCTGATGTTGAGGAAGACGGTATGCTCTTGTTGCTGCAAAAATTATAGGTGCAAGGCTGGAAGGACATGGTCCTTCAGATCAACGGAAAGTGTGCAAAGGTGATGGTTCAGGAATTTTATAAAAATTTCTCCATCAAGAGGGATAGGATCACTACTTCTGTCCATGACCAAGAAATCACCTTTGACACAAAGGAGTTGGGTGAATTGTTGGGTATTCCATCAGTGGGATATGAAAGCTACATCAAAAAGGTGTTGCCAGATCTGGAAATCACAAGGAAATTTGTTGAAAACTCTGAGGACGAGAAGCCTAGGGCTGTGCAAAAGAGCGAAATGCACCCTCAGCACCAGGTGCCATTTTAATTTGTGAATAAGATATTGAAGCCAAGGCAGGAGAAGAGAGGGATTGCCAGTTTTATGGACCTGGTCCTTATGGAACTGCTGGACAGTGATACACAGATAAACTGGCCTAGGTTCATGATTCACCTAATTAAGCGGGTTGTAACTTGGAAGAAAAAACACTCATTGCCATTTGGTTTTATCTTGACTGATCTGTTTGCGAAGTTAGGGATTCCTTTAGAGGGGGTGGTCAATGCTACAAAAAAGGAGAGATTTTGTTGTGCTACCTAATCAGCTGTGATTTGCCCATTCAAGCTGATCCTCTAATGGCTGGTGTTGGTAAACAGCCTTTGAACAACAAGGTGAGGGACTTGAGGCAACAAGTTGCATACAAGCTGTTGAGATAACTAGGTTGGAGAATGAAAGAAACTACTGGAAAGCTGAGGCTACTAAAGCAAAGGAGAGAAATGAGGGGATGCTCAAACAAATGTCTGAGTTGCTGCAGGAAAAGTCTCAGGGACCTGGTCCTTCCACATCCTGAAACCTTAACCAAATGCCATCTTTTGTCCAGTGGGATTTAGCCTAGTTCTAGTACCTTATTCTTTTCCTTTTCTAGTTTTTGAATAATTTAGTAGTATTTGCTTGTATCCCCTGGTTGAACTCTTTTTGTCAATGATGAATTATCTTCGATGGCTAATATCATTTTATTGCAGTTGCTTTATATTGAATTATTCTTGCATTTTGAGTTGCCTCAATGGCTATGAGCTGTTTGTTCTAATACTTGATAGATTCTAACTTATGCAACCTTTTCAATAATGCCAAAAGGAGGAAGAGTAAGTTCTGATTTCGCTTGTGAAATTTATAACCTAATTGAGAATCTGATCCTTAATGATGAAACAAGTTTCTACTTATGATGCTTTTAAGTTCCAACTTGTGATTCAGGACATTAAGGATATGAAGCTACGTCTATGAGTTTGTCATCATCAAAAAGGGGGAAAATGTTAGCTTGGATAAGCTTGAAGTTTTGACTGATGACTAAGGAACAGATCCAAGGACATGTTCCTTTGAATCACTGCAGCTGAATAAATAATCATGCAAAATCATTTAAGCAAGAAAATTAATTATTATCCTAAATCTAATGTTTATCTTGATAAATATGCTGGGCTGCACGAGATATTAAAAGATTGCATAAGATTGGATAAGAGCTAACGGATTTCGGGTAACCTAGGAAAGAGTTCAATTAGGACTCAAACTCTTGGAAGCTTTGGAGTTCTAATTGCTCAAGACTTCTTGGATTTTGAAGCTATAAAAACAGGAGCATTTCAGCTGTTGAAGCGTGCACAAATACAGAGAGAATCGAGCTATAGCATTGAAAGAGTCTTCATCTTATTTGTGTAATCATTAAGCTACAGGGAACTAAGTAAAGAACCTGTTCCTTAGATTGAGTCTTGTCAAAGTTCAGTCTTAGTTCATCTGTAGTAGGTACTATCGAGTTGTATCATTTGGATTCAAATCTTGTACTTGGAGAAACTTCACTAATTGTGAAAGAACTCACTATAGGATTAGAGTTAGTCCTAGGTTAGTAAGAAGGTAGTCTTGTAATCAAGTGATTCTTTCAAATAGTGAAGTTGAAATCCTACTTGGAAGAGTAGGTCATGTTTTTTGATCCCTAGTTAACGGGGTTTTTCCACGCTAACATCAAGTGTTCATTTGCTTACAGTTTTAATTCCGCATACAATAAAGTAAAGGAACACATTGAAGAAATTGGTCCTTAAAATAATAAGTGGAGTGTTTTGGGAAATAAACACTCTCTTTCAATCTTCTTTAACTATCCTTCACCAACCACCAGATAACAGCTCCTTCTCACCTATAAACTCCACGACTACCTTCAACCATCCTTAGAGAGATGCTGATGGGAAGAATTGAACTTTTTAATGTATCTTCATGACTGAATTATTTAATTTGTACAAAATATTGAGTAAAGTTCTTGGTCTGATGAATCTTTGTGCTTGCGTACTTGAAAAAGGAACCAGTCAACTTGTTGTGTACTTGAAAAATTGAAACAAAGGTCGATGGAGATATGACGAAACCAGTGGTTTTTGAAGATGTTTCTCCTTTATTCTGAGAAGATTGTCACTGCTGGTTGAATGAATTTCTCAGAAAAGAAAAAGAAGGGGATTAAATCTCCTATCAGTCTCCGGTGGCTTCAACACGGAGAAAAAGAGATGCTATTAAGAAATGACTGTTGCACCCTCGTAAGACACTAGAGGGGAGGTGCATAGTGTCCTTACCCAATTTTCGAACTCTAAGACTTGCTCTTAACTTGATTGCCTAACTCACAAAGAACCAGGTTCCTTGCAAGTTTCACCTATCTCTGAAACTTAAACTAAATGCAGAATATAAAGAACATAGATTTTTACGTGGAAAAATCATTGCTCAAGGGATTAAAAACCACGACCCAATACTTTTGGGATTTAAACTTTCCACTAAAGGAATACCCAGAAAGTTTTAGATTACAATGCAATGCAATCAAAAACTAACACTCTTAGTACCTAGAACCTTCCAAGCTTCACTATAGCTTGTAAGGTTGAAACTACCTCACCAAAAGTAATCTTTTCTCTCTACTTCTAAACAAGCTAATATGATTACAACTTGATAGCTTATAACAGAAACTAGAGACAACAGACTAAACCTATGAAACTCCAACTCCATCAGGTTCTGCTGCCTTGCTTCTGCTCTTGCACACAATAGCTCTCACGAATAATTTGCTCTCGATTTGCTTTGTTGAGAATTCTTGAGTGCGTAACTTATTCAAGCCAAAACAACTTGTATTTATAGAGTTCTTGAAATTCTTATATGACTTTGCTGGAACTCCATTTATAATTTGGAATCCATTTCTAATAAGGTTTGACAACTTTTCCTTATATGAGACCTAAGTTATTTTGCCTAAGTCATCAATCCTTTTCTGATAAGGAAACTTTTCTTTAAACAGCACCGCTTCTAAGTTCGTTCTTCCTTCTTCTCTTTGGATTAACACTCCGACTTCAGTTGCTCCTTTTTCCTTCTTCATCTTGAACTCGAACAAAAGCATGAACAACTTCGTCACTAACTTTTACTGTGAAACTTTACGTTGTCCACTCAGTACCAGGTCCTTTGTCATTAATCAAAACCATACTTCAACAAATAATATTGTCTCACCAGGGGTATTAGCACAAGAACCTGTACTTAAGCCACTGCAATAAACAATGAACCAGGGTAGTAACAGTTAGGCGAATTAGATCACAAATATAAACTAATCTAAAACAACAATAACTTTCCCCTTTTTCCATCATCGAAAAGTTCACAGTGTATGAACCTACTCAACTTAAATTACGTCAAGTTGACTCTAGTGCCATAGGAAGCTAGCCAACCTTTCAAGTCAAGAACCTGTTTTAGACAATAAACTCCAGGAAATATATAGCAAAGGATATTTTTAAAAAAATATGCCCCAAACCGGCTTAAAACATCCAAATAAACATCCAAATATTACAACCCAAAAGTAATAATTGTCTTAAAAATAGGCCAACAGAAGAACCAACTAGGGGATATAATGAAGGGACAGGTTCAGACTTGGGGTTCATCAGGAATGTTAAAGTGTGCAAGCAACTTTGCAAGATGAACAGTACCTTTTTGTCTTTCACGCTCTAGCTCAGCATCAAGCCTAGTGTTCTCAGTATTCAACCAGGCCAGCTCATCAGTCTGCCTGTCAAGCTGTCTCCGATAGAACTCCATCCTTCTATCTTAACAAGCGCCTTATCTCTCCTCAACTTCCTCCTTTGGATGCACTGGTTCATCAGCAGGTTCACCATCTAACACATAGTCACAGGACATCAAGATGTTCCTCCCAAACATATCATTCTGATTTGGCGCGGACCACTTTGCTTGAGGCACACCGAAGAATTCAAATATTTTGCAGACAGAAACCCATAGACCAAGGCATGCTTACCCAAACCCTTATCAACCTCCTTACCAATTTGCTTAATCATTAAATCGGGAAAATTTATACGAACCTCTCTATCAAGCAGGTCCATATAGGTCAGATCAAGAAATTTGGCCTCACTGCGCATTTCTGGCCACTGTAGTAGGTTCTTCAGCACAAATTCAAATAGCAACAGATAGAAGGGTTCATGGTGTTCTTCTTCACTTGAGTAGCCCTTGCCAGTCTAGGTTACCCTACAGATTTTCTAGACACCTCTAAAGCGGACACACCATCACCTCTTGTTGGCCATGAGTTCCTCAGATGCTCATTGTAGCCTTGAGAGGGAACACCCAGAATTACTCCAAGTCCATAACAATTGAACTGAATTACAAGCCCTTTCAGAATAGTGGTAACAATTCCCTTACTCACAGCACAGTTTGTGTAAAATTCTCGAACCTCCTGTTCATACACCTTCCTAGTGTTATCTCTAAACAGGATCAACCAACCCTGAGCACTCAGCTTATCTCCCAGCTGAAGCATACCATTCAGCTCAAGGTCAGTGAGAATATTACACTTCATTAGGGGTAACCTCCTAAAATACTCCACTTTTCTTTTCTTTTCTTCCGTGTCATCCTCAATCACCCATTTCAACCTTATTTTCCCACGCACCTCAGGTACATTAACAACTTTTCTTTGTTTTCCCTTTAGTGAACCTCGAGTAGCAGGTCTTCTCTTAACAGTACCAGCTCTTTTACTACATTCACTACATTATCATCATGGTGCCCGGAACTTCCTATTCTAGAGCTACCTACACGCTCTCCTCCCTTCACAAGTCTTCTCTTCTTCACAAATATCACCAGAATGTCAGTTTCAGGTCTTTTCTCTGCCTGTCTCTTAGACTCACACACATCCATTACTTCTTTTTCAGCCGAACTCTCTATTTCATGAAGAGTATGGTTTTCCTCCTCATCCTCAAGAACAACTATGTTCAGAGGCTCAGTGTAACCTACATCCTCTTCTTTATCCTACTCATAGTCATCAATTTCTTTTAAATCTATGTCATCACCATCCAAAGATCTAGAGAGTGAACGAGGTTCTTTCTCAGGTTCCTTGGCAGGTTCAGCAGACTTCTCTTTTTCCCTCTTGTTTCCCCGAAATACTATCTAGAGGAACTACCAAAGGAACAGGTTCCTCAATGGCGTTCTCAACTTTAGTACCCTCTGCATGATCAGATTTTTCCTTTTCATCTAACACTACTTCTTTCTCTTTCTAGAACTCTCAACCATAGGTTCCTTACATAACTCTCCTATAGGCTCAAGATTCACATTACTAACTACAGGAACAGTAGCAACATACGAACTAGGGTTTACCTTTTTTGTTTCTTAAACACTTTCTTGATTCTCAACGACCCTTTGTTCTACCACTATTGTTGACACAATTTCCCCCTTGCTTGTAGCTTCCTCAGATACTTTCCTTTGCCTCATCATCACAAACTTTTTTGCCATTGTAACTGAACGACTTGCCGCCAATTGCTTTGTGTTTTGGTTATGTTTGGAAATTTTAAATTTAGGAGAAGTAGGGTTGGTTAAGTTCATGGATGTAGTAGACATGTTGAAAGGACTTTGTGAATTTCTGAGACAGAGTTTTCTTTTAGAAATGGTTTTGTGGTTAAGTGAAACGACAAAAACAATATATATCAATTTCAAAACCATTTCAGATGACTTAAGGGAATAGGGAAGGTCTAGAGTCTGTATCAGGAAGGAGAACAAATTGATGGGATGTGTAAAAGCTGTTTTTACCATTATTACATATGGGAGATTACGCCAGCAGGGTTCAATGAATTTGAAATTTAAAATTACCCAATAATCAGGCATCACATGTGGTTACTTGGTAACTAATTGGCCATGTAAAACAAGTATTACAATCAGGGTAAGTAATTGGATGTGTACCTGAACGTTCAAGCACCAGGTTCCTAAGCTTTTATCCTCTACTTAAAAAAAATTATTTGCCAACATCTAAGTCATGAAAACATGTTCCAAACAAGGTTAGCAAGCAAAACAATTAAGTTCCAAGCCTGGTCAGTGCTTGTCATCCCTAGCTCAAGCCTGTTCTTTTTAAATTATACCCTGTTTCAAAGCTTTAGTGAAGATGTCAGAAATTTTGTCCTCGGTCCTACAAAAATTCATAGTAATAGGTCATTTTTAAATATTATCCCTTAAAAAGTGATGTCTAATATCAATGTGGTTTATTCTCTTGTGCTAGACCGGGTTCTTGACCATATTGACTGTACTGGTATTGTTACAAAAGATTGGAACTGGTCCACACTTGATTCCAAAGTCCTCCAAAAGTTGCTTGATCCATAATAGCTGTGAATAACATAAAACAACAACTACATATTCAGCCTCTGTTGTAGATAATGCTTCTGAATTCTGCTTCTTTGTAGTCCATGAAATAAGACAAGGACCTAGGAAGTGAGTCATCCTAGATGTACTTTTCCTATCAACCAAGTGACCAGCATAGTTAGCATCAACAAAATAAATCAAATCAGATCAAAACTTCTACCTCTTGGATACCATAAGCACAGGTCTTGAGTTCCTTTCAAATATCTTAAGTTTTTCTTGACTGCTCTTAGTTGTGACTCCTTTGGTTTGGACTGAAACCTTGCACACAACCCTATACTGTAAACAATATATGGATGAATTGCCGTTAAATACAGTAGTGAACCAATTATTCCTCTGTACTTAGTTTCATCAATTGAATCACCAGTTTCATCTAGATCCAATTTAGTTCTTTGGGCTATTACTGTGCTCATGTCCTTAGCAATTTTCATGTCAAACTTCTTCAATAACTCATTGATGTACTTCTGCTGATGGATTATTGTGTCTTGCTGAGTTTGTTTGATTTGCAAGCCTAAGAAGAAATTCAGTTCACTCATCATACTCATCTCAAACTCACTTTCCATCAGGTCGGCAAACTCCTTGCACAGGTTCTCGTTGGTAGCTCCAAAGATGATGTCATCTACATATACTTGAACAATCAACAGGTCCTTTGCTTTCTTTCTTAGAAATAAAGTGTTGTCTATTTTTCCTCTTGTAAACCCATTCTTTATTAAGAAACCAGACAACCTTTCATACTAAGCCCTAGGAGTCTATATCAACCCATATAATGCCTTGTCATCTTTGTAGACATAATCAGAAAACTCTGAACTTTCAAAACCAGGTGGTTGAACCACATACACCTCTTAATTAGAATAACGATTAAGGAATGCACTCTGTACGTCTATCTGATTGTCATACCCAATTTTAGACTCAACTCGGAGCGAGTCAGGTTCCGGATCTGACTGGTAACTCGTTTGAGTTCAGGAGTTGGAGTCGCCACCTAATATAGCCTCCTAAGGTGTATTAGGTCAGCTAAGTATCTAAATTCGAGTTCTTTGTCGAACCTGTTCATTTTCAGAGATTTAGTGGGTAAGAAGTCCAAATGACTCGGGGAAAAAGGTGTTAGGCACTTCCCCAAGTCCCACGAAAGGTGGTTCCCCCCCGAGCCTATATATTTTGGGATGTCTACAAAAATGCGTGTCATCATATATAATACTAACTTGTACGGCCGGATTTGCAATCAATTCGTACGCTAAGTCTAATTAAACAAGTATGGGTAACATGCATATATTTGGGGTTTACACATACGGCCTATATTTCGCGCCTAATCGCATTTATGGTCTCTAATATGAAAGCCTAATCGAAGACGTGGTCAAATCCATAAAAGGGTGTCGAAAAGTAGTCTACTAGTACAATTTCAGCATTTAAACTAATTTTGCATAGATAGGCAATTTTAATAAAACAATTTCAAAATTTTAGTAACAGCCAAATGGGGTGGTGTTTTAAAACAAAATGTTATCCACTTAGGGCGGCGTGACTCGTCATTAATTGTCGAGCCCTAACCTTAATGGCTGTTTGATTTTTGGGGTCAGTTTTTTAAAAAACATAGGCGTTAGAGGGACAATTTTGAAAATAGGAATACACGGAACAAGCAATTGCACATAAGGGCAGCCACACGTAATTATACATATATATATATATAGCATGCAAATATCATGAATCGAGTATAAGTTTTTAGAAAAGGGGTTAAAGCAAGTCGAAATCAGTTTATAAAAAAGGCCATCTTTTAAAACGTTTTCGGGCCTGTATTGTTTGTACAAAAAAGAGGCAGATTTTGTTTTGCATAAATATTCACATATCAATCATTTTCACAGTTTTAGCCCCTGTGCTAATAAATTACTTGTTTCAATAATCTTCAGACATAGCAGACTGTTTCAACATTGAGTTTCAAAGGGCAAACATGACATGTTCAAATCGATTCAGTGTATAAGACAACCCTGTATGCAGTTTGTTCTCAAAATCTCTATTTAAACAAGGCCAGATTCAATTCTAACTATCAATTAGGCTTTAGCAATGTCTAGAACAAACTTATGATGCAGTCACATAAAGAAGCAAAGTAAGAAGAGGCCCATGTGTGGCCATTACGCAGTCTTGTAACTGTGTACCCTGTTTTAAAGTAATACAGGCAGCGATCCTAACAAATATACATGAACAGGGCAGTTCCTAAATGGGGAAAGCATGCAGACAAAAAGGAGGGGTTGTTTCCATGAAGTTTAGGCGTAGTCTGGTTTAAAATAGGTATTGTATAAAGCCCTTACTCAGCTTTCTAAGTCTCCAAACCTGTAACTTAAAGGAAAACTGGTATGGACTTTCATGGCCATCCAGGAAACGGCTGCATGCACAAGGGGTTAGCAGGGGAGTCCATTAAACGGACTCAAATACTCACACACATAGACAATGATCTATATAGTAATTTAGGACATAGGCAGATCAGGTACAAAGCAAACAAAGGGTGCAGTTATGGGTTATACCTTGTCATGAGATGTAGCAAACAAAAAGTAGCACTTGGAGCAGTATGGCTTGCAAGAACAAAAGCATAAGTAAAACCAGAAGCAATAGCTTTCTCAATTAGGTGAGAGATAATAAGAAGAGAGTATAGTGCAATGTTCTGTGTATTGATGTCTGTAAAAACTGTCTACAGAGTTGGTTTATATAGGTGAAGGATGGGGGATTAAATTTCAAATGGGTAAAAACCAAGAATGGCAAGGGAATATTGTTCCCAGAATTAGCAAAGGCCCCTTAGGCATATTTTCCAAATATAATCAAGTCAGGAGTCCTAAAATTAAGGTAAATCACATAAAATAGATTCCAGGGTCAACATATTCCTGTTTCTTTCTTGTAATAGGGTCCAGGTTCCAAAAATTAGTACCCTATCCCAATTTAGGGTCCAAAATCCCTTAATTATCTCAACATATCCCAATCAAACCTAAATTCAATACCATGCTGATTATCAAAGTAATTTTCCATTCGGGTGTCAATTAGAAACCAATCACAAATCTTAAAGTTGAACAACTGGATATTCCCTAGCCAATTTACCATTCCAGTTCCAATCTAACTGATTGAAGGCTGTGCATCTTAACAGAATGAAAGACTTGGTGCATTGCAAAGTATGGGGAGTGATCATAGCCCATCCCCTAACTGCCATAGATCCCCCATATCAAAACTAACAGAGATAGCATAGGGTGCAAACTGTGAATGTGTCAATTCTGAGTAGAAGAAGTTTGAAACATTGTTCAATATGACAATGAGTTGAAGCAAAAGGCAGCAACCATACAGATTTTATGCTAATCAATTCTTTCATAACAAACAATCGGCTAAACATACTAATTCACATCAGATTAATGAAACTAATCAAGTTAATTGTAGTGACTAAGTAGGAGGCCACACATAATGGTGAAACAATCTATGAGCATGGTCAAAATCATCCTCAAACACGACTTATCATTATCAGCGGTGGGGGTAAAGGGTTCGACACATGATTTTAAAGATCCCATATTATAGTTCAAATATGTTCTAATGTTAACATGAATCGACAATCACAAAATCTTGACAAACAACAAGCAAACATTTAGGACTAGGCAAATTGTAGGCAAAGACATAGCATAGAGCAAATTTGGGATATACAGGATTCAGATTACCTGTTTAAAGAGGCGTCGCCGGAGTCTTGTCTCCGGTTATAAAGGCGAAGGTCAGAGATAGGGTTAAGCTTGAATTTTTTCGAATGAGTGAATTGATGGGTGGGTTTTTTAGCGGATGAGACGAGGATTATAAATATGTAATTTGTTTCTATTTTCACCGGCGATAATGACCAGACGACGACAATAACAATGAAAGTTTCGCGAGAGAGAAAGGGTCGTGACGGCTGAGTGTGGAGAGTGGAAATGAAGGGGGTTCCAGGGTTTGGGGGTTGTTTGGGCAATTAAAAATTGTAACGATCATCTTGGCCGTTGGATCAGTCGCATGGACGGCCAGGATCTTGCCACGTAGGCGCTCAGGCACTTAAATGAGGCTGAAGTGTACAAAGCTGAGGTGTATACATTTAAAAGTATAAAAGTGTATATAATGTGTATAATAATGTATAAATGCTTATAAAATGTGTATAAAATTATATAAAAATGCCTATAAAATTATGGAAAAATTAGGAAATTAATTCTGAAGGCCAAAGGGCTAATGGGGACTATTACTTTGAATTTTTAAAGTAATTTTGTGAAATTTTCTAATATGGGAATAATTACAAAAAAATTGTAATTGAGCATTCAGATTTTGTAAATAGTCGTAGCTTGTACCGGTGTTTTGAAAAAATAGCCTAATTGATGTGCATGTGTGAATTAGTGACATTGAATATGAGTGAGAGTATGATACTCGTGCGGCTATTAGTGCAATTTGTCTGAATAAAAGGTTATTGAAATAGGAGGGACAAAATTAGGTGTCAACAGCTGCCCCTCTTTGCCCGGGGATGATGAAAGAGTCTTCGGGCAAAGACGTTGACAGAACGACTAATTTTGTCTTGACTCTAGAGAAACGCTTATGGCTTACGGGAATTGACGAAGCATTAGGCCGTAAGGTTCGCATTTCCAGATGGTATGCCCTGCAATAAGGTGAGTCTGCAAAATAATGTGCGTATAAACGAATGTAAAACGTACCTTCCTATTGGGCTGGATTGTCTTTCCAGGATTCTTTGTCGTATGCAGGTGTGTCTTTCATGCCTTACTGTGTGTTATTTGTTGTGCCAATTGTTAGATTCGACATCGAGATGTGTACCCTCAGTCGATGCATTGGGCTGTTTACCCTCCGCAAGGAATTAAATGATAAATCGACATCGGGCTGTGTACCCTCAATCGGCGCTTTGGGTTGTGTACCCTCAGCTAATTTAAATGACAAATCGACATCGGGCTATGTACCCTAAATCGACGCTTCGGGCTATGTATCCTCGGCTAATTTAAAATGGAAAATCGATATCGAGCTGTGTACCCTCAGTCAACGCTTCGGGCTGTGTACCCTTAGCTAATTTAAAATGACAAATCGACATCGGGCTATATACCCTCAGTCGACGCTTCGGGTTGTGTACCCCCTGTTGACGCTTCGGGCTGTGTATCCTCAGCTAATTTAAAATGACAACTCGACCTCAGGCTGTGTATCCTCAGTCAACGCTTCGGGATATGTACCCTCAGCTAATTTAAAATGATAAATCGACATCGGGCTGTGTACCCTTAGTCGACGCTTCGGGCTCTGTACCCTCAGCTAATTTAAAATGATAAATTGACATCGGGTTGTGTACCCTCAGTCGACGCCTCAGGCTGTGTACCCTCAGCTAATTTAAACGTAGTAAGAGAGATTGGATAACCTTTTGTAGAAACATGATTGTCATGTGTTGCCGAGTTGCGTCTTTTTTGTGCCTGCATCCAAAGAAAGATCTGTGAGTTGTGCGGGGTAGTTTGGTTTGTGCGTTCTTGGCTTGCTTCGCGCTTGCTTCCCATGAGTTTCGGGACCTTGGCCGTGCTGATAGGGATATGTATGCAAGTATTTTTTGAAAAACACTTATGAGAAAGAAATGAAATGAAATATTTTATCCTACTGAGTCACGAGTAGCGTTGTTTAAAGCCACAGTTGTTGCTCTTTATGCTGCTCCAAACTCCATTAAATTAATTTTGAGGGCGACCTCAAAATTCGGCCCCAGTTTGTGTTTGAAATTTTTGAGTGGGTCTCAGAAATTTCTGCTCCAGTGTCAACTATGTTTGTCTTTTAGGAATTTTTTAGAGTCCCTCAAAAATTCTGCCCCAGTGTCTGCTTTATAGGAAAATAACTTTTTTTGTGTTTATGCGACCGAACCTTGAGTAGGTTGCCTACGTATCCCACTTGGGGAATCAGGTCGTAACGTAGTTCAGATTATATGATGTATTGTAGAATAACGAAACCATTAACTAGTACAAGCTCTTATACATAGTATCTTTTGACGGCGTCTAAGTTGATTGGTTTCGGCCGAACTTCTCCATCCATTTCTGCTAGTATCAATGCTCATCCGTTTAGAACTCGGTGAACCATGTACGACACTTGCCAATTTGTTGCAAATTTGCCCTTTGCTTCCTCTTGATTGGGGAATATCTTCTTCAGTACTAATTGTCCGGGTTCGAAGGATCTCTCTCGAACTTTTTTGTTAAATGCTTTAGCCATTCTCCTCTGATATAATTTTCTGTGACATACTGCATTCAGTCTCTTGCCGTCGATTAAGACCAATTACTTCATTCTTCCTTTGATCCATTCGGCGTCTTTCAGTTATGTCTCTTGGATGATTCTAAAAGATGGTATCTCGGCTTCTGTTGGTATCACTGCCTCAGTGCCATACACCAGCAAGTAAGGAGTAGCCCCTAGTTATGTTCTCACGGTGGTGCGATACCCTAACAGAGCATAGGGAAAGTTCTTGTGCCACTGCTTTGAATTGTCTGTCATCTTGCGCAATATCTTCTTGATGTTCTTATTGGCTGCCTCGACCACACCATTCATTTGGGGTCTATATGCGGTGGAATTTCGGTGCTTAATCTTGAAAACCTCACAGGTTGCTTTCATTAAGTCACCATTGAGATTTGACGCATTGTCAGTGATGATGGATTCGGGGATGCCAAATCGACAGATAATTTTGTCGCGGACAAAGTTTGACACCACTTTCTTTGTTACTGACTTGTACGATGCAGCTTCTACCCACTGGGTAAAATAATCGATGGCTACTAATATGAAACGATGTCCATTGGAAGCAGCTGGCTCAATGGGCCCTATGACATCCATTCCCCAGGCAACGGAAGGCCAGGGCGATCCCATGATATTCAATTCATTGGGAGGCACTCGAATCATGTCTCCGTGGACTTGACATTGATGACATTTCTTTACATGCCTTATGTAATCATGCTCCATTGTCATCCAGAAATAGCCAGCCCTCAAAATCTTCTTTACAAGCACGAAACCGTTCATGTGTGGGCCACACGTCCCAGAATGTATTTATTCTAACAATTTAGCAGCTTCTTTGGCGTCCACACATCTCAGCAATCCTAGATCAGGTGTCCTTTTGTATAGGACTTCTCTGTTCAAAAAGAAACCATTTGCTAATCTCCTTAACATTTTCTTTTGGAGACTTGTTGCATCCTTTGGATAAATGGCGTCTTTGAGGAACCCTTTGATGTCGTAGAACCAAGGTTGTCCGTCTGATTCTTCTTCTACATGATAACAATATGTTGGCTGCTTTCTCACTGCTACGGGTATTGAGTCAATATAGTTCTTGTCAGGATGTTTGATCATGGAGGATATGGTAGCCAAAGCGTCTATGAACTCATTTGGCAGCCTGGGTACATGCCGGGACTATATCTTGGTGAATCTTTGCTTCAACTCTTTTATGCACTCGAGGTATGGCAATATCTTGGAGTTCTTTGTTCACCATTCTCCTCAGACTTGGTGGATCAATAAGTCTGAATCTCCAATCGCCACCAGCTCTTGTATGTTCATGTCTACCGCCATTCTAAGATCCAAGATGCAGGCTTCATACTCCGCCATGTTGTTGGTACAAGGAAACCTCAGTTTGGCTGTGACGGCATAATGTTGACCAGTCTCCGAAACCAATACTGCTCCAATGCCGACTCCTTTGAAATTCACTGCTCCATCGAAGAATAGCCTCAAACCATCATACTCCTTGGTGATATCTTCTCCTACGAACATGACTTCTTCGTCGGGGAAATAGGTGTGCAGTGGCTCATAGTCATCTCCCACTAGATTCTCGGCCATATGATCAGCCAGGTCCTGAGCTTTTACCGCCTTTTGGGTGACAAAAGTAATGTCGAATTCACTGAGCAGCATTTGTCATTTAACCAGTTTTCCAGTAGGCATTGGTTTATGGAAAATATACTTGAGGGGGTCCATCCTCGATATCAGCAGCGTTGAGTAGGACTTCAAGTAGTGCCTCAGCTTTTGTGCTATCCAAGTCAACGCACAGCACGTGCGTTGTAGTAAAGTGTACTTGGCTTCGTAAGGAGTGAATTTCTTACTCAGGTAGTATATCGCTTGCTCCTTTCTTCCAGTTGAGTCATGTTGTCCTAATACGCAACCAAATGCCGAATCTACCACAGAATGGTACAAGATTAGAGGTCGCCCGGGCTCGGGTGGAAGCAACACATGCGGGCATGACAAGTACTTCTTTATCCGATCAAATGCTTTTTGGCAGTTCTCTGTCCACTCGATTGCAGCGTCTTTCTTCAGTAGCTTGATGATTGGATCGCAGATGACAGTGGATTGTGCTATGAACCTGCTGATGTAGTTGAGCCTTCCCAGGAAGCTCATGACCTCTTTCTTGCTCTTTGGCGGCGGAAATTCATTGATGGCTTTGATCTTGGATGGATCCAGCTCGATGCCTCTCCTACTGACTATGAAACCCAGAAGCTTCCCTGCTGGAACACAAAAAGCACACTTTGCTGGATTTAGTTTCAGATTATATTTACGCAAGAGATTGAAAAACTTGCGCAAGTTGTCAAGGTGCTCTAAACTGTTCTTTTGATTTGATGATCACATCATCCACGTACACTTCAATTTCTTTGTGCATCAAGTCATGGAACATAGTTTTCATTGCCCTCATGTAAGTTGCCCCAGCATTCTTCAACCCAAATGGCATAACCTTTTAGCAATAAGTTCCTCAAGATGTAGTGAAAGCTGTTTTCTCGACATCCTCCTCATCCATGAGCACTTGATGGTAACCGGTGAAACAATCCACGAAAGACTGTAGTTCATGTTTCGCACAATTATCAATAAGGATGTGTATATTTGGAAAAGGAAAATCTTCTTTCGGGCTCTCTCTATTCAGATCCCTATAGTCCACACAAACTCGGACTTTCCCATCTTTCTTCAGCACTGGGACAATGCTAGCTAACCAAGTTGGGTATTTAACTGTTTTCAAAATTTCTGCATTGACCTGTTTGGTTACCTCTTCGCCAATCTTCAACAAAACTGACAACTTGAAAGTTTGGGCTTTTTTCTGACAGGTGGAAAGCCTGTATTGATAGGTAATTTGTGAGCTACCACATCCGTGCTTATGCCAGTTATGTCATCGTACGATCAGGTGAATACATCCTCATATTGCATAAGAAACTAGGTATACCGCTTTTTATCTTCGGCGGTGAGGTGCACACTGATCCTTGTCTCTTTTACGGTTTCTTCATCTCCCAGATATATCACCTCAGTTTCTTCTAGGTTTGGCTTAGGCTTATTTTCAAATCTTTCAATTTCCTCTTGTGTGGTCTCATCGAAATAATCATAATCAAACTCAGTTTCCTCAAGCTCCATTATTTTATTACACGTTGCGGTTGTGGACTCAATGAGATTATTAGTTTGATTGCTGAAAAAATAAAATATTGCAAAATTAAAAGATTAAAATAAAGTTAAAGAAAATAGTGCGATATTTTATTTATGAATCCTTCCAAAACAAAGTTTGTAGGAAGACATGTGAAAAAGAAAAGAGATGCAAATTCCACGACTCAAAGTTGGGTTTTATTTTAGAAAACATGAAATAAACTCCATCCCCCAGCTCTACCAAAGTCCACGGCAAGCTCGGGCCCGGTTGCTCAAAAAGAGAGGATATGAGAGCCATTGGATTAAGAGGACTTTAACGACTGAGATTGAGATGAATTAAGTGGATGGACTTTTAGTTACTTGGGCCGGTCGGAGTTGATATTGGGCTGGTCTTATTTTTTACAAATTATCATTAGAAGGTCAGCTTATTTAAAGAGTGCATAATTAGCTAGAAAAAACTACATAAAGTTGTAATACTATCACAATTAAAACATAAAATTACAATCAAACACAGAAAAAGTAATTTTTGGTAATTTTAAATATTTTCCTCTAAACTAGCTAAAATGGAATGTAAATATCTAAGAAATATAAGCAAATATCACAACAAACGAAATTCAACAATTTGAGAAAAATTTGAATTTTTGTGCCAAAATTAGGTGAGTACAACTGCCGCTTTTTGATCGAGAACTTGAAGAGTTTTCGGACAAAGATATAATCACAACTAATTTTAGTTTTCTGGTTCTAGCCAAGATCATGCAAAATGGAGATCGTACCCCAACTACAAGGCTACCTACATATCCTCGAACTAAGAAATTAGGTCAGTGTAGCTCCTCACGTACAATAGCTAGGACTATTGCATTTAAACAGACACTAGACTCTTCTTGACTCACATGGACCAACCTAGACTGACACTAGGCAGTTCTAACACACTGTACTGACACTAGACACTTCTAACACACTTATGACTATTGCTGCTGATCATTTGTTGCTGGTTGCTGGCTGCTAGTCATTGCGTTTACAAAGAAAATAGAAATACAATTTTGAAATGTAAAATCACAATTTTTGTATACTAAATCTTCATGCTTCCCAAGGTGAATCTAGGCTTGAAACTCTATTGCTCTTTGTGTAGGTAAGCACTATTTGAAACTTAAAATGGCCGCTTCTATTTGAGCGGGTCTTAACTTAAAAATGAAATGGTGGCATCTGTTTTGAGCGGGTCTTGACTTCAAATAAACCCTGATGTTTGAGCGGATCTTAATTTGAAAAGAAATGGCTGCTTATGTTTGAGCGGGTCTTGACTTGAAAAAACTAAAAAGGACCACTTATATTTGAGCGGAACCTGACTAGAAAAAGAAAATAATCACTTATATTTGAGCGGATCTTGACTTGAAAAACTGAAAAGGGCCGCTTATATTTGAGCGGAACCTGACTTGAAAAAGAAAATGGCCACTTATATTTGAGCAGATCTTGACATGAAAAACTGAAAAGGGTCGCTTATATTTGAGCGGAACCTGACTTGAAAAAAGAAATGGTCACTATCTTTTAGCATAAACTGACTTGAAAAGGAAATGATCGCTATCTTTTAGCAGAACTTGACTCGAAAAAGGAAATGATCGCTATCTTTTAGCAGATCTTGACTCGAAAAAGAAGTGGTCGCTATCTTTTAGATGAGGTTGAATTGAAAAGGAAGTGATCGCTATCTTTTAGCGGAAACTAACTTGAAAAGGAAATGATCGCTATATTTTAGCAGAAACTGACTTGAAAAGGAAATGATCGCTATCTTTTAGCATAAGCTGAGTAGAAAAAGCAAAAATGATTGCTATCTTTTAGTGGGAACTGACTCGAGAAGGAAATGTTCGCTATCTTTTAGCGAAAACTTACTCGAAAAAGGAACTGATCGCTATCTTTTAGCAGAAACTGACTGGAAAACGAACTCACTCTAAAGGAAATAATCGCTATCTTTTAGCGGAAACTGACTCGAAAAGGAAATGGGCCCTATCTTTTAGCGGAGACTGACTCTAAAAGAAAATGATCGCTATCTTTTATCGGAAAATCACTTGAAAAGGAAGTGGCTGATATATTTTACCGGAAAGACTGACTTGGAAAGGAAATTGATCGCTACCTTTTAGTAGAAAGTGACTCGAAAAGGAAATGGGCGCTATCTTTTAGCGGAGACTGATTCAAAAAGGAAATGATCGCTATCTTTTAGCGAAAATAGACTCGAGAAGAAAATGGTCACTATCTTTTAGCGAAAGCTGACTCGAAAAGGAAACGGGCGCTATCTTTTAACGAAAAGTGACTCGAAAAGGAAATGATCGCTATCTTTTAGCGGAGACCGACTCAAAAAGGAAATGGTCGCTATCTTTTAGCGGAAACTGACTTAGAAAGGAAATGATCGCTGTCTCTTAACGGAAAGACCAACTCGGAAAAGAAATGGTTGCTATCTTTTAGTGGAAAACAGACTCAAAACGGAAGTGGTCGCTATCTTTTAGCAGAAATTTACTCGAAAAAGAAATGGTTGCTATCTTTTAGCGGAAAGACTGACTTGGAAAGGAAATTTCTATATTATCTTGGGAGAGCTTGTTGTAGAGGTTGACATTTTCCTAACAGGTTATGTCTTCTGTGTTCACCCACCTATGATGAGCTCAATGTCTGAAAGCTGAAGATTCTACCTATTTTTCACATATGGCTTTGACTTGAAGGCTGCAAATTCTGACCTATTATCCTAATGGGGTCTTGTCTGAAGATGAAAACCCCGACCATTTTAAAAAATGGGTTCCTTCTAAAACATAGAATAACTGCTTCCGATTCAGATGGTCCTTGCTCTTGCTGGGAATACTGCCCTTCTTCATCGTGGCTACACAAGCCCTAAATCATGTCCTTGCAAATAAGCTTGGGGGTTCTTGTTCTGCTCTTCACAGTAATTTCAGGCGAACAATCAAAAAGTCCACCAATGCCAAAAGTTTCTCCCAATCTTTAGTCAATCTGTTGTAAAAGTAACATATTGTTCCATGGTGATGTTTCATGGTACAATCTTGGTGTGTTATTCTTGTTGCTGAGGTGCGGCATCGGGCTCTTGTTGCCTATGTGAGTCCTAACATAGATCTGGTATAACTGAGAGAGATGCGAACAAATTTCGATAATCTTTCTTTTTGCTCTTTTCAATATTATCAAATAAGACAAGTAAAAAAGAAAAGTAAAGACGAATTGAAGAAATTCAAAAAGGAGACATTGAACGAAAGATGTTCCTGCGAGATAGAAGGAAAAATTGTTTAGAGGTAAAATGATGACCTCAATGAACATGACATACATCTTGGAGTAAAGTCTTGACCTTTTCAATACAGTCTGTCCTTGATTTTGCCCCACTTTGACAATCTAGAGGCAATTGTTTGATTGGTCCAACCATGATGAAAAATCAAACATTCCTCATTCGACCAATGGTGCCCTTTTGGGTTTTTCGTCAATTAGCCTCTGCCTTTGTTCTTTTTCCTCACTGTGGTCCTGTGGCGCCCTCTCAGGTTTTCACCAACAAAACCTCTTTTTTTAATTTTCTTTTCTCTTTTTTTTTTTTGTTTTTTTTTTTCCTTTCCTTCCAACCTCTCATCAAATTCTTCTTATCTATCTATCTTCCCTTATCTTGACTTCACCTAGAGGCTTCCACCTTTATGGACATTGTACTTCCATACCCTGATTGTGATGATCATAAAAAAATTACAACTTTCCCGAGCAAACTCATCTTTCGGTGGTATATCAATGCGTGACATTCTCAAAGATCGGTCAAAAAGGTCTTTATTTGGACCGTAGCGTGAGATTTGGTTAGGCTAGAAAGAAAAGTTCAATCATAAAAGCTCAAATAAACATCTCATGAGACGACTAGGTAAACACTTCAAACTTAGAAATCATCCCTTTTAAAAATGAATAAACTTTTGCCTCAGTTTGGCCTAAACTGTGGAATTTTTGAATTCTTCTCTTTGGTACGAAAAGAATATAAAAGCATCTCATGAGATATTTGGGTAAATGTTACAACCTTTGGAATCATTTCTTAAAAATAAAAAAATAAAAACTTTTGCCCTAGTTTAGGATAAACTGGGCTTCCATTTTCTCTGTACAAGCCGCAAATTTGGAGACAAGTTTTGCGTCAAAGTGAAACTAGAAAAATATTGAGCTTGTCCCAAGGATGACATTGAAAAAGAATAGGGGGAATATTTGGAATTTTCCCTCAAGGTGAAACAGAAAAGTAAATAAATTATTTTTTTTTCTGGATTGAACAAAAAGAAACACATGAGGATAATGAGTTTTCCCCGTGAAATGAACACAAAGAAATAAAAGGAATATTGAATTTCCCAAAATTTTCTTTCTTTAATAAATAAATAAATAAACACAAACTTCTGTCCCAATTTAGGATAAACTGTAGCCTTTGGTTTTCTTTGTACTGGCCGCAAACTTGGAGGTAAATTTTGCGTAAATATGGAACAGAAAAAAATAAGCTTTTCGTTGTTATGAATGCACCCGAATGGTTACCTACGTATCCTTTTGAGAGGAATCAGATCAAATATAGCTCTAGCACTTAGTGCCAGATTTTTCTGTTGTTGTTTTTGTTATTTTTTTGATTTTCTGTCTTTTTTTTCCACTAGTACAATAATATTGATTCCAAAGGAGGGTAGCCGAAAAAAAAATACACAAGGCTCAAAGGGCTAGCAAATTAGTGAAGTGTTTGGGTAGTAGAAACGAAAGTCGTTCGTCATCCCAACCCGAGAATGCCCCGCAAAAATATGACCCCGAAATAAGCCGACCGAGAGCCTTACGAGAGACAACACTAGATCTACTTAGCGTCCTTGTTTTCCCTTCAATGATGATCCTCCAGAAATGGTATTTTAACTTTCTCAGAAAAGATAATGCATGATTTGACACTTTCACGAACATCCCTTTTCACATTCTTCCTTACTATCTAGTTGGATTATTAAGACGATATTAGACTATGTATTTAGATCAACATGTGAATTCTACGTGCATGTCATGTTATTAAAGCCAACAAAAGTAAAACTACCGAAAAGCTATGAAGACAAAAATAGGAAACAGAAAAGACAGAGTGCTTGAGACGAGAAGCGGATCTCGAATTTTATTGAATTAAAGACATGAGGGTTTAACACAAAAAAATCAAAATAGTGCACTTGAATTACAACCCTTAGACGACCAAGTGCACAGAAATATTAGTCAAATAAGTTACAAGTGCTTCTCAATTTGTTTATTTCCATGTCAGGGCCAATGTAGTGCACTCATGCCTTGTTGGAACCCTTCATCAGATTGTACCATGTTGGTACCTCAAAACAGCAACATTTTCTGCTACACCTCATTTGCTTGAACCCCATTGGGCATGGGCTTGTTTTCTTTGGAACACCCGAATGTCCAGGTAAGACATGGAATTGGCTCAATAGGCACAACTTGCTTTGTTGAGTTGACGGCTAACGCACTTGGCCTGATGGTAGATTCAACAATAAATGACTCATGGCGTCTAGTTTCGGTAGAAGGATCAACTGCCATAATCTGCTTGATGAAATTCCCTTTCATGTCTTCTTCTGTGAACACTGTCCCAATTATACCCATGTCCTTTTGAACATCATAAACTAGCAAAGGATTTTGGTTCTCATTTAGTGTCTCATCCTCCACCACCATTATCTGATTATTATCAATCATTGCCTGGATCGCCCTTTTAAGTTCCCAACATTGCTCAGTGTCATGTCACAGCGCTCCAGAATGGAACATACAACATCGTGAGCGATCTACTTTCCGATCGGATTAATGTTTCCCGAGATTGGTTTCACCAAGTTAGCTTGTTGCGGCTTTTCAAACAAGTTGGTGTAAGATTCTGCAATTTGCGTGTACCTTATCTCTCCCCTCCATCAGAACTTTTTGTGATTCGTACTTGGACAGGAACATGGATTCTTTATTTTTTGGCTAGGAAGGTCAGGCGAAGCTTGGAAATGGTTTTGTGAGGTGTTATATGTGTTTTGTGGGGCTGGTGCACGTCATTACGATTAGAAAAATGTTGGAGCAGATGGATGCGCTCTATGGAGTGGAAGAGTGGAACATTGTGGTGAGTATTTTTTCGGATGATGCTTTTGTGGGGTTTGGAAGTATGATTGAGGTTGTTTGAATTGTCTCTTTCCCCAGTTTCTGGAATATCGTTCCTTTTCTTTTTCATCCCCAAGACTCTTCGACCTGGCTAGAACGGTGAATTGTGGAGCATAGGCCAAGTTTTCCTCTAAACTATATTTTCACTCTTTCCACCCTTTCTCAAACTCTCTATTTCTCAGATCTCATTGTCTCTTGTGATAGTGAGTGTGTTTTTTCAAGATCTGAAATATTAAGTGTGGAAGTGTGTTTTTCAGAAGTGTAGAATGGTATTCTTGGATGAGTATGAAAACTCTTCTTAAATAGACAAAAGGTGAAGTGCGAAATTGCGTAAAAATACAAAGCCTGTGTGTGAGCAATCCTACTTTTCAGAGAAAGTACCAAATTCATGTGAAAAGTTCTCGGCTGACATTGTACCTTATTTTTTACTTTTTGACATATTTTTTCCAAGACAAAATATTTGATTTTGCCCAACCTATTATACCTAAAACTCTAACTCCAGGCTAACTAAAGGCTCATACTCAACTAAATGGACTAAAGGAGTTGGCTAAGACAAAATATACAAAATAGACAAGTTTAAAAGAAAAACTTCAGATATTTCATATCCAAACTAGCTACTTTATATTTCTAAGAAAAAAAATTTCCAAAACAAAGTGTTCAGATCAAACCTTCATCCTTCATGCTTTTCAACCCAAAATTAACAGACTACTAATACACTAATTTATAAAAACATGCTTGGAAACCACACAACGAAGGCTTAACAGAGAACTTAAAATATTATAAACTCATAGTAAACCTCACCTAAATATACAGCTTAAACATACAACGGAATGATTAAATGGGAACATGCACAAGATCAGACAAAAAATATTTTGACTACCGGGCAAACAAACTACTAACAACTTTCTATGTATAAAAAAGCAAGCTTTATATCAACACGCCATCAATATTCGTTCAAACAGCTAAAAAATTTAGGCTATAGCCATCAATTTATTTGAACGAACATACCATATGATTTGATTCAAGTGCTATTGCTACAAACTGGACAATGATAACTAAAATACTTAATATTTGTGAACAATAGTTAAGGCTAAATATGCACACATTCTGATTTTTACAAGCAAAATGGCGACAACTATGCATTGGTATCTATTAGCTAAACAGTAAAGATTCATACTCAACTAAATGGACTAAATGAGTTGGCTAAGACCAAAAATACAAAATGGACAAGTCCAAAAGAAAAACTTCAGATATTTCATATCCAAACTAGCTACTCTATATTTCTAAGGAAAAAAAAATTGCCACAACAAAGTAATCAGACCAAACCTTTATCCTTTATGCTTTTAACCCCAAAATATTTCAACATACTGCTAATATACTAACTAATTAAAACATTATTGGCAACCACAGAACGAAGGCTTAACAGAGAACTTAAAATACTATAAACTCATAGTAAAACTCACCTAAACATACAACTAAACATACAAAGCTATGGCTAAATGGGAACATACACAAGATCAGACAAAAATATACTTTGACTACTGGGAAAACAAACTACTAACAACTTTCCATGTATAAACAAGCAAGCTTTATACCAACACACCATCAATATTCGTTCAAACAGCTCACAAATTTAGGCTAAAGCCACAAATTTATTTGAACGAACATACCATATGATTTGATTCAAGTGTTATTGCTACAAACTGGACAATGATAACCAAAATACTTAATATTTGTGAACAATAGTTAAGGATAAACATACGCACATTTTGATTTTTACAAGCAAAATGTAGAAAACTATGCATTGGTATCTATTAGCTAAACAGTAAAACACATATAATAAGAAAAGAAAGAAAAAAAAACAAGTTTCATCTAACCCGCCGCCAAGTTCAAATCAGCTACGTCACAGCAGCAATGATACCACCATAACTACTGCCACCAACTAGTCACCTCCATAATCGAGCCATCTCCAAGCTCAACTCTGAGCCACTATCTCATAGCTTCACCATAGCCAAAGCTCCAAGCACAAGCCAACAAAAATACCATTATTTCTACAAAAAAACTACATCACCACCATCGGAACAGCCCCTACACCAAAAAATAATGCCTCATATTCACATCATAGCACCACTATACGCCCCAGCCTCGCCAAGAAAAAACATCACAACCCCACCACTGTTGTATCAGTGCATCGCTAATTTTTGCCAACAAACCCCAAAACAAAACAGTCCTCCCATCACCGCCACAACAGAAAAAAGCAAGAAAAATAAAAGGAAAGGTAAGAAGCAGAAAAGGGGAAAAAAATGAGTAAGTGGGACAAGTAAAACAGAAAAGATAGGGAATTTTTAGGAAATGGGATACGAGAAAGGACAGAGAAGGACAAGGGGAGTAGTAAAACTAGAACTTACCGAAAAAGAGAACAAGTTACCGGAGTAGGTGTTTGGCCGAAACTTCAATGTCCGATATCTACAAAATGGCTGCGAATTTGTATAAAATAATGGTGGATTGAGGTATAGGAGGTCGAGAACTTTCCAGAAAGGTATGGTTTGTACTTTTTTGACCACCAGAGGCGGTGGTCCGGTAGCGGCAGACAGTGGTAGAGCGGTGGGGGCGGTTTTCGGTGGGGAGTTTAAAAATTGACAGAGCTTGGCTATGTCTCGTGGGACTTATGTGGAAAAGGGAGAAAATGAGGAAAATTAGGGATTATATACTAAAAAAGAGAGGATGTGAGAGCCATTGGATCATGAGGATTTTAACGACTGAGATTGAGATGAATTAAGTTGATGGACTTTCAGTTACTTTGGCAAGTCAGAGTTGATATGGGCTGGTCTTATTTCTTACAAATGGCCATTAGAAGGTCTACTTTATTTATAGAGTACACAATTAACTAGAATTAAAACTACACAAAGTTGTATACTATCACAATTAAAACATAAAATTACAATCAAACACAGAACGAGTATTTTTTGGTAATTTTTAATATTTCCCTCTAAGCTAGCTAAAATGGAATATAAATATCTAAGAAATATAAGCAAAAATCACAACAAAAGAAATACAAAAATTTGAGAAAAATTTAAATTTTTGTGCCAAAATTAGATAATTACAACTTGATGTGGCCTTTGTGAAAAAGTGTGTGAATGACAATTGCAACTTGCGGGTTAGTGAGGTGTTCTTTACTTAAGGACAATCAATAGTTTTGCGTCTGGGGGTGTGATGTGTAGGTAAAATACCACATATTGCCTCTTCTTTCTTGACCTTTTGTTGTGTTATATAGATTAAATATGTGCACGTATCATATTTTAGTTGCATATTGCAGGATAATGAAGCGGTGGAAGAGAATTGGATTAAAACAAGTCAAAATAATGCGAAGTTTAAAACTGTAGGATCTGTCAGAAAACTTGTTGATGGCGTTCGTGGGTGTGCAGGCGCAACCACACAGAATGATTGGAGAAGTTGGAGCGGCGGCGCAATAATCGAATGATCGTGATGCCTTAGAGGAATCCTCATCGCGACAATTCTTGTTTACACTTGATCGCGCGGTCGCACGTTTAGACAGACTTGGACATAAATAGAATTTCACCTCAGCTGAATGGAGAGACATATAAATAGACCTTTGGACCATTTTGGGAGGATTTTTGGCTTATATCTCAAGCTTTGGGTTCAAGAGTTCATCAAATAATTTTAGCACTTGGAGATTAGGAGCTTTAAATTGTTCAATCCATTTACCTTTCTTTACTCATTTGGTTTTTATTTCGTTATCTTTACTTGTTGGTGTAATCTTGAAATAATAAACATGTGTACCTGATAAATTCGTAGAGTAAGGGCTTGTAATTGATACCTTTGTGTTTTTGAAATATTGAGTACCTTTTTCTATTATTGATTTGGGTGTTTGGCTATTTATTCACAATATGCTTTACTTATCACGAATTGGAGTTTCAAATGCTAGTTCTAGCCTAAAGTACTAGACTTACACCGAGAGAGTATTTCTAGGATGAAATAGTGATTAACAGGGTATCAGGTAGGTGTCCTTGTGGTTACCCTGGGGTAATGGGTTGAACATCGAGAGGAGGATACTTTACTTGGACACAATATCAATTGAGCCTAATACAACACCTCTTTGCACCAAGACGGTCAGAGGTATTAAACTTGATTGTCATTAAGAGGGACTATACAGGTAAAATAGCTAGAGTGTCATAGTGTGCATCTAAGCTTAATTTGTAAGGGCTCTTTACGTGAAATTGATTAACAATAGGCTATTTTCTTTCCCTAAGCTCTACTACCTTTCATCTCTTGATTTAGTTTCTATTGATCATATTACATGCTTTCTTAGTGTAGGCATTAGTTGTTAGTATCGTTCTTTAGTTATCACCCGCTCACTGTTTGGCTTAGATAATAGGTTTAGCTCCTCCTCTATCTTACTGGCATCACATTGTTCGCTGTGGAATTCAACCTCGACTCTAGTTGGGTAATTATTCTACGACGACCATTCACTACTCTTTAGAGAGGTATTTTGCTCACTCATCACTTTTTTCAAGATCATTAGTAGTTCTACCTGCAAACAAACCTGCATTAGCAATCAAACCCACCATCGTATGGGTTATATGAAAACTTTCCGCCTCGAATGTTGGAATTGGGATTGTAGACGACATATTCCTAGCTACAGGTTGCGCGAAAGAGAACCACGCATGCAAGTTTCCTTGCATATGGCTCGTCCATGATAACTTCTTTGGATTTTCGTGAGCCATATCCCATGTCATCTTCAATTCTTTGCTATCTTAACTATCAAGTGTAAGAATGATAAGGACCAAACCCCCAAAAGACCCTTCACACGGAGCCAAGCTAAGGAGATCCAAGGAGTGCACTTACACTTGGTGAGGAGAGGCCTAGAAGAAGGAAGCAATTGGAAACCATTCCGGGTGCTCAAAGCGCAAGAGGTGCAGCCCAGTGAACCAGACGCCCCACCTGAGCTTTAGGCGCCCCACCCAGAGGACAAGGGGGCCAGGCGCACCGCCCCACCAATGGGCGCACCGCCCAGCCACCTATGTTGCACCTAACGGCGGGCGCTCCGCCCCAAACTTGGGCACCCCGCCCGAAATGCTGAAGCACGTGAATCCTTAGTGTGTTATGTCTATTTTGACCCTACGTGGTCTTTTATTCCTAAGCCTAAGTGTGGGTACTCTAGACCTTTTACTTAGTGCCTAAAAACATTTATAAATAGCTAGATAGCTTATTTCATTCCTTAGTTTATGATTAATGATTAAAGAACCTTGTAAGAGTTGAACTCTTTGTTGAATGAAACAACCTCTGATGTTTCCCCTTTGTTTTAATTATTATTATTATTATTATTATTATTATTATTATTATTATTATTATTATTATTATCATTATTAACATTATTATTATTAATATTAACATTATTGTTGTTATTATTATTATTATCAATTATTTCTAAATTATTATTTTTACTAACATATTTTTATATTCTTTGTGAGGCACATTTGGATGAGTAAATCTCGAAGACGACACCCACGGGAACACCTTTCTTAATTACATTATTTTTATTAATCACTATTATTTTATTTTGATATACTAACTAATTTGTTGCATTTTGCTAGGTACAATTCTCTAAGGAAAGAAAAATAGTGGAAAAGAGGTTTTCTTGTTTAAATTTAATTTAACTTGTACAGTACTTAGTTTAGTTTGAATCCCAATAAAAATTCCGGCCGATAACCACATGTGGTGGAGCCCGAGAGGTGCCTAACCCCTCACTCTCGGGTTAACTTGAACCCTTACCTAGATTTCTGGTTCGTAGACTAAGTTTCGGAGTTAATTGTAAAATTAGCTAGAAACAAAATAGGTGCCCTAATATAGCTAGTTAAAAAATATGTTCGGTGGCGACTCCAACTCTTTACCCGTGAGTTACCCACTAAGTCGAGCCCTATTTCAAACTTTAAACAGATTCGGGTAAAAATAGGATGCGACACCAGTACCTGCGAGGCAGGGTGAGAAGAGCTTTGTTGTCACTCCAGCTCTCCATGATGCTTTTATCAGGTTTTTGGTGGCTCAGTTACCCTAGGGACCTCTTATACCTCAGGCAGCTCCTCAAGTTGCCGCAGATACTGAGGAGTTTCTATTAAAGCTCAGAGCTACTCCAGCAGACCATGTTCCAGAGGCAGCTGGTGTTGTGCCTCAAGTTTTTCATGCTGGTCGGTTAGCCTAGATGATGGTTCCTCTCGAGAACCTGAGAGGTTATACTATTTCACCATGCTTATGCCTCCGATATTCTCAGGCCTTTCATCAGATATCCTCAGGATTTCCAGATCATTGCCAGCATATCCTAGAGGCTCTTACTTATTTGGAATAATATGGTGTTGACTATACTTCATTTCAGTTTGAGGGTCCAGCTCTGGCATGGTGTACCTCGCTTCTATCAGCTAGGCAAGGCTTGCCTAAGTTTACCTGATGCGAGTTCTCTCACAGATTTATGGAGAAGTTCCTTTCTCGTAGTGAGAATGATGAGAAACGTCACCAGTTTGAGAGGATATGGCAGGGTAACTTGTCGGTTTCAGAGTATGAGTTTTTGTTTCCCGATATGTCCAGATATGCTCCAAATCTAGTTTGTGAGCCTTCTAAGAAAGTCAATAGATTAAATGGGCTTTCTCCTTCCTTAAGGTTCAGAATGACTTGAGATATCGATACTAGGACTTCATTTGATGTTGTTGTTGATATTGCCCGTAGATGTGAGGCGTATAATAAATTGGAGCAAGAAGAGTCACCATGGGAGAGTAAGAGATCTCGTAGTTCAGTACCCTATATGGAGATAAGGGTCATCATTATCAGGGTAGGCCACTTGTTAGGCCAGTTTAGCCTCCGGCACGTGGTTTTTAGAACACGCTAGTTCCTTCTCATAGTCGGTTCCGATTTTGCCCTCGTGATCAATCGTAGTTTGATCAGAGTAGATGCGCTCCAAGATGTTTCATCTGTCAAGACCCAGGGTACTTTTTCAGGGTCTCAGCCAGCTCGAGGTGCACCACCACCAGGCAGAGGTCGTGGACTTGGTGCTAGTGGTCCCTCTCGAGGCGGTCATCAGGGTATCAGCTCAACTCAGCTGCAGAGGCTGCTATATGCGTTGCCAGATAGGCATGATGCTCAGGCATCCAATGCTGCTGTTACAGGTATTCTATCTATCTATGGTCGGGATGCATACTCTCTAAATCTAGAATCCACTTACTCTTATGTTTCTCCCTATTTTGCTTCGGGTTTCCATGTTGACAGTATACATCTCCACAATCCTTTTTGTGATTCTACTCCTATCGAAGATTATATTAAGATGGATCGAGTCTATCCAGCTTGTACTTTATCTTTTGGGGGTCGTGAAACCCTGGTGGACCTTCTGGTTCTTGATATGGTAAAGTTTGATATTATTATCGGCATGGACTGGTTGACATCGTGTTACGCCATACTAGATTTTCTTACCAAGTCTAATCGACTTTTTCTTCCTAATTCACCTCTAGTGGTGTAGCAAGGCTCTCGCTTGCCACCTATATGGCGTATTTTATCATTTCTTATGGCAAAGCAAATGATGGATAAAGGGTGTTCAGTGTATCTTACCATGGTTCGAGATATCAGTAAAGAGATTCCTTCCCTCGACTCTGTTCCTATTTTGAGAGAGTAGTTTCTCGATGTATTTCGAGATGATCTTTCGGGACTTCCCCTGATAGGGAGATCGACTTTGGCATTGATGTAGTGCCAGGGACTAAGCCTATATTTATCCATCTTATCACATGGTTGCGTCATAGTTGAATGAGCAGTTGTAAGCCTCGCTCGTTAAGAGGTTTATTAGGTCGAGTGTTTCTCCTTGCAGAGCTCTTGTTATGTTCGTAAAGAAGAAAGATGGGACTATGCGGATGTGCATCAACCATTGACTGTTGAATAAAGTTACCATGAAGAATAAGTACCCCTTGCCTCATATCAGTTATTTATTTGATCAGTTGTAGTGAGCCAAATCTTTTTTAAGATTGATTTATGATCTGACAGTTGAAGATTCGGGAGTCAGATATTCTGAAGACTGCTTTGAGGACTCGTTACAACCATTAAGAGTTCCTAGTTATGTCTTTCGACCTGAGTAATGCCCATAAAACTTTCATGGATCTTATGAATCAGATATTCAAGGCATTCTTTAGTTCATTCGTCATTGTATTCATCGATGACATTCTGATCTATTCTCGTTGTCGCGAGGAGCATAAGTATCATCCTAGGGTAGTTCTTCAGACCCTCCATGATCAGAAGCTTTATGCCAAGTTCTAGAATATAAGTTTTGTATTGATTCTGTGGTTTTCTTGGGTCACGTGGTATCCAGTGAGGGTATTTAAGGTTGACCCGAAGAAAATTGAGGCAGTTCAGAATTGACCTCATCATACCACTCCGACGGAGATTCGTAGCTTTCTCAAATTTGCAGGATATTATCGGCGTATCGTGGAGAAGTTCTCCACTATTGCAGCTCCTCTGACCCGTTTGACTTAAAAGGCAGTCCAGATTTGGTGGTCTGCTGAATGTGAGGCGAGCTTTAAGAAACTCAAGACGTTATTGACCTCGGTCCTAGTGTTATCTCTTCCATTCAACACTATTGCGTTCGTGGTCTTTTGTGATGCTTCCCGTGTTTACCTGGGATGTTTTCTGATACACAACATAAGGGTTATCACTTATGTTTCCAGATAGCTGAAGGTGAATGAGAAGAACTATTCATCTCACGATCTAGAGTTGGAAGCTATGATCTTTGTTTTGAAGATCTGGAGGCATTATTTATATGGCGAGCCTTGTAAGGTGTAAACCGATCACAAGAGCTTGTAGTGTTTGCTTTCTCATAAGAATATGAATGGAAGGCAGTGGAGGTGGCTCGAGTTGATTAAGGATTATGATCTCACTATCCGCTAATCATCCGGGAAGGCGAATGTGGTAGCAGATGTATTGAGCAGGAAGTCCATGGGCAACTTGGCTTTTCTTTATGCTGACACGAGACCTTTTGAAACGACCTTAGGCAGTCGTTTCGGGGAAAATTACTGAACTATGACATTTAAGGCAATGGTTTGCCTAATTGACCTCACTAAGGGTGGTTTAGCAAGAATGACCTTGCTTAACTTAAGTGAAATATTTTCGGACGAAACTGCCCCTTAACAACTAATAAAAAGTCGCGATCTGTCCCTTTCCCTTACTTATACCATTCTGCAACTTATTTCTCCAGAAAAAAGAAGCTTTTGCAACTGCTCAAACCCTAAGAATCCAAATTTCTAGAAAAAAAGAAGATTCACAGGTAATTTCTTCAATATTTCATTAATTATACGTAGTTTTTAAATTAAATTTTGTAAAATTACATCTTAAATTCGTAGAATTTGTTTAGTTTTTGTATAATAACAAATTAGCTATAGCGAGTTGTGAATTTTGATGATAATGATTGAAAACTACTACTAGATAACCAACAATTAACGTCACATTGAATTTTAATTGCTGCAAAAAAAATATTAGTTTGAATCTGTATTTGCTGGAGAATTTACGAATAGAAATTGTGATTACACTTATTTAGCTGCAAATGCATTGCTTTGCCCTAAATTAACTTGAAATAACTTGTAGATGATATATGTAAATTGTCAATAACAGAAAAAGCTTTTTACGATATGTTCCATGAGAATTTATATGTAATGTACTCACTACTTTGTGGGCAGCACTTGCAGCTGTACTGCAAACAATTGCTTGTAGATAAACTCTACATGTGTTGCCTAATATGCAGCACTTTTGATTGCATGGAGTGGTGCCTTGTAAGTGTTGCCCACAGGGCTACACTTGGAGGTCCGGTTCAAAACAACACATGTAGAGTAGCTCTACTTTTGCTGCTTAGTAGGCAGCACTTTTGAACACATAATAGGTGCCTTTTCAAGTGTTCCCTTGTGGGCAACACTTGAAGGTTTGGTGCAAAACAAAATATAGAGAAATCTCTACATGTGATGCCTAACAGGCAGCACTTTAGTTTTTTTGTAAAATCTTTGTGTTCTCTTGCTATAACTTGTGTACTGAATTTTCCTACAAGTTGTGGCTGAAGGAAAACACTTTAAGTAAAAAAGTATAGACAAGTTTCTACAATTTATTGCCAGTCGACCTCTACCTCCTACGCACAACATTAAATAAAGCAAAAACTGAATGTTTGAGTCTATCTTGTTAATCTATTCAACAAACTCTAAACTCGTGTAACAATTTTATTGCGTGCAGAATTTAGATGGCAACAAAATGCATATACATTGCTTGCAATGGAACACGGAGCACTATTTTAAAGAGCGGCGTTGCAAGTCTGAATGACGAAATGAAAATATTAGTTGCAGAATTTTGGAGTTTAAATCACAATGTCCATAAAAGTACTCAAACAAATCAGTGATATGGTGCTTACGGGATATATAAATGACGATGACGAACAAAATATCATCGATGAATCTACTCAACCGGCTTCAACAAATTAGTGCTATTTTGTCATGTCGTTATGTTTTGTAATATTATGTTTTCTTTTATATATTTTGAAGGGCATTTTAAAGAACCTGTTTGTTTTTTTCTTATTGTATTTTGATTCAATATATTTTCGCTTTATTTCTCCCTTAACCCAACTATCATTGTGTTTTCCTGCAAGTGTTGGTAAATAGACAATAGTTGTCTGCCAATCCTTACCAAATCCTCAAAGGCAATTGCCTTGAGTAGCTGCCCAGGCAGCACTCGACCTCTTCCCATCACCAAATTCCCCTAGCCAATTCCATTCAATCCTTAGCCTCCAACCTCTCACCAAATTCTCCAAGTCAATACCTTTGAAATGCTCCCTAGGCAGCACTTGACCCCCGCCCCTCACCGAATTCCCCCAATCTCCAATTCCCTTAAAATGCTGCATAGGCAGCACTTGACCTCAACCGTCACCAAATTTCTTAAGCCAATTGTCTTAAGTTGTTACCCATACATAATAAGCTTAAAATGTACAAACAAACACTAAAAATACAAGCTAAGCATTCAATATGTCTTAGCTTCATTTCTCCATTAACCTCTCCCTTTACCCCTCTACTATTATGTTTAGATGCAAGTGTTGGCAAATAGGCAACAGTTTCCCCCCAAAGACTTACCAAAACCTTACAGCCAAATGCCTTAAGTGAATGCCTGACAGACAGCACTTGGCCTACACCACTCACAAACCAGATCCCTTAACATGCATCAATTTGCCTCCACCCCCTACCCAAATTCCAAAAGCTAATACACTTGAAATGATGCTGCCTAGGCAGCACTTCACCCCTACCCCTCACCAAATTCCACAAGCCACTTGCATTGAGTTACTGCCCTCACAACATCATCAACTTATAAAATACAAACAAACATTAAAAACAAACCATGACGCACATAAAATGCTTACAAGAAATGTACACTCAACACTAAATACAATCAAACTCTACAAATCCCAAAGCATTCACATTACTAAAAATATAAATACTTGTTACACACAAACCATTCAGTCGTATCAACTAAAAAGGCAAGCATTGACATTAAAAATTCAGTCATCCTCATTACTTTTATACAACAGAAAAAGGCTTTCCAAGTAATCATTCACAAAGAAGAAAATTATGGTATTGGTAATCATCGCCTATCTTCTCATGAGGAGTATCATATCCACCATTTGACTTGGACCTAGCATGACTCTACAGATTAGCAACCCACTCAAAATGATAATCTTTCAACTGCGTACACTTCATCTTGGAAACATATTTGCCATGTATTATTGAATCATCAAACTTAAGCACATAAGCACCACAATCATACCTGCACAAAATTTAACGGAAGGCTAAATATAAAAAAACAGAACAAAACAAATAAAAATTGAATCAACAAATGCAGTGTCACACCATAATTAACTCAATCTTAATAGGAAATAAGTTTTTCTGTACAATCAATAAATGTAATGTCAAAATCACAAAAAGAAGGAAAAATTAAAAGACAATACCTACTACTAAATATTGAGCAAATCACGGCCTGACAGACAACACTTTCTCTACAAACATAACTTATGCTTGAATGTTATGTCAATTGTTGTCATGTGGGCAACAATTCAACAACAATAGGAAAATAAAAATGCAACAACCAGCAGAACTTATGCTTGGATATAATGTCAGTTATTGCCTCAAGGGCAACAGTTTCTACAGCAAAAAGAAAATAAAATACAACACCAATACTTTGCTAAAAATTTATATCAACTACGTAATTAATATATTTCATATAACACATTCAACAATATTAAACAAACATTACCGATTTACGATAAAATTTAATGATTCAAGGAAGCAATAATTATATAAAAAAAAAAGACTGAAAGGCAGGACTTTCCATACAAAACAGAACACATGCTTGATATTAAATTAACTACATAACTAATATAATTTATGTCAATTGTTGCCCTGTGGGAAATAGTTTCTACAGTTAAAGGAAATCAAATTGCAACAACAATACTTTGTTAAAAATTACATTAACTACCTGATTAAAATAATTTAATATAACAAATTATATAAATATTACTGATTAACAACAAAATTTAAACATTGACGGAATGAAAAATTGGATAAATAATGAACATCAACAAAGGAAAACACAAATTCGCAGTAAACTAAATAAAGAAAAAATAAAGGAGAAGGAAACTAACCCTAATTCGCAGGAGAGAGAGAGAGAGAGAGAGAGAGAGAGAGAGAAGAAGAAGAAGAAGAAGAAGAAGAAGAAGAAGAAGAAGAAGAAGAGGGGCGGCTTGGACATAGAATTAGGTCTTATTTTGGTCAGGGGCAAAATAGTCTTTTCACACGTTTAAAAATAGGTAGGAGGTCATTTTGCTAAAATATTTCTTAGTGGGGACAAAAGAACATAATCAGGGATTGTGGGGTACATGTGGTGAAATTTTTTGGTCGTTTCGGAAGTTAGGGCTCCAATTAGCGTGCCGATAATTTTAAAATCTTTGTAAGGTCCATTGGGACTTATCTGTAAAATTTGAGCTAAATCAGACCTCGTTTGATAGGCATCGGAAGAAGGTTTCAGTTTTTATTGTCTATAAATATTAAAAAGAGATTTTCGAGCTTGGTTTTGGCGAATGAGCTCCGATTCGAAATTCGAAAGCGCCGTTAGGTTCGTATGATTATTTGTGACTTTTGTGATTTTTCGAAAGTGAATTTCGAGGTTGTTCGGCTAGTTTCTGCTAAAATGCCGAAAGTTAAATAATTTGACCTTTTTTTCATTTAATTTGCATATTGAGATTCGAGAGTCCGATTTGCGATCCGCCTTAGCAAATGTGTTACATATATTTTGTATAACTTGCTTGAGAAAGTTGGAATTATTTTGAATACTGCAGGGTACTATTTTAATTTTTGTCACGAAAAGTAAAAGAAAATAAAAGAAAAGAGAAAGGAAAAAAAAAGGAAAGAAAAATAAAGAGTTAGGCGGTGGCATCCCCACCTATATATAACAAGATAAACGAGAACAGAAACATGAGAACGAGAAACAGGGACAAAACAGTAAACGAAGGAGAACACGGAGAAGAAAAAATACCAGAAAATGAGAAAAAAGCTGAAGAAAAGTAGAATTTTCACTCCGAAACATTCAGGTAATTATGTTAATACATTATTTTAGTTTATTACGTGTGTTTGAATACATTTTAACGGTAAAAATTGGGATATTAGACATCGTATTAATAAGTTCAATTAATAGTTTAAAAGGTCAATTGGACCCCGATAGTGGAATTGATTATATATTCGTACTCAATGAGTTATGGGAAACATATAAATGTAATTTATTTAGAGTTTGGTTATGTGACCTTAAACCCTGTACATAGGCCTGACCTGCGTATTGCGTATGCTAATAGGGTATCAGGTTCCTAACCGGATTGCCCTAAGATGTGAGGAAGGAAGCCTTTAGCCTAATTTCATTTATTTTCTGCTTATTGAATAAGCAGGATCGTTTGACAATGAACCCAAAGGACAAAGCGGTTGTTGAGTAGCTGTGCTAACTCTGTAACAAGGTAAGTGTTTATATCTATTTCTTTGGAGGCACCTGGCCTCGTAGATTTTCTACCACGTGTTCCTTACGTGTGTAGCTGCCGATAGGTGTACTCATTACGCCTTAGCTCTGGATTTACATTGTATATTATATGTTATGTCCTGTTGGTGGTATTGCATTGAGGATCTGAGCATTGTACTCTGGCTGTGAGTTGGCATCTACTTCCCGGCTGTCGATGAGAGTCCTGCGCCGATGAAGGGTTATTATTGCATCACATTGCATTCATATGCATTATATGTCATTCATATGCATTACATTGCATATCATATTGAGTGCAGGAGTATTCCGCCCCAGGAGAGTGCAGGAGTATTCCGCCTCTGGTTTACATTTTATCGGGTGCAGGAGTATTCCGCTCCAGGAGAGTGCAGGAGTATTCCGCCTCTAGTTTACATTTTATCGGGTGCAGGAGTATTCCGCCCCAGGAGAGTGCAGGAGTATTCCGTCTCTGATTTATATCATATTGGGTGCAGGAGTATTCCGCCCCAGGAGCAGAAGTATTCCGCTCTTATGTCAGATACTGAGTGCAGGAGTATTCCGCCTCAGCTTTACATTATATCGGGTAAAGGAGTATTCCGCCCCAGGAGAGTGCAGGAGTATTCCGCCTCTGGTTTATATTATATCGGGTGCAGGAGTATTCTACCCCAGGAGCAGGAGTATTCCACTCCAGTTGGTTAACAGATTGGATTCCCCTCGAATGCAGGAGTATTCCACTTCGGGATGGGATGACGGGCACATGAGACCCTTTGCATCACATTTCATTTCATTTTATCTCAATTCATACCATTGTGTAGACTTGCGGTACATGACTATTGTTCTGCTTATATGTGTATTGCTTATTTGTTGATATGTTTCTGGCTCGCATCCTTGGTTGAGTTTATAGTTTCTTACATGTTTCCGGTTATTATCTGGCTCTGTCTTTATATAATTTAAATAAGAGGAATTTGGTCTATCTGTTTCTTTTCTCCCTGGCTAGCTATCCTATTCTTTGAGGTGGCTAGTCTGCCCCACCTATTGAGTCCTTTTGACTCACCCTTGTTTGTTGTTTTTTTCTTGTCTATCTATTTAGTTTCGGCAGGTTCGCTCCAGGATTGAGTTCGCCATGTTGTTCAGGAGCGAACACGACTTCAGCTGTCAGGGTGAGCCAGCTTTTATTCAAGATGGCCACCAGTTTTATGTATATTATTTCAATTGTAATTTGCTCCCTTCAGGAGGTATCTGTCTTCTTTCCTGCTCTTAGATGTCTAGTCTGGATAACCCTAAACCTAGTATGTTGGGTAGTCCGCTGTAATTTTTTTTTTGTACAGCTTAGAGGTATCAGTATGTCCGTGCTTCTTTTTCTAAGTCTTCTTCTTATTTATGAATTGAATTATATTTATTTTCCTAATTTAATTGGTAAGGGTTCGCCCGACGGGTCTAGGGGAGGATGTCGGGTGCCCGCACGGTCTAACCGGATTCCGCGTCGTGTCACTTTTAGCTTGAGATTTATAGTCTCTTGGCGACTCTGAAGTGTGATTTATTAGCCCATACTCTAGATTAAGGAGAGACATATCGAGGATCCTTATTTTTGGGAGTTGTATGGCCGTATTCTAAGTTGAAGATTCTTATTTCGAGCTTGATTCAGATAGTATTCTTCAGCTTAATGGCCGACTATGTGTTCCTATCAGTGATCTCAGGCAAATTTTATTGCGCAAGGCTCATAGCTCGCGTTATTCTATCCATCCTAGTATTAGGAAGATGTATGAGGACCTCCGGTAGCTATATTGGCGGAATAGAATGAAGAAGGATGTTTTTGATTATCTGTCCTCTTGTTTGAACTACCAGCAAGTCAAGTACGTGTACATGAGACTTCCATGTTTGGGTCAGGCTTTGCCCACTCAAAAGTGGAAGTTGGAGAGGATTACTGTAGATTTTGTAGCAGGTCTGCCGAAGACCTTGAGACGTCATATTTCAGTTTGGGTTATTGTTGATAGACTGATGAAATCTACTCATTTTTTTCCTATGAAGATGACCGACTCTGTGAAGTAATTAGCTCGGGTCTTTATTGAGCAGGTGGTGCGATTGCATGGAACTCATTTATCCATCATCTCTTATCGAGGTTCCCAATTTATCATTCAGCCCTAGCAGGCTTTCTAGAGGGAATTAGGGACCCAGGTTCAGCGTAGAACGGATTTTCATCTGCATACTGAAGGCCAGTCTGAGCGGACTATCCAGATTCTGGAGGATATGTTGAGAGCTTGTACCTTATACTTCAGAGGCAACTGCAATGATAATTTGGCCTTAGAGGCATTTGCATATAATAATAGCTATCGGTCTTCCATCCAACTATCTCCATTTGAGGCCTTATATGGTCGTCGATGTTGTTCTCCAATTGGCTGGTCGAGGTGATGAGTTCGAATATGGTTCGTCAGACTCTTGATACTATTAGAATTATTAAGAATTGTCTTTGGACCGCTCAGAGCAGGCAGATATCATACTCGATTTGGAGGAGCCATGAGTTAGGGTTACAAGTTGCCGGCATGGTATTTTAGAAAGTTTCGGCAATGCGGGGTGTAAATAGATTTGGAAAGAAGGGAAAGCTAAGTCCCAGATTCATTGGCCCTTTCCATATCGAAAAGCGTATTGGTAAGGTGTCTTATCGGCTCGATTTTCCAGCTTCTATGCCATTTCATCCGGTCTTATATGTGTCGATGCTTCAGAAGTGCATCTGAGATCCTTCTAAGGTAATCGAGGTAGATCCAGCTTTGCTAGATGTGAATCTAGCATATGAGGAGTTCCCAGTCGCCATTGTTGGTAGAGATGTCCAGAAGCTTCACTCTAAGGATATTCTGATGGTATGAGTGCGATGGCATCCTCACGAGGAGGCCACTTGGGAGCTCAATTCGAGCATGCGTAAAAGGTATCCTCACCTATTTGATGATTCAAGTACGATTTTGATCTTTGAGTTTAAGAGTTTTTATTGCACGAACTATTTGTTAGTATGAATTTTGTGTGTAATGGATATATTACTGGTTTGGACCCAGTCCACCATGTGCGAAGTAGGAGATGTTGGTTATTTTTTATTTAGGGTCATGGGTCACCCATGTGGACTAACCCAACACGACCCTTTTAAATAAAATGGGATACGAAGAAAAGGTTAAAGGGAAGTTATTGGAGGTTTTTAATCTAGTCAACCACTATTAGTAGTGGAAAAGTGACGTGCAAAAATACATGCACGTTTAGAAAAGAAAAGAACTTCTCGTCTCTCTTTTTACTTTATCTGCTTCTTCTCGTTTCTACAGAGAAAAAAAATTCTATTCTTCTCTATTAATTCACACAAAAGTAAGACACTTAGTTCGTGGATTACACTTTGTTTCGTAGTGATTCAAAGCAGACTGGGAGCAAATTTTTGGATGGTGATTTCAACAAACTTCTGATGTGATGTTAACAGGTACATGATTTTTGTTCTTGTTACCCATGTAAATTTATAACAAATACCCTTTTCAGCTCACGGTTGGATTTGCAACTGTTCAGCCAGGCTCACGCAAGCTTGGCATTTGTGTGAGCGCTGGTGAGCTTGGAGCAAGTTAAACTGCATGTATTGTTGGAGTGTTGGTCTTCCGCCAGCATGAAGTTGGAGTGAGGCATATTATTGGGCCCTAGCGTGACGCTAGCACAAGAATATGGTTTTGTATGCTCTTTGGTCACAAGCGTGAAGCTAGCACAAATCTATTTCATGTCCAAAATTTTGACCAAGTTACAGCACTTGTTATTCTTCCACAATTTATTCTCTTATTTAAGCTTTAGATTATCCATTTTTTTCTCAATTTCATCTTAATCAATACATGAACATCAAACCCAATTAGTAAGCATAAAGCATCGCAATTATCAAGTTAAGAAGATACTATGATATATGGTTAGTAAATTACCATACGAGTATATATTTGTAACCAAATAGCACACACCGCATCGGACATGACACTAGAGAAAAACTTTTCCTATATGGAGTTTTTTTATGCCAACCTATTGTTTATTTACGGGAAATTTTGATCAGTAGCCATTTTTGGACACGCTCATTGGGGACTATCCAGCGTTTCAAAATTCATTGAAGAATAGCCAAAAATTCGCGCGCACTCTTAAGCTCCATTAGCATTGTCACGCCCTAAATTTTTTATATTAAACTGCGCGGTGCGAGTTTGTTTATTATTATTTAAAAGGCTCGTGACTGGTGTTCAAAAGGTACAAAATTATTTTAGAGAAACTCGGAGTCGCCACTTGACATAGTTTAAGGTATGCCAAGTCACCAAAAGGTACCTTGGAACGCCTCTGACTCGTCTAATGGTCTGCGTTAGAGATTCAGGTAAGGTTCTCAGTTGACTCTCGGGAAGGTATTAGGCACCCTCGAGTCCTGTGCCAAGCACAGTTGCTTTATTGTCGCAGTTTTAATTTATTAAATATGGTTGTTATATTTTTGTCGTTCATTTAAAGTTATGCTTTGATTGTTTGAAACCGAAATTGCGTCAAGTAACCCACAAGGTATACTTGGAACAAATTTATATATATTTTTACTTTTTGCCTAAGTAGATCACAAATCACACTTATAATTGCCTAATCGAATTTACTCCTATTATTTCGCCTAATCGCTACACCTTGGGTGGATAATTAACTATATCAAAATAAGGCGCATTGACTAATTTTAGGCGTGAGATAAATGACACAAATATTTAGCATTCGAATAAACTTGTTACTAATAAAAGACTTGTGGCCATAAGTTAAAATACCATTTGAAACTAAACTAATTTGCAAATTATATATAACATGGTTTTGCTATTTGGGCTTTAAGAAGTTTGCAACTGTAGGCTAATTTTGAAGTAATTTTCACCAAATGTCCCTTTTTTCTCTAAAAATGAGTTTAACGTTCTCCAAATCTTGCAGAAATGTACCAGTTTGTAAAAAACGGCCAGATTTGCACCTTGTTTAACTTTTTTTCAGATTTGCAGAAATGTATCATTTTTGTAAAAAACGGCCAGATTTGCACCTTGTTTTACTTTTTTCAGATTTGCAGAAATGTATCATTTTTTTAAAAAACGGCCAGATTTGCACCTTGTTTTACTTTTTTCAGATTTGCAGAAATGTACCAAGTTGTAAAAACAGCCAGATTTGTACCTTTTACACTAATTGTGCACTTATATCTATTTTTGCCTACAAACATCAGTGTTAAAACAATTTTTTTAGAACTCCCAGTTTTGCAAATATGACCAGTTTGCATAAACAGTCCCAGAATTTGTAACTTACTGCCCAAACGGACCTGAATTTGATTTTAAAAAACAAAACTTTAAAGTTTCTATACATATTGCTTTAGGCACAACTCAAACGTACATACATGGCTCAAAAATAGACGTACTAGAACAATATCTTTCATTTTTCCAACCATGTTTAACAAAGATCAATTAAGACATTATATATTTATACAAAAGCAAAGATAATATGATAAGGCTTTCAAAACATGCATGAAATTGATATCATTCATATAGCCAAGTGCAAATTTAATGCAAGATTAAATCGTGTTTACCTTGCGTAATAAAGATCCAACACAAAGCAAATGTCAAAAGCCCTTTAAACAACCTTTAACTCCGCAAATCAAGCAATCAACAACAACCTTTTAAGCAGCCTCCTAACGCTCCTATTTAACCTTTAAAACCTTAAGATTTATGCCCCAAAAGACCTTAGATGTAAAGGCTTTTGGTTCTAAATCTAACTCTCAAAACTTACTATTTTTTTAAGTGTTTTTGTTCACTATTTTCAGTAAAATTTCAGCAAGCAGTTGGGTCTTAAAGAGGGTAGTAAATGCCTCTATTTATAGCTAAAAGGTGGGGCTAAAAGGTGGGGTGTGGACTTGTACAAAAGTACAAGCCCACACCCCTATACTTGAGTGTACTTAGTCCATATTTTCAGCCAAAGGTACAGCAGTTGTTGGCCACTGTTTCAGCAGCTACAACTGTCCAAAAAGGGGCTGAAATAGTGTAAGGAAGTGTCCTTTAAAAGGACACTAAATACTCATCACACTAACTAAAAGAATTGAGACCAAACTAGGCAAACTAGATCAGTCCAAACTAACCTAAAATTGACCAAACTAAACTTAGAACTAAACCAAAGACAACCAGATTCCAATTTTAGACTAAACTGAACCAAACTTGGTCCAAAAGCAAAAGCAAACAATACTGAAACTTCACCTTTTGAAATGCTAAATCAAAGAATAAGTTAACTAAGCAAATCCTTTGGCAAATAGGAGACTAAGACAAAAAGAGAGATGTATTCATGCCCCAAACAGACTAAATAGCAACATTACATCAATATATATATATATATATATATATATATATATATATATATATATATATATATATATATATATATATATATGCTAATCTGGCCTGTATCAACATCCAATTATATTGCAAGTGTTCCATAAGAAAACTAACATCAACTCTCGTGCTAATAACAAGAACCAATTCAAAGAGAGCTAAAGCAAACGAGTCAAAACAGAAAAATCACACTAAACATGATAAGCATGACAAAAATTTCCAAGCTCGCAAATCATAATAACTTTGTTTAAACAGAGACAAAGCAACTTTCATGTCTAGGCTTAATATTAACAAGTTGTATACATATATCAGTTTCAACAAGAAAACGATGACTGATTAATTCTAATATGATGACTAAACTACTATAACTAATACCATGATCATAAATGAATAGAGAAAAGGGGAAGTTTGGATTTTTCTCTAACCAAGCCAAATTCAAGCTGTTGCCACCGTTGCCAAAGAACCATGTCGTCGCTGCTTCGTTGCTGCTGCGTTTGTCCACTACGAGCACTGCCACTGCCTCCGTTCATCAACAAAATCATCATCATCACTGCCTCAAACCGCAGCCTCGACACCACTCATCACTAAACAAACACCCCCGCTGCCTCCGATGCTACAAACAGTCATCCCACCACCAGCTCCTCCGTTCAAATCAGCCCTCATACGCCACCTCGACTTCCAACTGCCTAATCAAAAACAACCCCTCCAAAGGACACCATAGACAACCATAATGCAAAAGAAGAAAAGAAAATAAGAAGAAGAACAACAAATAAAAACAGAAAGAGAAACAGAAACAAAACAGGAACGGGAAACGGGAAAGGGAACGGGCAAAAAGAAGAATCAGGGAACGGGGTATTTGGGAAATGGGGTGTGGGAAGAAGTAGAGAAAGGTGAGGGGAAAAGAATGAAACAAAAACTTACCCGAAAAATTAAAGGGTCGCCGGAGTTGAGGTTGCACAGCTCCTTCGAAGCCCGATCTACGAAAATCGGCTATGAATTTGAAGAAGATAGTTGCGGAAATGGAATGGGGGGCTCGAGATCTTTCCGATGATATATTTTGTTAAATTTTCCGGCCACCGGAGGTGGTGGCCGGCCGGCGGAACAGTGGCGGGGCCACGGTGGGACTATGTTTTCCGGTGGCTGAGGGAATTTCGGCATAGTCTCCCCAGCTCAATGAGAGCTAGGGGTGTAAATGAGAAAATGAGGTGTTTTTTGTGTTTTATATGGGATGAGTGGGCCGGGTTAAAAAGTGGGCTAATGGGCTGAAATATTGGGCTATTACTTTGTACATATAGCCATTAAAAGAGTTGTTGTTGTTGCTTACCAAAACATACACAATTAATAATAATCTAAACCACATAAATTTATAATATTATCACAATTTAAACATAGAATCACAATTATACATATAACAAGTAATTTTTGTTAATTTTACATCCTAATTAAAGACAAATTTAGTCAAAATTAGGTGATTACAGCTGCCCCTCTTTGTTCGGGAACACGAAGAGTTTTCGGACAAAGAAGTAATCGACAACTAATTTTGGCTTTTCGGTTCTAGCCGAGAGCATGCTTTTCAAAATGGTGACCGTACCCTGAACTTCGGTTCTAACCGAGAACAAAGTTACCTACATATCTCCGGTCTAAGGAATCAGGTCAGTGTAGTTCCTTACGTGCGGCAGCTGAGACTACCACATTCAAACAGACGCTAGACTCTTCTAGACGCACTAAGACAAACTAGACACTTTAGACTGACACTAAAACAGAGCTAGACACTCTAGACTACTAGGAGGCTGCCGCTGCTGAGTACTAGTCGCTTGCTGGTGGTCATGGCTTTTACAAGGAATGGAAATACAAGGAAAAATGTAAAATTACAATCCCTAGCCTAAATCTTCATGCTTCCTTGAGGTAAATCTTGGCTTGAAAGACAAACTCCATCGCACATATGGGCAAGCACCATTTGAAACTTGAAATGGTCGTATCTGTTTCAAACAGGTCTTGACTTGAAGCTGGGGATGGTTGCTATCTTCGAGCAGGACTAACTTGAAAAGGAAGTGGTTGCTATCTTTGAGCGCAAATGACTTGAACTAAATGTGAGTACTATCTTCTAACAAAACTGACTTGAAAGGAAAATGATCGCTATCTTTTAGCAGATCTTGACATGGAATGGAAATGACGCTATCTTTGAGCGAGACTAACTCGAAAAGGAAATGATCGCTATCTTTTAGCAGATCTTCACATGGAAAGGAAATGACGCTATCTTTGAGCGAAACTGACTCGAAAAGGAAATGATCGCTATCTTTTAGCAGATCTTGATATGGAAAGGAAATGACGCTATCTTTGAGCGAAACTGACTTGAAAAAGAGATGATTGCTATCTTTTAGCAGATCTTGATATGGAAAAGAAATGACGCTATCTTTGAGCGAACTGACTCGAAAAGGGAATGATCGCTATCTTTTAGCAGATCTTGACATTGAAAGGAAATGACGCTATCTTTGAGCGAATTGACTCGAAAAGGAAATGATCGCTATCTTTTAGCAGATCTTGACATTGAAAGGAAATGACGCTATCTTTGAGCAAACTAACTCGAATAGGAAATGATCGCTATCTTTCAGCAGATCTTGACATGGGAAGGAAATGACGCTATCTTTGAGCAAACTGACTCGAAAAGGAAATGATCGCTATCTTTTAGCAGATCTTGATATGGAAAAGAAATGACGCTGTCTTTGAGCGAACTGACTCGAAAAGGAAATGATCGCTATCTTTTAGCAGATCTTGACATTGAAAGGAAATGACGCTATCTTTGAGCGAACTGACTCGAAAAGGAAATGATCGCTATCTTTTAGCAGATCTTGATATGGAAAAAGAAATGACGCTGTCTTTTAGCGGGAATTGACTCGAAAAGAGAATGGAGTTCCGTCTGATATCTGGCGCACCTACCCCAATTCAAGTGGTCCTAGCTCTTTCTTGGCAACATAGCAAATGTCACACTTACTTTCTGCATCGTGGATACACCCTGTTTCAGATCTTGCAAATAAGCTTAGCGACTCTTGCTCTATTCTTCACAGTACTGTGGGATGAGCAACGCCTAAAGCTTCTCCCAAACATATCCACTCTTCATGATACAATTTTGGTATGTCGTCCTTCCAGCCTGATGTGCGGTGCTGGGCTCCAATTATCAATGTTGATCATGACTTGCTGTGAACTTTTCATTGTCGAGGGTGTGCCCTGCTTGCTGGAATTAAACCTGAATCCTGAAAGACAGAGTTTTGCAATTTTCTTTTGTTGCTCATGGGAGGTTAGCGCCGAAAGGGCGAGGAATTAATGGTGATGCAAGATGTACAAAATGGAATAATAATAAAAAAAGTTTAAGGGCGAAAGTCGTTTGGACAGGGAACGTCTTTCTGAAAAGGGAAACTTATCTGGCAATATACTGGCGGCCTTGATGATCATGACATGTATCTTGGATGACCTCGTCCGACCAGTGCCACTTGTTTGTTGAGAGTTGATCCACGGAAGATATCAAACCATAACCAAGTTGAGGTGACTCTCAAGTCGACTAGTAGCGCCCTTTCGGGTTTTCACCAACTAGCCTCTCTCTTTAATCTTTTTCCTCACTGTTTGTCTTGCGGCGCCTTCTCAGGTTTTCACCGACAAGACTTCTTTCTTTTCTCTTTTTTTATTTTTTATTATTTTTTTTTTCTTCTTTTTTTTTCAATTCAATTTACAACACCAACATCTCTTGAAACATGTGAATAGATGATACAAAAATGATTAGAAGTTTATTTTTATTTTATTTGATTTGTGAAATAAAATAAAAACAAACTTCTGCCCCAGTTTAGCATAAAATGGGGATCTAAATTTCTTTTGATGTTGGCCGCAAACTCGAAGGCGAGTTTTGCGTCAATATGAGACAGGAAAGAATGAATTTTCACTGTCACGAACACAAAGAAAATGGGGAGGAATATTGAATTTCCTCCATTTTCTTTAAAAAACAAAAACAACTTCTGCCCCATTTTCTTTTATTGCGACCGCACCGAAATGGTTGCCTACGTATCCTTTTGAGAGGAATCAGGTCAGACGTAGCTCTAGGCAAATGCCTAGGTTTCTTTTTGATGCTTTTCAGTTTCATTTCATGTTGATACAATTACATTGATTCCAGCTGAGAATATGTCTCGAAAGTACAATATTCAAAATGCTAATAAGGGATACAATTTGGGATAGCAAAAGAGAACAAAAGCCTTGCATTCATCCCGAGTTGAAAGCCATCTTGGAGTCAAATGTAGTACCTCTTGACCGCGTCTGCATTGACGGGTATTTCAGTTGTCCTGCCTTCTGTATCTGTAAGGTACAAGGCGCCATTTGGCAATACTTTCTTTACCAGGTATGGCCCTTGCCAATTTGGAGCAAATTTCCCTTTAGCTTCTTCCTGATGAGGAAAGATTCTTTTCAAGACTAATTGCCCTTCTTTCAAGTCGCGCATGCGCACTTTCTTGTTGTAGGCTCGGGCTATTCTTTGCTGATACAATTGACCATGACAAACTGCATTGAGCCTCTTTTCATCAATGAATTATAACTGTTCCAATCGGGTTTTGACCCATTCTGTGTCCTCAATTTCTGCTTCCACAATGATTCTGAGAGATGGTATTTCAACTTCAGCGGGTATGACTGCTTCGGTTCCATATACCAATGAATATGGGGTGGCACCTATGGAAGTGCGCACAGTTGTGCGGTAACCAAGCAGAGCGAAAGACAACTTCTCATGCCAATCACGAGATCCTTGTATCATTTTCCTAAGGATCTTCTTGATATTCTTATTGGCTGCTTCAACCGCGCCATTTGCCTTTGGTCGGTAAGGCGTGGAATTTCGGTGCATGATCTTGAATCTTTCACACACGTCATTCATCAAATGACTGTTCAGATTTGCCGCATTATCAGAGATGATGGTACTTGGGATACCAAAGCGACAAATAATATTAGAATGAACGAAATCCACCACAGCTTTCTTGGTCACGGACTTGAGAGTGACAGCCTCAACCTATTTGGTGAAATAATCTATTGCAACCAAAATGAATCTGTGCCCATTTGATGCTCTTGGTTCAATAGGCCCGATAACATCCATCCCCCATGCTGTGAAAGGCCAAGGGGCTGACATTGTGTGCAACTCTAAAGGGGGTGAATGTATCAAATCACCGTGTACTTGGCATTGATGACACTTTCACACAAAAGTAATGCAGTCATGTTCCATGGTGAGCCAGAAGTATCCTGCTCTAAGTACTTTCTTAGCTAGCACGTACCCGCTCATGTGGGGTCCACAGATCCCTGAATGCATGTCATTGAGAATTTTCGTGGCTTCAGTTGCATCCACGCATCTTAACAGTCCCAAATCGGGTGTCCTTTTGTACACCACTCCGCCACTCAAAAAGAAACCACTTGCTAGTCGTCGAAGGGTTCTCTTTTGATTGTTTTCCGCCAATGGAGGATACATCCCATCTTGAAGGAAATTCTTGACATCAAAGTACCACGGTTGACCGTCAATTTCTTCTTCAATCACATTGCAGTATGCATGTTGGCTTTGGACCTGAATCTCTAACGGATCAATATGGGCTTTATCAGGATGGACAAGCATCGAGGCTAGTGTAGCCAATGCGTCAGCCAGCTCATTATGTATTCTGAGAACATGTCTAAACTTTAGAACATCGAACTTTTGGCGAAGGTCGTCCATACACTGCTTGTACATGATCAACTTAAGATCTCGAGTCTCCCATTCACCCTTCATTTGGCGTATCAAAAGATCTGAATCTCCGATCACCAGCAATTCTTTGATGTCCATGTCTAGAGCCATACGCAAACCCATTATGCATGCTTCATACTCAGATGTGTTATTAGTGCAACTGAAGCAGAGTTGGGCAGCTGCCGGATAATAATGTCCCGTGGGAGAAATGAGGACTGCTCCAATACCATGGCCTTTTGAGTTGGAAGCACCATCAAAGTACATTTTCCACACATGTTCTTCTTCATTAATCAACTCTTCGAGCACATCTATCTCCTCGTCAGGGAAGTAAGTCTTCAATGGCTCATAATCATCATCCACCGGATTTTCAGCCAAATGATCAGCTAAAGCTTGAGCTTTCATTGCAGTTCTGGTGACATAAACTATGTCAAATTCTGTGAGCAGGATCTGCCATTTTGCAAGTTTGCCGGTTGGCATCGGCTTTTGAAATATGTACTTCAATGGATCCATCCGGGAAATCAGATAAGTGGTATAGGACAAAAGATAATGTTTCAACTTTTGTGCAACCCAAGTTAGGGCACAACACGTCCTTTCCAACAAAGTGTATCTGGCCTCACAATCTGTGAACTTCTTGCTCAGATAATAGATGGCCTGTTCTTTCTTTCCCGAGGCACATGTTGCCCCAGTACACAACCAAAAGAGTTCTCATTGACTGACAAGTACAAAAACAATGGCCGGCCAGGCTCGGGCGGAACCAAAACAGGAGGATTTGACAAGTATTGCTTGATCTTGTCAAAGGTTTCTTGGCACTCCTCGGTCCATGCAATTGATGCATTCTTTTTCAACAACTTGAGGATCGGCTCACATATTGTGGTAAGTTGAGCAACGAACCTACTGATGTAATTTAGCCTGCCTAGAAAGCTTTTAACATCCTTCTTGGTTCGAGGCGGAGGTAGTTCTTGTATTGATTTGATCTTTGCGGGATCCAGTTCAATACCTCGCCTACTAAAAATGAAACCCAATAATTTTCCAGTAGGCACACCAAATGCACGCTTGGCTGGATTCAGCTTCAGATTGTACCTACGGAGCCTTTCAAAGAACTTTTTGAGATCTCTCACGTGGTCTTCAGCAGTTCTAGACTTGATAATCACATCATCCACGTACACTTCTATTTCTTTATGCATCATATCATGGAAAATGGCGGTCATAGCCCTCACATAGGTCGCCCAAGCATTTTTCAAACCAAACGGCATCACTCTATAGCAATAAGTTCCCCAAGGAGTAGTGAATGCCGTTTTGTATGCATCATCTTCATCCATCTGGATTTCATGATATCCAGCATAGCAGTCAACGAAGGATTGTATCTCATGTTTGGCACAATTGTCTACGAGAGTGTGAATGTTAGGAAACGGGAAATTGTCTTTGAGACTCGCCTTGTTCAAATCTCGATAGTCGACACATATCCTTGTTTTTCCATCTTTCTTAGGAACCGGAACAACATTTGCAACCCAAGTAGTGTACTGAACCGATTGAATTACTTTCGCATCCAGCTGTTTCATTATTTCATCATGGATTTTCTTGATCATATCAGTTTTGAACTTCCGTTGCATTTGTCTCACTGGAGGGAAACCCGGTTGAATTGGCAATTCGTGGACTATCAATTCAGAGCTCAAACCCGGCATCTCATCATATAACCATGCAAAAACATCCCGATATTCAAAAAGCACTTTCCGAATATCGTTCTTCACTTCAGGTCGGGCATACATGCTTATCTTGGTTTCCCTCACATCATCAGGGCTCCCAAGATTAACATCCTCTGTATCAGCCAAATTGGGTTTAGCCTTGCCCTCGTGGCGTTCAACTTCCAGGCCTATTTCAAAATCAGCCTGTTCCCCATCATATTCAGTATTGTTAACAAATTCCCCAATGTTTTCTTCATCACTTTCAACCTCAACTATGGTTATGGAGCCGAAGTCAGAATGCGGTCCCTGGATGGACGATAAGTTCCTTGAACATGTCATGATATCAGGACCAGCAGATATATCACTACAGATAAACAAAAATAGAATAAAATTAGGAATATGGACAGAGATTGAAGTAAAGCTTGGCTCTTGGCCTTTCATTAATGAAAAAAGGGTTTGAATTACAAAAAGATGAGCAAAATAATACACTTGGCATACAACCCTTAAAATATCCAAGTGTATTCAAAAGAAAACTGTAAAACAACAGTCTACCAAGACCCCTTCCTGGTGGGGAAGGGAGTTGCATCCCAGTTAGTCAGGTGCACGTCCGGACCAATGTACTGAATTGAAGCATTACTGGAGCCTTCACCCGGCTGTACCATGCAGATTTCAAAAATGCCACCTAGATCAAATGGTGCATCTTGATTTTCTTCCACTGTGTTGACATTTGTAGCGACAACCTTTGGTTTCATAACATAACCCGCAAAAGACTGAGCGAGGCACGGAATTGGCTTTGGGAGAGACCAAACTTCCGACTTCTTTTTCTTTGCTTGCTTGCGATCAGCTGCTTTTGGCTTGAACCCTAGTCCCCACGTGCCTTGCACGCCATTTGGAAAAACTGGATTTACCCTGCCTTGTAGTGATGCTCCCAAACCCTTTCCAAATTGGAAACCATGCTTTAACATTTCAGATGCCATCATTATAGACGTCTCTGACACTCTTGGGATGGGTATAGGTTTCCCTTCTGTTACTTTTTCCACATACACCACATCGGAGGTTTGATACATGATGGTCGGGCGTGTGGTGACGACTTCAAGGGCTGGTACGTCCAGGCTATTGTTAAACTGTGAGTCATCCTCTCCATAAACCACGACAGCTTGATTATCCCAAGTAAACTTGACCACCTGATGAACTGTGGAGGGTACTGCACAAGCCATGTGAATCCATGGTCGGCCCAATAACAGATTGTACGATGCATCCATTTCCATGACTTGGAACTCAATGCTGAAGGTAGCGGGACCAATGGTTAACTCAAGATTGATGATGCCTAAAGATTCTCGAACTCCACCATCAAAAGCACGAACAGCAGAGGAACTTGCCCTGATTTTGCTCATATCCACCCTTAGACTCTTCAGTGTAGACAGGGGGCAAATGTTCAATCCTGCGCCACCATCTATTAGAACACGTGTGACATAGGAGTCTTCACACTTAACTGAGACATGAAGCGCTCGATTATGACCGGTTCCTTCAGCTGGCAGCTCCTCATCGGTGAACATCAGACGATTAGTCTCAAATACTCTGCCAGCAAGTGCTTCCAGATTAGCCACGGTAGTTTGTTCAGGAATGTAGGCCTCATTCAATATCTTCAATAGTGCATTGCGATGTGCTTCGGAGTTCATAAGTAGAGACAAGAGTGATATCTGAGCTGGAGTCTTTCTCAATTGCTCGACGATAGAATAATTTGTCGATCTCACTTTCTTCAAAAATTCTTCAGCTTCTTTCTCAGACACCGGCTCTTTGATGGGTCCTTGGTCTTCTCGACCTGGCTTTGCCTTTCTCAATTCTTCCGGGGTAAAACATCTCCCGGACCGAGTTAGACCATTTACATCTGCAGCAACCTCCATGATTTCTTTCCCATTGTAAGACACAATTGTCTTGTTGTAGTTCCAAGGAAAAGCCTTTGTACTTTTGACAGGGAGTTGCGCTGCTTGAGTGATGATAACCGGTTCACACTTCTTTGCCTTAACCTCGAAGACCGGAATTTCTGGCATGATGCCCCTTGCACAATAAATGTTGGTGCACTGTCATGAACTTTTTCCTGCTTTGCAGCCGGAATTGTGAAACTTGGCTCAACAGCAGTATCTTGCTTTGCTTTGTTGACAACAGACGCACTTGACTTTCCCCTGATTACAACAATAAATGGCTCAGGGCCCTTGATGTCTGGGGAGGGACCAACTGCCACAATCTGCTTGGCGGCTTTCCCTTTCATGTCCTCTTCTATGCATACCATCCCTACCATGGGTACGTTGTTTTGAACATCATGAGCTGGTAAAGGATTTTGATTCACATTTTGTGTTTCATCCCCCACGACTTTTATCTGATTATTGTCTATCATTGCATGGATTACCCTTTTGAGTTCCCAGCAGGATTCTGTGTCGTGTCCAGGTGCTCCAGAATGAAACGCACAATGGCGTGAATGATCAACTCTTCCATTGGGGTTCACTTTTCCCGGGATTGGCTTCAACAGATTGGCTTGTTGCAACTTTTCAAACAAATTAGTGTAAGTTTCCCCCAGTGGGGTGAACTGCCTTTTCTCTTGTTGCATGTTTGGACGAAAACCCTGCGGACCTCGTGGTCGATAAGGCATCTCCTGGTGAGCCTGGAATTGAGTATGTGCCTGTTGATTGTTATATTGGACTGAGCAGGGGGTGGGCGCCATTGTGGACCAGATAGCGGCTGAGCATAAGATGCTGCATTTACAGGGAATGAGAACTGCGGCATGGAAAATTGTTGGCCGTGAGTTGGATAGAATTGTTGTGGCAGGGGGGCCTGAATGTACCCTTGACGGTCACTGTATCTCCCATCATTTCTTCTCGGTCTAGGACCAACCATTGCCACCTCATCTTTTTTCTCTTTCTTCTTCCCAAAAGTACCTGACCCTGATTGCAACGCTTGGGTCGTGGCTCTCAAAGCTGTTTGGCTAACAATCTTGCCTGCTTTGATTCCTCTCTCAATCATCTCCCCAATTTTTACTGCTTCACTAAATTGCTTCCCAAGGGCAGAGGCCATCGCTTGGTAGTAAGTTTCGTCAAGCACTTCAACGAATTCTTCAACCATTTTCTCATCTGGGATCAAAGGGCTCACACGTGCCGCCTGTTCGCGCCACCTGTAGGCATACTCCCTGAAACTTTCACCTTGTTTCTTTGTGATCGTCTTCAAAGAAGAACGATCAGGAGCAGCCTCCATTTTGTAGCCATAATGGTTCAGGAAAGTGCTGGCCATGTCGTCAAAGGTGACCCACTTCGAAACATCTTGTTGCATAAACCATTCTGTGGCCGGTCCTCCCAAACTGTCCGCAAAGTACGCCATTAATAATTCGTCCTTCTCGATACCCCTCATTTTGTTAAGGTATATCTTCACATGGATCCTTGGATCACTTTGTCCAGTGTACGGATCAAATTTGGGCACAACAAAACCCTCAGGCAATGGCACATGAGGGAATAAGCACATGTCTTTGTATGAAATACTTGCTTTACCCCCTTGCCCTTGTATGTTTTTCACAGTTTGCTCCAAGCTTTTCAATTTCCGAGCAAAGTCAGCCTCCTCTGTTTTCCCCAATCTTTCGACATCAGCATGTGATTCTGGGTGGTGTCCATGATCATACGACTCAGTGGGGCGGAGTACATTACCCCGAGTTTGGTCGAATTGTTGATCGCGAGCCCTTAACTGCGGGTCACTGTTTGACCTTTGCAAGGTGTGTCCTGCAGGAGCGGTGAATGCTGTGGCAGGAACTTGGGCTTGGACATGTTGTCCATGCTGTGGGAATTGTGCCCCAGGTTGTACAGTAGAAGGTCCAGCTACGTTGTCAGTTTCTGGATGTGGACCGAACCCTGGAGGATAACGGGGGTCTTCAACCATTGTAGATTGCCCTTGCCCTGGTGGCTGAGTAATCGCCATGAAACCAGCAGTGCCTGGCGGAACAGGAGGTGCCTGAACTGCTGCCAAGTTGCGGACCAGCTGCATCATCATATCTTTCATGGCCGTGAAATCCTCGGCCATCTTAGCCTGTTGTTCAGCCAAACGAACCAGCTCAGTGTTCTCAGTTTCTTCGGCCATCGTTGTCGGAGTGTTTTCCTGAATAGGTGCTTCAAACACTTCTGGAACAGGCAGTGGTCCCTTGATTCTGGTGGAATAGGAATGCGGGGCCAGCACGGCAGTTGCTCAAGCTCTCTATGCAAATCAAAACACATTAGTGCAACAAGATAGCATGGAACATGAATTTGCTCGTCGGCCTAAACAATGCCTAAGGTCGTTATGCATCATCCCGAATTTGTTTAGATTAGATCCCCAAGTGTATTATTTGATCTCTTTCTTCTCTTTTTTTTTTCTCTTTTTTTTTTCTTTCTTTTTTTTTTGTATTTTTTTTTCAAGTGAGGCTAGAGGGTGAAATGTCCAACTGACTTTAATGGATATCGCTCTATCCGGTAGTGGGAAAACCAACAACCCTAGCAAAGCGAACACAAAGACCTTAGGACAGAGGTATACCCAATCTTCATATTTCAGCTTATCGTGGAACTCAAATCCATACTTCTTAAAACCATTATCGGCCCCAAAACGATCATAAAGGTAATCAAAAGAAATCCAGCCTTGACGAACACTAGCGATTGAGAGGTCCGTTCGTACCTTGATATTACTGAAAAAATCACGCTCATTAACCTTCCTCGGAGCAATCATATTCTTTTTCTCAAAATCCAGCTTAAGAAGCCCAGCTATCTCCTCGAGGGTCGGCGTCATCTCAAACCCCTTAAAGCAGAAGGTATTTTGGGTTCCAAAACCCAACTAGTGCACTGATCAAGTCTCGCCGCGGGACAATAGGTTTAGTCACAAGGTCAGTCAGAAAACCAATCTTTTCCTGGACTATATCTTTCTGCATTTTACTCATTGTGTCCCACCAAGACTTTAGAGATTGATCCGATTTGGGTGGACCATCAGTCATCATAATAGAGGGTAGAGTGGCATCAACAAGGTATTTTCTCTTGAATGTCCTAGAAGATGATGCAGCCATTGTTCCTAATAAAAAAAAATGTGTCAAATGTTTGAAAGCCTGAGAACAACTTAAAACAACTGACCGACAGAGCAAAACAGATACCTAAACTGCTAATTCGAAACTCAATTTTCAACAAAACTTTTGTCATTGTAATGACGTAAAGTTGACCCTAAGAGAATCGAAAAATTTTGCCATCATAACGCAATCACGACTGACTCCAGGAAATTACCAACATTGGTATTTAGATGTAATTTATAAAAGAAAAAAAATTCGACGTTACAACGACGCCACATTGACATCAGAACAAAAAATTCATTCCAGTGATGACACTACAGCATTTTTGCAAAAAATTCGCCAGCATAACGACGTGAAAGACTGGATCCCAAAAACTTCCAACATCGATATACGAGCCTTTTCTAAAAATTCGCCATTATAACGACGTGAAAATTGACACCAACATTTTTGACTTTCTAACTACTGAGTATGTATTATTATTACTTTTTTTTTTTTTTTTTGTAAAATTTTCATCACTATAACGACACCAAGCTAACATATACAAAAGACGGCCAACACTGGCGTTTTTTTACAAAAAATTTGCCATTACAGCAGTATGACTCAATTTTATAAAAATAACAAGACATTTACATTTAAAACATAAAATTCACCCTGCTTCCTCACTTTTCCTTTCATTTTTTTTTTCTTTTGAAATCCGTCTCTGTCCAATTCGGTCAGCATAACAACCTTTCCTAGTCGCATGCAACACATAGAATGCCTTTTAGACAAGTCTTTCCCGGGAAGTGGGTCCCGTTTAGACAAAAGGTAGTCAACCTAGACAAATGCAATTCCGGTGTATCGCACCACATTAAGTCGAATATGATGCAGATAATTGGGCCTAAAGGTTTAACTCTAGGTGACACAACTGACTCAGTGTCTAGACTGGCTGAAAACCCGGTGGACAAACCGGGCGGAAAGCGCATTAGGGCCATCCGGAGACAGTGTGTCCGGCCGAAAACCCCGTCACGCCTTCCTCCTAAATCATGGGCAATTTAGTAAGAAAGTCCCAGATGCCACAAGCAATCTGGTAAGTGCACGCGTGTGTGTGTTTCAGAGACTCAGAGGGTTGCGGAGGAAGACAGTTTATATATACAGTTCAACAATATCAAAGCAGTAACATTCAACTTTTCAGGTGATAACGGCAATAAAATATAACAACCAAATATTTAATAAATTAAAACATGCGACAATTTATCAAAGCCGGAGATTCTAGTTTTCACTAATTCTTCCCAGCGGAGTCGCCAAGCTGTCACGCCCTAAATTTTTTATATTAAACTGCGCGGTGCGAGTTTGTTTATTATTATTTAAAAGGCTCGTGACTGGTGTTCAAAAGGTACAAAATTATTTTAGAGAAACTCGGAGTCGCCACTTGACATAGTTTAAGGTGTGCCAAGTCACCAAAAGGTACCTTGGAACACCTCTGACTCGTCTAATGGTCTGCGTTAGAGATTCAGGTAAGGTTCTCAGTTGACTCTCGGGAAGGTATTAGGCACCCTCGAGTCCTGTGCCGAGCACATTTGCTTTATTGTCGCAGTTTTAATTTATTAAATATGGTTGTTATATTTTTATCGTTCATTTAAAGTTATGCTTTGATTGTTTGAAACCGAAATTGCGTCAAGTAACCCACAAGGTATACTTGGAACAAATTTATATATATTTTTACTGTTTGCCTAAGTAGATCACAAATCACACTTATAATTGCCTAATCGAATTTACTCCTATTATTTCGCCTAATCGCTACACCTTGGGTGGATAATTAACTATATCAAAATAAGGCGCATTGACTAATTTTAGGCGTGAGATAAATGACACAAATATTTAGCATTCGAATAAACTTGTTACTAATAAAAGACTTGTGGCCATAAGTTAAAATACCATTTGAAACTAAACTAATTTGCAAATTATATATAACATGGTTTTGCTATTTGGGCTTTAAGAAGTTTGCAACTGTAGGCTAATTTTGAAGTAATTTGCACCAAATGTCCCTTTTTTCTCTAAAAAAGAGTTTAACGTTCTCCAAATCTTGCAGAAATGTACCAGTTTGTAAAAAACGGCCAGATTTGCAGAAATGTATCATTTTTGTAAAAAACGGCCAAATTTGCACCTTGTTTTACTTTTTTCAAATTTGCAGAAATGTATCATTTTTTTAAAAAACGGCCAGATTTGCACCTTGTTTTACTTTTTTCAGATTTGCAGAAATGTACCAAGTTGTAAAAACGGCCAGATTTGCACCTTTTACACTAATTGTGCACTTATATCTATTTTTGCCTACAAACATCAGTGTTAAAACAATTTTTTTAGAACTCCCAGTTTTGCAAATATGACCAGTTTGCATAAACAGTCCCAGAATTTGTAACTTACTGCCCAAACGGGCCTGAATTTGATTTTAAAAAACAAAACTTTAAAGTTTCTATACATATTGCTTTAGGCACAACTCAAACGTACATACATGGCTCAAAAATAGACGTACTAGAACAATATCTTTCATTTTTCCAACCATGTTTAACAAAGATCAATTAAGACATTATATATTTATACAAAAGCAAAGATAATATGATAAGGCTTTCAAAACATGCATGAAATTGATATCATTCATATAGCCAAGTGCAAACTTAATGCAAGATTAAATCGTGTTTACCTTGCGTAATAAAGATCCAACACAAAGCAAATGTCAAAAGCCCTTTAAACAACCTTTAACTCCGCAAATCAAGCAATCAACAACAACCTTTTAAGCAGCCTCCTAACGCTCCTATTTAACCTTTAAAACCTTAAGATTTATGCCCCAAAAGACCTTAGATGTAAAGGCTTTTGGTTCTAAATCTAACTCTCAAAACTTACTATTTTTTTAAGTGTTTTTGTTCACTATTTTCAGTAAAAAATTTCAGCAAGCAGTTGGGTCTTAAAGAGGGTAGTAAATGCCTCTATTTATAGCTAAAAGGTGGGGCTAAAAGGTGGGGTGTGGACTTGTACAAAAGTACAAGCCCACACCCCTATACTTGAGTGTACTTAGTCCATATTTTCAGCCAAAGGTACAGCAGTTGTTGGCCACTGTTTCAGCAGCTACAACTGTCCAAAAAGGGGCTGAAATAGTGTAAGGAAGTGTCCTTTAAAAGGACACTAAATACTCATCACACTAACTAAAAGAATTGAGACCAAACTAGGCAAACTAGATCAGTCCAAACTAACTTAAAATTGACCAAACTAAACTTAGAACTAAACCAAAGACAACCAGATTCCAATTTTAGACTAAACTGAACCAAACTTGGTCCAAAAGCAAAAGCAAACAATACTGAAACTTCACCTTTTGAAATGCTAAATCAAAGAATAAGTTAACTAAGCAAATCCTTTGGCAAATAGGAGACTAAGACAAAAAGAGAGATGTATTCACGCCCCAAACAGACTAAATAGCAACATTACATCTATATATATATATGCTAATCTGGTCTGTATCAACATCCAATTATATTGCAAGTGTTCCCTAAGAAAACTAACATCAACTCTCGTGCTAATAACAAGAACCAATTCAAAGTGAGCTAAAGCAAACGAGTCAAAACAGAAAAATCACACTAAACATGATAAGCATGACAAAAATTTCCAAGCTCGCAAATCATAATAACTTTGTTTAAATAGAGACAAATCAACTTTCATGTCTAGGCTTAATATTAACAAGTTGTATACATATATCAGTTTCAACAAGAAAACGATGACTGATTAATTCTAATATGATGACTAAACTACTATAACTAATACCATGATCATAAATGAATAGAGAAAAGGGGAAGTTTGGATTTTTCTCTAACCGAGCCAAATTCAAGCTATTGCCACTGTTGCCAAAGAACCATGTCGTCGCTGCTTCGTTGCTGCTGTGTTTGTCCACCACGAGCACTGCCACTGCCTCCGTTCATCAACAAAATCATCATCATCACTGCCTCAAACCGCAGCCTCGACACCACTCATCACAAAACAAACACCCCCGCTGCCTCCGATGCTACAAACAGTCATCCCACCACCAGCTCCTCCGTTCAAATCAGCCCTCATACGCCACCTCGACTTCCAACTGCCTAATAAAAAACAACCCCTCCAAAGGACACCATAGACAACCATAACGCAAAAGAAGAAAAGAAAATAAGAAGAACAACAAATAAAAACAAAAAGAGAAACAGAAACAAAACAGGAACGGGAAACGGGAAAGGGAACGGGCAAAAAGAAGAATCAGGGAACGGGGTATTTGGGAAATGGGGTGTGGGAAGAAGTAGAGAAAGGTGAGGGGAAAAGAATGAAACAAAAACTTACCCGAAAAATTAAAGGGTCGCCGGAGTTGAGGTTGCACAGCTCCTTCGAAGCCCGATCTACGAAAATCGGCTATGAATTTGAAGAAGATAGTTGCGGAAATGGAATGGGGGGCTCGAGATCTTTCCGATGATATATTTTGTTAAATTTTCCGGCCACCGGAGGTGGTGGCCGGCCGGCGGAACAGTGGCGGGGCCACGGCGGGACTATGTTTTCCGGCGGCTGAGGGAATTTCGGCATAGTCTCCCCAGCTCAATGAGAGCTAGGGGTGTAAATGAGAAAATGAGGTGTTTTTGGTGTTTTATATGGGGTGAGTGGGCCGGGTTAAAAAGTGGGCTAATGGGCTGAAATATTGGGCTATTACTTTGTACATATAGCCATTAAAAGAGTTGTTGCTTACCAAAACATACACAATTAATAATAATCTAAACCACATAAATTTATAATATTATCACAATTTAAACATAGAATCACAATTATACATATAACAAGTAATTTTTGTTAATTTTACATCCTAATTAAAGACAAATTTAGACAAAATTAGGTGATTACAAGCGTTGAAAAACACCCCGGACTAGTCCCATAACAAAATACTGGGGCTTTGAACAAAACTTGTTCAAAACCCAAGTATTTTGTTATGGGACTGAAGAAGTCCCATAACAAAATAATGGGACCTTGAACTAACATGTTCAAAGGTCCCATTATTTTGTTATGGGACTTTATCTCATAACAAAATAATGGGATTTATTCTCATAAAAAATGTCTCATGAAAGAGATAAATCCCACTATTTTGTTATGAGACTTTATATATAAAACTTCAGTCCCATAACAAAATGCTGGGGCTTTGAACAAGTTTAGTTTTGTTCACAGCCCCAGCATTTTGTTATGGGACTGAAGTTTTAAACAAAGTCCCATAATAAAATGCTGGGGCCTTGAACAAAACTTGTTCAAAGCCCCAGTATTTTATACTGGAGTTAGTTTACTGAAGCTTCCCAGTATAAATATTGGGACTTTGAACAAATATTTACTGGAATTTGTCTGAAGGTGGCTATTTCTCAGCGAATTTGTTTTTGACGGCTACAAATCAATTAGCGCGCGCCAAACAGGCCCTACACGAAAGTTTTACTTTATTTGCTCCTGCCGTAAGGCCTGAATCCGCTAATCAGAATACATTTTCGTTTTGGTTCATGTATTTTTGTGGGAGTAGAAAAGTTTAATGTATTTGAAGTTCATTAAAGATGCAATGAAATAATATGAGAGTCAGTATTTCAAAAATAAAAAAAGAACGTTTTCTTTTTAGTCCAGAAATTGACAAAGGAAAAGGGTGATGAAAATCGAACTCACATATATAATTTTCACTTGTATCATTTAGACTATAATCCTTGGTCAAAGGACAGATTTTCAAATACACACTTTCTATTGAACGATTTCCATTTTTTCAGATTTTACATATTTAATTTTGCACGAACTAAAACTAAGTGTTCCCGATATGAAGTCCACCTTGTGGACTTTGATGTATACGTGTTGAAGCAAACCTTTGTCATATTGTAGCTTTTCTTTTTGTCCTAACACTCTATATCTCACGTCATCTTGACAACTTTTTAGGCTTGTTTGTATGCAAGTATTTATGTAGCTACTCGACTTCTCCACCCCTTGGTTTCTCTTGAAACTTTTGTTTTCCTTTTTTGTCACCAACTTCTTCGTCGTATTACTTTTGCTCATGCTTTTACATTTTTTTCCTTCTTATAACTTGTTTTTATGGTCTGTTCTTTGTTGGAAACAATATAAATAGGATGAGAAAATTGCCTATATCATATATATCCCATAAACAGATACAGAATCCTTTGAAATTAATTTGGTGTCTTTAAAAGTTAATCAATTAATACTAGCATTTAACAAATTGATAAAAATAATTGAGTTACAAGAGTTTATTAATTGTTATCATAAATGTTTCTCCGTTATATTTTGGCATCTTTCCACTTATTTTCCTTTTCTCCCTTTTCCTCTACCTTTTTTATCTCATTTTTTCAATATTTTTCAATATCAGGGTCCATCTTGAGATTTCTTTCTTAATCTAGCAAATCTATCTCGTTCTCTTTTTTCCTTTTTAATCAAGTTCAATGACTATTCTTTGCCTTCATTCTTTCTTGTACTATCAAAATTTTATATTCTAGCTAACTCTAGCAATTTTTGTAGAGGGATAGCAAGTGAATATAGATTTTGACTATTGTCAACTCTAATCTTAAATGTATTCTTATCCAACTCTAATAGAAGTCTCTGAGATTACATGAATCTTCAAACACTAGCATTATTTATAGTAAACACTAGTTGCTTATTGATTTAGAGTTGAAAAACAAAAGAGAAAACAAGCATTTTTGTATTGTTCTTGTGGTAGTGAATAACCAAAATCAAAATGTCACCTTCTTCACTTGATTTCTTGTCAACAAGAAGATCAAATCTCCAGAATTTCCTTCAATCAGTGACACCCATTGTCCCTTCAAAAGCTCAACCGAGGGTAACTTCATCTTTTTTTGTTTTCTCTCCTTTTCTGAACAATTCTTTGTGCTTTAGTTTTGGAATTCTCTCATTCTCAAATTGGCTAAGATCTTTGAAGCCATTATATGAATGCAGTTTTGTATATCTTTCCCAGAATTTGCTCGATCGAAGTTTTTTTAACTATCTATACTGTTCTGTGTTTACTGGATTGATAGGCACGTTTTGATGTTATACTGAAATTTGTTTTTTATTCTTGAAAAAAATTATGCATAGAGATTTGCCAAATTTTCGGTTGAATCTTGAACATCTTAGCTTCTTTTCCTTCTCTTGACTGGTCAATTTTTCGATGCTACTATAATTTTAGTTATTTTTCTAAATCTGTAGGATGGTCTCAGATTTTTTTTCCTATTACGGACAATCCTTTTATTTTTTTAAGAAAAGTTTGCCAAAAATGATTCATTTTTCTATCACTTGTATATCATGAAAGAAAAACTGGGTAAGGATGGAAGGTTTGACCTCTTTGCATTTTTTTACACAAAATAAAGTTAACTAAATTACGCGATATCTCTTTCAATTGGTTTACAACGTGTTATGGAACGCAAAAATGATTCTCCTCTACATTATTATTTTTTCTAAATAGGTAGAATAGAATGGTCTTAGATTTTCTTCCTAGTTGTGTCACATTCTTTTTTATTTTTTAAAAGCGCACGAAAAATAAATCCTTTTTCTTTCACTTATCAAGAAGAAGAATAGGTAAAGACAACGGGATTTCATCTCGCAACTCTTTTTACCCAAACTAAAGGCACATTGAACTGCACTACATCTCTTTCAATTAGTTTACAACAATGTTAGAAAATAGAATCGTTGTTATATTTTCCACTACAATTTTATTTCTTCTAAACCGGTAGAATGGTCGCAGATTTTTTCCAAATAGCGCTATATATGTTCTTGTTAATTACTTAAGAATTTTTCCAAAAATAGTTTTTTCTTTTTTTCTTTTACTTATCAAGAAAAAGAATAGGTAGGGACGACAAGATTTCAACTTGTAACTTTCTTTACCCTATAAGGCACCATCTTTTTCAAGAGCCTGTTTGGATAGGCTTGTAAGCAGCTTATTTTAAGTAGTTTATAAGTTAAAAATATAAGCCACTTTTAGAGAAGTTTGTAAATCCTAATTTTTCACTTTTAGCTTTTTTAAGCACATAAGAAAGAGCTTATAAGCACATAAATTTTTAAGTTACTAAATATTTACTAATAGGCTTATCAGCTTATAAGCACCTTTTAAACTCACTCAAACGGGCTCCAAATGATTTATAACAATGTTATTGTCGATTCTTTCTTTTTATTTCTCCACATCATTATTTTTTCCGTTTCTCTTAGTGTTAGCAATGCGGTTTTTTATTCATTTTGTCTCTTGTTTTCCTTATTTTAGTTTTATTTTCATCGTTCTCTGTTGTGCTAAATAACGTAGAGCAACCTGGATGATCGAAGTAGCACATGGAGTCCAATTGGTGAAGAATATTTCACACTTGGAGATTTGTGGAATTGCTATGAAGAATGGAGTGCATATGGTGTTGGTACTCCTATTTCTTTGAAAGACGACGAGACTGTTGTACAATACTATGCACCTTACTTATCTGCAATCCAAATTTACACAATTAGATCTCCAGCAACAGTAATTAGGTACGTTTGGACATACATCTAGTTCTCCTTTGCTATATTTATTTAAGTCAAATATACCAAGACTTGTGTCTTAACAAGCTAAACATTTTATTTATGATAACATGCTTTATAAGAAATGAGACTTTTAATTCAAAATCGCCATAAAAAGATAAAAAGTTGTCCCAAACGACATTTCATGGCAAGCTGAAAATAATTGAAACTTATTAAACAACTCCTAAAACTTGCCACGTAAATCATATACTTTTTTTTTAGGAAAATAAATCATATACTTAAAGTCGCCATGAAAAACTTATTTATAGTAAGGACTGAATTCTTTATAGTATTAAAACTTTTTTTTTTCCTTTTTTTTTTAGGGAACTTCTTCGCCAATTTGATCAGTTTTTAAAATCGTGATTTTTTTAATTGTGTACTCATTTTTGAGTTCTACGCCCCTTTCTTTAATGGTCTACAAGTGAGATAGATTAAAATGTCATAAATATGGTGCATCTATTTTAACTTTACGATCTATCCGTGCTATAAGTTTGCACATCTCAGGGAGTTAGTGACTACTAATGAGGAGGCAACTTTTCTAGTTTATGATATGCACGGTCAATTACGTTAATAATTTGCAGTGACGATTTAGCTATTAGCACTATGGATTAAACTTTAAATTCCCACTTGGTTAGTCAAAATCTGATTTCATCTTTATATTTCTTATTTATTTTATTAAGTTGTTAAGTTTATTCTTGTGTGTTCATTTAAGATTGTTTAGGTCTCAGACGTAGAGTAAAGAGGAATACATGGACATATAATTAACCAAAAGAATTCGAAACTCCGCACGTGAGATTAGATTTTGGGAATTTTAACTATCCTTTTTATCAATATATACCCCTTATAAATACCTGCATGACACGCACGTGAGGTGCTTCCTAATCTAAAAGAGAGCATAAACTGAAGTTTTTTTGTTTTTTTCTATTTTTATTGAAGGTGCAAGTCAATTTTACAAGAAAATGCATTTAATGATTGTCCTCTTTCCTCCCTTCAACCTAGTATTAGTATATGCCTTCTTTCTCGCTCCGTTCTCTATTCCTTCTTGCATTCTCTCCGCACGCCGTTCCCATTTTAGCTCCTTTTAATAATTGGTTTGCTTCCCCTTTTACACCTTTGATAGTACGCAATGTGCTAACCATTTGATATTCAAGCTCATTGATCCGATTAATTCGAATTCCATTGAATAGATCTTTTCTGTAGTAAAGCGCTCCCTATCAAGAAGTTCTTCATTCCTTGAGTTAAACTCAAAACCTCTCGTAAAAGGCGAGGGAACACAACTAACCACCACGTAGCTCTTCGTTGCGATAAAATACAACTTGCATCCTCTTTTACTTTTCTCTTATTTTGTTTTTCCTCCTTTAATTCCTATCATCCCTCGGCAGGTTGCCCACTGTCCTTTCTTCCATTTCTAGCTCCCATCACAGTAAAAGACATAACGGGGGTGAGACTTATGATATTTAATTTACAGTGTAAATTCAGATATAGATTATATTCCTCATTTTCTACATATCGTACGTATAACAAGTATTACTGCTTTGTTATCATTGTTTGACTCCGAGAAAATATAGTACTGTCACTCTTGGGAAACTTATTTGGATGGTTGTAACCCATGGTATAGTATTGTATTGTTACCATGGGTACGACGTTTGTTTTGATTGTTTCTCTAATTAGCATTGTATGGTATCGCTATTTTTGGTGGGATCGCGTAGTTACCTATTTTTCTTACCCATCGTGCCCTCACTTATTATTAAATATTCCCATTTTACCCTTTACCTTATTTTCAATTACTAAATCACGATAAACAATACAGTCTATCCAAATATTGTACAACACAACCATATGATACTATACAATACAACACATTATGAAACGATGGGTAACAACCATCCAAACGGAGTATAAGTAGCAAGTTGAACTCGACAAATGATCGGAAAGCAAACCTGAAAGAAGAAAGAAGGGAACAGAAAGGAAGGGGATAATGGAGAAATGAGGGTTAGTTGAAAGGAAGGGGATTATGGTTAGGTCTTTAGCATTGTTAAAAAATGAACATTCGGCCTAACTTAATCTTACAATCTAGCTCTTGAGGCGAAGATTCCTAAATCATATAAGGAGACAAAATCCACATTCAATAACCAATGTGCGACAACTCAACAAACACATCCCTCAAGTCCTTGTCGGATTGAGTAAGTTGTCTAATGTAAATACTTAACTACGTACCAAAGATGAATTACTGTAAGGTATGCGAGTCATTGAAGTTAAGATTAAGTTACTCTGTAAACATCCATGTATTTCACTTCAAGAAGGCATTCTTACTCTAATACTGTGTAATGGCTCAAGTAAAAATTGGAAACAATTAATAAGATGATCCCTGTTTGATTCTGTAGAAACTCAGCTGGAGATCATCATGATGTGGATGGCACTGAATTTGAGATGGAGTCTTGGAGTGATGCAAGTGACAGTACTGATAAGCTCTCAAGGTCTTTAAGTAATAATTCCATTTCTGCAGATTCATGTTTTGAGCTCGACGGGGGTTCAAGAGATAGACTGGGCTATCTCTATTTTCAGTATTGTGAGACATGTTCTCCTTTTTGGAGAACTCCCTTTGCAGATAAGGTACATACAGTTAACGCACCAAATTAGTGCAGTAACATAATCATTAATTCCCAATATATATGCAGTCGATTACTTTAGCATGTTACAAGCTAAGATATCTTTGTGCTGCTACAGATCTGTGAATTTACAAAGAACTATCCTGGACTTATGACGCTAAAGAGCACTGACTTGTCTGCTGCAAGTTGGATGGCTGTAGCTTGGTACAATTACTCTTCTTAGTCTTTATGTTTTTCCTTTGATAATTTTAGTGAATATTATTATCTAAACATTGATGTTATTTGCTTGACACCATTATTAGGTATCCAATCTATCACGTTCCAATGAAACGAATTGCTAGAAATGTGTCTGCATCCTTTCTCACTTACCATACATTGTCATCATCTTTCCAAGGTATGTACTTTTAGGCTACTTATAATATTTTTTATAATAATGGTGTTCCGGTCAACTTGAGAGCACGTCAATTATTTCATTGGATATTTGCTAATTCTCACCGGCACAATATTGAATAAATCTATCAACTTAGGCTTAGGCAGATGGGAAGAAGCTAGTTAGCAAACCCCAATCTCCCATAGTTTTCACCTACTTCAACAACCTTCAATTAAAACTACTCTGACACATCGCCATCATGACAATTAGAAAACTATGTAACTTTAAGTTCCTTACTGATTATTCTACGGATTTCTAAACAATAAGCTAATCAAATGACATGCAGCTATCTTTAGCTGTGCCTCACTCATTTGCCTTGTGTTTTCAGATGCTACAGAAGAGAAATTTGATATTGAAACTGATACAGAAACATGTGAAAGTAAGGGTGACAGCGGAATTCGTCTTAGTCCCTTTGGTTTAGCTGCACATAGGATGCAAAATGACATTTTGATAAACTCTGATGAAACACAAGATCATGGAAAGCTAATTGATCTTCAGAGTGCTGCAGACTCATGGCTGAAGCAGCTTTCCTTTCATCACCATGACTACAGTTTTTTCAAACATTCTAACACAGAGCTTGGTTTCTAATTATGAATTCATTCACAGCCTAGCTCTTGTTATTTTTCTATATGGTTCTCTTCAAGAAACCGAAAATTGTTGTACCTTCTTTCTTCCTTTGATTGCAGAAATTTTGTTAAATTGTCTAAAGACCATGCCTGGATTTATGATCCTGCAGAATTTCAGTGTTATATCAAATCACTTCAGGTGCTTAAAAAACATAGCATGCTACCCTTTCCATTTTGTGTTAGATGCTACTGAATTTTTTTTCCTTTTAACAGGTGTTAAAACTTTGGCCATAGGCCTTGATGCAACCAACCAAATTCTAAATTGGGGCTTTGCTTAACTGCACATTTGCTCTTGTTGCTTTTTCTCTCTCAATAAGTTGCCACATCCATATATCTACTTTCGATCCACAACCAATTCAGCCAAAGTTCTTCATACCTTAATCTTATTTTCAAATTTCCTTCCATTTCTTACAACTGAAATTTTTGTTGCCACCCGGGGCTATTACCTTCAATCCCTTCAGTCAAATTACAAATGTTTCGAAGTTGGTAGCAAGTGAAACAAAGAAAGATTCAGAGATTCATCGGTATTACCATTAGCATAGCTTAAACCAAAAGGCTGAAGAACCTTCACGATTGAGCTAAGCCTTCACTCCCACAATCCATTGCTTGAATGTTGAGAGCAACTTTTAGCTCAGATGTTGAGCTACCATAACCTGTCCATCATCTTCCAACCCCCCCCCCCCCTCCCCTTCCCCACCAATCTCTCATATACCTAACATCTCTACATCTTCTATCTCAAAGCCAAACTACCAAACGTTGAAGTTGGTAGGGAAGTGTAAAACGAAGAAAGGTTTATAAATTGGTGTTATCATCAACCCTACATATAACAAGAGGATCAAAAAGCACCAGTGTATTGATGCCAACAAAAGTACCCACCAATAAAGATTTGCAGATAAATTTTTTTTATTATCAACCTTGGCTCAAAAAAGGATACAGCACCAACGTATCATTCCCAACAAAAAAAAAAACTTTCAAAATGTTTAATCCCAATAAAAGAAACCTTCATGCTCGACCTAGACAATTGACCCAACAATACAGAGAGCAACTTATAACGGAGATTTTGAACTGTCAAAAAAGCATCCTACTTTTGCGCATTGTATCATAACAGGCCAGGAAACACTAAACAACCAGAGTCCTTTGATTCTATAATTTAAATCTCTTACATTTCAAATTAAAGTCATTTTTATGGAGATTATCTGTAAAGGTTCTCTTCCCCATTTTCTGTTGGACCTAGAGATTTATAGAAGTAAAATGGTATATCTGTCTGCATATGAAGAAGAAAACTTCATGTTTTTACGAGTATCATACTTTCAAGGATACACATGTAGAAATACTGCATTGTTTAATTTGATGATCAAAAGCAATGTAGGATTTTCTCTATTGCCACCTCAAAGCCAAAGAGTAACACAAGGGGAAAAAGATTATGATCTCAACCCCTTAAAACAATTCGTGATATACCAATGGACCAGAATTAGAATGTACTTAACTTTTCAAACAAAAGAATTGCAAACTCTCGTGAATAATGCTGTAATATTGTTGTAGGGAATTGACAATAAAGGTTTAAGGACCACGATGATGATTTGCTAGCAATGCAAGTTATGGAGATGCAATATGCTCAGATGTATACCATGAAATCATATAAACTAAACATTAGAAATGTTCTCTAATCCATGGGGTAAAACAGACTGAAAGGAGAATGAATGGCTGGTCAAAAGCCACAGACAACCATACCAAGTTTCCAATAAAAATGCTTGAGGCCTAAGTTATGTTGAGTTAAGATCCATATTTTTAGTTAGAGGTCAGTCTTGTTGAGTTTGCAAAAGTTAAGATCACCGCGTGTGGGCGTATGATACAATATATAGTCACTAAAGCTCCATTGTGTCCTTCAACTCTACTCAGAACGCTACCTTGTCACTAAGTAAAACTTGGTCATTGAGAAATAAAAAACCACGGAACCAGAAGCAATTGATATGTACACAATGGATTAGCTTGCATCTACAACCAGCTACTAGAAACCACATTTATTTACCTAAGTTCAAGGCAGTTTTTAGCATTCTTCCTTGAGCCAAAACTCTAAGGGTCGTTCGGTTGCGGGTATTAAATATTAATACCCGTACAAAATTCAGCGTTAATTTAGCGCAGCGTTCGGTTGGTTTTTATGAAATTTTAATACCCGCATAAAATTAGTGCAACGTTTGGTTGCGTTTTTGTATATTCCGCATTATTAATACCCGTATTATTAATGGGGGAATCTATGTATTATTTTATGCGGGGTAGAAGGTGGTATTAATAATGTGGGTATTAATAATGCAGGTATTAAAATTTAAAATGACAAAATTAACCCTCATAATAATAAAGATATTTTAAAATTTTATTTAAGGAGTAAATAAATATTTTAAATAATAATATTTTTTATTAATTTGTAATATATCAGTGATTCAACAAATAATCCCTATGTTATAATATATGCGTGGCTAATACCCACATTATTAAATACCACATAACTAATACCCGCATTATCAATACCCACATTATTAATACACACATTATTAATACCCACATTACTAATACACGCATTAATAGTTAATACCCGCGTAAAAGCAAAGCCAAACCGAACGACCCTTCGGTTTTGGGTATTAAATATTAATACCCGCACAAAACTCAGCGTTAATTTAGCGCAGCGTTCGGTTGGTTTTTGTGAAATTTTAATACCCGCATAAAATTAGTGCAACGTTTGGTTGCGTTTTTGTATATTTCGCATTATTAATGCGGGAATCTATGTATTATTTTATGCGGGGTAGAAGGTGGTATTAATAATGCAGGTATTAAAATTTAAAATGACAAAATTAACCCTCATAATAATAAGGATATTTTAAAATTTTATTTAAGGAGTAAATAAATATTTTAAATAATAATATTTTTTATTAATTTGCAAAATATCAGTGATTCAACAAATAATCCCTATGTTATAATATATGCGTGGCTAATACCCACATTATTAAACCCCACATAACTAATACCCGCATTATCAATACCCACATTATTAATACACACATTATTAATACCCATATTACTAATACCCGCATTAATAGTTAATACCCGCGTAAAAGCAAAGCCAAACCGAACGACCCCTAACAGCACAAAGACATTCAGAAGTACGCGTTCAATCTCAGTTGTGACATTTTTGGATTATTATTATTCCTCTTGTCAAAATTTCTGGCTACATCACTAAAATTATGGCGGAGCTAATATGTTGCTAACGGTTCAGTCGAACTCACTAACTTTATTTCAAACCTTATAGTTTCTTAAAATTTATTTAATACTCTATATACAAAATATTGTAATTTAAAACTCTATAATTTAAAAAGGACTAAAACCCTAAATCCATAAGCTTCAAATCCGATCTTCGAAGCTACCCATGATAATGACAAACACATTTCTTTGCACTACATAATCACAATAAGTTACCAAACAAGTTCAAGAACAACACCATCACTTATCCCAAAAAAAAAAAAAAAAAAAAAAAAAGAGGGTAAAAGTACAACAGATTCTAGGGCACAAATACATAAGAGATAGTAATAAAAGTTCAATGGGCTTCATATTTGGGGTTTATTACAAATAGGAAAAGGAGGTAAACGCAGCAGAGCTTCCTCTGTCTCAATTGGATCTGATCTCAGTATCTACACATTAAAGAAAAAAAGTTAAAATTGGTGTTATACCCTTTATTATTCAATTAATGGCAATGAATTAAAGATATCAAAAGGAGAAAAGGCTTACTGGGTCTTGAAGAAGTGGCTTTGTGTCATCTTTAGCGGGTCTGAATGGTGGCTTTGTTTTTACATTCTTTGCTTCACTTTCGTTGTTTTTGTTAGTGATGATGGTCTTCGTTGAATCCTCCACTGGCTTCATCTTCTTTACTCCCTCGGCTTTGATTCTCCCTACCAGCTTGTTAGGATGGCTGTTACTTGGGTCCGTTGGTTGGGGGGTCTTCCCCAAGTGTTTTAATAAGAAAAAAGACCCCTAGTTTTAAATAATAGGTATAGGGGCCTTATTTAGGATTAGTGTTAATAATTTAAAACTTGAGTTCAAAACAACCCCCAAGTTTAAAAGTTTGCACTTTCACCCACTCTTTACTAAACCCCAAACCACCCCCCAAAATAGCAAAAAACACTCCCTCCAAACACCCAAACATCACAGCCGCCTCCCCTACCCCATTTCTCGTCCGCCGTCGCCGGCGACCTGCCGGCCGTTTTTTTTTCACTTTTTGCTTCAATCTCAGCTCCCCCATGAAGACACAACCAACTTTTCCAACTACATTGGGCCCTTTCTATCAGATCTAGCATTTCCCAAATTTGATAAAATTTTGTAATTATTTCACCATTTTTTACGGGTATTCTCCCCTTTCCTTGCTCTGGTAAGTTTTCCTTAAGCTTTAGGTTGTTTAAATGGAACTGGGAAAAGCATTTTGTCGATTTTGCCTATTTTTCACGTCTGAGTTTTCTTCTGGTGAAACATCCGTCGTCAGTTTGCATGGATGTTTAAACATTTCATATGTTGTTTAAACAACATCCGTCCTCATATTGCATGGATGTTTAAACATTACCTATGATGTTTAAACAACATCCGTTCTCATGTTGCATGAATGTTTAAACATTACCTATGATGTTTAAACAGCATTCGTCCTCATGTTGCATGGATGTTTAAACATTACTTATGATGTTTAAACAGCATCCGTCCTCATGTTGCATATATGTTTAAACATCTTGTGTTTTTATTGGATGCTTAAATCATAAGGTTTTTCTACTTGAATTGCTTTATTCATCGTCTGGCACATCTGATGAAACATCTGTAAAAATGTGTAAACATATATTTGATGTTGTGCACACTCTGTTATATGTTTAAACATAGTTATGTTTTAATAATGAGATGTTCCAAACATCAGTCACAGTCAGTGAAACATCTATCATGATGTTTACACATTATGAATTCCTGACATAATGTTTGAAACATTACTATAATATTTCGTGTTCCTTGCTTTGATATGTATGCTAAATATAATACTATAACGACCTAATATATTTCTTTTTTTGCATGTTTAGGACTCATTGACATTAAAATGGCGCCGGTATTAATAGGAGTGGATTATCTTGGTCAATGGGTGGAGAAGGCCAAATGTTATACTTGGGTTCCAGCGGTTAAAGAGTCTAGGCCGATTCTTGTGAGTAGGACCCAGGTTACCTATGCTGATTTGGTAGAGAAAATAATTCAACGTTGGGAGATAAGTGAGAATCCGAGGGATTTGTGTATTACGTACATGATGACCGTCGCAAAGCAAAAGACTGCCCCTTCTAGAATAAGGAATGATGATGATGTCTCTCTATTTATGGCCGACGTTGATGCCACTGGTGCTAGGCCAACTCTTAGAGTAAATGTGGTTCCTAGGTCGGAAGAATTATCAAATTCAAAACCAATGGAAAATCAGGGGGTGGAATACGTTGGGGATGCTCCATTGAACATGGATGTGGCTGAAAAGGAGGAAGTAGGAGAAGCAGAACAAGGTGAAAGTGGGGTAGGTAATTCTGGACCTGCCATGAGTTCAGTGCCATCACAACTGAGCAACGATCGCGAAGACGGCACTGGTTTTTACAAGGGCCAAACATTTGCGAACAAGCGTGAGTTGGTTGTGTTGTTGAAGTTGGCGGCAGTTAAGAAGCCTTTTTATTTCGAGACAGTGAAGAACAAGAAAAAAGTATTTTGTGCTCGATGCGTAGACAGGAATTGCCGTTGGTGGTTGCGAGCCATTAAGTATAAAAGTGGGGATGTTTTTTATATCACCGTTTACAATGGTGAGCACACCTGTGGCTCCGAGCATGCTAAAAGCCACCATCCGCATGCCACATGCGACGTCATTGGGGAGTACATGAAAAGTAGGTTTATTGATGGCAAAGCACCGAGCACAAGAGATATTAAGAGAACAATTCTTGCAGATTTGGGTTGTAATATAAGCTATTGGAAATGTCTAAATGGAGGTAGTGTTGCAAAGAGCTTGGCAAGGGGGACATACGAACACGGTTATGCTTGTCTTGATGCATATTGTTTCATGATTAGGAAATTAAATGAAGGAAGCAAGACTGGACTGGTAACTGATGAGCGAGGGAGGTTTATGTATATGTTTGTGTCTTATGGTGCCTGGATTAGGGGGTTTGCTACTATTAGAAAAGTCCTTGCAGTTGATGGGACTTTTTTGACTGGCCCATATGGGGGAGTTCTGTTGTCTGCTGTGGGACAGGATGCTGAGAATCACATTTATCCTGTTGCATTTTGTGTAGTTGACAAAGAGTGTGATGCCGCATATGAATACTTCTTTGAACAGTTGCTCGGTGTGATCCCCGATAGTGATGAGTTGTGCATTGTTTCTGATAGGCACAAAAGCATAGAAAAGGCTGTTTCCAAGTTTTTCCCTTCAGCTCATTATGGTTATTGCATTAGGCACCTTGGCGAGAACCTCCGCTCGACGTTTCATTGTGGAGATCTCCTTTCCAAATACTATTTGGCTGCAGAGGCATATCGTTTAAGTGAGTTTAAAACTCATTTTAAAGAAATTGAAACTTTGGATCCAAGGGTTGCCAAATATCTAGTGGAGAAAGTTGGGCTTCATAAGTGGACCAGATGCCACTTTACTGGAAACAGGTCAGTAGAGAAAATACTGCTTAAACATGTTGTGTTTTTTGAAGACTTAGCTGAACTGCTAAACACATGGAATATGTTTAATCTTTGTTCCATATGTGTGAAACACCAGAGTGATGTTTGAAACATTTAGATTATGTTTGTGACACCTGATTGATGTTTGGTACATTCTTAATAATGCTGATTTGTTTTGGCTTTTCGATTTCAACATCTGTTAACATGTGTAAACATTATCTTTGATGTGCGGAACATAAAATAGATGTTTGAAACATTCTGATTGATGTTTAAATGTGTAGGCTTATCTTTTTTAAACATCTGAAATAATGTTTAACCATTTTGTTTAGGGTTTAAAACATTTTATGGTGATGTTTGAAACATTCTATTAGATTACGATTTTTAAAATTTTGATGACTGCAACATCTGATGTTTCATAAATTTTTGTACATGTTTTTTAAGAGTTTCTTTCTTTACAAATATTGTAGGTATGCGGTGACAACTACAAATATTGCGGAGTCCGTTAATGCTATGTTTAGGGATGTGAAGGACTTCCCAATTGATGCCTTATTCACTGCTATCACTAAAAACTATGCTGAAAAGTTTCATCATAGGCGCATGGAATTTTTACAGAGTTCCAACACATGTGTCAAAATGATTGAAGCTAAAATATCACTCAATAATTCACTCGGCAGCAAGCTTGTGGTCCATCAAAAGAATAACGTTGAATTTGATGTTTCTGGGGGTGGAACAACTGATAAAGATGCTACTGTGGATCTACATAACAAAACATGTACCTGCAGGGAGTTTGATTACGACAAGATACCTTGTCGACATGCTATGGCAGCAATCCGGATGAAGTTTGGGACAGATTATGGGAGAAAAATCTATGATTACACTTCTCCGTATTATTATGTTGATTCTTACTTGCTTGCCTATGCAGAAACTGTCCATACAGTCCCAGATGAAGAATTTTGGGAGGATTGTCGTACTGAGCTAGTTGAGAGTAGACCTTCCATCCCTTACGTGAAGCCCAAGCGTGGACGAAGGAGGATAAAAAGGATTCCATCAATTGGGGAACGATTTGCCTCGAGGAAGAATCGTTGCTCCATTTGCAAAAGGATTGGCCATAAAAAAACAACCTGCCCAACTGTTACAAGACCTCCTGTTGTGAATGAAGAAGGAACAAGTGATGTTTTTTCAGTTTCAGACAATGCTCTATTTGGTGACATGCTTTGAGACAATCTTTTTTTGTTTGTAATGTTTGTTTAAGACAATGGTCTATGTGGCCCGTGTTTTAATTTGTAATATTTGTTTAAGACATTCATTTTATCTATGATGACCGTCGTATGTAGAATTACATTGTCTCTATTTTTCTCAAAAGTAAAAACACGACCGTACGCCCCATAAACACCATTAGTATGTGCAAACATTTCAATTTTATGTGCGCAACATCCAAATAATGCGAAACATCTGATATTATGCGCAGAACATCACTCCCTATTCTCAAATAGATGTGCCACATAATAAGCTATGTTAAAACATTACAAATGATGTTCCAACATACTGTAGTATGTTACAACAACATGTTTGATGTTTCAACATACCATCAAATGTTTATCACCACACCAAAATATTGACACATCGTATTCGATGTTTCAACATCCTGAAAGATGTTTAAACATCGGAGCAGATGACGCCCCATAATTAATTATGTTTACACATCGCAACTGATGTCCGCAACATATCCTTATATGTTTACAACATATACGGAAATGTTTAAACATGTGTTGATATGTTTTGATGGAGCAATCTATTTTTGCAAGTGTTCGACCATATTCTCAGTGACAAGATGAATATCTACACATTTTAAATGAAAAACTTAACAATTAAGTGTATAAAGTATTACTCCATCGATATTTAAGGTGTTTGAAATGATAACACTGATGATTGATGTTTTTATCATTTAGGGTTGAGGTGTTTGAGTGAAAGGTGATAGTGTTATGTGAGATAACACAAACAACTATGTGGTTGCATGTATTTTGATTGATAGGCGAACATATTGATAGTTATAACTTCACTAAGACGTCGTTCATATGTGTTTGTGAGTGATTTTGAGCAAAATTGGATTGAGAACTCTAATTTAACTTATTCACTCATCTATATGAACATCAATAAAGGAGTTTTCAGTGATCTATCAAATGAGCATAGTTAACCTATGTTTTAATCGAAATTTGAAGGGTTTAGGAGTTAAAACGGTAAAAAAAAAACCTTCAAAGTAAGTAATCATTGATAATTGAACTCACTCTTATTGAAAACTCAAACTTAAGTATAAACATCTAAGAAGATGTTTAAGCATTTGATTGTAATGTTGAAACATTATTATTTATGTTTACACAGTAGTCCGATTGTTTAAAACATCGATTGGTATGTTGCAACATGGACGTTATATGTCTAAACATTAATATTGATGTTTGCGCATCGATTTCGATGTTGTAAACATACTCAAAATATGTTCAACATTCTTCGAAGATGTCTGAACATTCTCTGAGATGTTTAAACATGTTTGATGATGTTTTTTAAAAAACATTATATTGATGCCTAAACTAACGATGTTACTGTTTGCTTCACATACACCTGCCCTTTCACACGTTAAAATAACTGCACATTCACAAAAAGTAACAAAAGCATAGATCTAGATTGTCCTTACATAACACAAAAGTAATAAGTACTAAATAAAGGTTAAATTATCCTTAATTACAACCCAAAAACAAATTTAAATTGTTCAACAACCACAAACAATCATGGTACCATCTTGCCATGAAACATGTCAACAGCCCACTTCAACCTGAGCCTCACCATGTTATCTTCATTAAGACTGTCCCAAGGAGTCTTTGTGAGAAGGTGCTCGATGAAAGCTAAGGCATACCCAGCAGATGCAGTGCGGGTCTGGGCTGCCGGAAGATCTGTCACACGCTCGTATGACCATGGGTTCTTGTTCAGGATCTCTTCCGGCAAGTTTTGGAACATCCCACACTGTTTGATGTAAATGGGGACCATGCAAGTGATTGGCTGAATGAGTGCGGCAAAGACATCATCACTGTTGTCACCATAGTTAGAGTCGTACACTAAAATTTTTGCTTCCTCCACTTGTAACTCCAAGGTAACATAATGATCTTCTTCCAACTTATACACACTCATGATCCTCTTGGATCCAGCCCACTTTCTAGCCCCTGGGTTTGGCCTCTTACCTTCTGCATACTCTATCAACTCCTCCTTAAAATGGACAGTCGTCAACTGTATATCCATTGGTGCAGCCAAGGCAACCGCTGTTTCTTTTTGGAACAGGTACATCTCACACATCTTCCTTAAAAACTCCAAATCAAGAAGCACATCACTTTTGACATAGTGTTGGGAATATGTTTTTATTCTCACCCTCATCATACTCAAGATGTCATCAACATGCTGGATTAAAACAAAAAAAAATAAAAATAAAAATCAAGGCAGAATACTGAATCATCACTTGAGGTGTTTAAACACTACGTACGATGTTTAAACATCTTAAGTTTTGTTTAAACACTACATACGATGTTTAAACACCAACATATGTTTAAACATCTGTATTGATGTTTATAAAAATTAAAACATATGAATTAAATGTTGCAACATATTATTGTATGTTTACATAATGTTTAAAAATGATTCAAGGCAGAGTAAACACAACATGACATCATATGTTTAAACACTACATGCGATGTTTAAACACCAACATATGTTTAAACATCTGTATTGATGTTTATAAAAATTAAAACATATGAATTAAATGTTGCAACATATTATTGTATGTTTACATAATGTTTAAAAATGATTCAAGGCAGAGTAAACACAACATGACATCAGATGTTTAAACACTACATGCGATGTTTATAAAAATTAAAACATATGAAGTCAATGTTGCAACATATCAATAGTGATGTTTACATAATGTTTAAAAATGATTCAAGGCAGAGTAAAGACAACATGACTTCAGATGTTTAAACACTACATGCGATGTTTATAAAAATTAAAACATATGAATTAAATGTTGCAACATATTATTGTATGTTCACATATCAGGTACAAATTTTAACATTGTAATGAGATGTTTACACATCCACCAATATGCGTACACATAAACATAAATGTTTAAACATATCCATAAATGTTTGTTTATAGGAAAAAAAAATTGAAGTAGATTCATATACCTGGTCCTCCAACTTGGTTTGCATACTCATCACCCCTTCTAGGTCTTTGTAGTTGTATTCATGACCAAGACAGAGAGGTGTCTTTTCCTCTTTCTTTTCTTCCAAAAAGGCATCCAACGCCTCTCTTCTCTTCTTCCCTACAACTTTGTACAAATCAACTTTTTTCATCACAGTTTTTCCCCTCTTTCTTCCACTAGTAAATGGAGATTTCAGAGCTCTCCCAGGGAACACAACTCTCTTGGCAGGCACTTGGTTCTTTGTCCAGTCCCTCACCTCCACAAGAACCTTCTCAATTGCATCCACTTTGTCCATTAACAACTTCTTCTCTTTTTTGCATTGGGAGCATTTGCAGCTACACTCTCCTGTAGCATTACCCACTACTTCCCTGCCACCTTCACCTCTCATTACTGTCCCTCCCCTGCCACCTTCACCTCTCCTTACTGTCCCTCCCCTGCCACCTTCTTCTCTTCTTACTCCTTCAATCCTACCAACTTCTCTTCTAACAACTGCAGCTCTAGTATCTTCCCTTCTCTTGGCATATCCAAACAAATCACCTGCACTGCCACTATATTCTCTTCCAACATCTCCTAACAGATCACCTGCACCTCCACCACTGTATGCATTTAACATCGACCCACGGCTAAGAACAACATGTTCCATAGGGGTATTAGGTTCAGCATTTTCTTTCCTAAGCATTGTAACCCCCTTCATTTGTTCCATCAACCCATCAACCAATGCATCCTCTACATCCTGGTATGGCACAAAGCCATCAAGAACATCCGTCAACTCCACAGGTGTAGGAACAAGGTAAGGGTGCACCTCCTGCAAAGAACATAAGTTAATATAAAGTAAATTTCAGCATCCACTTCAAATGTTTGGAACATATGTATTATGTGCAAACACATAACGAAATGTTTACACATCTGAACTATGTTTCGAATGTGTTAAACACATAATATAATATTGAAACATTTATGCAAATGTTTCAACATTCATTATGATGTGATGAACATCTCAGAAATGTTTCAACATAATATTAAATGTGTAACTCATAAAAGTCAAAATGTAAAAGGGTGCCTTACTGGGGTCTCCACACGCTGAAATACTTGTTCAGGGTCTCTTTCAACTTTGTCAGATAACCAACGATGCATCCTTGGTACAGTCTTCTGTTCTGGATATTGCCTTAACCTAGCCGCAGGGATAGCCTCTAACACCCAGGCCATGAAGGCCCAGGGAAATCCATAAAGGTTATAGCTATTTTCTGGATTTCCAAGTGTTGCAAAATCCTTACCAAGATATGCCATCGTCAGTTCAAAGCTTTTTCTACCCCATGGGAACTTGTTAAATTCCTCGGGTCTGCTTGCCAAGCAAACTACATCTTCCTCAACACCACAACGGGTATCCTTTGCACATAAAACACCATGCACAAACCAAACCAAACACAAACTGAACTTCACATCTTTGTTTTTAATTTTAGCAGACTTTATCAATGTCATGATATGGTCACTTGAGGCAGCCTTCTTTTTGTCTTTCCCTGTCACCAAATCCCACAACTCTTTACCCTTCTCACGGACATCCTCTAAGTATTCTTTTGATGGAAACTCTGAACACCTCAGCTTAGTCATAAGTGCAAATTCAAGAAGACTAAAGCGTAAGGGCAACCCATGAAAATTGAACCATAATTCGTACTTCTTCTCACAAATAACCCTACGGAGTAGGACGTTGTGAACGAGCTTCGGAGCAAACAGTCCCTTCGGCATGCTAAGAAAGTGACCAAAACAGCTATTCCTAAATCTGTCCTCAAGTTTCAAATCCTTTAAACATTTACGCAATTCAGCCATCTTTCCTGAAATTGATGACCTTACAGTAATTTTCTTCGTCGTGAAAGCCGCATGCGTGTCCAACCAGGTAGGCAATACCATATCAGGCATGTCAGTTTTTATAATTGGGGCAACCTCATCAGATAAGTGAACCTGCATCTAATATTTTATAAGTTAGGCAGATTGACAAGGGTAACGAGGAATAGCAAATACTTGTTTCGAACATCACTGCTATGTTTAAACATTTTTCAGTCATGATTATAACATCAGGGTGTATGTTTAAACATTTCGTACTTATGTTTACAACATCTGTGTGTATGTTTAAACATTTCGTACTTATGCTTAGAACATCGGGGTGTATGTTTACACATTTCGTACTTATGTTTAAACCATTAAGGTGTCTGTGTGAAACATTTCATGCATATGTTTAAACATCAATAGTGATGTTTAACAAAAATAACGATGTGCCACCATCTAAGAAGATGTTTTCACCACTATTCTTACCTCCATTGCATGTTCCTCTTCACCATCCTCAACTGCACATACTGTACTGGGCCTATGCTCCACTGGTGACAAACCAGCTGTGGATTTCCTCGTCCTCCTCCGTAGTGTAGGAACTTCTTCCTGTTCTTCGTTCTCTCGACTCTGAGTAGGAGTAGATGCTTCTCCTCCTTCGGTAGAGCCTCTTTGTTCTCTGGATTTCGTCGTACACCTCTGTAGAGTAGGAACAAGTTCTTCTTCTTCTTCGTCCCCTACATTCTGAGTAGGAGTAGATGTTTCAACTTCTTCAGCAGACCCCGACCCTCTTTCATCATCACCTCCACTTCTGTTTCCCTCTTCATATTCAGATTGGTCCCTACTTAGATCACGACTATTGCTTGGGCTCAGAAAAGGAACCTGTACAAGCGAGGGTGCATCTCCAGCCCTGCCTTTCAGTCTTTTGCTGCGAGGAGATTCTTCATGTTCATCCATGTCAAGTCTTCTTTGCGTGTCAGCCGGCTGTTTCTTAGCCGCTGCCTTTACCAACCTCCTTTTTGGTCCCATAATTTAATACCTGCAAACAGCGAACAATTAAACTAGTTCAACAAACACACAACTATTTTAAAAAAAAAAGTACAAGCCAAATCATTACGCATAAATTCACCATTTTAAAATTATAATGAATGTTTAAACATCCAACGTGGTGTTTAAAACATCATAAGTTATGTTTAAACATCATAAAAAAATGTTTAAATATCACTGTAGAATGTTCAACCGTGAAATTGAAACATCTGAAGTGATGTTTAAACATTCATGTTAGTGTTTAACAACATATGAAGTGATGTTGCAAACATCTACAATAATGTTTATGTTCCAAATTATAAACATTTACGAATATGTTTAAACATTTAATTTAATGTTTAAAAATTCAAAACTCAAATGAGAACGTCTTCTCCGGTTAAACAACCGGTGACATGAACAAACACCTCATATGATGTTTAAACACCACAAATAATACGCCAAAATGTTTGAAAAAACAGTCGACGTTTTAAACATATCATCTCCAAAATCAGTCCTTCCCGCTCAAAATCAACACTTCCTACACTAAAAACAACTCAGACACAGGCAAAATTCAAAAGGAAACCACCAGAAACAACCACAATTTTACGATTTACATTTTAGGGTTTTCATTCAAATACAAAGAGGAAAAACAAGAAAAAGTGATTTCTTTTATGGAGTATCATGCAATGTAGGTGTCGGAATATACTTACAATGGGTATCGGAGAAATATGACGGCCGGAAAATTTGAAATCGCCGGGTTGCGTGAAATGGGGGTGGCTGACGGAGGGGGAAATTTTGGGGGAAGGGGAAATGTTTTGGGATTAGTGTGGGGAGTTGGGAGATGTTTGAAATATGAAAGGGGAGGTAGTGGGGGTAGTGGGGGTAGTGGGTAGGTTTTAAGTTTTAGGTTGAAATCCCCCCCCCCACAAGTTTTTAAAATATTAATCTGCCCCCCACTTAAACCTTAATTACACTTAGAAAATAGAAAAAAGTGAAAAATAAAAGAGTAAAAATGAGAGGGCCCTTTTCTCAATTGGACACTTGAGGGGACCCTTTTGTGCCATTTTCTCCTGTTACTTGAGTGAGTTAATTGAAAGACCCTTTTGAAGTTGGAAAAGCATACAATAATCCCTAAGTTTTTTTTGTTTTTTTTATTGGTAGATAACCTTCTAATACCCCAATCACCTTTTACCCTCAATCCACTTAGTAGCCGTTTGGCCATAGATACCAAATAATATTTGAAAAAAGAGTTTTTGAAGTTGAGTTGAAAAATTGTATTTGGAAGTTGAAGTTGTGTTTGGACATAAATTTGACTTGAAAAATAAGTTGGTTTTGTGAGTAAAGAAAAGGTAATTTTTTGAAAAGGTTGAAAAAGTGGTCAAAAGCACTTTTTGATTTTTCAAAAACTGTTTTTGAAAAAATCTTCAAAAACTGACAGTTTTTCATGGACAAACGCTTTTTCTGAAAAAGTTTTTGAAAAAAGTAAAAAACATCTATGGACAAACGGGTCCTTAGTAAAGATCCAATACATTAAACCCCCGCCCCGAGTTTTTAAAAATACAATTTGGTCTATTTTATTAACGTATTACTTTTCAAAAATAGTTCAAGCATTTCTTTCTTCCACCAAAACCAGTGAGCCGTCATTTTTCTTCTTCTAAAGTTTTTCCCATCCAAACTAGCTCCTTCAAGGACTGTATAAGCTTCAAGTTTTGTTTCATTGCCTTCAAAAACGAGCAATTTTGTTTGCTTTGTTGATCCTGTTCTCTCCTATAGGTCCCCCGTGCTTATGCAATTTTTGGGTTCTGGTGATGCACCATATAATTCATCCAATTTGGATGAAATTTTGAGGTACATTCGATTGGACATTTGTTGTTTCATATATATTCCTTGATTTCTTCAGCTGGTAAGAAGTACAAACTCTATTTACTTTGTTCGACAGTGCTAAGTTTTTCTAGTTCTTGCATATCTATTGTATCTACTAATCGACCACTGTTGATTTATTATAAACTTACATTAATAGATGGAGGATTCGTATTAGTGGGTGCTGCCTTTTTTCGGGTGAATGAGTGGAGACCCCAAAATACTGGAATTTGCATCCGTACACAAAGGTAACAGTACATGTTGCCTTAAGTTTGGATTCTATGTATGATCAGTTAATTGACAGCATAATTGATCATGGTCAGTGATATTAGGTCAAAAATACATATTTTTGTATCACTTGCCTTACATTTAGATGTATTGTGGATGATTTCACTATAGATATTAGTATTTTGTGCTCATATTAGGTGTTTAAATGTGTAGGAATCAAGTGGTATGAAAAACTACTAAATGTTGATGATTTGGAGCAAAATGAAGTGAGTTTATAAAGAAATCAACCAACGAGGGGCAGCGTTGTTAGGTGGCAAGGCCGTGGATTATCCGTGAAAGGCAGCGTTGTTAGTGGTGCTCCCGACGTCATCAAATGCTGGATCCGCCTCTGTCTGCTATAACTCAAGCCAACAACTTATATGAATATGAGGATGGTACATAATTTTTAAACTGAAAATCCTACTTTGCTTTCTTTAATATATCATTATTGTGTGTGGACTAGCAAATAAATTTAACTGTTTCCTATTGATCAAGTTTTTGAAATAAACACATAACCCTGAATTGTCAATAATTGTTGACGGCTTCAACAAATATTGAATAACGAAACGTACCCTAAATTGTCGACGAGCTTACTTTCATACCTTTTAGTTTGGTGGTGTTGCATGTTCTAATTTTGAGTGGTGTTTTGATGGAATCTGTAAGATGAAAGATTGTGATAATGAGAAGATGGAGATGGTCAATTATGATGATGAGGGCCTCAAGCGATTGTGATATTGGAGTGGTTATAATAGACAAAGATGTGGGGGGCTATGATGCATGGATATTGGTGACGGTGTTGAAAGTGTAGTCATAGCTGAGGAATAGAGAACACCGGTCAGAGTTTTGAAGTTTTTTGTGTATCCACATGGATGTTTTCAGTGTATCAAAATTCCATCAAAGTACTTGTAAGATATGCTCAGATTGTACATTTATACACTATAATTAAATACAATACGAGACTAGTTTCACTAAATTTATCATATGTGTAGATTCGGTTGATGTCCAACTATTTTGAATTCAAGTATTAGTATTAATGTAACTACATTGATTTTTAACATTTAAAAAATTATTGCATTTTCTTGGTGTGTGTGTTTATCAATTCATCAACTTGAGATCCTCCAAACACACTAGACTCATATATAAGTAAAGGGTCAGCCATATCCTAAGACACCAACTTTTTCCTTACATCATCATCAAATTACACCAAATCTGCTTCCTCAACAAGCGAGGGACCAGTGAGTGAACCGGGTTCTTTAACTGTGGCTTTATCTGTCTCAGTAACACTATCAGATTCAATAATACATTTCCCTTTCTCCTTTTCTTTTTCATGTACCATCAAGAGAATAGCTTCTAAGCTAGGTTCATTGACTGGGAGATCATATGGTTCTTTTCTCACAAACAACCACGCTTTCTCGAACTAATTCAGACACACAACCAGGAACTATAGTACTAGTTGATGTCCGAGTATTTTTCTTATAATAACTCACTTAAACTTTAGTTTTTGAATCGAAAAGCGATCAATCAATATTGAAAATGATGTGTTTTTGCTTGGTTATAGGTTTCTAAGCCAAATGGGAGTGAGAAAAGCCACAAGGATCAAAATAACTGAGAAAAAAGAAACATTTTCAAAAAGCTGCTGAAACAAGGAAAGTGCCGCCGCCCATGACTAGGGCGACCGCCCTTTCCCTGTATGTGAAAATCATGCCAAGTTAAAGGATGGTCAAAAGGGCCCCAGCCCATTAAAGGGTGGCCAAAAGGGCCCCAGCCCATTGAAATGGCAGTAAAAAAGGCCCCAGCCCATTGAATAATGCTTAAGAACAATATGCATAAAGGGCTGCTGCACATCCAAATGGTCGACGCGCAATCAACTACTCATTGAATAACAAATTGAAGAAGGGGCTACCTTCCAAGAAAGGGCCCTCAGCCTTATCACACATGAAGAAGAGAATGCCGCCACCCATTCCAAAGAGAGGTCTGCCTAATCTTGAGTGCTCCAGAAAGGCCCTAGCCCTTTTAAGGGCTGGGAGTCCTTTCCATATTTAGGAGATCCAGATTTAAAGCAAAGCCACAAAAGGCCTCAATCCCTTCCAAAGGGGGCCTAGCGCAACCTACAATATTATATTTTTGTAATTAGTTTTAGCAAAGTCTATAAATACTTAGACTTAGAAGTTTCATTTAATTTTTGAACTATCTTTTACTTGGAGAGAAAGCTAGGGGAGAATACACTACTTCTTTGGCAAGTTTTCATTCCTTGTACACGATTCAATTAGATTTGGTAATATTCATTACTTGTTACTTATTTCAATGTAAAATCTATCTATTACAAGTCTTGAATCAATCCAAAGCATGAGTAGCTAAATCCATAGCTAGGGTTCTAACCAAAATCTAGTCCAATAAATGAATGGGTCTAGTCTAATAAGCCTTAAACTAATTGGGAATTCCCCATTTCACTACTTTTGATCTCAAATCATTACAACTTAAGGTGTACAACTCAAGTTGTGCCCTATAGTACTAGATTTACACCGAGAGGGTACTTCTAAGAATGGGTAGAGTAGTGACGAGGCATCAGGGGATAAGTGTTGTAGCATTTATCCTGGGTTAACGGTTTGAACACCGAAAGTGGGATATTCTACTTGGGACTATTAGCTCATTCTCCAAGCAACAACTCTTAGCACCGAGAGGGTAAGAGTTGTTAGTCTCGTTCATTACCGAGAGGGCTGATCGAGTGTAATAGTATGAGGTTCATTGGGTTACCCATATTGGGATTTGGCAGCCAAAGTTTTGAAAGGCGAGAGAGGCGACGCCTAAGGCGAGAGGCGAGGCGAGCCTCTCTCGCCATTTGAGTCTGAGGCGATTAAGGTTCTAAAAGGCGACAGAGGCGTCGCTTGAGGCGACAGAGGCAAAAAGGCGCTGGATATTTTTTTTTTAATTTTCTAACACTTAAAACCCAAAATTAGGGTTTTGTTAAAACAAAAGCAAAAAAGCTGCGCTGCTCTTCTTCTTTCTCCAGACCAGAGAACAGCTGAACAGGTACGCTTCTTTCTTCTTTCTGCTTCTTAATCTTCTTTCTTTCTTCTTCTTAATCTTCTTTCTTTCTTTCTTCTTCTTCTTAATCTACTTTTTTTCTTTCTTCTTCTCCAGAATCAAGGGATGATTTCTTTTTTCTTTTTCATTCTTCCTCTTCTTAAGTCTTAACAGCCTGTTCTTAAGTCTTAACAGTCACAGCCTCACAGTGTCAACTTAACAGCCTTATTATACTATTTCTATTGAGATTTTGGTTATTTCTATATGCTTTATAATATTTTTATTTTTTGGCATTATTTGGCGCCTCACTTTAAAAAGGCGAGTGCCTCGCCTCTCGCCTCGGTAAAATTTGCCCTCGTCGCCTTTTGTCGCCTTACGCCGTCCAAAACACTGTGGCTTATCTAGTACCTATTCAGTTAACAGACTAGGTGGATGTTAGAACTCTAGTTATTTCCATATATAGATACACTTTAGTCATTACACTTTCTATAATTATTAACTTAGATTATTCAATCTCTATTCTAGGATCCACTCAACTATTGTAAGCAAACTACACAACTTAGCTAATTAGTAGTCAACATGAAAGTTCCTTGTGTTAAATCCTATTCTCACTACCAGGTAATTGTGACCCTGTACTCATACCATGTCAATAGTCATCAAATCAGATTTCTTGGACGAAACAGTAATTACCTCGATTTGAGCTAAAATCACATCTGAGTTTTCTTAGACCAGTTCTGTCATTCCCTCACTTTGAAAACCTTGTTCCTAAGATAGTACCCCCTGAGTTTCAGCCTCTACCATTTCAGTGGTTCTTCTTTTCTTTACCTGTCTAGCAAACTTATAGCCAACTCCACAAAACGGCTCATCGTAGCTTGCTTTATTCCTTTGTTTTAAGTTTAAGAATTTTGGGTTCGGGTGAAACATGGGCTTTTAGAAGGGTTCTGAGTGTTAGACGTGTTTTTTTAGAGATGAAAAAGGTGAAAGAGTTGAAGTTATTGATCATTTAAAGGTTCTTACAAACTGAACACCATGTCTTTAGAAGGCTTTGAAATTAAAATTAGGCTTAGGTAGCGACACCAATTCAGGGTTGTTATATTTAGAATTGATGAACCAGTTAAAAAATTTATGCAAGTAATCTTAATAGTTTAGATGCGTACCTAAACACATCAGCTTATTCATTACCTCTTGTTTCCCTCTTTTTCCATATCCAACTAAAATTGGCATCATTAGAAATCAGTAAGAAGTTTCTAGCATAGATGAAATGCATGCTTGTTACAGTGTAGAACTAGAAACGACATTCTGATATATTACTAACCAAGTAAACATAATAGATACTTCACTATCCAATCATCGAGAGAACCAGGTGCTGGGTCGTTTAGTGTAATTTGGTCATCTCTAATTCCAACCCCTTCCTTTCAAATTGCATCTTGTTCCATGCTTTGGTGAAGATATCTACCATTTGGTCCTCAATCTTGCAAGAATATATTGTAATTAGAATTTTCCAATATTATCTCTCAAGAAGTGATGTCTAATATCAATGTACTTGGTCCTTTTGGGTTGGACCAGATTCATGTCAATGTTGACGACACTTGTGTTGTTGCAAAAGATAGGCACTAGTCCACTCTTTATTCCAAGGTCCTCCATTTGCAGTGTGATATAGGAGTTGTGAACAATGCAGAAGCAGCTACAGTGTACTCGGCTTCAACTGTGGAGAGATCCACACAATTTTATTTCTTTATAGCTCATGAAACTAAGTAAGGACCTAAAAAGTGTGCCATTCTAGATGTACTTTTCCTATCCACAAGAAGACAATAATAGTCTTTCTCAACAAAACCAACAAGATCAAGGGTTCCTCTTTAAGGATTCTACAAACACACATCCTTAGGTTCTTTCATGAATCTCAAGAGTCTTTTCACAGTAGACATGTGTGACTCCTTTGGTTTTGACTGGAACCTTGCACATAGACCCTCACCAGACATAATATGTAGACGACGGACTGTAAGATACAAGAGAGAACCCATCATCCTCTATACTTTGTTCCTCCAACATAAGAACCAATTTCATCTAGTTTCAACTTTGTTCTAGGTGCTATCAATGTGTCCAAGACTTTAGAACTCTTCATCTCAAACTCTCAACGTCCTTACGTAGGGATTCATTAATAGCACCAAAAATAATGTTATCAATGTAGATTCGAATGAGCAGGTCTTGGCTCTCTTTCTCAAACACAGTGTATTGCCAATCTTGCCTTTGGTAAATTTATTTTTCAACAAGAACCCAGACAACCTCTTGTACCATGCCCTTGGAGCCTACTTTAACCAATAAAGTGCCTTTTCTAGTTTGAGGATATGATCAAGAAACTCAGTACTTTCAATCCCTTGTTTTGTTTCTTGTCACAAAACCATGTGTATCGAACTTGTTTTTTAGCACCAACTTGATTCTTATAATGGATATATCCTGTGGTCAAAGAACCAAGTGTCATGCTTTGCTTCTATCAAACTGATGTAGTTTCTCTGGTATAGCAATTACCCAATCTGGATCCTCAAATGCTTTACGAACATTATTAGGTTCCATAGATGATAGAAACCCATACAATGCATAAAGGTTCTTCAAGGCTCCTCTTGTAATAATTCCAGAGTTTAAGTCAGAGATGAGGTTCCCCAGTGGATGTAAAATTTGATGCTACCAAGGCTTTAGTTGTATCTGCTTAGAGGTTCCTCCAGATTGATTAAATCCAAGACTTTCTGGGTGAACATGTGTTTCAGTCACTGATTCTTCCTGCTATCATCTTTAGATCCAATTTCTCCTTGCTGCATCTGGTTCATGTGTTGGTTCTTCAATATCAACCTAATCAGTCTAGGAACCTGTTTGCTTGGATCGCTGTTTCATGTCGGTCAGGGTGAGGCAAATTTTTAGTCATTTGATTTGATTCTCCATTAGATTCAGATTTAACTCCACCCTGGGTAACCTGGTTCTTCATTAACTCGGTTTCCTGTTCGTCTTCCTACATGCCTTCCTCAGCCACATTGTTAGTTCCATAAAAGAATGATAGACATGTTATTTCTAACTCATAGAGTTCATTTATTTAACACTTTGAAGCTTTTATATGTGGTGAGTTTCCTAGGAAGATTCCCTCATCAGTTTGTGCATCAAACTTGCCTAGAGCTTCTTTAACATTATATTATGAATGAAAAACTTGCAATCATAAGATCTTAGGTAAGTGATGATTAGCTTCCTATCCCAAAGTGAGTCATAGCGATACTTTCCTAACAAGGTACTTACCATGTTCATTAAAATTCACATGGGATTTGTAATTCACAATTTTGTAACCATTGAATCAAAATTCATTTTTATGCTCATGGGTCACAAGTTGTGAGATACTCAACAATTTATGCTTTAAACATCAACCAAATGCCTATAGTCTATTGAGTGGGAGATTGACCTACATTCATTACCTAATAGTCATGCAAGTTTCTTTATAATTACTAGTGTTTCCACTATGAGTATATAGCATATTTTTAGTTAACCTCACATATATACTTTTGGGGTTCCAGGTAAGTAGTAATTTCTTATAACATAGTCTTGTCTTATATTTATTATGGTGATCTATCACCCAGTTCACAGCTTCTGAGGACTCGTTCAACTTCAAGGTTTTGGTAAGCTCATCGTTAGTTTAGTTAAACTTTTCTTGAAGAGCACAAATCCTTTTAGTTTCATTTAAAGATTATCTTTCTTCTTTTTCAGCTCAGTTTCAAGAACAATTTGAACCTTACAAACTAGGTTCTTACTTTATGCTTCCTTTAATTTTAGATATTCAAATTTGAGCGCAGAGTTACTTGTTACAACTTGTAGAACCTGTTCCTTGACGTGTTTGACAAAACTCTCAAGTTCAGTTTTATTCAATTCAAAAATTTTTAAGTCACTTTTAGTTCGGACACAACTGACAAGAGTTGGTCCTTGTCAGCACTCAACTTTTTATATCCTTCAATTAAAGTAAGCATCAAAAGAGAGAGTTTCCTATGACAAAATTATGAAGGTTCTTCTTAAGTTCGTGGAGACTAACCTCAACAAGGTCACTATCAGGTTCTTCATTACTCATTGCCATGAGTATAGATTCCTCCACTCCGGGTTTCTTACTAGTGGGATGTCTGTCAGTCCAAGCACCTGATCCTTCTGAGGTTCATCCTTGTAAAGAGCCTGCACTTGATCCCAAATCTCTTTTGATGTACTGCAGTTGGAAACTTGATTTTGAACCTCAGCATATAGTCCAGACTTCAGTATTATAAGCGCCTTTGAATTAGCTTGAAGCCAGGTTAGAGTTTTTAAGTCTAGTTGCTCAAAAACTTTTGGGACTTGAATTCCATGAGAGTCAATTTTAAAAAGAACATATGGTGTATGCTTGATAATCATCCAGAGAGTATAATCAGTAGCTTAAAGGAACACTTTCATCTATTCCTTCCACTGCTTGTAATGTGTTCCTCTGAATATATAGCAGGTTCAACAATGCATCTTTCTTTAGCGACACCATCATATATTTCCATCAGGGCGAGAGGAGAGCAATCCTCTTCCTCTTCTTCAGCTTTATTGCTTGATTCTCCCTATGATGTATAAAAGGCTTGTTTCACTTTTTTTTTGTTGAGCACTGAAGTTTGCTAGACGACAGTTCTTCTTCTGTTCCTTGTCTTTACCAGCTTTTTCTCTCCTTCATTTAATTTCCCACTATAGTCAATCCTAAATAGCGTGGTCCATCTTACCACATTTAAACAACCCGTAAAATTGGCTTTATCAACTGTCTTGGTTCTTCCTGTGGTTTCTTTTGTGAACCTACTGTTAGATAGGTCCAGAACTTTCATGAATTTTCCCAAAAGTACCATCTCCTAGCCATCCAGCTCCTGATCAGCTTCTTCAGTTGCTTCAAAGGCTAAGCTCTGCTCCTTCATGGGTTCTTCCTTGACTTGGGATTTTTTCCTGAATTCATGCATCTTCAGGTTCCCAATGAGTTCTTCCAAGGTTATCTTGTTAAGTTCCTTTGATTTTGTGATGGTATTAACCTTAGACCCCAAGAATCAGGAAGAATCCTCAAAACTTCAGTAACAAAGTCTTCAGATGTAAAAGTTTTTCCTAATGACTTTAACTCGTTTGTTATAATGGGAAACCTAGTCATCATGTCCTTAATAGGTTCATCGTCTACCATTTAGAATAACTCGTACTTTCTCATTAGCTATTCAATTCTCGACTTTTTTACTTGATTCATTCCTTCATGACCAACTTGACGAGAATCCCAAATCTTCTTGGCACTAGAGCATAGAGATATCCTGTAATGCTCATCAAGACCTATTCCACAAATAATTATTCTTTTTGCCTTGGCATTCTTCTCAAACATTTAATAATCTGCCTCACCATATGCAGTTAGGTCCGTTGGCACTATCTGTTGTTGCGCATCAACCACAATAGAAATTAGAGGTCTTTCAGTTGTAATTTTCCAAAATTTGTAATATTAAGCTTGAATAAAATCTGCCATCCTTGCACTGGTACACCTTAACTAGACACTGGGGGGTGAATAGTATCTTGCCCATTTTTTCACCTTAATCGAAAACATGCTCACAAGTTGAACTTCTCATAAAGAATAAGGTTCTCGATGAGGTTCAACCCAAACACCTTTACAAAAGAAACGTGTAGAATTTAAACGTGCACAAAATATTTTATGTAGAAAACTCCTTACTCAAGGGAGAAAAAATAATGACCCAAACTCTGGGATTTGAAATAACTTCCACTAACAACAGGGAGCAAGTTTTATGAACTCTATAACCAAGGAACTAAACTCTAGTACCTAAACAACATACAATCAACTTGATTTTACCTTCCTCCTCTAAGCTAACTCTATCTCAAAAGAACAATATTTCTCCATAAAATAATACCTAAAAATTCTTCTTGAAGAAGCACTACAACTCAATGCCCTAAATACAGAGATCTAGACTAAATCGAACTAATAATAAACTTGTCCTTCGCTTGGTTCTATTGTGTAAATTTCTGCAGATTCACTCTGATACTTCTCTCAATATGATTGACTTGGCTTTGCTCAAGAAGTTTGTGAATGAGTGAGTGATTTTTGCAGCCTCAAAATATAGTATATATAAAGATCAACAGACAAAATAGGGTTATGAGAATAAAGACCTTTCCCAAGGAAATAAGGAAATAATCTCCTTAAACTTTTCCTTATAGAATTCTAACTCCTACAGCCTTGAACTCTTTATATAAATAGAATAATATGTTGGTTGCTTTTCCTCCAAGTCTCCAATCCTTTGCGGCCAAGGAAATTTTTGCGGCTAGGTTTCCTTCGCGATTCCTAACCCAGTTCGGACTGTTAAAATACTTTGTCCAAGTTCTTTCCTATTCCAATTCGGACTGGGAATGTATCTGTATATCTTTTCAGCATAAGGTGAACCTGTCAGTGAACTTGGTCCGTCACTAGTTTCTTCCTATTTGTCGATCATCAAAACTCAAACCTTAACAAAGATAATGTGCACAATAAAGTATATATGCTGATAAGGAGAATACATACAGACAACCTCATTATAGTCCTATTTTACCAAGTATACACTTAATGTTTGTGGGTTCTTGATACCATCCTAAAACATGGGAAATCGCTTTTGATTTGTGAGAGTATTTAATATTAATTTTCAACAAATACTTATGAAATAATGTATTGCATAAATTGGTGGCATCTTCTTGTTGGTGAGATATATTTAAATTTGAGTGGGCGTAATGTTTCGATTCCAATACTTGAATATGAACAAGAGAAAGAGGCGTTTGATGTTCATGAGTGGGTTCAACTGAGTTGGCTGGCCAGAAAAGTTTTTAATTGATCTTAACTTCTTGCTTGCCTTCTATTTGTATTTTCTTCTGGTCCAATTGTTTGATGTTGATAACAAGTATAATTGTTTATAGATACCAATGTTATTCCATTACATGTTTGTGAGTAGTATGCAAAAAAAAAAAAAAAAAAGCCTAATTAATTAATGTTGCTTGATGGAAAGTTGGTAGAACAAATTGAAAATAAAATGCATGTTTAGTGGTGGAAAATTAATCAAATTAAGGATCTCTAGATTTTATCGCGGCGCAGGATTGGGAGCATGGATGGAAGAATATTTTGGACAACTAAGAAGAAAAAAGTTGCAGCTCAACACGCGAGCGCTGCACAATTGTGTTTAAAGGAAAAAATCAATTATCGGGTGCATAACCGAGCAGGACTCAAGCTTTCTATGCAATATTCTTGAGGATATTTTGATCTTTGCACAAATTCTATCACATGTAAAATCCCTTCTAATTGAAGATTTGTATTTGGGATTAAAATGAGTATGTTGTTGGTGTTGTTGTTGTTGTTGTGTATTTCTTAATCTTTGCGGAGGTCCTTCCCCCCCACCCCCTCCCCCCCCCCCTACCGGACCTTGTTCAATAAATATGTTGTGGTTTTTTTTATAAGCTTGAAAAAGTAATTTCACGAGTTGGGTTAGCTGAATAATAATACTTTAATTTAATTAGGCATTAATTGGGATGATTTATGGAATGTACAAAAACAACAAACATTCAGGGTGATCATTCATATTATCATTATTCAAGGTGTACAATCAAGCTACTTGAATCAATTTGGGAGAGTAGTCCGAGAGACTTATTCTCAGTAGTTTAAAATTTCTATCTTTAAACAAGGGATTCACTATCAATAGAAATAAACAAGCGAGATTATGAGAGTGATAAATATAACCCATCTAGATAATTGGGATTCAATACCCTAAACTTTTTACTCTTGAATACTCCTAATTTTAGTTAGTTATACTTCTTCACTTGTTGGTGCAGTAATGATCAAGATAAAAATCATATAAATTGGAAATTATTTGAATTTATTTACATAGGGATATTAATTACTTACAATTGGAGGTAAGCTCTATTGGAGATTCGACTATGGATTCTTAAGATGAATATATTGCAACAATTGCTTTATCAAGGATTGGTTTTAAGCATGATCACATATACATTTGTTGGTTTGATTTGGTATTTTATTTTTTCCTTTGAATATTCTAAAATTAAACTAAATAGAATATTGTTAATTCTAAAATTATAATATCAAACCAAATCAAACAAAAGAAGTGAATTTATCAATTTCATTTGGTTCGTGTAATATACCAAATTAGGAATGAGATTAGCTTGGAGTCAGCAGTAAATTAACTAGGGGTTGAATGGTAATTTCAGCTGAATTTTGGAAGTTAGTTAGAAGAGTTAGTTGCTGTGTTTGTTAGGCATTTCCAGAAATTAGTTGCTAGGCTGAACTTGTATAAATCTAGTTGTATCCATTCATTACTACTCATCTTTCATAATACAAACTCTTATTTTCTTATCTGTTCAAAATTCTTTCTTTCTTAAGGGTTTTTAGGGGTTGCTTGGCTGAAACCCTGTTCAATCCTCAAGACCACAGTTAAGCTGTTACAAGTTGGTATCAGAGCAGTCGATTCTTGGAAGAAACTCATGGCATATGGTACAAGATATAGTGAGTTACGGAGAGAAGTTGATGGGTTAATTAGGTGAGTAGTTGAAGGCATTGAGTGAAAAATATGATAAATTCATGGATGAATTTCGTTAGATGTTCTTAGCTATTGCGAAGCCTCAACAAACACCCATTCACATAAAAGAGGGTGGGGTTAATGATTCAGGAGGCTCTGGCAGTTCAAATTATAGAGACAACACTCGGTATTCAAGACTTGAATTTCCAAATTCAATGCAGATGATCTAGGGTTGGATTTACTAGTGTGAACAATTCTTTTATATTGATGATACCACATATGATATGCAAGTCAAGATTGAAGCAGGTCAATTACAAATAAAATGATAAAAAAGGATCGAGGAAGGGGAAACACCAAAGATTTTCACGTAGATGGGAAGGTATTACAGTGGTATCAGATTTATATGAAGAAGAGGTGTAATCTTGACTGCATTGAATATGTTAGTGCTTTACAACATAGGTTTTATGAGAATAACCATCTTGATCCCAATGCTGAGTTAGTTGCATTAAGATAAACAAGTTATGTTTAGAACATTCTTGAACAAGTTATTAGTTGTTTATATGCAAAATTATAACCCGAGATAGTTGTTAAATTGAAACTGTGGAGTCAAAGAACTTTAATGAAAGCCTATAGTCAAGCTAAGTTGATTTGGAGGTCAATATTTTTTCAAAAAGACAATTCTACCCCTTAGTATAAATATAATTCATTCCTTCCAAAATCAGATTCTTTTATCCCTTACAAAGCCTACAATATTAGAAATACAACGACTATACCCTTTAGTAAGCCTACTATATTGTTTGTTGGTGTTGAGATGGATGATATCAGAGTGATAGGATTGTTCTATTAGTGTGATGAGAAGTTCACACAAGGTCATAACTGCAAGAAGGGTAGACAGTTGTACTAGTTGGAAGCTGAAGATGATGAAGATCAGACTAAGGAATCACATGAATTGGAAGAACAAATGTTGGAAAGGGAAAACGAAGATACATGCCACACCATAAGAAGTTGTACTACACGCACCATAAGTGTCAGTTCATGCTATATTCGAGGGATATGACTATAGGATAATGAGAGTGAAAACGTTAGGAAAAGTGAAAGTGGTGCATATTTTGAAAGATAGAGGTAGAAAAAATAATTTCTTGGATCTGGACACATCCAAGAGGTTAAGTTATCATTTGAAGATGATCCCTTCCTTCTCTGTGTCTGTAGCTAATGGAAGCAAAATTAGTAGTTTTTATATGTGTAAAAGCTTCTGTAGGAAGATGCAAGGAGTTAACTTCATTTCTAATATGTTAATTCTGCCAGTAAAAGTGTATAATGTGGTGCTATGAGTACAATGGTAGGTTACACTTGATGACATCAAATGGAATTTCAAGCAAATTAGGATGGAGTTTACAATGGAAAAATAGAATCTGATGGGAAGTCATCCTCAAGAAAACAACTGGAAAAATTTGATTCAGAAATGTAACTCAAGATGGCCTCACACTGAGCTCCAAGTCGCCAAATTAGAGAAGATAAAGTATGAAATTGAGTACTTGTACTTATGCAAAACTGTTGGGAGGCTAGAAAATTGGCTTGGCATGACTAGCGCAGTGCCTTATGATATGCCATCTTTTTGCACCAGAAAGAATAAATAACAACTCCCCGATTCACCTTTTGATGTCTGAAACACTTCAAACTACCTCGAAATTCGACGAAAGTAATTTTTATGTGTCACAAATGACGAGACATATCTATGAGAAAGTCCAAAACTTGATCCAACCACAGATGCACATATTGAGAGGATGGGTAATCATACGTCCTTTATTAGTCGAGAAATGGATTTTTGTTCCATAATGGAGAAAACGATTTCAGAAATAACAAAATGTATTTTTATTCCAGAATATAGTGTACAACTTAGGAACCAACCAAATTTGCACACAACTAATAAAATACTTATATGACATATCCATGGGTTCTGCTAACTAACAACCCTTAAACACTCAAAATGAGGGTGAACTTCTAAATTGATCGAATGAACTTTGGTTTCAATACTAACCAAGTGAACGAAATTCACTTGCATCTATGGCTATAGGCAAAAAATCACTCCACCAATCTAGAATGAATGGCTCACCAAACAGAGCTTGTCTACTCAAAACTGCTCATCAAGTTCATAATTTGATTGGCACAGAACAGTAAGATAAAACCTAAATCCAAACCTACAAAACGACCTTGGAATTACTTCAATTTCTCAATCAAAATTACTAGTAGAATTATTAAAAATGTTGATTTATATAACGGAGTTCAAATACTCAAAACGAGCAGTTGGGTCTTACCAGATAACGGGAAAAAAAAGTAAAAACGAATTACAACAAAGAAATAAAATTATAGGGAAAGCAATATTACACTACAAAAAAAGGGGAGGGAGCCAATCCAAAGGAATAAAGAAAGAAAAAGAAAGCAAGGAAAGGAAAGAGGAAAATAAAAAAGAGGAAAGAAAAGAAGGAAAAAAAGAGAGAATGTAAGATATAAGATAGAGCATGTCGCACCCCACTTTTTCTACCTTCTCCAGACCGCGCGCCAAGAGAAAAGAAAGTGGTTTTCGACTTGGGTAACTCGTTTGATTTAGAGTTTTGGAGTCGCCACCTAATAAATTTCCTAGGCGTATTAGATTACCTAAAAGCATTTCTAATTCAACTTAAAAAAATAACTCTGGGTTGGTCTACTAATTAGAGATTCGAGTAAGTGTTCAAGTTAACCTAGAAGGAAGGGGTTAGGCACCTCCTAAGTTCCACAAATGTGGTTCCCTGCCGATTTCTAGATTGGGTTTAAGCATGTAATTAACAGATAAAAGTTGAATAATTAAATAAAAGAGATAGCATAAAGATAAGTAAAAGTATATATATATATTAAGAAAGCAGTTTGAATAGTTTTGCAAAGATAAATTTAAATAGTAGTAATACTAGACATATATCAACAAATTGCAAAAATTAGGCTAAGAATAGCTAATTAACCTATTTGGAGAATAGCCCTAGGTTTTATTTATTCTATTCGGATCAGAACCCAGCTCTTATCAGAAAAGATAGCTTCAAAATCAACTATCATATATGACTTGGGTAATTTTCATTATTTTCGAGGGGCTTAATTCCCTAAACCCCTTACCCTATTTAAGTTGTTAATCTCAACATAATGCTAATATTTTAAGTGCCTTAAAAGGTTGGCTAGGACCCCAACTTAATGTGCTGGAGGCTGTTAGGACAACTAATTTTAAAAAAAATATCTAGACCCCTATATTTAATTGATGCCCCAAGTCTAGACTCACACTAGGCGGTGCACATAATACGGTCATGCAAATTCAAATACACATAAAATAATGTTAAGTGAAAGACAATTTTCAAAATGATAACAGGCCTCCAAATTAATAAAAGTGATAGAAGTTAACAACTTTCAAGATACTATTATGTTTCAAGACTTCAAATTTGTAGAAATATGCTAGCTTTAAAATTAAGTTGCACTTGAAGTCTTTCAGAAAATCATTCGCAGCTTTTTAGATATAATTACTTTACAAAAACTGTTAACTTTGTAACAAACCTTCACATTTTGACTTGCAAATATGGTGCAGTTTCAGAACTGTTTTACAAGGATCTATTATCTTAAAAGAGAGAGTCATACGATGCCATCTAAAAATATTAAACCAAAATGGAGTAGTACTTAATAAATTCTGTAAGCATGACTACTTTTCTTTAGCACAATAATTTTAGATACTTATCAAGGTATATACTTCAGAAGCATAAAACTTAGCTAACCCAAGATAATATGTAAGTGATATAGTCTCCACACCAACATAATTATGTATTCAAGGAATATTCAAAATATTAGGCTGATTGTCAAAAAAAATTAAAAATACTACAATAAAATTGAGTCATAATTCAAGACTAGATGAGAAACATACCTTTCAAGATTCAAAGAAAAGAGTGATACTTTGTCACTTACCAATCGCAAAGTCTGGTTTGATGTTACAATAATTTTTGGAATTTGCAGAGTTGTCTTCGAACAAATTTAGATTATACAAGATGCTTTGACATAAGAATGAGGTGTTAGGCTATGTGAATTGAGTTCTGAGGGATGAGAAATGGGAGAGGTATGATAGATGAGAGGAATAGTGAAAAACTTGTGTAGAGAAGGGATATAGAGGTGTCTTGATAAGGGAGAAGTAGAGAGAAATTGTATGTCCTCCATGGTGAGAATTGAGTTGAATTTATAGTAGAGGAATAGGGTACCAAGAATGGTAGGAAAATATTGAATGCATAATTTGTGGGGATCTTTGATTTTGAGTGATTTTGGGGAGAGAGATTGGGGGGAGAGATTTGAGGGAAGATATGGAATGATTTGAGCACTATGTATCTAGCATCAAAAGAAAGACAAATACGTTGGGCCTTTGTCCAAATTCGAAGGAGATTTCAGGAGGTAATTATGGAGAGATTAGGGGGATAGTGAGGGGATTGAGGATTTGGGAGAGAAATTGATGGGATTGAGGAAATATTGGAGAAGATTCTTAGTTTTTGAATTTTTTTCTAAAAATGGAGAGATAAGAGAGTAATTAGAGGAATTGGAGTGATGTTGGGGATATGATGGAGTAACTTAGGGATAGAAGAGAAGATTGGAGAGATAAAATATAGTATGAGATACAGATGGATTTAACAAAAATGTATTTGGACTTCCGCTTGTCTAGGTTCAGAAAGGTGAGGGGCTAAAAATTAAAAATATTGTGGGATTTATGAAAGGTTTGGAAGATTTGAATTCAAATTAATTTAAATTCAAAAGAATGTGGCAAATGATAAATCAAATAAAATAAAAGGAGTATTTTTTTATTGGACCTATATTTAACTAAAGGTGCAAAATAATAATAGAACAAATATAAATGCATATAGAGACCGTACACAAAAATATGCACAAATACAAACAATGACCAAATAAAGATAAATAAATACAAAATAGGTACAAATAGTTACTAAACTATTATAAATACAGCAACTTGTACAAATGATCACAATTTAATATGTATTTAATAAATACCCTAAAATTGCATGATACAACCACAATTATGTATATAATGTATAATTAGGGTATAACACACGTAAATACATGTTTTCTAATGCAAATTTGTCAAACAGTCAATATTGCACCTTTAGATTAAATATAGCCAATTTATGAAAAAAAGAGGGACAAAATTGACTGTCAACAGAGCATACTAATTTTTTTTGGTGCAAACGATGATTATATTAATATTAGAGATAATTTGGACATAGGGTGCTCCTTAAAGCCGCAATGTTGCAGTAGTCGGCTGCAATGTTACAACACAAAGTAGTGGTAGTCCTAGTAGTAGTTTGACCATGCATGTAATTCAAAAAACTAACAGAAATAGAGTTTGGAGGCCTCACCATAACAAAATATTTTTTTCTACTTGTCATCCTAACACGATTGATGTTGGGCATGTGTCTTGTCAACCGATGTTAATTTCCTATCGCTTTTGCTTTGTTTTCATGATATTATGTGCCCAACAATGATTGAATTGAAATATATTGCTAACTTGATGTGTTTGAATGTTGTAGGAATAAAATAAAGAAATATGAGCTTAATTGGTACAAGGACAAGGAAGTAGTAGCGCATACAGCCTCCCATGCTTGGCATGCTCAACTGTATGCCCTGAAAAGAGCAAAAATTAAAGGAATAAAGGAGACAGCAGCACATACAGCCATGAGCTCGAGGCATGCTCGGCTGTGCACGCTAAAGAGTAGTCCCAGACCAGATTGGAGAAGCTTAGGAGTCTCCCACCTTTTGTATTCCATATATAAACCCTTGTAAACATATTTTGAGGCTTTCTTATGTACTTTTGGAGGCAAGAACCATAGTAGAGGCTAGAGTTATCAAGATTAATTAATTGAGTTGTAATTTCTTCTTTCCTCTTTATTGTTTCATGACTTTTGACTTTTTGTGAGAAAGTTACCATGACTATGAGTAGCTAAACACCATTATTCTAGGATTGTGGGTTAACCGTTTTTTGAGTTGGTTAAGTTCGAAGGCCAGGTTTGACTAAAGTGACTCGTTTGGAACGAGTTTTGGAGTTGCCACTTAATATATTTGTCTAAAGGCGTATTAAGTCACCTAAAATATCTAAAGGTTTAAATTAATTCCGGGAAGTCGTACTAGCCGAGATTCTAATGTAAGAAGTCTTTGTGGCTCGGGAAGAAGGTGTTAGGCACTTTCCGAGTCCCACGAAAGGTGGTTTCCGACTGAATTTGTATTTGGGATTAAAGTTACGAAATAAAGCATGTATGCAAGTTAGTTCTATAAATGCAAAAAGTATAACTAGGCATAACAAGGGCTGACAGTTGAAGTATGGACAAGATTATGGGCCAAATGTGTCATTTAAACTTAAAAGAATTCTAATCAAATAAGGCTATTATATTGCAAATAAGAATATTTCTGCAAAAGTACCAAAGCAAGGTCAAGTTCTATAGAAACATCATGAAATGCATTATTTTCCTCCCAAATACACCAAAGCCTCTAAACATAAGGATAAGGAGAATATTGGTGATTTGATGGAATATTTGCCACTTTGAGCGCTACTACAATATTAATTATCGAGTACCATTGCTTGTATAGCAATTGCTATGAGGTTGCATTTAAAGAAAATAGTTAGTCATAAGATACTTGTATAAATATGTATAGAGAAATATTTTTTAGCATAAAAAATGTATTGTAAAATACTTTGGAAAAATATAATAATAGTTTTAAATAACTTACTAGTAAGCAATAAAAGTATATAAATAACTTTTAAAAATACTAACAAGTGCAATATGACCAATTATAGATAATTTACAACAAAAATATCTATAGGTATATATATATATATATATATGTTTGTAGGATTCAACCTCCAAAATCCCAACCCTTATCAAACTATTAGTTAGTTTGCAAGAGACAAAAAATTTTAAAATATAATTTTAACACACTTACAAAACTGAGCTTTGAGTTTTTTTAAAATCTGGCCTGTTTTTGGTATTGCAAAAACAAACCACTTTGCAATTATTAGCCTTTTGCAGAAATAGTTCACCACTGAGAATTACATTAAAAAACAACCTGTTACAAACTAAAAGTCAGATTCCAAATTACACCAAATAGTCTCACTTTTAGTTTTAAATTTAGATTCTAGTAATTTGCGTAAATAGTCCAAATTTCAGGTCGTGTTGCACTTTTAGGCTTTGTATGGTATTTGCAGAAAATGACCCCCCCTTGTAATCTAATTTTAAACCTGCCCTGTTTACATAAATTTCAGATTCTAATGCGACTTAGTTTAAAATTTTAGTATGCTATAAAATAAAGAGAAAGAACGAAAAAGGGCCCCGGTAAAGCAATCATAGGGCAACGCTTTTGTTGCCTGTTTTGTACCATTTTGGGTAGCCCTTTTACTACTGTTTCAATCACTCTTTCATGCCAACCTTGCATCTTAAGGTGCACATAATATACAAACGGGGAACCCTTAATAAATATATGAACAAGATCTAACGGAGATAAGAAAATGAAGAGATAGTGCCATGTATCCACTTAGTTATGAACTATCTAGTTCATCTTATGAGAAGACTTTACTGTTGCCATCAAAGACCTGCAAAAAGCAGGTTAGTGCTAAAGGCTTCTTGGCACTTTGACATCTCTGTATATACCTGTAATGATACTTAATGATATAACCTTATTCAGGCTATCAAAAATAGCTTCACAAAAAGGGTTAGGAGTGGCCACAAGAAGGCCCATACACATTCCAAATAGCATGCTAATACAGAATCATACTGTTGACACCTAATTTTGTCCCTCCTATTTTCAATAGCCATTATTCAGACAAATTGCATAAATAACCACATAATTACTCTACACTCACTCCCATCCTGAGTCATTATCTCATGCACGTACATCAATTAGGATATTTCAGAAGCATTTACACGAATGATCGCATTTTTACAAAAATTGCATATCTCGTCATAATTTTTCACAATTACTGTTGGTGTTTAAGGACACCTAGATCAATTTAAAACCTAAAATAATAGATTTTCTTAATTATTTAGCCTTGGTAATTATTTTTCTTGATTTTATAATTTTCATAAATATTTTACACGTATTTATACTTAGTTTACACACTATTTATACACTATATATACACATATATATACACGTATGCACACACATCATCACATTTTTTGCACCTCATCGCCAACGTGGCTTCATCTAAGCCGTCCACGTGTACAATCTGACGGCTGAGGATCAATTTTCCATTTTTATTCCCCAAACACACCCCCAAACCCTATTCCCCTTTCTCATTCTCTCCCTCTCGCGACTGCCTCTCTCTCTCTACGTCTCCGCCGTCGATGGCGATTTCGGCCATTTCAACCGGCCAAATCCAAAACAAATTATACCTCCGCACTCCTCTTAATGTCCGCAACAAAACCCTTATGCTGGTTACCCCAAATGGTGGGGTTGAGATTTTGACTCTTTGGGGAATCAGTCACTGTCGCGCGGAGAAGAAATACCGGCAAGGATTTGGGTGAGACCTGAGCCCTACAACCTAATGGAAGGGAAAACCCTCGTTCATGCGCAATCAGAGATGGGTCGCGACTGACCTGACTACAACTAAAATGGGTAACCCAATTCTCCTATTTGTCTTCTTTAATCTACGCTATGTCTGTATGTTAACATGCTTAGTCAACTAATTGCTGCGTGTTAAGTTAATTAGGAGAAAAGTTCGTATGATTATTAACCTTTGGTTAGTTCACTAATACATTACTGTGAATGTTTGTACGACTGAGTATCTTAGGTTATCTCAGTTAGTCTTAAAAGAGTCAATATTAGTTTATGATTTGATCATTATTATCCATGTTTCACAATGTATATGTTTCTTTGTTCTATCAAGACACATTGTTTCTCGTGATTATATGTGTAAAACTGAAAGGATGATTTGATGAACACGATTTGAGCATGATTAGGTTCAATTTGGTTTTCTGATTAATATTTGATTCCAGTAACTGACATAGTAACCATAGAGTCTTGTTTAAAACTTGCTAAATTGTCGTTTGATTTCTTTTTGAACCTATATTAGTTTGAGACACCCTTTTTGCACTAATTTTGAACCTGGTTATGCTATTATCTAAAGGATGAAGGGTCTATTGGTTCAGATTCATGTCTGTTGTGATATACCTAGCCTGTTCCTATGCCTGAGTGCTTAATTTTCATAATTACATTGAATAAGAAGCTTGTCCTGCATGATTAGAAGAAGCTAATTTGGTTAGGAAAAGATTTTGATTAATGATTGAGAGGGTAATAGTTTATTTGATTGATCCGAGATTTTCTAACAGCCCAAGCCCGCTAGTGATATTGTCCGCTTTGGGCCTAGGCCTGCACGACTTTAAAACGCGTCACTAGGGTCTAAGGCTAGTTAACTTATATACCCAGAATCTCTCCTATGTTATGCTGATGTGGGACACTTAACCCTTAGCTGGGGTGTTACAGATTTAATGGGGGATGTTAATTGATTCTAAGCTCAAAATAGGCTTGCTTAGCTCATTTTTGAACCCAGACTATGATAAAGTTAAAGGGAGGGAATCCAAATTTATTTTGGGATTGGTTTTACTTCAACTTTGGGGCTGATTGGCTTAATTTTTGAAAACACACCTAATTATGTCCCCTTGATTCATGGAAAATATTGCCCTTCCCTTTTTAGGTGACTACTCTCTTTAATTCTAACTCCATCCCTCATTCCTATATAAGGTCGACTGATTTCTCTTCTCTAGGACACAGTGATTGATACAGAAAGACAACAACACATAAACATCATTCTCTGCCTTCTTTTTTCTCTTCTGATTACTTCTTACAACTGGAAAATTCTTGCTCCTGATTTTGTGTTTACAAGCTGCATTGTTCCAGTGTTACTCTTTGTGTGTTACACTTCCTGGCAAGGTATAATTTATCACTGTATCCCTTTATCTTCTTTGCACTTGATCTGCTTATGTGTCTACTCTTCACATGTGGTCAGTGTCTATATGTGTGACTTGTTTGGAGGGCTCTATACCCTCCCCTGCTAACCCTTTTCTTGCAGTCTGTGAGGATTGCCTTAGGGGCTATACCAGGTCTCAAATTGTAGGTTTCTAGATTCCATATAAGGGCTTCCCCCATTCTGGATAATCTAGGCCTAAACAGGCCCTACATGGGGGCACACACAAGGCATTATCTAGCCACTACTTCTCCTTTATTCTTTCCCCTTAGAAACTGTCCCTATTGGTGTATATTTGTTAGGACTCCCGCTTGTACTTGTTTTAAAACAGGGTATGCAGTCATTAAGACTGCAAATATGGCTATCCAGGAGCCACTTCTAACCTTATTCTCATATATGCTGCATCAACCATCCTAAAATCATAACTTTGTTGCCTAAAATTTGCATGACAATCACCGATAAGAAGTGAAATCTTATGTCCAAATTCTGGGTTTACTTGTCTTAATTAGAGTCTAAACATTGCTAGCATGAACAGATTTTAATATTTTAAAACCATAACATTTGAAATTCTTTTTGTGTAAATCTGGAATTTTAAAACAAGGGACTAATTGTGCTATGACTGCTGAAAACGGGACTGTTTCTGTAAAATCTAAGACTGCCCCTCTATGCATAAATAATACAGGCCCAGAAACTATTTTAAACACGGCCTCTATGAGTCAAAACTATTTTTATTACTTCTATACACTAATCTAATAGTGTATATGGGTGTATAAGTGACTTGGGGTCGACTATACAAGTATACAAAGTTTTCTAAAGCCTAATACTATTAATTACTCATGTATTTGCATGCTTATACCTATATCTATGTGTGGTAGCCCCTTTGTTTGCATTTATGTGCTTCTGTGAAACCTGTTTTTTTTAACAGCCCACTTATGTTTTTTCCAAAAACAGACCCCTACATAAAAAAATAGCCATTAAGGTTAGGGCTCGACAATTAATGACGAGTCACACCGACCCTAAATGGCTAACATTTTATTTTAAAAACAACATCCATTTGGTTTTGACCGAAATTTGACATTGTCTACAAAATTGTCTATTTTTGCAAAACTGCCTATCTGTGAAAAATTGATTAAAGGGCTGAAATTACATAAATAAGCTGAATTGTTACACCTTTTGAAGATTTAACCTTACTTGCGATTAGGCATTTTTATTAGAGGCCTTGAAACGCGATTAGGCGTAAAATATAGGCCGCATGTGTAAAACTTGAAGCCCATTTGTGTATGTGTTATTTAAACTTGCATAGATAGATTTAATTTCATAAATTGAATACGAAATTGCCCTCCCCAAGTTAGTATTGCATATAATAATGTTCACATCCCAAAATATAGACTCGGGCTGGAACCACTTTTCGTGGGACTCGGGGGAGTGCCTAACACCTTCTCCCCCGAGTCAGTTGGACTTCTTACCCATTGAATCTTTGAAACCAGACTAGTATAATAATTAAACTCGACCTTAGATGCTTAGGTGGCCTAATACACCTTAGAAAACTATATTAGGTGGCGACTCCAACTCTTGAACTCAAACGAGTTACCTAGTCAAATCCGAAACTCGACTTGCTCCGAGTTGAGTCTAAAATCGGGTATGACACATACTACAACAAGCTTTCAAGAGAGAGTTTCAGCATTATACCTTGAACACATCTAGCTTGATATTGCTAAACAGAAAACTAATGATTCAATATATATTGCTTCAGTTTAAAAACCAAAAGAGCCGAGCAAAGTAGTCAAGAGACCAAAGAGAGAAGAGAGATATAGAGAAATAGAGTATTGTGAGAGTTTTTTTCAGTGTGTAAGGTGTATAGAGAAGAGGTGCTGAGGAGGGTCTAAAAATTCCAGAGAAAAAGAAGAGAATAATGGATCTGTAAGTTTATGTGAGAGTGTTCTCAGTGTGTAAGTTGTAGAGGAGCAGTGTTTAAGTGTCTAAGATGGGGAAGAAGAGAGTATTCTGATGATGTAAATGTGTAGGGAGAGGCTGGTTTTTATAGTGTAGGAATGATGGTGTTTAAAATTCAAATTATCATTATAAAAAGGGAAAGAGAAATTCTGTAAATGTGTCGTAAGGAAAGGAATCAATCAAAGGTAAATAAGGTAAAGAGATCAACTAAGTTGACAAGTTTTAAGGGAAATCCAGGTGTGAACAGCTATTTAAAGTCAAATATCATATTATGAAAAATAGGTTCCTTATACAACTAAGACAAAATTTCCTCTCCATTAATCAGGGAGGCAAATCACTCATTATTTTAGTTCGAACAGAATCACTAATCAGTCATAGATAGGGGTGTCAATGGTTTTTCAAAAACCGACATAACCGACCGAACCGAACCGTATCGAACCGAATTTTAGGTTCTTTAAAATAAAACCGTAGGTTCTTATGCAAAGTCATAACTGTACCGATTATTAGGTTAGGTTTTTTATTTTATAAAAAGAAACCGAAAAAGCACTGAACCGAACCGAATAAATTTATATGCATAAAATATACTTTATATATGAAACAAATATGTATAAATATATATAATTTAATTAATTCTAAAATCAACAAAGTAGATATTTTTTAACAGTTAATCCTTAGGGTGAAATTAGTAATTCTAAGCATCCCAACCTACTTAATTCTATTAATACTACTACTAAAAGTTAAAACTAGCATGTTTCAATAATGTATTGCTTTCGCCATTTTAAACTCTAAATTCCTTAAAATCTAGTTCCTGTTGTAGTGTCAAAATTTATTGTAGAAGGTCTTTGCGGACCATTTTTTCATTCGACTTGTAAATTTTATCCAGGGATGAAGGTTTAATCTCTTTATGTAGCCTTATGTTTCTTTTGAACTTTGATTTAGTATAGAACAATACATCATAATCAAATACCTTATTAAAAAATTAAATGAACATGAGTTTAACAGTTGAAATAATGTAAATAATTGTCTAACTTTTTATTTATTTATTTATTCTTACCCACTATTTAATAATGTTATCTAGAGAGTAGGTATTGTAAAGTATTTCACTGTCGTATATTGTAATGAATCATTTTAAGCACAATTCGCCAAATATTCAAATGATTGTGATATCATTGTTATCTCTAATATCGTTTAGTACTCTAGTAAGATGATATTTATATTTTAATTTAATCGCTAGAATCATATGAATTTTGCAATGAAAGCAATACTTGTTTTTCAATGTTGTTGTCTTGTACGACAAAAATGACACAATATTTTTTTTATAAAAAAAATCGAAAATTAACCGAACCGTACCGAAACCGAAGAGAAACCGATATGATTGGGACGGTTTCGAAAATCCAAATTTTGGTTATACATTCTTGAAAAACTGAAAAATTGGTATGGTACAAAATTTTTAAAATAACCGACCGAACCGAACCATTGACACCCATAGTCATAGATCATATGAAAAATATGCACTAATTCAATAGGGAAATTCAAACAAGGGATTGCATATTTTCAGCCCTAATTGATACGAGGAATAAGGGTGAGATCATGTACAATCTGTGCCCTTTAAAAAATGATCTCATGAATTCAAATTTCAAAGTTGACAGAATTTTAAGGAAGACATATATGTGTATAGAGGCTGTGCGCAGCGTCTATGCCGAATTCGCAAAAGAAAAATGTATTCCACGAGTTAACAAGCTAACTAACAACCTAAGCATGCTAATGGAATTCAAACAAAATCAGATTCCCTAACGGCCAGACACTTCATGACTCGCAATTCAAAGATCAGTTCAGAAATTACAATCAGTAAATATTCAAGCCGTTATGTCCTCAAGCAGCCCTGTTTTCCTTACGTTTCACAAATCATAAGCAAGTTCCAATTTGCTAAGAGGAAAAACCAATGTCTAGGAAGAAAAACTATATAAGACTGGGCATAGAAAAATAGGCAGGGCATATGTATTTGCAATGTATTAACAATTAAGTAAACATGAATTTTTACAATTCCAATCAAGAAAAACTAAAGAAGAAAAAAGGAAATATTTACCCAGAATTGGCGTCGGGTCGGGTCTGACGAGTTGGAATCGGGTCTGCTTCATTTTTGCTATGCTTGACCTGATTCGTTGGATCCTTCATTGTTGTTTAGGATTTTTCTGATTAGTATCTTATATCAATCAGGTTTGAAAGGATTTGCTTCGATTGTGCTTTGTATGATGAAGATTCAAGAGATTGTGCATTTGGATTTACCATTTCCATTTTTCGGGTTCTCGAAACAGTGAAGGGAGGAGATCCGTTTCCTTTTTCTGGCGTGGAGAACCAAGGGAGAGGGGAGGTCACGCCGTGATTGGTGTCGAACGGGTGGTGGAGCTGTGGTGGATGGCGTCGGGTTTTGGAGAGAAAGGGAGAGGGGGAGACGACTTATGGTGATTGGAAAATGAGGGAAATGAAATTAGGGTTTTAGAAATTGGGGAGGGGGGGGGGGGGGCTGTTTGTAATTAAAAAAGATAATGGAATTATGGCCGTTGGATGAGAGGAACAGATAGTTGAGATCCAGCCACGTAGGCGTGTGGGGGGGGGGGGGTTAGTGTATGTTTGGACGTATTTGAGTGTATGAGTGAGGGTGTAGGTATATTAGTCTATATAAGTGTGAAAGTAATTGTATATTGGGAGTCAATTGGCTACTACTTAACTCAAAAAATGCTAATAAATGGATACAAATAATTAAAAAACTATAGTGAGTAATGAAAATGACTTGGTAAAATATTATTTATAAAAGTGATAATTTTAAATGAGTTAAAATAATATTAATCAGGTATAAATAATTACAAGTAGGTACGTAAGTATATTAATTGTAGAGATCATCACAAATTGTGCACGTATTTGGAAAATGACCTAAATGATGTAATTATGTAATATATTCACAGTTAAGTAAATATTGTATAAATAGAGGATTAAGGATAAGGGTTACACTTGTAAATGCATGTCATCTAATGCAATTTTATATGAAAATATTAATATGCACTTTTAAGCTAAATATAGCCAATTATAAAAAAGGAGAGACAAAATTGGGTATTAACAGTAGTTTATCTAATTCTACTCTTAATTACTTGATTTCATGGCTAGTAGTTGAGTACTATCTGCGAACCTAAGGTTGAACTCAAAAGTGGGAACCACATGTTATAATAGAATTAAATAGAGCGTGTTCCTGAACCTGGGCATCGGAGAATGGTTTTGCGGTTAGGATAGAAATATACCTAATACTCATGCTTAGTCACTATACAAGAGAAATAGATGCATTCTTGTTAATTCTAGTTCCATAGAAATATAGGTGTTAGGTTAGTTTGAATAGGCAAGCAGGGTATCGAAAGACTCATGTGCGTAAAATCAACCCTGTGATTAGCACTCCAGATAAATAAAATTAGTTCAATTAGCGAAAGAGTGCAACTGGATTAGTGAACGTCCCATGACCCTAGAATATTTCCTCTCACTAATATCTAAAACTCTTGAAATTGTCTTGCATTCAACTATTACTTCATTTACTTTTGTTAATGAGTGATAATCAATAATCAAAACTTGGTTGAACTTTCTTGAATGATATTTGAATTCGAGTTTGTCTAGTTAATAATTAATCGACACTCCTTGTGGGAACGATACTTTTCTTATCACTTTATTACTTGATCGACTGCGTATACTTGCGTGTGCATTTGGAGCTACAAGTTTTTGACACCGTTAACAGGGACTAAGAATTAATTAGTTTTTAAATTAGTTTTTATTTTTTATTTGTTCAAAATTAATTTTGGTTTTAGTTGTCTTTGGGTGTTTAAGATTTTGTCTTGAATACGAATGAGCAAGAGCGACGATAAACTCTACACTTTTGAACCTGAACCTGAAAAATATTTTATAGGTTAAAGAAAGAGGCCAAACTCAAAGCAAAGCTAGAGAAAGAACTTATTCCTAAACCTATAGAAATGGCTGGAAACAAAAATTGGGCAATACTGGATGTGGCCATACCCACTCTTGAAAACATGAGTCTAGCTATTGTGATGCCCACCATCATGGGTATATTTGAGCTGAAAGAGGGTATGATCCGACTCTTAAAGTCTAATGGTCAATTTGCGGGGTTATCACCTGAAGATCCTCAACGGCACATTCAAAATTTCTTGGAGATAAGTGCCACATAAAAGTATACTGATGTGTCGGTTGAATATATACGACTCACTATGTTCCCATTCACTTTATTGGGTGAAGCAATAAGTGGCTCTTGACCCAACTGCCTAACTCCACTGACTCTTGTGATGAACTGACAAAGAGGTTTTTGATCAAATTCTTCCTATCTAGCAAGACTGTAAAGATTAGAGGTGAGATAGTGTCGTTTAGTCAGAATTCATCAGAGAGATAGGTAACGCATGGAAAAGGTTCAAGGTACTGTTGAGAAGCTGCCCACACCATGGCTAATCAAAAGAGTTATTGGGACATATTATTGTTGAGGGGATCCAATCAAACAACAAAATTTTACTGGATGCTTATTGTGGCGGACCAAGTCTAAAGAAGCAGTACGAGGAGCTAGAGAGCATTCTTAAAATATTGCAGAAGGTAGTTAGCATTATCAAGGTGAATCAGGCAGAGGCAAAACCTTCTAGTTAGGCAAAAAAATAGAAGTGGACGTACTGACTGCTATGAGAGCTGAAATAGCGGCAATACATCATTCTTATAAGCAGAAAATTCATGTCGTACTGGCTCAGGTAAGCAAGACGTCCTGGAATAACAAGTGCAAGCATTTCTGTGATGTTTGTGGTAGAGATGATCATATAGGTAGCGTGTGCCCCGCCAATTCAGAGTCGGCATGTTATGCGAGTCGACAGAATAGGGGCTTCAACCAAAATGCTCAGTATGGCAATACCTACCCGCCTAACTTTTGCAACCACCCTAATTTTTCATGGGGCGGTAATCAAGGTAGGCAAGGTAGCCGACAATCACATGGCAATACTCAGAAAGTGCATAATCCACCACAGCAGCAGCAACCTGAAACATCTAAAATAGAGGCAATGATACAACAACTAGCTGGTGATCTCAACCAGAGGATTACAACTCTCCAGCAAAACCAGGACATCGCCAAACACTCTTTAAAATAAAATAGGGCAGGCTAGCAATCAGAATACAAGGCCACTTGGAGCATTGCCAAGCAAGACAGATCCCAACCCCAAGAAACAGGTGCAAGCAGTTTCATTAAGAAAAGGGAAAGAGCTGGAAGAAATGCCAAATAAGCCAAAACAGTCTAGCTCTGACAAAGATAAAGAAGCTGAGCCAACAGTTGATGTTGAGAAGGAGGTAGAACAGAAAGAGGTAGTGATTTTTGCTAAACCACCACCTCCTTTCCCTCGAAGGTTGTAAAAGAATCTGCAGGATCCCGCATTCACAAAGTTCTTTGGCATACTCATGCAGACTCATTATATATATATATATAGATTGGTAGACGTGCTCGAAGGAAGTCCAAAGTATGCCAAGTACATCAAAGATATAGTGTCATCAAAGAGGAAAGTCAATAAATTTGAAACTGTGGTACTTACTAAAGAGTGCACATTAGGATTCAGAACAAACTTCCACAAAAGCTGAAGGGTCCAGGTAGTTTCACCTTTCCTATTCTTATAGGTAACATAGCAGTTGGCCGAGCTCTATGTGATCTAGGGGCGAGCATCAATCTTACGCCATTGTCTGTGTGCAAGCAACTAGGTCTTGGTATTCCAAATCCAACAACAGCCTCACTTCAGTTAGCTGATCGGTCTACTACCTAACCTGAGGGGGTGATTGAAGATGTATTGGTCCAAATTGGCCAATATATCTTGCTAGCTGATTTTGTCATTCTTGATTATGAGGCGGATAAGGAAGTTCTTATAATCTTGGGACGACCTTGCTTAGCCATTGCTGATGCTGTGATCCCTATTCGAGAGGGAAATATGACAATGAAAGTAGATGATCACGAAGCAGTGTTCAAGGTATACAAGGCTCTAAAATTTTCAAACCATCATGAAGAGTTGTCCATGATCACGATGAATGACTCGGATGAGATGTCGAGTGATCCAGCTGATTATGTGATTGATGATTTGTAACGAGCACTGATGAAGGGGGAAGAAATGAGTGATGATGAGGATGTAGAAGAGATTTTGTAGCATCTAGACTACTCTTGTGACTATATTTTGGGGTTTTCCAAGTTTGAGCCTCTTGATAGACCGCTAGAGCCACCACCAAGCCATCTACTGAAAAGGCACCCAAACCTGAGGTCAAACCTTAGCCTGCTCATCTTCGTTATGCTTATTTGGGACAATCTGACGCTTTACCTGTGATTATTTCTTCTTTGTTATCTGTTTTGCAGGTATAAAAGTTATTGAGAGTGCTGCGAGAGCATAAAAGTGCTATTGGTTGGAGCATAGTTGATTTTAAGGGAAATAGCCCGGATTTCTACATACACAAGATTTTCATGGAGGAAGGGTGTTGGCACCCAATTTTGTCACTCCAATATTTCATTGTTTTAAATTAGCTATAGTTTGAGTTGAAAACGCCAAAATAATTTTTTACCACACCAAATACATTGGCAAAAGTATTTCATATTTTACGCATGTGTTTTAAAGATACCTCATCTTGGATATTTTGAGCAACTACAATATTAAATGCTATTTTGAAACGCTTATGTCAATTTCACACCATTTATTTAATTACTAGCCACACCGGCACATTTATTAAGTCAAAATATATAAATTATTAGCCATTTATGTACAATTCATACTATTTATTTTTAATTATTTATATTTTTATTACTATTTTTTACAATTCTTATGATATTTTTACTTAATTTATAGGCAATTTAAAATAATTTATACATATTTATTCCAACCAGACACGATTTGCCAATCACAGGCTGCCAACTCATTATTTTGTCCAACACACACACACACTCAACCACATAAGCCATTGTGTGGCTCAATCTCAGCCGTTCACGCTTTGATCCAATAGCTGAGATGTAAGTTTCCTTTTTAATTATACCGTCAGCCCCGAAACCCTGACCCCTCATCTCATTTTCCCCTCTGCCACGCCGCCCTTCTCTTTTCTCTCTCTCTCTCTCTCTCTCTCTCTGCAAAACTCTAGCGTTTTAACTATACCTGGCCATTTCCAGCCAATTCCACTGCGAAACTCCATAAAATTTGTGTTCCCCGTCATGTCCTCTATAAAACCCCTCCAATAATTCCTTGAAATTACGAAGCCCAAAATTCAACCCTTCGTCGTCTCCACCACTGTCACTGTAGAAATGGGAATTCAAGTAGAACTCTATAAGGCCTAAGCTCTTTGACCCTAACAGGATGAAACCTTCACGCAAATGAAGGTAGAAGATGGGTCGCGAGTAACCCGATTCAATTTCCAACGGGTACACTCCACCTTTTTATAGTTTTTTTATTGTTACATGATTCACATGCTTAATTTGTGTTTAATTAGATAAACTAAGATTTTGTATAGTGATGTTTAATTAGGACAATGACCATTTGTAATCCCTTATCCAATTCATGTTTGTGATGGTTTTCTAGCACTAAGAGTGATGATAAAGTTATGCTTTATCTCCCTTGCATCACCATGACATTGTTTCTTTAAGATTAACAATTCTCAAAAGCTTAAGTGAGTAGGTATATAGTTTATGTCTCCATTGTACCGTTGGCTTCTTGATTTTCAGAATTTGAAGCATGATTATGAGTTTAGTATGTATCCAGTCAACTATATTGATAAAATGCAAAGTTTCCATGTGAGTACAACTGCCTAAGTTTGAAATTTGAATAGTGAATAGACCTTGTGTGAAGGTATTAGGAAAAAATCGGTTGAAATTGATTAGAATACTGCCAGAATATTAGGGGAAAAACTTTCTAATAAATTAGTTTTAATTTTCATAATTGTGATAGAAAATCATGTATGGAAATATATATGAAACGGTACCCTTTTGATTCTGGGACAATCCACCGTCATATGTGAGCCTATTACTAAGCTGCTGAGAAAAGATGCTATTATTGAATGGACAGAAGACTGCCAGAAAGTATTTGGTCAGATAAATGAGTACCTATCTAGTCCACCCATGTTGGTTTCACCCGAACCTAGATGACCATTGATACTGTACCTGTCTGTGTTAGATTCGATATTTGGTTGTGTATTGGGACAACACGATACAACAAGATGGAAAGATCAAGCAATATATTATCTGAGAAAGAAATTCATTCTTTATGAGGCTAAATACACTTTACTGGAATGCACCTGTTGTGCGTTGACTTGGTGGCATAGAAGTTGAGACATTGTCTGACGTCATATGCAATATTGTTGATCTCGAGGGTAGATCCTCTCAAATACTTTTCCCAAAAGCCTATGCCCATTGGGAAATTGGCCAAATGGCAAATGCTACTCAGGGAGTTTGACATCATCTTTGTCGCTCAGAAGGTTGTAAAAGCTCAAGCTCTGGCTGATCACATGGCAGAAAATCCTGTAGAAGATGACTATGAAGCTTTGCACACCTACTTCCTAGAGTCATGTTTGTAGGAGAAGATATTACAGAAGAATATGATGGTTGGAGATTGATTTTTGATGGATTCGTGAATTTCAAAGGAGTCGCCATTGGAGCAATGGTAGTTTTTGAAGCAAGCCAATACTATCCGACCACAGCTAAGCTCAGGTTTCCTTGCACCAACAACATGCCGAATACAAAGCTTGCATCCTGGGACTCAGGATGACGGTAGACATGAATATACAAGAGCTCTTGGCAATAGGAGGCTCGAACTTACTGATCCACCATGTACGAGGCAAGTGGGTAGCAAGGAACTCCATAATACTACTATACTTGGACTGCATAAAGGAATTGAGCAAGAGGTTCGCCAAAACTGAATTCCGACATGTGCCAAGACTATAGAATGATTTTTCCGATGCTTTGGTCACCATATCTTCTATGATTCAGCACCGGGATAAGAAATATATCCACTCAATACCTATAGTGGTGAAGGAACAATCAGCCTATTATTTCTATGTAGAAGAAGAACTGGACGGAGAGCCGTGGTTCTACGATATCAAGAAGTTTCTCAAGGGAAACACCTATCCAGAGAATTCCACGAGCCTTTAGAAGAAGAAATTGAGAAGATTGGCGAGTCGTTTCTTTCTAAGCGGTGAAATCCTATATAAGAGAACCCTGAACTTGGGCTTGTTAAGATGTGAAGATTCTAAAGAAGCTGCAAAGTTACTGGACGAAGTGCACGCCAGAACCTGTAGTCCGCACATGAATGGCTTTGTGCTTTCAAAGAAAAGCTTGAGGGCGAGTTGCTACTGGATGACGATGGAGCACGACTGCATAAAATACGTGAAAATTTGCCATCAATGCCAAGTATATGCAGACATGCTTCGAGTACCTCCAACCGAGCTCTATGTTATAAGTTCACTATGGCCTTTTGCAAATTAGGGAATGGATGTCATAGGACCGATTGAACCTACCACATCCAACAGACACGGTTCATATTGGTAGCTATTGACTAATTCACTAAATGGGTAGGAGCTGCATCATATAAGTCTGTGACAAAGAAAGTAGTGTTTGATTTTGTCCGAGACAAAATGATCTGTCGAATTGGCATTCTCGAGTCTATTATCATCGATAATGGGTCTAATCTCAACTATGACTTGATGAGAGAGACTTGTGAGACTTTCATGATCAAGCACCACAATTCTACCGCCTATAGGCCTCAGATGAATGGAGCAGTAGAGGCAGCCAACAAGAACATCAATAAGATACTTTGCAAATGGCTGACAACTCGAATTAGTGGCATGAGAATCTATCCTATGCACAGTTGGGATATCGCAACACTATAAGAACATCAAGAGGGGCAACCCTCATTCTACTAGTCTATGGGACAAAGACGGTAATCCCAACAGAGGTGGAGATACATTCTCTAAGAATCATTCAAGAAGAAGAACTGAAAGACACCGAATGGATCAAGAGAAGAATAGAGCAATTGGCACTGATCGATAGCAAAAAAAATGAACGCCATATGTCATGGGCAATTGTATCAGCAACGGATTGGCAAAGCACTCAACAAAAAGGTCTGAGCGAGACTGTTTGAGTCAAGACAATTGGTCCTTAAGAAGATATGTCCTAATCAGGAAAGGCCAAGGGCAAGTTCGCACCAAACTGGCAAGGTCTGTACATGGTCCATCGGGTCTTGACTAGAGGAGCACTGATATTGGCAGAAATGGATGGCGAAGTCTGGCCAAAGCCAATCAACGCTGACGCAATCAAAAGATATTACATTTGAAGATCTGCAATAGCTAGCAATTTTACCCTCTACACCTTGTACTATGTAATCTGGAACTACGTAACGACCTGATTCGCCCAAGTTGGGATACGTAAGCAACCTACCCAATTTTCAATTGCATCAATACAAATATATTAATTCCCCACAAAGTGGACACTGTGGCAAAAACTTTGAGGACCTCTCAAAAACTTCAAAGGACAATTAAGTACTGATACTGAGGTAGTTATTTTTGAGATACCATCAAAAATTTCAAAGAGGAACGTGGGCAGGTACTGGGGTAGAATTTTGAGGTTCCTTCAAAATCCATCAAGGGTTTTGTCAGAAAGATTTGAAAAACGAGGGCAGAGAAATTATACTTGTATTACACAATGCGGTCAACGATTCAATAGAATAATTTTTTTTATGAAATCCTTTTCAAAATTCATGCATGCTATATTCCTTTCACTTTTTCATATTTTACCATACGCCTCATAGCTTGAACAAGTTTTGACGTTCATCTCAAAGAAGACGAAGAATGCACAAATCAAGCTTCCCCACCCTACAATTTACAAATTATTCTTTTACCGCAGGCATGAAAAGCAAATAAGGATGACAATCAGCATGACAGTGTTTCAGGCAATCCTACAGGCACGGTAACATCATTCTACTTTTATAATATCATTTTACTCATTGTATGCAGGGTACATAGGCCGGCACTTTAGGCAACTATCTCCTGATGAGAGACACTAATAGCTCATGATTAGCAGACAAATATTTCATGACGAGATGCAATTAGTAGCTCCAGAAGAGCAGATAAATATCTCCTGACAAGAGGCAATTAGTAGCTCCAGACGAGCAGACAACTAACTCCTGATGAGAGCCATTAGTAGCTCGAGACAAACAGACAAATATCTCCTGAAGAGAGGGAATTAGTAGCTCCAGACGAGCAGACAGATATCTCCTGATGAAAGACAACTAGTAGCTTAAGACAAACATACAAATATCTCCTAATGAGAGGCACCAATAGCTCAAGACGAGTAGACATATATTCCTCAACGAGAGGCACCTGATAGCTCCATATGAGCAGACAAATATCTCCTGATAAGAGGCAACTGATAAGTTCAAGACTAGAAGACAACTGTCTCAAGACGAGAGACACCGATAGACAACAATTGACGCTCAAAATGACATCAATTTACAAGAAAGTTTACTTTATGTCTATAAGTGTTATTTACATTTAGCTCACCTCTTTTGCAGGGAAAGTTCTGGCGTCTTAGCAACACCTCAAAAAATTTACTTTACCCGCCATTTCAAGTCATACACAATTCCAAATTACTCCTCTTGAAATCATGGCAAAATTGGTCACTCCATCAATGTATTTGCCCTAAGACTCTTTCATCATCTCTGGGCAAATAGGGCCAGTTATTGACGTCTAATTTTGTCCCTCCAATATTTCATTACTTTAAATTGGCTATATTTTGAGTTGAAAGTGCCAAAATAATTAATTACCACACCAAATACATTGGCAAAAGTAATCCACTTAATACACATGTGTTTTAAAGATACCCCATCATGGATATTTTGAGCAACAGCAGTATTAAAAGCTATTTTGAAACACTTATGTCAATTTCACATAATTTATGTAATTACTACCCACAACGGCACATTCGTATACAATCATACTATCATTTTTTACTTATTTATATTTTTATTATTATTGTTAAAAATTTTATGGCAGTTTTACTAAATTTATAAGCAATTTATACACATTTATTCCAACCAGACACGATTAGCCAATCATAGGCTGCCAACTCATTATTTTGTCCAATCATTACGTGACTCAATCTCAGCGGTTCACGATTTGATCCAACAGCTGAGATGTAATTATCCTTTTTAATTATACCGTTAGCCCAATTCTAACCCCTCACAGAATTTTCACCTTTGCCCATGCCACCCTTCTCTTTACCCTCTCTCTCTGCGAAACCCTAGCATTTACACTAACTTCGGCCAATTCCACCTGTGAAACTCCATAAAAACCAAATATTCATGTTCCTTGTTATGTCTGCTCATAACCCCTCAAACAATTCCTTGAAACTATGAAGCCCAAACTTCAACCCTTTACCATCTCCACCACTGTCACCGGAGAAATGGGAATTCAAGCGGAACTCGACAAGACCTAAGCTCTTTGACCCTAACAGGATGAAACCTTCACGCAAATGAAGGTAGGAGAAGGGATCGTGACTGACCCGATTCAGTTTCAAAATGGGTACACTCCACCCTTTTATAGTTTTTTATTATTATATTATTCGCATGCTTAATTCGTGTTTAATTAGTTAAACTACGATGTTGTGTAGTGGTGTTTAAGTAGGAAAGTGACCATTTGTAATCCCTTATCCATTTAATGTTTGTGATGATTTTCTAGCACTAAGAGTAGTGATAAAGTTATGCTTTATCCCCTTGCATCACCATGACATTGTTTCTTTAGCTTAACAGTTCTCAAAAGTTTAAGTGAGTAGGTATATAGTTTATGTTCTCCATTGTAACATTGGCTTCTTGATTTTCAGAATTTTAAGCATGATTCTGAGTTTAGTATGCATCCAGTCAACTATATTGATAAAATGCAAAGTTTCCATGCGAGTACACAACAGCGTAGGTTTGAAATTTGAATAGTAATTTGACCTTGTGTTAAGTAATTAGAAGAAATCAGTTGAAATTGATTGGAGGAAAATCTTTCTAATCAAATAGTTTTGATTTCCAGATGTGTGATTGAAAATCATTTATGAAAATATATATTATGGGACCCCCTTTTGATTCTTGACACAATCAAGTCTTTCCTTATAAAAGTTTTACCAATCTTTTACCCCTTTCATACTTGGACTTCAAATTCCAATGTGACCTACACTACACCTATTTAAACAGACCTTTTCTACACTCCAAAGGACACCTTACACATTCTGAAAAATACCCTCACACTCATACTCTCTTTTCTCTTGTTTCTGATACTTGTTTGGTTCTTTCACTGGTTATAAACCAAAGTGGGACTTCTGGTTTTCTTACTTACCTCCTGTTGTTTGTTTGCTAAAGGTAAAGACCTTGGAGAGGTCATTATGTAACTCCTAGAATCCCTCTATCTTTCTCTTCTAGCCCTGCATTCAAAAATGAACATTGCTTGTATATTATTGTGTTTCCCTCTGTATGCTTTCTGTAGTATGCTAAGGCTCTCTTAGAGCCATGAAACTAACCTTTGTTTTGCAAGTTTTTTCTCCTTTTAGATTGTTGATAAACCATACCAGTTAGTACTTATTTACAAGACCCTTTTAAAGTTTGTTTTTATGAGTTAAAATACCCTTTCAAGGTTACCAGATGAGGCTTAATAAAAGGCCCAAGAGCACTGCATACAGGGCAAACATTCTTTTCCCTTTCACCCCCTTTAGGCTCTCCTTTCTTTGTATTTGTTAAGCTATCCCACTTGCACTTAAGAGTGCACTGAAGCAGGTCACGAAAGGTAATCAACTATGGCTTAAGGGCCATGAGAATGCATAGTAGGAAGCTGTGATAAACAGGTTGTACAGGGGCCATTCTAAACTCTTCTCTTGTTTTCCTAATTAAAAACCATAACTGGACTGTGTATGCGTATGAAAGCTAAGCCATGTAATAAAAATGAGTTCTGAAATACGTTGTTAAGTGAATGAAAACAGGGGTGTCAAACTACGTGCAAAATCTGAAATTTTAACTAACAGTGGCTATTTTCGTAACTCTCTCCCAGTGAGGGACGTTTTCTGCAAAATTTATGTTGGTCCAGTTTCCAAAATGGGCCTTTTTTTTTTTACGAAAAGTAATATAGAATAAAAGTATTTTCGTTCACTTCCTACACACTAATTAATAGTGTGGAATGGAGTAAAAGCCAAGGCTTTGGGGGTCAGGCCTTGGCACTCAATTCATGTATATATGTGTGTGTCTACTCTATAAAAAATATATAGCTATGTGTGATATTGTGCATATTTTGTAAAAAGAAGTTATACTAATAAAAAGGGGAGGGAGGGGTGGTAACCACCCAAACATACACAAGAAATTCCCTCTCAATTTAAGCAATTTGCAACTTTACTTTTGTACAACACTAGCAAGGATTGAGATTTTTCTTTCTTTTGTTTTCTTTATTTTTTTTTTTTTTTTTTTCATGTTTTCTCTTTTCAATATTTTTCTCAACCTTGCCAATGATTCTCTCTTTTTTTTTTTTTTCAAAATGCACCATATTTTTTCTTTCATTGGTTCCACTCAAAAACCACCCAATTTCTCCAACCACAACTCCACAAACAATCAAATATTTCAATTAAAGTGCTCTAAAGAGTACGGGTTCAAAAGAAAGATAATTAAGAACAAAACGAGTAAGGCTTGAAATGTGGGTGCCAACAAAAAGGTCAATAGGCTCAGAAGGGCTTAAGAAAGATAATATTAAAGGGTAGGCTGATCAAGGCTAGAATGGCTTATCAAAGAAACGCCTGTATCATCTCCCGACTAGAGTGAACCTAGGATTTCGCTTTGAACACACACGGGGCAAGTTCTAGACATCAATATGAGGCACGAAATATAAGAAAGGATAACACACATCACACATGGCACATAGTTCACTCAAGACGGTTTCATTCCAACTCTCGATTTAAGCAAACAAGGTGCAACTTTGGAAATTTAAGCACTAAGACACAATAGTTCACAAAAGAGTCAAGTAGTTGAGCCTAAGCGTCTCAAAAGGGTCATTCAATTTTTTTTAGGCATGCATCACAATTTTAAAACCAAAAGGAATTCACAAAAAGTAAATGCTCAAGTCCAAATTCACCGGTATCAGACAAACCAAAGGCACCTAGCATTCTACCATTTTTCCTAAAAATACTTTAATAACTAATACTATACTACTCCTAACAATAAAAATTACCCGGTTCAAAAGTCTACCCATGAAAAAAAATCGAGGCCATAAGAAAAACCACTGGGCGGATGACTATACCACTAACTAAAATTAAAAAGAAAATCTTTTTGGGATTTTTCATTAGTTTTCTAATTTTTTTTTTCATTTTTTATATATTAAAGCAAGAAACAAATAAAAATAATGTCAAGTGACAAAAATAAAAATTGCTAAAATTAAATACCTAAAGGTACAATCATCCATAACCTCAAAACTTGGGAAGTCCCCCACCCCATACTTAAAACTAAGCAATGTCCTCAGTGCGGTAAATAATAAAGTACAAGAGGTAAAGAAACTTCCCTGAAGGCTAAGTGGCCTAATTCGCCGCATCCTCATCGGAATCCTCTCACTCAGTGTTCTCGGGAGTGTCAGCATCAGCAGCCACATGAGTAGTAGTGGTAGCGACAACTGCCTGAGCTCTCGAGGAACCTCTAGGCCTATGTGGTGGAGTGCGCGCCTCCTCCTACTCTTCTTCTCCTTCGCTATCCTCTTCTTCGTCACCACTCTCATCATCATCATTGCCCTTGTCCTTATCCACGATCTCAGAATCGGTGTTCTCATCGTCCTCAGTGGGTATCACGACCTTCTGAGTCATGCCCAACAATCGCTTGGACGAATCCAATAAAGGAACAACACGATCAAGTGCCTGCATATCCATCCCAGCTGCCTTCGCTAGATACTCTATCATCAAATACTTACGGGCTGACAGGTTGGCGTCTCTTTCATGCCACTCATCCGCGATGAATTTGGCAGGGGTACTAGCAACGACACCCTTAACCGCTGCAATATCAATCTTCTTCTCTATATCGGGGACAATACGATCACCAATCGCATCAATAGGCACCCCCGCCTTCTCTAAATACTGGGTGAGAATATTACAGAAAATCAACCGGTGACAATTCTTTTTGAGGCATGTCCTCCTCATCAATTTAAGCATATAGTACCCAATATTCACCGGTTTCCCCACCATGAAGATGTAGATCATGCACGCTCGTATCTTGGTTACACTAGAAAAATGTCTAGATGGTAGAATGCGAGCATTAATCAACTTCATCCAGAAACAGGCCTTCTTTTGAAATTGCGAGAACAACATACACTTGTGCCTTCCAGTCTTCTCTGAGCGTTCCTACAGATATGTAGAATCCGTGCCACAGAGTGTGTCTCGCATAGCCTTATAGTCAGGCCTCTTGATGAAATCGCGGAGCTCCTCAGTATCATGATCATCCACCCCTAAAAAATTGCACAAGGCAGTGGCATCCAGCTTCACTTTGCAGCCCCGAACCTGTACCATATCATCATCTCGCCATGCTTCTTTCGGATCCCAATTAGCATAGAATTCCGACACAAGATCAAGATTCGCATGCCCCGGACTCGCAAATACCGAATCCCACTTCATCCCATGAACTGCTTCTCTTACTGCTCGACACTTTTGGATCAATTTCCTTTCATCTATAGCCTGTTCCAGGATATAGCACGAAAGTTTCACATTTTTGTACCAAGCCTGGCTTTCCCCTTTCTTCACAAAAGATAGACCAAACCTTGTCTTTCCCTCGGGCCTTGGAATAGGGATTGCCTCTTTCAGAACCCTTGGTTTTGCTTTACTCGGTGCTTTTGCCTTGGCTTTGCCCTTTTTCGCTTTACTAGTCGAGGCTACCCCCAATTTTGTTCTTTGGGCAGCCGGTGCAGTAGAAGAAGAAGAGGCCTTTTGCGTTGTTTTCACCATAGTACCAGAGTTGTTGACGAAGAGAGAGAGATCGACTGGATATTTGTTTTTCAAACAAAGAGGATGAACTGTTATGCTTTTACTTCGCTTTTCTTTTGTTTTATGTTTAAACCGAGTGGGAGAGGGAAAGGGAATGGTATTTTAGTGTTTTAGGTCGCGGGTCATGGGTCAAGAGTGGGTCGACCCGTTAAATTTGTTAAACTTGCCTGAGAAGCTGGGAGGGAAGCGACGCGGGTAAAGAGCGTGCAAATTTTTTAACATTCTGCCTAACTCAAAGCTATATGGCACGCGACGCCTTGGCTGTAGCTTTTCGGGTTGCTGCTGAATTTTTGCACTACACTATGGTCAAAGCGACGCCTGTGTATAGCGTTTAAAAAATCTGCACATTCTGTTTGAGGCACGCGATGGGAGAAGCGATGCCAGTGTATGGCGTTTCAAATTTTTCACTCACTGGTTGACTCAAAGCCATGGAACACGCGACGCCTTGGCTATGGTGTGTCGGCTTATTTCTGAAATTTTTGGCGCACGCTGCGAGCTAAGCGTCGCATGGCTATAGCATTTCAAACTTTGACTCCACTGTTCAATTCCATGCCATGAAGTGTGCGTCGCCTGCCTAAATGAAACGACCTCGGTCAGTCGTTTTGAAAGTGAGGGCTCTGATTGGCGTGCTGAAATTTTAAAATATTCGTAATGTCCATTAGGACCTGTCTGTAAAATTTGAGCTAAATCAGACCTCATTTGGTAAGCATCGGAAGAAGGTTTCAGTTTTTACTGTCGATAAATATTAAAAAAGAGATTTTCGAGCTCGGTTTTGGCGAATGAGCTCCGATTCGAAATCCAAAAGCGCCGTTAGGTTCGTATGATTATTTGTGACTTTTGTGATTTTTCGAAAGTAAATTTCGATGTTGTTCGGCTAGTTTCCGCTATAATGCCGAAAGTTAAATAATTTGACTTTTTCTATTTAAATTTGCATCTTGAGTTCCGGGAGTCCAATTTGAGATCCGCCTTTGCGAGTATGTTACATATATTTTGTATAACCTATATGCAAAAGTTGAAATTATTTGGAATATCGTAGAATACCATTTTAATTTTCGTCGCGAAAAGAAAAGAAAAATAAAAGAAAAGAGAAAATGACAAAAATTAGAAAAGATGAAAGGCGGTTCATATATCCTTTAGATTAAGTAATCTAAAGGAACGGAAAAACATAGATACATCAGGAACAGAAGCCAACGAGAATGGACACGTGAAATAGAAAAATACCAGAAAATGAGAAAAGAGCCGGAGAAAAGTAGAATTTTCACCCCGAAACATTCAGGTAATGATCTTAATGCATTATTTTACTTTATTATGTGTGTTTACATATATTTTAACGGTAAAAATTGGAATATTAGACATCGTTTTAATAAGTTCAATTAATAGTTTAAAGGGTCAAATGGACCCCGATAATGGAATTGATTATATATTCATACTCAGTAAGTTATGGGCAACATATAAATGTAATTTATTTAGGGTTTGGTTATGTGACCTTAAACCCTGTATATAGGCCTGACCTGCGTATTGTGTATGCGAATAGGGTATCAGGTTCCTAACCGGATTACCCTAAGACGTAAGGAATGAAGCCTTTAGCCTAATTTGATATATTTTTTCTGCTTATTGAATAGAGTAGGATCGTTTGGCAATGAAACCAAAGGATAAAGCGGTTGTTGTTTAGCAATGCCAACTTTTGGAAGAGGTAAGTGTTTATATCCATTTCCTTGGAGGCACCTGGCCTCGTGGATTTTCTACCACGTGTTCCTTACGTGTGTAGCTACCGATAGGCGTACTCCTTACACCTTAGCTTTGGATTTACATTGTATATTATATGTTATGTCCTGTTGTTGGTATTGCATTGAGGATCTGAGCATTGTACTCTGGCTGTGAGTTGGCATCTACTTCCCGGCTGTCAATGAGAGTCCCGCGCCGGTGAAGGGTTATTATTGCATCACATTGCATTCATATGCATTATATGTCATTCATATGTATTACATTGCATATCATATTGGGTGCAGGAGTATTCCGCCCCAGGAGCAGGAGGATTCCGATCCATTGTATCATATTGAGGGTAGGAGGATTCCGCCCCAGGAGCAGGAGTATTCCGCTCTTATGTCAGATATTGAGTGCAAGAGTATTCCGCCTCAGCTTTAAATTATATCAGGTGCAGGAGTATTCCGCCCCAAGAGAGTGCAGGAGTATTCCGCCTCTAGTTTATATTATATCGGGTGCAGGAGTTTTCCGCTCCAGTCGGTTATCAGATTGGATTCTCCTCGAATGCAGGAGTATTCCGATTCGAGATGGGATTACGGGCACATATGACCCTTTGCATCATATTTCATTTCATCTCACTTCATTTCATTTCATCTCATTTTATTTCATTTCATACCATTGTGTAGACTTGTGGTACATAACTACTGTTCTGCTTCTACGTGCATTGCTTATTTGTTAATATGTTTCTGGCTCGCATCCTTGGTTGAGTTCATAAGTTCCTTACGTGTTTTTGGTTGTTATCTGGCTCTACCTTTTTATAATTTAAATAAGAGGAATTTTGTTTGTCTGTTTCTCCTCCCTGGCTAGCTATCCTATTCTTTGAGGTGGCTAGTCTGCCCCACTTATTGAGTCCTTTTGACTCACCATTGTCTGTTGTTTGTTTCTTGTCTATCTATATCGTTTCGGAAGGTTCGCTCCAGGATTGAGTTCGCCACGTTGTGAAGGAGCGAAGACGACTTCAGCTGTCAGGGTGAGCCAGCTTTTATTCTGGATGGCCACCAGTTTATTGGTTATCATTTCAGTTGCATTTTGCTCCCTTCAGGAGGTATCTATCTTCTTTTGTACTCTTAGATGTCTAGTCTGGATAGCCCTAAACCTAGTATGTTGGGTAGTCAGCTGTAATTTCTTTTGTACAGCTTAGAGGTATCAGTATGTCTGTATTTTGTTTTTTAGTCTTATCCTTATTTTTGAATTTTTATATTTATTTTCCTAATTTAATTGGTAAGGGTTCGCCCGACCGGTCTAGGGGAGGATGTCGGGTGCCCGCACGGCCTAACTGGATTTCGGGTCGTGTCAGTTGGTATCAGAGCCCGGTTTAGAGTCTATCCAGACTAAGACAGTGTCTAGTAGAGTCTCGCTGATGGGTACGTAGACGTCCATATTTATCTACGAGAGGCTATGATGGCATTTAGGAAGTTTCACTTCCTTCCTTTCGGATCGTGCGTCGGTCTAGGATGCAAAAGTATTTTTGTTAATTCGTTCGTGGTAATTGTGAACCCTTCTGCGACAAATCAGCAAACGGCATGAGTTCAAGACGAAGCGGTCTGGCCTGGGGTTAGCACTGACGAAGCCCCGAGTGTTTTAATCGTGCTGACGATCTAGTTACGGAGGTCCCAGCTGTACGAGCTCGCGATGGGCAAGGGAGCAGGGCCTTGTGGTTTCCTTGGCTCTCTACGATGCTTTTACGAGAATCTTGGCGACGCAGATACCGTAAGAACCTATTATTCGCTGGGCAGCCTATCAGGTTGCCGCATGTGTGGACGTTTGATCTCAGGGAGCTCCTTTTTCGGTTCTTAATATTGCTGCGGTAAATTATATTCCGGATGTAGTATGTATTGTACCTTTAATTGTTCTGGCTGGTTAGCCAGCCGAGGTATCAGTTCAGTCTGAGTGCCTAAAGTGGTTGCATTATTTTACGCGGTTGAACCTTTCGATATTCTTAAGCAATGCATCAGATAAACCTCGTGATTTTTTTTAAATAAAATGATGTCAGCGTATGCTTCAGGCTCTTGATTATATCGAGCGGTATGGTGTTGATTATTCTTCTTTCCAGTTTCAGGGGTCCAGCCTTGAATTGGTGGGCCGCTCTCTTATTAGCTAACTTGGTTTGATTTTTTTTCTAGATTCATGGAAAAGTTCCTTTCGAGTAGCGAGCGAGATGAAGAGTGTTGCTAGTTTGAATGGATTGGATAGGGTAGCCTGTCGGTTAGCCTAGTGGTGTTCCAGAATATGAGATTGAATTCTATAGAATGGCTGAATACGCATTAGAACTAGTCCATGAGCCTTTTGAGAGATTCAAATATTTACTGATGACCTTTCTTCTTTCTTGAGATCCCAGATGGCTCGAGAGATTCAGGTCGAGATTTCAGTTGATGTTGTTGTTAATATTGCTCAAAGGTACGAGGCATACCATAAGTTAGAGGGAGAAGAGTTAGAGCGGGAGATCAAGAAATTTCGTGGCCCTGGTGGGCAACCATGGTACCTCATTTGGAGGTAAGAGTTCTGATTATTTTGGGAGGTCATCTTCCAGGTTATCTCAGCTTGTAGAGCGTGATTCTTAAAATGCGCCAGTAGTTCGTCAAGATCAGACCAAGTTTTTCTCTTTATAGTTATCAACAATCTGTCCAGCTTCCATTTTCAGTGAAAAGGTGTTATCATTGTCGTGAGTCTGATTATCCTTTGAGGATTTTTCCTGTTATTATTGTCGTGAATCTGGCTATTCTTTGAGGATTTTTCCTTACTCCAACAAGTAGGCAGTCGTCTTTTCTCTCGTTATTAGGCATCTGCGCAGTCGCACGGAATTTCATTTAGATCTCAATCAGCCAGAGAAATACCACCATCCAGTAGAGGTTGAGAGCATGGTGGCAGTTATTCTTCAGAAGGTAGTTATCAGTATAGCGGCTTAGTTCAGCCACAGAGGCAGTTTTATAATCGATTTGGAAATGGTTTGTCATGTCATGTTTCTATGGTTTCCTTATTATTTCTATTAAGAATCGGTTGCGGTAGAGGGGCGAGCTTCTCATATGATTTATTCCTAGCATTTATGATGACCCTACTAATTTATCTGGTTTAAATTTTAGTGATTTGTAAGTAAGTGTCGCTATTGTCTGCTTGACATCTTGTCGTGCCACCTTCTATTATTATGTCAAATCAGTTTACCTCTCTCGTAGGAATTCAATGTTGGTAGGATAATGGGATCCTAATTCGTCCCGATCAAAAAGTGTTATCATTTATTCCGGTGTAAAGTGGTTAGTAAGTAATATTTGATCTATGTGTCTTCCATCGGTTCAAGATGTTTGTAGAGTCATGTTATCCCATGAGCTTATCTGGGTTATAAAAGGGTTTTCTGGTAAATTGTCAGAGTTTCCTTCTTATTGGGAGATTAAATTGGCATGGATGTTGTTCCATAAAGCTCATTTAATATCTATATCTTCCATTGCGATTCTTTTGCTAGCATGACTCGAAGGTAGTTTAACTCTGGTAGCCAAATAAATAAGAAGATGAGCTTCCTGAAGTTCTAATTATTCCTATCGTCGGCCTATTACCATTTCTTCCTCGTCTGGAAATAGTGAGCTTAGGCAGTTGGTAGCCGCTTGTGATGTTCCCTGTGTTGAGCCAGAGTGCGTGCCAAGGTAGCTGAGTAAGCATATTGTTGTTTTTCAAGGCTTCTAAGGGTAATAGAAGTACCATCCATCAGGCGGTGGTGTTTACGGCAAAGGTATGGAGTTGTAAACTCAAGAGTTGCAGCTGTTTGGCAACTCGAAAGTGTAGTTGGTAGCTTAGGTCTGCCTACGTTCAGCTTTTAGCTAAATCTTCTTTAGTCCAGCAGACTGTACGGGGATGGGTATTCCTATTCAAATGGCTGTATGAGTTTGTGCTTTAGGTGGAGGAGTCTTCCTCCAAATATTAAATGGTAATACTAAATCTCGAAGGCGTTGATACCACTTTTATTGCGACCCCTCCTAGGGCCACCACAGAAACCTACATTGAGTGTCGATCATTGCTAAACCCACTAATGATCTATTAATGCTAGAGATAAGTTGGAAACCTGATCATATATACGTACCTATCTGCTGAAAGTAAAAAGTCTGGAAAGATGACACGATTTTAACTTGCTGGCAATTAGAATACTGAGCCACAAGTTCTGCTATGTCACACTTCATTCTGTCCCACCAATAAATCTGCTTAAGATCATAGTACATCTTAGTCGAACCTGGATGAACAGTATATTTGAAATAATGTGCCTTTATCATAATCTATCCACGTAAATCTGCAACATCAGGAACACAAAGTCTATCTTTATACATGAGAACACCGTCAATAGTAACCATGTATGGTGACTCCGATTTTCTTCTAGCTATCTGTTTGTATTCTACTAGAACTGGATCCTCATACTGACGTTGTTTTACTTCATGGAAATTTAGAGTTAAAAGTTTAGTGTAGCTTATCATCCATCCATCATTGGCATATCTCCTTCACACCTTAACTCTTTGAAAAGATACTTTAGCATTATAAGTGCACATGTAATCAACTTTGTTGCTGGTATTCTGCCCCAGCTCATGGTCCAACTACCTGTCTCTTTTATTTTCACTTTTTCAAGTCATAATATTTCCAATTCAAAGACAAAACCCTGAAGTAGATGTTCAGTCTGAAGATCATTTCTGGTCTGCATCATACTATCCAGTGGTATTTGCATGATCCTTATCCTTATATGATAGACCCTGTTCAGATGAACCTTTGACATACATTAGGATATGAGTAACTACATTCCCACAAGGAGCTTGCGGAACAACACTAACATCAACTGAGATGTTGCATAGTGCATTCGTAAAAAGTAATATAGCTTGCATCAAATCTTCTATAGTGTGTAGTGATAAGGTACTTCAAAAGCTCCCCTATTGCATTAAGCGTGAGCTAGTTCTTAGTTCCATCGACCTGTTCTATATCGAAAAGTATATCGATGAGGTAATTCATCGGTGGGATCATGTTAATCCATCCAGAGTTCCGTATATCTTTGTTTCGAAAATATAAAAACTTTCTTCTCGTGATCGAGGAAGGATCAGCTTAGTCAGAATAAGCTGTGCAATGATGTTTTCATATTATCCAAATATATTTTATTCCAAAAGTTCAATATGCGTGTTATAATTCTTATCATGTAACCAGGAGATAATGCCCGTGGAGCAGCTTATGAAGGTCGTGCAAGTTCTCTTGTTATCTATGCGAACTTTTCTTTAGACTTAGGCTCGTTCGGGGACGAACGAGAGTTTAAGTGGAGGAGAATGAAACGACCTCGGTCAGTCGTTTCGAAAGTTAGGGCTCTGATTGGCTTGCTGATAATTTTAAAATATTCGTAATATCCATTAGGACCTGTCTGTAAAATTTGAGCTAAATCAGACCTCGTTTGGTAGGCATCGGAAGAAGGTTTCAATTTTTATTGTCGATAAATATTAAAAAAGAGATTTTCGAGCTCGGTTTTGGTGAATGAGCTTCGATTCGAAATTTGAAAGCGCCGTTAGGTTCGTATGATTATTTGTGACTTTTGTGATTTTTCGAAAGTAAATTTCGACGTTGTTCGGCTAGTTTCCGCTAAAATGCCGAAAGTTAAATAATTTGACTTTTTCTATCTAAATTCGCATCTTGAGTTTTGGGAGTCCAATTTGAGATCCGCCTTCACGAGTATGTTACATATATTTTGTATAACCTGTATGCAAAAGTTGGAATTATTTGGAATATCATAGGATACCATTTTAATTTGCGTCGCGAAAAGAAAAGAAAAATAAAAGAAAAAGAGAAAATGACAAAAATTAGAAAAGATGAATGGCGGTGCATATATCCTTTAGATTACTTGGAAAAACATAGATACATCAGGAACAGAAGCCAACGAGAATGGACACGTGAAATAGAAAAATACCAGAAAATGAAAAATAGCCGGAGAAAAGTAGAATTTTCACCTCGAAACATTCAGGTAATGATCTTAATGCATTATTTTACTTTATTACGTGGTGTTTACATATATTTTAACGGTAAAAATTGGAATATTAGACATCTTTTTAATAAGTTCAATTAATAGTTTAAAGGGTCAAATGGACCCCGATAATGGAATTGATTATATATTCATACTCAGTAAGTTATGGGCAACATATAAATGTAATTTATTTAGGGTTTGGTTATGTGACCTTAAACCCTGTACATAGGCCTGGCCTGCGTATTGCGTATGCGAATAGGGTATCAGGTTCCTAACCGGATTACCCTAAGACGTAAGGAATGAAGCCTTTAGCCTAATTTGATATATTTTTTCTGCTTATTGAATAGAGTGGGATCGTTTGGCAATGAAACCAAAGGATAAAGCGGTTGTTGTTTAGCAATGCCAACTTTTGGAAGAGGTAAGTGTTTATATCCATTTCCTTGGAGGCACCTGACCTCGTGGATTTTCTACCACGTGTTCCTTACGTGTGTAGCTGCCGATAGGCGTACTCCTTACGCCTTAGCTTTGGATTTACATTGTATATTATATGTTATGTCCTGTTGTTAGTATTGGATTGAGGATCTGAGCATTTTACTCTGGCTGTGAGTTGGCATCTACTTCCCGGCTGTCGATGAGAGTCCCGCGCCGGTGAAGGATTATTATTGCATCACATTGCATTCATATGCATTATATGTCATTCATATGCATTACATTGCATATCATATTGGGTGCAGGAGTATTCCGCTCCAGGAGCAGGAGGATTCCGCTCCATTGTATCATATTGAGGGTAGGAGGATTCCGCCCCAGGAGTAGGAGTATTCCGCTCTTATGTCAGATATTGAGTGCAGGAGTATTCCGCCTCAGCTTTAAATTATATCGGGTGCAGGAGTATTCCGCCCCAAGAGAGTGCAGGAGTGTTCCGCCTCTGGTTTATATTATATCGGGTGCAGGAGTATTCCGCCCCAGGAGCAGGAGTATTCCGCTCCAGCCGGTTATCAGATTGGATTCCCCTCGAATGCAGGAGTATTCCGCTTTGAGATGGGATTACGGGCACATATGACCCTTTGCATCATATTTCATTTTAATTTCATTTCATATCACTTCATTTCATTTCATCTCATTTTATTTCATTTCATTTCATACTATTGTGTAGACTTGTGGTACATAACTACTGTTCTGCTTCTACGTGCATTGCTTATTTGTTAATATGTTTCTGGCTCGCATTCTTGGTTGAGTTCATAAGTTCCTTACGTGTTTCTGGTTGTTCTCTGGCTCTGCCTTTTTATAATTTAAATAAGAGGAATTTTGTTTATCTATTTCTCCTCCCTGGCTAGCTATCCTATTCTTTGAGGTGGCTAGTCTGCCCCACTTATTGAGTCCTTTTGACTCACCATTATTTGTTGTTTGTTTCTTGTCTATCTATTTCGTTTCGGAAGGTTCGCTCCAGGATTGAGTTCGCCACGTTGTGAAGGAGCGAAGACGATTCAGCTGTTAGGGTGAGCCAGCTTTTATTCCGGATGGCCACAAGTTTATTGGTTATCATTTCAGTTACATTTTGCTCCCTTCAGGAGGTATCTATCTTCTTTTGTACTCTTAGATGTCTAGTCTGGATACCGCTAAATCTAGTATATTGGGTAGTCAGCTGTAATTTCTTTTGTACAGCTTAGAGGTATCAGTATGTCTGTATTTTTTTTTAATCTTATCCTTATTCATGAATTTTTATATTTATTTTCCTAATTTAATTGGTAAGGGTTCGCCCGACGGGTCTAAGGGAGGATGTTGGGTGCCCGCACGGCCTAACTGGACTCCGGGTCGTGTCACTGTAGCTTTTCTAATTCTTCACTTACTGATTCACTCAAAGCCATGGCGTAGGCGACGCTTCTGTGGTAGCTTTTCTGCTGAATCCTGAAATTTTTGATGCACGCCTTGAGCCAAGCAATGCTTCAAACTTAGCGCACCATCCGAAACTCCCGAGCTCTACAAAAACAACGAGAAACTACGTAAAACTAAAGAAGTAAAATGACTAAAACAATTAAAATTGGGTTGCCTCCCAACAAGCCCTTGATTTAACGTTGCGGCGCGAGTCTTTTTGTATTTTTATTTTTTTTCTATTTTTTTATTTTATTTTTCTTTATTTTTGTGTTTACATAGAAAGCTCGGGTTGCCTCTCAAGTAGCGCCTTAGTTAACGTCGCGGCACGACGGTTACAATTTACGGTTCTCGCAATGAAACGGAGGTACGATGATCCACCAAACCTCCCCAATAGCGCTTCACTCTTTGCCCGTTCACTAAAAATGACTTATCGGAATCCGAGGCTCTCAATTCAACCGCTCCATGTGCAGTGACACGAACTACCTCAAAGGGGCCCGACCATCTAGACTTCAACTTCCCAAGGAATAGTTTCAATCTAGAATTGAACAACAATACCAACTGGCCCGGCTCAAATAGACGATGCTCAATGTGCTTGTCGTGCCATTTCTTTGTCCGCTCTTTGTATAACTTTGCATTCTCATAAGCGTGGAAACGGAACTCATCTAGCTCGTGCAACTGAAGCATCCTCTTTTCGCCCGCCAATTCCATATCTGAATTGAGCTTTCTAATTGCCCAATACGCCTTATGTTCTAACTCGAAAGGCAAGTGACAGGCCTTACCGTAAACCAACCTATAAGGAGAGGTTCCAATCGGCGTTTTAAACGCCATTCTATAGGCCCAAAGATCGTCGTCGAGCTTCATAGACCAATCCTTCCTTGAAGTATTAACAGTTTTCTCAAGAATCTGCTTTATCTCTCTATTCGACACCTCCACTTGGCCACTCGTTTGAGGATGATAAGCAGTAGCTACCTTGTGACGCACCCCATACTTGGCCAAAAGTTTATTGAACAAGCAATTGCAAAAATGCGTACCTTCATCACTGATGATGGCCCGTGGTGTCCCAAAGCGAGTAAAAATATTTTTCATCAAGAACCTGACTACCACACTCGCATCATTGGTTGGAAGTGCAACAGCTTCCACCCACTTTGACACATAGTCGACTGCTGCAAGTATGTATTTGTTGCCACTAGAAGGTGGAAACAGACCCATAAAATCAATTCCCCAACAATCGAACAACTCAATCTCTAGGATGTTATTCAAGGGCATCTCGTGACGCCTCGAAATATTACCAGTTCTTTGGCATCGATCACATTGTTTAACAAAGGCATGAGCATCCTTGAATAATGTAGGCCAAAAGAACCCCGACTGAAGTACCTTCGCGGCTGTCCTATCACCACTATGATGACCACCATAGGGAGATGAATGACAACTTTGCAACACAGACTCGACTTCCTCACTTGGAATACATCTCCTCGCCAAGTGGTCTGGGCCAATTTTATACAAATATGGCTCATCCCAGATGTAAAATCTACTCTCATGGAGGAGTTTCCTTCTCTATTCATCTGTAGCCTCAGGTGGATAAACATTACTCACCATCAAATTCACCATATCTGCATATATACCAGGGCACCTCGGTCACCTGCAGAGCAAAAAATTGCTCATCTGGAAAAACTTCATTTATCTCAGGCTCCTCATCTACATGTTTTCTATCTTCCAGCCTCGATAAGTCATCGCCACTTGATTCTCGGTCCCTTTTCGATCTCGAATCTCCACATCAAACTCTTGGAGTAGAAGAACCCAACAAATCAGTCGCGGCTTGGAATCTTTCTTCTCAAATAAATAACGGATTGCGGCATGATCAGTGTAGACGATAACCCGAGTGCCAACCAAGTAAGATCGGAACTTATCAAAAGCATAAAAAACGACTAGCAGCTCCTTCTTGGTGGTAGTGTAATTGGATTGGGCAGCATCAAGAGTCTTACTTGCATAGTATATAGAGTGAAAAATTCTACCCTTTCTTTGCCCGAGAACAGCCCCAACAGCAGTATCTCTAGCGTCACACATCAACTCAAATGGTAGAGACCAATCAGGAGCAATAATAATTGGTGCAGTCACCAACCTCTTTTTCAGTTCTTCAAATTCCTTCAGACAGGCATCATCGAATACAAACTTTGCATCCTTCTCTAACAATTTGCACATGGGATTAGCTATTTTCAAAAAATCCTTAATGAATCGACCATAGAACCCAGCATGTCCCAAGAAACTACGCACACCTTTAACAGAGATAGGTGGTGGTAACATTTCAACAGCTTCAACCTTTGCTTTATAAACCTCGATCCCTTGCTTTGGCACCTTATAGTACAATGCTGACACGACCCAAAATCCAGCTAGGCCGTGCGGGCACACGACATCTTTCCCTAGACCCGTCGGGCGAACCCTTACCAATTAAATTAGGAAAATAAATATAATTCAATTCATAAATAAAAATAAGACTTAGAAAAAAAGCACAGACATACGGATACCTCTAAACTGCACAAAAGAAATTACAACTGACTACCCGACATACTAGGTTTAGGGCTATCCAGACTAGACATCTAAGAGTACAAAGGAAGATAGATACCTCCTAAAGGGAGCAAAATGCAACTGAAATGATAACCAATAAACTGGTGGCCATCCGGAATAAAAGCTGGCTCACCCAGACAGCTGAAGTCATCTTCGCTCCTTCACAACGTGGCGAACTCAATCCAGGAGCGAACCTGCCGAAGCGAAATAGATAGACAAGAAACAAACAACAAACAAGGGTGAGTCAAAAGGACTCAATAAGTGGGGCAGACTAGCCACCTCAAAGAATAGGATAGCTTGCCAGGGAAAAAAGAAACAGATAAACAAAATTTCTCTTATTTAAATTATGAAAAGGCAGAGCCAGATAATAACTGGAAACACGTATAGAATCACAAACTCATCAACAACCAGGAACGTAAGATAGCCGGAACATATAGGTATCCCGAACACATAAAAAATCAGAAATACATCCTGTTGCGGTGTGAAACCCGATCCATATATTCATCCTGTTGCGGCGTGCAACCCGATCCATATATTCATACTGTCGCGGCGTGCAACCCGATCCATATATTTATACCGCTGCGACGTGCAACCCGATCCATATATTTATACCGTTGCGGCGAGCAACCCAATCCCCGCAACCCAGAATACGAGCCAGAAATATATAGGCAAACTGAGATATGTCTACGACATAGTATACATACAGCATACATAAAACGCAACACAATACACACAATAGTCAGTATGCGGTGCAATGAGATGACATATGCCTGATACCGATCTCCGGCGCGGGACTCTCATCGTCTACCAGGAGATATATGCAATAATGATCCTTCACCGGCTCGGGACTCTCATCGATTACCGGGAAGTATATGCAATGATGACCATTCACCGGCTCGGGACTCTCATCAATTACTGGGAAGTATATGTAATAATGACCCTTCACCGGTGCGGGACTCTCATCGCCAACCGGGAAGTATATGTAATAATGACCCTTCACCGGTGCAGGACTCTCATCGTCTACCAGGAGATATATGCAATAATGATCCTTCACCAGCTCGGGACTCTCATCGATTACCGGGAAGTATATGCAATGATGACCATTCACCAGCTCGGGACTCTCATCAATTACCGAGAAGTATATGCAATAATGACCCTTCACCGGTGCGGGACTCTCATCGCCAACCGGGAAGTATATGTAATAATGACCCTTCACCGGTGCAGGACTCTCATCGCCAACCGGGAAGTATATGCAATAATGACCCTTCGCCGGTGCGGGACTCTTATCGCCAACCGGGAAGTATATGTAATAATGACCCTTCATCGGTGCGGGACTCTCATCGCCAATCGGGAAGTAGATGCCACCTTACAGCCAGAGTAAAATGCTCAGATCCTCAACGCAATACCAACAACAGGACATAACATATAATATACAATGTAAATCCAAAGCTAAGGCGTAATGAGTACGCCTATCAGCAGCTACATACATAAGGAACACGTGGTAGAAAATCCACGAGGCCAGGTGCCTCCAAAGAAATGGATATAAACACTTGCCTCTTCCAAAAGTTAGTACCGCTAATCAACAACCGCTTTATCCTTTAGTTTCCTTGCCAAACGATCCCACTCTATTCAATAAGCATAAAAATATATCAATTTAGGCTAAAGGCTTCATTCCTCACATCTTAGGGTAATCCGGTTAGGAACCTGATACCCTATTTGCATACGTAATACGCAGGCCAGACCTATATACAGGGTTTAAGGTCACATAACCAAACTCTAAATAAATTACATTTATATGTTGCCCATAACTCATTGAGTAAGAATATATAATCAATTCCATTATCGCGGTCCAATTGACCCTTTAAACTATCGGTTGAACTTATTAAAACGATGTATAATATTCCAATTTTTACCGTTAAAACATATTCAAACACACGTAATAAACTCAAATAATATATTAGGATCATTACCTGAATGTTTCAGGGTGAAAATTCTACTTTTCTCCGGCCCATTTTCTCATTTTCTGGAATTTTTCTCTTCCTCTCCGTCATTTCATTTTTTTCTGTTCGAATTGTCTTGATTCTTTTTCTAAATGGTAGCATCTGCTCTTTTCGTCCTTAGCTTTAAAGCTAAGGACCCCCACCGACTCCATTTAATTTTATTTTGTCTTTTCCTCCTTTTTTTTATTTTCTTTTCTTTTCTTTTCGCGATGAAAATTAAAACGGAACCCTACGATATTCGAAATAATCCCAAGTTTTGCATACCAGTTATACAAAATATATATAGCATACTCGCTAAGGTGGATCTCAAATCGGGTTCCCGCAACTCAAGATGCGAATTTAAATGAAAAAAAGTCAAATTATTTAACTTTCGGCATTTTAGCGGAAACTAGCCGAACAACATCGAAATTCACTTTCAAAGAATCACAAAAGTCACAAATAATCATACGAACCTAACGGCGCTTTCGGATTTCGAATCGGAGCTCGTTCGCCAAAATCGAGCTCGAAAATCTCTTTTTAATATTTATCGACAATAAAAACTGAAACCTTCTTCCGATGCCTACCAAACGAGGTCTGATTTAGCTCAAATTTTACGGACAGGTCCTAATGGACATTATAAAGTTTTTAAAATTATCGGCACGCCAATCGGAATCTTAACTTCCGAAACGACTACTTAAGGTCGTTTCATTCTCCTCCACTTAAACTCTCGTTCGTCCTTGAACGAGCCTAAGTCTAAAGAAAAATGCATACAGATAACAAGAGAACTTGCACGACCTTCATAAACTATTCCACAGACATTGTCTCATAATTACAGAATCAGAATTATAACGCACATCGAACTCTTGAAATAGAACATATCTGGATAATATCATCACATCATTGCCCATCTTATTCTGACTTAGCTGACCCTTTCTCGATCATGAGAGAAGAGTTCTATATTTTCGAAAGGAAGATACACGCAACTCTAGATGGGTTAACATGATTCCACCAACGAATTACCTCGTCGATATACTTTTCGATATAGAACAGGTCAATGAAATAAAGAATTAGCTTACGCTTTAGCTACTCTTAGAGATTTAATATTAGCATTCTGTATAGGATGAAGACTCCTCCACTTAGAGCATAAACTCATACAACTAATTTGAATAGAAATAGTCATCCTCTCACAACCTGCTGGATTAAGGAAGACTTAGCTAAATAGAGAACGCGGCTCAGACCTGAGCTACCAAATTACTCTCTCGAGTTGCCAAACAGCTGCAACTCTCGAGTTCACAGCTTCATACATTTTCTATAAGCACCACCGCCTGATGGATCAAATCAAGGGTCAAGTGACGCCTCTCATTACCCTTAGTAGCCTTGAAAAACAACAATGTGCTTATCCGGCCACCTTGACACGCACTCTGGCTCAACACAGGGAACATCACAAAAGGCTACTGACTGCCTAAGCTCACCAGTGCCTGAACAAAGAAGGGATAGCAATGGACTGAGGATAGAAATGATTAGAGTTTCAGGAAGCTCATCTTCTTATTTGCTTGGCTACCAAAGCTAGACTACTTACGAGTCAAAGTAGCCCAAGAATCGCAATTGAAGAAACAAATATTAAATGAGCTATATGGAACAACATCTATGCCAATTTGACCTCCCAATAAGAAGGAAACTCTGACAATTTATCAGAAAACCCTTTTATAACCCAGATAAGCTCATGGGATAACATAACTTTACTAGCATTTTGAACCAAGAGGAGTTACATCGATCGAATATTACCTACTAATCACTTTGCACCGAAAGAAATGATAACACTTTCTGATGGTGACGATTAAGAATTCCACCATCCTATCAACACTGAATTCCGAAGAGAGATAGACTGACTTGACATAATAAGAGAAAGTGGTACAACAGGATGCCAAGCAGACAATAACGACACTCACTGTCAAATCTCTCTTATTTAGACCAGATAAATTAATCTCACAAATTTCCTTGAATAAATCATACTAGAAGCTCACCCCTCTACCGCAATCGATTCTTAATAGAAACAATATCCAAAGAGGCCATGGAAATATGGTAAAATAAATGAAGTCCAGACCGATCAGAAGAATGAAATCTTACTCACATATAATGGAAGAAGAAATACATGGATGTACTACATCAGATACCTTAACATCCTGCCAGACTATAGTTCTTAGAACTGCCTCTGCGGTTGAGCCGAGCCGCAACCCTGATAATTACTTCTAGAAGAACCACTACCACCATGCTCTCGACCTCTATCGAATGAGGGCATATCTCTGGTTGATTAAGATCTATATGAAACTTTCTGCGACTGTGCAGGTGCCTGATGACGAGAGAAAAGACGACTGCCTGCTTGTCGGAGTAAGGAAAAACTCTTCAAAGGATAACAAAACTCAAGACAGTGATAACACCCTTTTCGCTAAAAATGGAAACTGGACAGATTATTGATAGCTACAAAGAGAAAACTGACTCTATCTTGATGAACTACTAGTGCACTTTGAGAATTACGCTCTACAAGCTGAGATAACCTGGCAGGTGACCTCCAAAAATAATCAGAACTCTTACCTCCAAATGAGATACCCTGGTTGCCCACTAGGGCCATGGGGTCTCTTGCTCTCCCGCTCTAACTCTTCCCGCTCCAACTTATGGTATGCCTCGTACCTCCGAGCAGTATCAACAACAACATCAAATGAAATCCCAATCTCAATCCCTCGAAAGGCTCATGGACTAGTTCTAATACATATTTAGCCATTCTATAGAATTCAATCTCATATTCTGAAACACCAACATGCTAACCGATAGGCTACCCTGTCCAATCCACTCAAACTGGCAACACTTTTCATCTCGCTCGCTACTCGAATGGAACTTTTCCACGAATATAGAAGAAAACTCGAACCAAGTTAGCTAATAAGAGAGCGGCCAACCAATTCAAGGCTGGACCCTGAAACTGGAAAGCAGAATAATCAACACCATACCGCTCGATATAATCAAGAGCCTGAAGGATACGCTGACATCATTTTATTTAAAAAGAATCACGAGGTTTATCTGATACATTGCTTAAGAATATCGGAAGGTTTAACCACGTAAAATAATACAACCTCTTCGGACACTCAGACCGAGCCATTACTCAGGCTAACTAACCAGCCAGAATAACTAGAGGCACAACACATGCTGTCTCCGGAACATAATTTACTGCAACAATATTAAGAACCGGAATAGGAGCTCCCTGAGACCGAACATCAGCACATGCGGCAACCTGATAGGCTGCCCAGCGAATAATAGGTTCTTGCGGTATTTGCATCGCCAAGATTCTCGTAAAAGCATCATAGAGAGCCAAGGGAACCACAAGACCATACTCCCACTGCCCACCGCGAGCTGGCACAGCTGGGATCTCCTTAACTAGATCATCAGCACGATCAAACACTATCGGGGCTTCGTCAGTGCTAGCCCCAGGCTAGACTGCTTCGTTTTTAACTCATACCGTTTGCTGATTTGTCGCACGAGGGTTCAAAATTATCACAAAGGAATTAACGAAAATACTCTTGCATCCTAGACCAACGCACGATCAGAAAAGAAGGAAGTGAAACTTCCTAAATGCCATCATAGCCTCTCGTAGATAAGTACGGACGTCTACGTACCCTTCAGCGAGACTCTACTAGACACTGTCTTAGTCTGGATAGACTCTAAACTGGGCTCTGATACCAACTGACACGACCCAGAATCCGGCTAGGCCGTGCGAGCACCCGACATCCTCCCCTAGACCCGTCGGGCGAACCCTTACCAATTAAATTAGGAAAATAAATATAATTCAATTCATAAATAAAAACAACACTTAGAGAAAAGTACAGACATACGGATACCTCTAAACTGTACAAAAGAAATTACAACTGACTACCCGACATACTAGGTTTAGGGCTATCCAGACTAGACATCTAAGAGTACAAAGGAAGATAGATACCTCTTGAAGGGAGCAAAATGCAACTGAAATGATAACCAATAAACTGGTGGCCATCCGGAATAAAAGCTGGCTCACCCAGACAGCTGAAGTCATCTTCGCTCCTTCACAACGTGGCGAACTCAATCCTGGAGCGAACCTGCCGAAGCGAAATAGATAGACAAGAAACAAACAACAAACAAGGGTGAGTCAAAAGGACTCAATAAGTGGGGCAGATTAGCCACCTCAAAGAATAGGATAGCTAGCCAGGGAGAAAAGAAACAAATAAACCAAATTTCTCTTATTTAAATTATGAAAAGGCAGAGCCAGATAATAACTGGAAATACGTATAGAATCACAAACTCATCAATAACCAGGAACGTAAGATAGCCGGAGCATATAGGTATCCCGAACACATCAACAATCAGAAATACATCCTGTTGCGGTGAGCAACCCGATCCATATATTCATACTGTCGTGGCATGCAACCCGATCCATATATTTATACCGCTGCGGCGTACAACCTGATCCATATATTTACACCGTTGCGGCGTGCAACCCAATCCCTGCAACCCAGAATACGAGCCAGAAATATATAGGCTAACTGAGATATGTCTACGACATAGTATACATACCGCATGCATAAAACACAACACAATACACACAATAGTCAGTATGCGGTGCAATGAGATGGGATGAATGCGGTACGATGCAATGCAATCACATATGCCTGATACCGATCTCCGGCACGGGACTCTCATCGTCTACCAGGAGATATATGCAATAATAATCCTTCACCGGCTCGGGACTCTCATCGATTACCGGGAAGTATATGCAATGATGACCCTTCACCGGCTCGGGACTCTCATCGATTACCGGGAAGTATATGCAATAATGACGCTTCACCGGTGCGGGACTCTCATCGCCAACCGGGAAGTATATGTAATAATGACCCTTCATCAGTGCGGGACTCTCATCGCCAATCGGGAAGTATATGCAATAATGACCCTTCACCGGTGCGGGACTCTCATCGCCAACCAGGAAGTATATGTAATAATGACCCTTCACCGGTGTGGGACTCTCATCGCCAACTGGGAAGTATATGTAATAATGACCCTTCACCGGTGCGGGACTCTCATCGCCAACCGGGAAGTATATGTAATAATGACCCTTCATCGGTGCGGGACTCTCATCGCCAATCGGGAAGTATATGCAATAATGACCCTTCACCGGTGCGGGACTCTCATCGCCAACCAGGAAGTATATGTAATAATGACCCTTCACCGGTGTGGGACTCTCATCGCCAACCAGGAAGTATATGTAATAATGATCCTTCACCGGTGCGGGACTCTCATCGCCAACCGGGAAGTAGATGCCACCTTACAGCCAGAGTAAAATGCTCAGATCCTCAATGCAATACCAACAACAGGACATAACATATAATATACAATGTAAATCCAAAGCTAAGGCGTAATGAGTACGCCTATCAGCAGCTACATACATAAGGAACACGTGGTAGAAAATCCACGAGGCCAGGTGCCTCCAAAGAAATGTATATAAACACTTGCCTCTTCCAAAAGTTAGTACCGCTAATCAACAACCGCTTTATCCTTTAGTTTCCTTGCCAAACGATCCCACTCTATTCAATAAGCATAAAAATATATCAATTTAGGCTAAAGGCTTCATTCCTCACATCTTAGGGTAATCCGGTTAGGAACCTGATACCCTATTTGCATACGCAATACGCAGGCCAGACCTATATACAGGGTTTAAGGTCACATAACCAAACTCTAAATAAATTACATTTATATGTTGCCCATAACTCATTGAGTAAGAATATATAATCAATTCCATTATCGCGGTCCAATTGACCCTTTAAACTATCGGTTGAACTTATTAAAACGATGTATAATATCCCAATTTTTACCGTTAAAACATATTCAAACACACGTAATAAACTCAAATAATATATTAGGATCATTACCTGAATGTTTCAGGGTGAAAATTCTACTTTTCTCCGGCCCCTTTTCTCATTTTCTGGAATTTTTCTCTTCCTCTCCGTCATTTCATTTTTTTCTGTTCGAATTGTCTTGATTCTTTTTCTAAATGGTAGCATCTGCTCTTTTCGTCCTTAGCTTTAAAGCTAAGGACCCCCACCGACTCCATTTAATTTTATTTTGTCTTTTCCTCCTTTTTTTTATTTTCTTTTCTTTTCTTTTCGCGATGAAAATTAAAACGGAACCCTACGATATTCGAAATAATCCCAAGTTTTGCATACCAGTTATACAAAATATATATAGCATACTCGCTAAGGTGGATCTCAAATCGGGTTCCCGCAACTCAAGATGCGAATTTAAATGAAAAAAAGTCAAATTATTTAACTTTCGGCATTTTAGCGGAAACTAGCCGAACAATATCGAAATTCACTTTCAAAGAATCACAAAAATCACAAATAATCATACGAACCTAACGGCGCTTTCGGATTTCGAATCGGAGCTCGTTCGCCAAAACCGAGCTCGAAAATCTCTTTTTAATATTTATCGACAATAAAAACTGAAACCTTCTTCCGATGCCTACCAAACGAGGTCTGATTTAGCTCAAATTTTACGGACAGGTCCTAATGGACATTATAAAGTTTTTAAAATTATCGGCACGCCAATCGGAATCTTAACTTCCGAAACGACTACTTAAGGTCGTTTCAAATGCCTTCTCGAACCATGAAGTGGCACTTTTCCCAGTTAAGTACCAAGTTGGTTTCTTCACAGCGGCTAAGCACGACATCTTAGCTCTTCAAGCAGCCATCAAACGAATCTCCAAAGACTGAGAAATCTTCCATGAATACCTCAACAAAATTTTCCACCATATCGGTGAAAATAGCCATCATGCATCTCTGAAAGGTTCCCGGCGCGTTACATAGTCGAAACAACATCCTTCTAAATGCATAAGTGCCATAAGGACATGTAAACGTCATCTTCTCTTGATCTTCTGGTGCTATCACAATCTGGTTGTAGCCCGAGTATCCATCCAAAAAACAGTAATATTCATGCCCAGCTAGCCTGTCCAACATCTGATCAATGAAGGGGAGTGGAAAGTGATCTTTTCTGGTGGCCTTTTTCAATTTTCTATAATCAATGCAAATCCGCCACCCCGTGACTGTTCTTGTATCAATCAATTCATTCTGCTCGTTCATCACAACTGTCATGCCTCCCTTCTTTGGAACACATTGGATTGGACTCACCCAATTGCTGTCAGAAATTGGAAAAATAATACCAGCATCAAGCCACTTGATAATTTCCTTCTTCACAACCTCCTTCATCACTGGATTTAGCCTTCTTTACTGCTCGACACTTGGTTTATGGCCCTCCTCCAAGAGGATCTTGTGCATACAAAAAGAACGACTAATCCCTCTAATATCCGCAATGGTCCATCCAATTGCCCTCTTGCGCTCTCGCAACACTCTTAAGACCTTCTCAACCTGCACATCAGACAATAAAGAAGAAAGAATTACGGGCAAGGTGTTACCCTCACCCAAATAATCATATCGTAAATGAGCAGGTAAAGGTTTAAGTTCAAGAACTGGAGCTTTCTCAATAGACGGTTTAGTAGGAGCTAATGTCAGCTGTCTATCAAGCTCCTCAAACTTCTTCCCCCCTGGGATAAATTGACACTCAATGTTGAGAATCTCCAAGTATTCCTCAGTCTCTTCATCATTCAGCATATCATCTTCATACATTAATGCTCTTTCAAGGGGATCATCCTTAGAAGCCAAAAGGGATTTTTAGAAGGCAGTTAACTCCCTATCCAGCACTCTTACCATAGATAGCTCTTCATAGTGTGATGGAAGTTGAGTAGCCCAGAACACATTAAATACAGCTTCTTCGCCATTTACCCTCATGATCATTTTTCCTACTCTAACTCTAATCACAGCATCAGCAGTAGCCAAAAATCCTCTTCCCAAGATGAGCAGGACCTCTTGGTCAGCCTCATAATCTAAAATGATGAAATCAACTGGGAGGATGAATTGGCCTACTTGTACTAGAACATCCTCAAAACTCCCTCGGGGCATGTCAAAGATCTGTCTGCTAACTGCAGGGTCACTGTAGTTGGTCTTGGTTAACCCAGGCCTAGCTTTCGAAACATCGATGATGGCATTAAATTTACGCTAGAGCCCAAGTCACATAAAGCTCGTCCAACCTCATGCTTCCCAATTTTTATAGGAATAGTGAAGCTTACAAGATCTTTCAATTTCTGAGGAAGTTTGCTTCTAACTCTGGAACTGCACTCTTCAGTAAGTGCAACTATCTCGAATTCAGTAAGTCTTCTTTTATTTGCCACAATATCCTTGATGTACTTAGCATATTTTGGAACATCACGCAAAAGTTCCACCAAAGGAATATTAACTTCTATCTGACTTAAGATCTCCAAAAATTTCTTGCAAGGCTGCATCTACTTTCTACTTCTGAAGCCTTTGAGGGAAAGGTGGTAGTGGTCTGACATTATCAAGCTCGGGTTGCTTCTCTATCACTTTTTCAGCTTCTTTTTCATTATTTGGCTCCAGTTCACCAACGGGCTTCCTCGGCTTTGAGGGCACTTCTTCTAGAGCTCGCCCATTTCTCAGGGTAACTGCTTGCACAAATTCCTTAGGGTGCTTCTCTGTGCCACTTGGCAAGGCACCATGTGGTCTAGTGTTTTGTGCTCCAGCTAGCTGCCCCACTTGGCGTTCTAGATTTTTTTGAGCATTGGCAAGATCATTTATGGCCTGTGCTTGAGCTGCATTGTCTGCTATAATTTTCTGCTGACCTGCCAACATCTGCTTTATCAAATCTTCAACTGAACTGTTTGACTGCTGTGGTTGAGCCTGAGGTTGTGAAATCTAGTAGTTATTTTGAGATCTCGTATTACCTTGAGCAGCTTGATTATCACTCCATGAGAAACCAGGATAATTTCGTGAGTTAGGATTGTAGCAATTACCAAACTGATTCTGATTCTGTCCCTGAAACCTGTTTTGATTTCCCACGTAATAAACTGACTCTGGATGGGAGAGGCAAACCTCGGTAGTATGATCCTCTCCACAGACCTCACAGAAATTTTGGAACTGCTACGCTTGTTTAACTGGTGCCACTTGTTGCTGAGTTGGTGGCAGTGCTAACTTGTTGATCTGATTAGCTATGGCATCTACCTTTGCAGTTAACGCTGAGAATGCATCCAACTGAAGTATCCCAGCAGCTTTTTTTTGTTGGAACTCTACCATCGCCCTGCTAGTCAGGATTACTCTGAGAAAATTTATTCATTAATTCATAAATCTCATTAAAATTCAAGGCTAATACTTGGCCTCCAGCTGCAGCATCCACCACGATCTTGGTATGAGCATTCAATCCTTCAACAAAAGTGTGGGCCAACAACTCATTAGATTGGTTGTGGTGCGGGAAATCTCTTAAGAATGACTTGAATCTCTCCCAAGCTGAATACAAGGATTCTCCACCTTGTTGTCTGAAAGACATAATCTCACTCCGTATTCTGGCTGTTTTTGCAGATGGATAGAATTTAGCCAAAATTTTTTTAGCTAAATCATCCCAAGTTTTGATAGACCCAGGCTTTTCAGCCTTTAACCACTTCCTTGCTGTTCCAATCAATGAAAATGGGAAAAGTATCAAGCGAACATAATCAGTTGAGACGCCTGATGGTGTGTATGTGTCACTAATATCCAAGAAATTCTGGATATGTTGTTGTGGATCCTCGTGCAGTAATCCAGCAAATTTCCCAGTCGCATGCAGCCGTTGTATCATGCCGGGCTTAATCTCAAAGTGTCCAGTAATATCAGGTTTCACAATGCTAGAAGCTACTCCCTCCAGACTGGGAAGAGCAACATCTCGCACAGCTAAAGCTCGTTCTTCTGCCATTCCAATAGGTAAGGAAGCAAGTACAAGTGCGAGTGCTTCACGGTCTCTTGCTTCTTTCCTCAATCTCCGTAAGGTCCTTTCAGGTTCAGGATAAAAAGGTTCAAGTGGTTCGTCCTTTCTCTCCTTTCGCATTCAAGACATATTACCTGAAATGGCACAAGAAACTCAAAATAAAAATTAAACCTAAATAGAAAATAACAAATCGTCTAGAAAGAAAACAGTCAATTATTTAGTCCCCGGCAACGGCGCCAAAAACTTGTTGCTTCCAAACGCACACACAAGTATACGTGGTCGATAAGTAATAAAGTAGTGAGTCGAGTATTGTTCCCACGAGGACTAGTGTTAATGACTATATTCTAGCAAACAATTTCTTAAAAACTATTCAGGGATCTTTTTCAAGAGTGATTGTGATTTTTACTAACTAAAACAATAATTAAAAACAAGTAATTGAAGTCAAGTAATAGAGAGCAATTTCTGGATTGTTATCAATAACGGAGAAAAGGTCCAAGGTCAGAGCTACAAATAATCCAGTTGAGTTTTCCAGTTGATTCTACTTCTTGATTTCCTACATTGCTAACGAACAGGTTAATTATATTCGTGAAAACCTGTCGATTCTTCATGAGTCTATGCAAGCTACTCTAACGCCTATATTTCTATGGAATTAAATCACATGCATGCATTAATGAACTCTGTATTTAGCTAAGTCAGGCGAATAGGTATATGTCTATCCTACCCGCAAATCGATTCCCTGATGCCCAGGTTCACAATCAAGCCATATTCTTTCTTATTTGCATTTACAAGTTCCCTCTTTTGATTTCAACTTGTAAACTGTAGATAGTGTTCAATTATCAGGCCTCAATAACCAAACAATTAGGCTCAAGAAAGAATAAACAATCTGTAGTGGTAAATTAATAAGTAGAAATCAACTTTGAAACATCAACCTTCATCTGATTGCCCTAACCCTAGAACGATAGGTTTAGCTACTCATATTCATAATAACAACACAAGAATTCATGGAAAAAATATGAAAGATTGTAATAGATGAAGTAAAGGAATTAAACCCTTTGTTCAATGTGTTAGGAACTCCAAAACTTGCTCCAAAAATCGACCTCCTACTAAAATGAAATTAATAGCTATTTATAGTGTTTATAAAGTCTTCCCATAAGTTAATCCAAAGCCTAAACTAAGTTGGAAAAGTTGGGGTCGCTGAACTAAAAGCCACAGGGTATGCGTCGCTTGTCTCATGACTTTTGGAAGTCGTGCGCTATAGCCCATGCGTCACATGGCTTATGGCTTTTTGAAGTCTGAAGCTATGACAGATCCATAGCTTTGCCCTCTAATTCTATACCCCAAAATTGGCTAAGTTCATCAACTCTTGCTCGTTTATATCCATCTTAGCTCCGTTTGCACTCGTATTCATCCAAATCATTCCTAAAATCACAACCACAATAAGTGAGCGCAACAATCACAATTATTTCGTGCAATGAGCGAATAACGTATCAAAATGTGAGGAAATATTAAGGTAAAATAGGCTAATATTGCCAAACATCACTCAACTATACCAATTACTTGACTATACTACTATTATGTTATTACTACTATTTAGTATGGCATTGCATAATTGTTTAAAAAAGTACAAAAATTTATTCCATAATCTTTCTCACCTATATATATATATATATATATATATATATATATATATATATATATATATATATATATATATATATATATATATATATATATATATATATATGTATGTATGTATATTGCTATAATTATGTTTTACGCGATCCTACAACAAATAGCTCGACCCTTGACAAATCATGTCAAAAGGTCTTCCCCGACTTGACTAACATCCCTTAAAACACTAACTATATCAGGTTCTTTTACTTTTTAAGGTTATTTGTGTGATTAAGGATCCCAAATTATATTTTTGGCTATTTTCTAAAAGTGATCAACTTTATATCCTTGCAAAAATGACTCATAATTATGATTAAATTATGATTTTGGCCACATGTAAGAATGTAAAATTGAACAGAGGCTAAAAGCGCAATAGCACTACAGACATGGCTCATTTATGCAAGTTTTATATGGGCTGTTCACGGTGTGTTGAGACGCTAAAATAGAATTTGTGTGAGATAGGCCATTTTAGGTGTAGGCTCAGTAATTTGGCCTTGCTCGAGGATTTAGAATTTTCTAAGACAAAATTGTTGGGTGTTTGACATTTAGACCCTATTCATCTGAACCTTTTTTTATTTTCTACACAATTCAAAAGTTAGGCAGGAATCATTTTGTAGGACTTGGAGAATGCCTCACACCTTCTCCCCGAGACATTTGAGCGTCTTACCTAGAATTCTCTTTAGCAAAGACCTACCCGGAGTTCACTTAAAAACTTAGACACAAACTAGGTGACGTAATACGCCTATTTACAATTATTAGGAGGCAATTCCAATACTTGACTCAAACGAGTCACCTTGTCAAACCCACCATTCGAAATCATCAAGTCTCGAAAAAAAAAGGGTACGACAAAGGGTACAAGCCTAGTGTGGAGCATCATCGTCGTCTCAATCTAATCATGAAAGAGGTGGTAAAGAAAGAAGTGATTAAGTTGTTGGATGCAGGTATAATATTTCCTATATCTAACAGCGAATGTGTAAGTCCAGTGCAACGTGTCCCTAAAAAAGGAGGGATGAGAGTGGTCAAAAACGAGAATAATGAACTCATCCCTACAAGGATTGTCACGGGGTGGAGGGTATGTATTGACTATATAAAATTGAATAAAGCCACCCGGAAGAACCACTTTCCTCTTTCTTTTATTGATAAGATATTAGATAGGCTAGTTGTCCAAGAGTATTATATTTCCTTGACGGTTACTCTTGCTATAACCAGATATGGATTGCTCCCAAAGACCAAGATAAAACAACTTTTACATGCCTTTATGGTACTTATGCCTATAAGAGGATGCCATTCGAGTTATGTAATGCACCTTCGACTTTTCAAAGGTGTATGATGGTTATTTTCACTGATATGGTGGAAAAGTTTGTGGAAGTTTTTATGGATGATTTCTCTATCTTTGAATCTTCTTTTGATACATATCTAACCAATCTTGGTCTGGTTCTTGCTAGGTATGAAAAAATCAACCTTGTATTAAATTGGGAAAAATGTCATTTCATAGTTCGTGAAGGTATAGTTTTGGGACATAAGGTGTCCTGTGTTGGTATTGAGGTTGACAAGACGAAGGTAGAGGCAGTTGAAAAATACCTCCACCCACATCTGGTGAAGGGAGTCGAAATTTTTCTCGGACATGCTCGCTTCTATAGAAGGTTTGTTAAATATTTTTCTAAGATTTCTACTCCTTAGTACATGTTACTTGAGAAAGAAGGAGCATTTGTGTTTAATGAGGTCTGTCTGAAAGCCTTTAAAGAGTTGAAAGAGAAATTGGTCTCTGCACCAATAATAGTGGCTCCTGATTGGACTGCACCATTTGAATTAATGCCTGATGCTAGCGATGTCGCTATTGGTGTAGTCCTGAGGCAAAGGAGAAACAAGGTGTTCCATTCAATTTATTATGCCAAAAAAACTCTTAATTCCACCCAAATAAAATACACAGTTACTCAAAAAGAGTTGTTGGCAATAATGTATGCCTTTGACAAGTTTCAGGAATACTTGATTGAGACCAACATTATTGTCTATACAGATCATGCAGCAATCAGGTACTTAATTGATAAAAAAAATGCTAAGCCTTGACTAATTCGTTGGGTGTTATTGTTGCCGGAGTTTGACTTGGAGGTTTGGGACCGTAAGGGAATGGGAAACCAAGTAGCTGATCACCTATCTAGGTTGGAGAACCACAAGCATGTGGATGAGGCAGGTTTAAATAGAGAAACCTTCCCTGATGAGCAACTTTTTGTCATCACAAGTCACTCAGACCCATGGTATGCTGACTATGCAAACTATTTGGTAAGTGAGGTAGTGCCACAAAATTTGATTGCGGAGGCTAAGTGTCGGTTTTTCCATGATATGAGATTTTATATGTTGGATGACCATTTTTGTTTAGATTGTATGTAGATCAGTTGGTGAGAAGATGCATCCTTGAGGAAGAGATGGAGGTTGTTCTGCAAGAGTGCCATGCATCTCCTTTTGGAGGTCATCATGGTGGTGACAGAACAACTGCCAAAGTATTGGAAAAACACTATTCAAGGATGCTCATGGTTTTGTAAAGAAGTGTGATCGATGCCAAAAAATTGGCAATCACAAGGAAGCAAGAGATGCCGGTGCAAGGCATTCTAGAGGTGGAGATTTTTAATGTGTGGGGGATCGACTTCATGGAGCCTTTCCCCTTGTCAAATGGTAACAAGTACATCTTACTGGCGGTAGATTACGTGACTATGTGGGTGGAGGTTGTTGCTCTTCCTACTAATGATGCGAAGATGGTGGTGAGTTTCGTTAAAATGAACATTCTCATCGGATTTGGGACTCCACGGGTTTTGATTAGTGATGAAGGTACACATTTCTGCAACAAGTTGCTAAAAAACCTTCTAGCTTAAGTACGGGGTCAAACACAAGATCGCCAGTGCCTATCATCTGCAAACTAGTGGGCAAGCTGAGGTTTTCAGTAGAGAGGTGAATAAAATTCTTGAGAAGACTGTTAGTGCAAATAGGAAGGATTGGACTACCAAGCTCGATGATGCGCTCTGGGCATATAGGACAGCTTATAAGAATCCAATTGGTACTTCACCGTAGAAGCTGGTTTATGGGAAAGCGTGCCACTTGCCAATCGAGCTCGAGCACAAGGCCTATCTAGCGATTAAGAAGCTAAATTTTGATATGGAGTTGGCGGGTGAAAAGAGATTGTTGCAACTCAATGAACTTGATGAGTTTAGGTTGCACGCTTATGAAAACACCAAGTTATATAAAGAAAAGACAGAGCGGTGGCATGACAAGCATATTTAACACCGTCACTTTAAGCCGGGCCAATTAGTTCTTTTATTCAACTCCAGGTTGAAGCTTTTTCTTGGAAAGCTCAAGTTGAGGTGGTCCGGTCTATTTGAAATTATTAACGTGACTCCACATGGAATGATTGTATTGTGAGCCCCAGGTTTCGACAAGTCGTTTCTAGTGAATGGGCAAAGAGTGAAGCGATATTGGGGAGGTGAAGTCGATAGACTTAAACCCTCCATCTCATTGGTTGACCCTTGAAGAGGTACGTAATCGTCGTACCGTGACGTTAAATCAAGCGCTTCATGGGGGGCAACTCATGTTTTATCGCTTTCTTTAGTTAGTTAGTTAGTGTTTATATTTTTTTAAAAAAAAAGAAAAGAACAAAAAGAATGGTAATTTGGTGAGGTTAATGTGTTTGTGTAGTCTATTTTATAGGTTATTAAAGGCTAAAAACAGTTGGACAATGGAATTTTGGTGCAATAGATGATACATGAGAACAAAAATGCAGAAAAAACTTAAAGTTCCTAGGCCATACTGGCGCTGGTGCGTCACAAAGCCTATTGCATCAGCGCATTCACTGTGAAAAAAAATAACTCTTAGTCCATACAGTAGCTCATGCCTCGCGCGTTGCACTGTATTGTTTTTAAGTTGTGAATGCTGTCCAAAACAGTGTTGTATCCCCCATCACTTCGTCCACTGTTTGGAGTGTAAGTTAGCAATATAGGCAAGGGTGCCTCACGTGCTAAACAGTATACCAACTGCCTCTTTTCTCCTCTTCTTTGACATAAAACATTGCTACTACTGTTGCTGTAATTCACCAATATCAAGTATGATATTCTTACTTTCAACTCCCTCTCTCTCTCCAAGGGCATTTCCCTTCGTTAACTCCAAACGTTAATGCAAAAACATAGTGTAAATTTAAAATATTTTTTTTGGTATCTGCTTAAGGGAAGCACGGTGATGCGCTATGACCATTAAAACATGAAAGCTCCTGGAGTTGGGAGGATAAAATGCGACCAAACAGCTCACACACAAGCTGTCCAGAATTGTGCACGTACCGTGTTCGATGAAATTCCCCGATGAAAGTTTGAGATATTCGGCCAAGTCTGAGTAACCAAATCTATTATAAGTCATATGTTGAACATAAGTTGTGGAGAATTATGGTCTGGGGCAGCTTTTAGGGCACTTTAACTTGAGCGACACTCATTGCACGGCGCACGCACACGAGTGTCGTTTCGCACACTAGCTACAGGAGTTGCTGCCCCGTGATGTAAATTGTGGGCTGCCCTCCTTTATTTGCTTAATTGAATGTTTTTCCATGCTTTTGTGATACAGTATAGCATAAGTGTGGGGTGTACGAACCCCATTTTCAACACTTTGTCGATTTTAAATACAAGAATTATTTGAAACAAAGAGGTGCACGTAGAGGTAAGTCTAATTACCTCACGAATTATACAATGAGTTTACAATGAGCATAAATTGTTTAAAAGTGAGATAAACTTGAGCTTTTAAGTGTGGGGTGCATGCGCACCAAGTGAACTAAAACCAAAGCTTGAAAGGGACTAGTTTCTAGCTATCTTGTTGAACTTGTTTGAACTCCATGGGCTGCATTTACATTGTCTTTTTGTAGGTACTTAATTGTAAAATAGCGGTCACAAAGCAAGCATCCAAGAGTGGTTGAGGTGAGACCCGGGGCAACTACCAAGGAAACCAACAGATGGAAAGGATAAAAAGAAGCAAAGATCAAAGAAAAGGAAAGACAATTCTGCCCAAGAGTTATAGAGGGGGACAGTGATCCTGAGGTCATGCCATTGAAACGGAAAAGGTCTGCCAGTCAGGCATCTTCACAACCAGCTCAGAGTAAGGGCAAGCCACCAGTCCTACAGCCCGCTACCATTCGTGAAAGGCCTGAAGTTATCCATGAGGGTGGTGCTTCTTACCCACCGGCTAAGAAGAAAAAAACAATTCAAGGAAAAGGGAAGGCACTAATAGAGCAAGATAATGATGAAGTTGTCCACATTGATTTTGATGTTAAAAAAGAGTGTATTTCTATTCCATTGCCCGCAGACATGTCGTCCACCAGTATTCCTATTGATCGATTATTATGGGAGGGCACACTTGTGAGAGAGAGTGCACATAGGGCTTACAAGTGGATCATGACAAAACAGATTACGCAAGAAAGGGCATTGATTTACCATGCTTGTGAGAATGCTTGCCCGACTATTCTGGAGATAGTGAAAGAAAGAAAATAGGACATGTTTATGAAAGGACCCAAGGGCAAGGCAAATATTACCGTTGTTCAAGAAGAGCATCAGAAGAGCAGCATAGTATGTATTAGAGGGATTGAGGTTGATATCTCTTCTAGGGCCATCAATGCGTATTATAGAGCTAATGAAATGGCAATGGATGATTATAAGAAGATGCTAGAAAAGCCAGACTTTGAGGATATCATTTGAGTATTGTGTGATTCACTAGCTATTACTAATGATAGAAATTCTGTAACGCCTGCATGGTTGCACAACAATAAGAGAAAATATACAACATTGCCAAAGAGGTTCATGTCTAGGGAGAGTATATCTTGGTTAAACTGGGTTTCCAATAGACTAATGCAAGCAGAACCAAAAACAAATATCCTATGGGAGAGAGTGCTTCTCATATATGCTTTGATGAGTAGCGCTGCACTTGTGTGAGATCATGTACGAGAAGATGGTGCGTACTCGGAAAGAGAAGACTTTGAAGTTGTACTTTGTGCACACTTCTACAGCACTAACGAGGAAGCACAAGGTCCCATTCTATAAGGCTGATGATTTACTAGAGGCAACCAGTGAGCATGACATTACGTCGATCCATAACCTGATTTCTACCAAGGATGATAGGAGATCTATGCCTGAGCAACTTGAGGCGATTGAGGCTGAGTTGGCCAAGCTGAGGTAGGGGCAAGTGGCCAAGTTGGTTAAGTTGAGGCAGAAGCAGGAGGCTCGAGACACGCTTTTGATGAGTAGACTAGCTGAGATCTTTGCTTATGTTAAGAATGCCAGAGCGGCCCATTCCATTAGTACCTAGAGAGAGATAGAGACTACACTTGAGGTTGTGGATTTGAGTGCTATTGATGGTACTACAGTAGATTCAGCCCCTGCTACTGATACCACCACTGTGAAGGGTTCTTTGATCGATGCTGTGGATGCATCTGGTGCTCCACTGGTAGATCCTTTTACTGCTCAGACCGCGGATTCAAACCAGTCTGCAGCACCTCCAGACTCTATGGTTTGAGGGAGTTTTCTTGAAATCCACTCCTATTTATTTTTTTTATTTTTTTGTGCAGTGGGGACCATGCACTATTTTAAATGTAGAGTGAGGTATCATGCATTGTAATTGTAATTTTACTGCTTTTTTTTTTTTTTGTAAAGATTAGAGGCATAATCTTTGGGCTATTTCAAGCCACGATTCTTTTCCTAGGATGCCTTTTAGAATTGGGTAGTTTTAAGAGTAGTAATTGTAATAGGAAAAATATTGTGAAAAGAAAAAAAATCATAAAATGCATAAAAAATACAAAAAAAAAAATTATGAAAGAAGGCTAGACTAGTGGTGACGGACTGTGCTTTCTCTGTGACTTTTTTGATAACGTCATACTTAGTCATTTGCAACAAGTTAGAACTTTCTTAGAGATTTTTTATGTGAGTTTTATTTTGGATTGATAGATGATCTTGTTAGTAACTCTTCGGCTCAGGTTTCTGACATTGCTTTTTGACTGAATAGCATGACTTGTCTCACGGATTCTTTTAGGAGTTGGAATTGTTCAGTCTTGAGTAGTTCATGTGCCATGAGTGGTGAGGTTTTTGTATTGATTCTTGTGCTTGCATTATTGGTCTAGAACTTGTCCTGATTGTTTTTCGAGGAAATCCTAGAATGTGCTTCACTTAGGAAATGGTAGTAGGCCTTCTTTGGCTCGTTTAATTTTTTTTCTAGCCTTTCCTTGATGATATGACTCTAGTGAGCCCCTTTGAGCATATAAAATTTTTCTTGGTAGCCATATTACAAGCCGTAATCTATTTTTTTGCTTTGCATTGTCCATTCTATTTTTCCCTATCTTTTAGCACAATTACATACAATAAACTGAACAGCTTAAGTTGGAGCTAATGGTAGTGTGGGTTAAGTTGGTAATCATGAGAAGAAAAATTGTTGTTTGAGAAAACAAAAATGTTAGAAAAAAAACACTGAAAAGAGCAAAATGATGAAACGAAAAAAAAAAGAACTAAAAAGAGAAAGTGAATAAAATGAGGAGTACTTGAGAGTTGAATTAAGAGGAAAGTCATGGTTGAAAAGAAAGTGGAAATTGAGGTTTAAATACTATTTGTAAGTACTTAGGGAGGTGTTAGTCACTATTATCCATATATTTATCCTACCCGTCCCCTAGCCAATAGTACAACCTTGATAAAGTCCTATTTGATTCTAGGCCGAGTGTACCTACATTAGTGAAGAATCACAAGATGGGCAAGCCTATGGTACCATGGTGTTGCAGTTGAACTTTTTTGTGAGTGTGAGCTAACTCTTTCTATCTTAGGCATCCTTTGCAATAAATTTGATCTCTTGTGTGTGACTAGGACTAGGCTTTAATGGATTATGAAAGATACGAGCTTTTATTAGGCTACCTAATCTTGACTAAGTGAGTATGTCTTGAGTAATTTAATAAGTGGAGTCGATTTTTGAGGTTTGGATGTCACTACTTGATTGTTTTGAATAATCCATGATTTCAAATGTGCGATTTGTAAATATGGAGAAGTTTTGTGCTTGTAGGTTTGGTGATTAATTTTTGGTATACTAAAGTCATAAGTGCGCTCCCTTGAGATTCTTGACTTGGTTGAATGAGCTTGATTGAGTGAAAGTATATTGGGTTTCTTTGTTCAGGGACGAACAAAGTCTAAGTGTGGGGTGTTGATGTTGGGAATGTGTCTAGTGTTTCAGCGTTAATTTCCTATCTCTTTTGCTTTGTTTTCATGATATTATGTGCCCAACAATGATTGAATTGAGATATATTGCTAACTTGATGTGTTTGAATGTTGTAAGAATGAAATGAAAGAAATTGGAGCTTAATTGGTACAAGGGCAAGGAAGTAGCAACGCATACAACCTCCCATGCTTGGCATGGTCGGCAGTATGCCCTTGAAAGAGCAAAAAATGAAGGAAAAAAGGAGAGAGCAGCGCATACAGCCATGAGCGCGAGGCATGCTTGGCTGTGCGCGCTGAAGAGCAGTCCCAGACCAAATTGGAGAAGCTTAGGACATCTCCCACCTATTGTATTTCATATATGAACCATTGTAAACATATTTTTAGACTTTCTTACATACTTTTGGAGGCAAGAACCATAGTAGAGGCTAGAGTTATCAAGATTCATTAATTAGTTTGTGATTTCTTTTTTTTTCTTGGTTCAGGACTTTTTGATTATTTTGTGAGAAAGCTATCATGACAATGAGTAGCTAAACACCATTATTCTAGGATTTTGGGTTAACCATGAAAGATGTACTCTAACGTTTATTGAAATATTTTATGTTTTATAATATAGGTTGTTTATTTATTTCTGCTTTTAATTACTTGATTTCTTAGCCAGTTGTTGAGTACTATCTATGAACCTAAGATTGAACTCGAAAGTGGGAACCGTAAGTTTCCATAGAATTAAATAGAGTGTGTTCCTGAACCAGGGCATCGGGAATGGTTTCGCAGTTAGGATATAAATATATCTAACAATCATGCTTAGTCACTATACAGGAAAAATAGATGCATTCTTAGTAATTCTAATTCCATAGAGATATAGTTGTTTTGTTAGCTTGACTAGGCGAGCAGGGTATGAAAAGAGTCTTGTAAGTAAAATCAACCCTGTGATTAGCAACCCAGATAGATAAAGTTAGTTCAATTAGCGGAAGAGTGGTGAACCTCCGATGACCCTAGAATATTTCCTCTCACTAATATCTAAAACTCTAGAAGTTGTCTGGCTTTCAATTATTACTTCATTTACTTTTCGCTAATTAGTTATAATTACAAATCAAAACTTGGTTGAACAATATTTGAGTTCGAGTTTGTCTAGTTAATCATTAATCGATAGTCCTCGTGGGAATAATACTTTACTTATCACTTTATTACTTGATAGAATGTGTATAATTGCATTTGTGTTTGGAGTGATAACCATCTTTTTCCCATTGATCATCGACCATATTTTGTTCCCTGAAGCAGTGGCTAAGCTCCTGCTTTCCCAACTACTCAATCAATAGCCTGCAGTTATGAATAATGGATGTGTGTAAGTTTTGCTTTGAATTGAACATTTGTACAATCTCAATCGAATCAATTTCAACTTGGAGATAGGTGAGGTTATTACTGAGGCCAACAATAAGCCATGTCTAAGAGCCATGAGTTTTGCATAAGTGTGATTTGCCACATGAATATGTATACTGAAGCCCAAGAACTAGTGACCCCTATGTTTAATTTACGGATAACCCCACCAATGCCCCCTTACACATAGAAGATGCATCATCCACATTAAGCTTGTAACTTTTACGGTTTTGGTGGAGCCAATGGAGCTCAAGATTTATGGTTTTAGTATACTGATGAAGATTATTTCCTAGGGTGACAAATTTCATTGTTTTGATGTGAGCTGAATCCAATGAGACATGGTTTGTGAAATTGTTATGATGGTTGTTGTTTCTATTACGTCAGTTCTGCCATAATAGATGTGGGAAAATCATTCCAATCATAGAGATGATAGGTGTGCACATTTTGGGCTTTCCTAAGATGATCCAGGAGATGGGTAGATTTTTCAGTGGTGAGGATATGAGAAAGGTTGTGGAGAAAAATATGATCAATATCTTCTAAGGAGTTGCGGCATGTTGGGAAAAATAGAGGTATGTTGATTCTCGTATAGTCTAAATAGGCACGAGTAGAAAGTCTCTTGTGATATAGGGTCCATAGAAAGAATTTTATTTTATTTTATTTGGTATTTGGAGTTTCCATATTCAAGATAAGACTAATGTAATTTGGGGGGGGGGGGGGGGGAGAACCAATTGATGTACGTACTTTGAATCAAATGACCCATTACTATTGCTTGACCAAATAGAGCGGTCTTTAGTATTGGGGGTATAATAGAAATTAGAATGTTGTTAATGTTATCATTGACCTCACTTGGAAGATTAATCGATAATTGTGGAGAGACCATGCACCAATGTTATTAAGGTCAAGTAGGGGGCCCTGAACTTGACCTCCGATGTTTGACACTTAAGCCAAGACGTGTGAAATAAGGATATTGTTTTACCATTTCCAAACTGCCATTTGATGCATTATTGAAAGTAATATTTCTAAACTATCATGATGTTGCCCCTAGTTCCTGGATTTTCTTTAAGCTTATTAGAGGTAGAGTTATTTATGTGGTATTTCTTTATAAGAACATAAGCTCATAGGGTCGTTAGATTTAAGAAAAGACGCTAGGCAATATGTAAGGAGGGTAAGATTTTTAGTTTCACCATCAACTATAGACAACCCCCCCTCCCCCCAATTTTCTTTTGGTTGGGTTAGGGTTTTCTAGTTAATGAGATGAAGATTTGATTTTCTATCGTGAAATTCCAAATGAAATCTTGCTAGCTTTTGTCTACTTGAAGACATATTTTTTCGGTAATTTATCATATTGCATATTATGATTTGAAAGACTATTAAGGATAGATTTTCCAAGGGTAGTGCGACCTGCTATGTTTAAACATTTTTTCTTCGAACTTATGAGTCTCAGCTTCATATTGTCTAAGATGACCTGGAAATATTTGGCTCTTGTGGTGGTGTTGAAGATTGAAAATCCTAGGTATTTTCCAAAGTTTAGGGTTTGATTCATGCCAAGGTTGTGTGAAAGAATGTCCTTTACAGTTGGATCACAGTTATTTGAGAAAATGACCTTTTGATTTTGAGAGGTTAAGTTTTTGGCCTAACAACTTACAGAAGGAGGCAAGGATAATAGTAATAGTTTAACAATTTTTTCTTTCAGAATTGGACATTAGAGTGAGGTCATCTACAAAGAATATATGAGATAATGGAGGACCATTTCTGGACATTTTTATTGCATTCCACTTTCATAGATTAACACTACTGTCAATTGTACGGAATATATATTCAAGGCATATGATAAAAAGATAGGGAGAAAAAGGATCACCTTGTTTGATGCCACTAGATAGTTCAAAGTAGTCAGTGCGATTACCATGATTAAGAAGGAAATAGATGTGAAGTGATGCAAGACATGATAACATTTATGAGATGGGCTGGAAAGTTAAAATAGATAAGACATTGTTGGATGAAAGACCACTCCATCCTGTTACTGGTTCTTCTATTTTCAAGGAAACTGGACTAACAAGGACCTATAATGGTGTTGCAGACCTATAATGACCTATAATGTCTTGGAGATAGGGTTATACGGTTGACAAGGATTTGGTTAAAATCTTGTAAATGGTGTTGCAGATGCCAATAGGTCTGAATTATTGATTTTGTTAGCATTATCAAATTCAAGAATAAGGCAAATGTAGCTTTTATTTAGATCTAATGGCATTTTACAAGTCGAAAAAAATTGCATGTAATTAGATGGTAATAGAGTGACCCACTATGGTCCAATATTATTACAAAAAGAAGAGATAACTGTTAATAAATTTTCTTGTCATGGATATTCTTTCCTATCATTGATTTCAGTGCATCAGATAATATAGGAACAAGGACATGATTATCCATTTTAATAGAGCTGATATGATCAAGACAGTACATAAATAGCCCTTTTAAGTTGTATTCAATTCCCATATAAACACCTCAACTTTCCTAGTAATCCGATAGACTCCTCTCGTTTGCACAGATGTGTCTCCGGAGCCCCTTGTTCTGACATGGCTAAATACGTGGTTCACACACAAAAATGAGCGCGTGAACACTCTAAAAATTTCATTTTTATTTTTTAGTTTTTTTTCTTATTCCATGTGGACCCCAAAATTCACTATCTTCTCCACATTCCTCTTTTCTTGTTAAATTTCTTTTCACAACTAAAGCTCGAGCGCCATTATTTCAAGAAAAATATGTTTTAAGGAGTACAAATCATTGTCGATTTCAAAATCCTAAAATAAATATTTTCCTTCAGCAACCTCTATAGAACTTCTAAACTTCAACCCAAACACTTTTAGAGGCATTAAAACAGATCCGTGTAAATTTCCTAAATATTGTTATAATTTTTTTGGGGGTTTGAGTAACAATATCAGGTAGAGGAATGACAGAAAAAATGCGGGGCAGAAGTAGTGCTATCGGTGAAGGAAGAGACGTTGTAAGAATAGCTTGTCTTGTGAATAAATACGGACAGTGATACCCATCGCTCTCTCCTTCTTTACTTGTTTGCAGGCATACTGATGAAATTTGAGGTCATATAAATTTCTACACTAAATTCTCTTTTGGGTTCTGTAGAAGTCTGAATCTTATGACTATGTGTGCAATTAGATTGGTTGGATCTTATCACTGAAATAAGTGATTTACATCAACGAACTGCAGTTGATGGAAGAGATTTGCACTAACTTAAGTTAAAGTGAGGCTAACTTAGAATACTACTCTAATCTAGGAAGTTCTAAAATGGTGAAGGAAGTGTCGTGATTAGGAGGGAAGAAGAAGGTGGAAGAGGGGAAAGTTGGGGGTGGAAGTTTTATTTTTTATTTTTTATATTTTTAAATAAAAAGTATAATTATTTTTATAAAAAATTAAAATTAGTTTAGCATTGCACGTGTCATTTGGTGATTGGTCAGTATAACACGTCAGCAGCGATTACACTTCACGAATATGGGTTGTCAGAGTAACAGGTTCAAGAGACACTATTTCCAAGAAGAGGTGTCTACTTGGTCACTAGAAAAGTTTAAGTATCTATCTGGAAATTGAATACAACTTAAAGAGGCTATCTATGTATTCTGCCTATGATCAATAGGGAAAAGTTTACGAAACTTGTTTATAACATGAGTTTCTATTTAATATTGATTAAAAATAAGATTATCATTTACATCTTTGAAAAAAAATCTTATTGACCCTTCTATGATTTAAGGTGCTGATATAAAAAAACCTTTTGTTAGCATCACTTTCAGAGATCCAGTTTACACAAGATTTCATTTTTAAAAAAAAATCTCATTTTCCAGAAAAGATTTAAAATCATTTGAAGGCCATGTTCAAGGGTTTGAAGGAAAGGACTAGTTGGGTATTTTGGAGACTGTTGAATACCATTAATTCTTGCTAGGATATGCCTTTTCTTTAAGATAATATTGCCAAAAATATGTTTATTACACAACTGTACTTTTTGTTTGAAAATCATGCAGGCAGTGTTAAACTTTTTAGAGTTTTCTCAAGAATTTCTTACCTTATGAACAAGTTTAGGGTGATTACACCACATAGATTCAAATTGAAAGGGTTTCCTAGAGGCATGTCTATTAACAGGAGGAATTAATGGAACAAGGAGAGGGTTGTTGTCACCATGAACCCTAGGTAGATGGTGATCATATAATTGGGAAAAAGGCTAAGCAGCTTATCATTACCAAGTTAATGATAAGTTGGAGGTTATGAGACATACTTTGGAGTCTAAAGGTTTCAAGTTGAGCAGGACTAAAATGGAGTAAATAGAGTGCAAGTTTAGCAATGCACCACATGAGTCAAATGTGGAAATGACGATTGATACACAAGTCATACCCAAGAAAGAATGTTTCAACTGTCTTAGGTCAATACTTCAAGAGAATGGAAACACCGATGATGATGGCACAAATCATATCGAAGCAGGTTGGATGAAGTAGAGGCTCGCTTCTAGTATGCTTTGTGATTAGAAAGTGTTGCCTAGAATTAAGGGTAAATAGCACCAACAGTGTTGTATGGGGCTGCGTTGATACGGGGCAAATCGAGCAGAGACTCCAATCAACGCGTGCCAAGCTTGAAGGATGCAAAGGACGGGAAGCCAAGGGCTTAAGGAGCGATTTGGAGAAGTATCGAGAAGATAAGCACCTAGGCGCACAACCCAGGCACCCAGGTGGTCCGCCTAAGCACCTAGGCGGTCTGCCCAAAGCTGTGAACAAGTGGCGCTCCACCTCAAAATGCCACTGTCCAAGAATGCTCAACTTTCAGGCGCTCCGCCCACTACGCTGAAGAAGCTAGAATTTTGTGTGAACTTCCTATTTTGCCCCTCAGTGTTGTATATTGTTTTAACTTAGTTGAGGGCTATTTTAGTCATTTCACTTTAGCCTTAGAAAGTTGTATAAATAGAACACTTAGTCTTTTCATTTCATTTCACAACTTTAAATATAGAATGATGTATCATTTGAGTGAATCTCAATGAAGAACCCGTAAGCGGGCATGATTTCACTTGGTCGGGCCCAAGTTGAATATCGAAACCTCTTTGATCATTCTATTTGCGAGAGCCGAGTGTCTCTTGAGGGTAGTTGCGTAGTATAGGTGATCCTTGACTTCACCCGGGGTGTATTGAGACAAGTTCCTCGGTGCTACTTAGGTAAACGTTTCAAGCCTCGTCTTGCTTTTATCTCGATATTCCGCATTTTCATATCGTCTTTTGCTTCCGCGTGGTATCAGAGCACGACTAGTCTTCGTTCTTACAAATCCTCGTTCTTGTTGTTGTTGTGTTGTTGTTCTTGAAGAAAAGAAGAAAAACAAAAAAATTGAAAAACTTGAAAACTTCCAAAAAATTCATAGCATGGGTTGAACTCGAATCCCCAAGCGTTAAAAAGTATCAAGGAATGTTCTATTATGTTTTACTGTTGATTTGATACCCTCATAACATATTTTGGTATTACGGTTTGAAAATTGAAATTTTGAAATCCCAAAATTCTTGAAAACCTTGAAATTTTTGCTTCAAATCTTGAATCAATCTTGTTGTTGGTTGTTTGAAGTTAAAAATCATTGAGGATTGTTGGGTATAGTTGAAAACACCTTTGGGTATCCTTGGATTTGAGTAACGGGTTGAAAACGTTGGAATTTGGGTGCAAAAACACCATAGAACCCATTCTTGTGAAGCTGAAGGCTAGGCCTGGGCGGAGCGCCCACCATGGCTGCTGCACAAAAAGTGACAGAATTCAGGCGGAGTGCCCCATTTCTGGGCGGACCGCCCACCACTGAAACTTATCCGTGTTAGTTTGTTTCCTAGGTTTTCGGTGTTCCTTTGTTTGTATTGCTTCCGGCTAGTACTTCTTGAGTATTTCTCCTACTTATTTAGTACTATTTCATTGAGATTTTAGGATCTTCGTGCGCGGTCGTGATTGAAAATTCAAAGAAGACTCGTAGAATATTTTTGGCTCATGTGCTCACTTATATAGCCGTTCGTCCATAGAGTCACATCAATTCCACTCACCCCGAAGAGTATTTGATTCATGTGACTTGAGAAGTTATTGAGGTGGTTGTTCAACTACGAGGAAGCCTTTGAAATCAAGCTTGAGTGATCCAACCTACTAAATTAAGTGTACCCGAATGACATTCAAAAAGTGAGGGAGCGAGTGAGGTTTTTACTCTAACCTCTTTCTCTTCTCTTTAATTTTTGTAGGTACATGGCCGGAGACGTTTACGATACCATTAAGGTCCCAGTAAACACTTTGGCCATCCTCTTGGCCGAGGTGAGATCCATAAGCTTGAGGCTTGAGAGCCTTGAAAAAGAATGGACCCCGAATGTCCAAAAGGATGCCGGAGAAGGCATTAATGAAAGAATGTTGGGCAATCCCCAACCGTTGGGCATTCCCCAACAAGTGGGCATTCCCCACAACTTGGGCATTCCCCAAGATGATGTAGCTACTCACTCTAGGAGTAATTCTACTATTCCTATGAGCCAACCAATGGCACATGAGGGAGTTGGGGAAGGTGAACGAGAGGATGACATTCTTGGACCTCATCCCCATACACTTGCACATGAGAGCGAATTGAAAGAAAGAAGAGGAGAGGAAAAACAAATTGAGAGTGAGGACACCCTTTGTCCTAACCATATGTTATCTTTTTCTTCTTGCTATAGCTTTTGTGTAGGTACTCTTGGAGGCAAGTTAATGGAGCCTCAACCATATGCCTTGGAAAGAAGGCAAGGAAGTGAAGATATTCATTATGAGCTTCATAAAGGAGGAATTGAACGCGACACTTCAAGCGACGTGAGAACTCGGGAACAACTCAAAAGTAAGTGTTTCTTCACCTTTTTATGAGCATGAAAACTCCTTGTCTTGTGAGAACTCGATGCTAGTTGGTACTTGTGTTGTATTTGATAAACTTGCAACTAGCATAGAGTCGGTTGGTCAACTTGTGTGTGCTTGTGAACCACTAGTTGAGAGGATTGATAAGCCATATCACGATGTGGGCCCGGTATTCAATGAACCTCTATTTAGTGAAGAAAAGGTAGTTGACCTTGCATGTAGCCCTTATTATGATACACCACTTATTTTCGACAAAGGGGAGGACGAGTTGTTTGATCACCCCCTTATCGATATAATTTTTTACGGTGGATCTATGTGTTGTAGTGGGGAAGGTAGTGACCTTGAGGAGTCCTTAATGGATGAGATGGATCGGATTATATTCGATGACTCCTCAAGTGTGGGTGATGAACCTAGTTATGATACTTCACCTTTGCTTGACCTTGAGAATGGGATGCATACTTTTACTAATCGTTTGTTTGAGGGCATCCTTATTTGTGGTTGTGAGTTGTATTGAGCTAGAGTTGGGAATGAGTTGGAACCTCCATGGTATGAGGGATTTGATCCCATAGACAACTCTTTGTTTGAAGCTTCAAGTGAGGTAGATGATTCTTTTAGTGACCCTACTCTTGTTGGTTTGGGTTATGATAATGCAGAGGCCATTATTAATACCTTCCTTGAGAGTTTACCTTGTGAGGGGGGTTGTCTTGAGGATGAAATTAGAGGTGAGGAGGTATCTCTTTGTACAAGTATGAGAGCTTTTAAGAAAGGGAGTTGGGTATTTGATGCTAATTGTGAATTGAACTACTTTGTCTATCCCATCCCACATGTTAACCACACTTTGAGAATTGAGCATGCCGTACCCATTATGCCACATTGTGAGAACATTGTATTAAAGGTTTGGTGTGTTGACCGCGAGCTTAGGGATCATAGGGAATTTGGTAGCTTAATATTGCATTTTCCGTGTTCTAATGGTCTATTTGCTCGTTCTTGTATTGAGTGCATTTCTTTGCTAAGTCAAGTACTTATCATTTCCTTGGGAGACATGAGATTTTTCATTATCATTGATACTTGGCTTTACCATAAGAGTGTGTTTTTCACACTATTTGAACTAACTTACTTTCGGAGTAGGAGTTTATGGTTTTGCTTGTCGTTGCTTGTAGGCCCTAGGTTCTATGCTAAGGCAAAGGAGAACTTGGAAGAAGCCTATTCCAAAGTGGCGTTCAAGATGATCAAGGGAGGAGAGCATTGGGCAAACCGAGGAGATTAAGATGCCATGAAATATGACGCCTTGATTTCGAGGACGAAATCTTCTCAAGAAGGGGAGGATGATATGGGGCAAATCGAGCCAAGACTCAAATCAACGCGTGCCAAGCTTGAAGGATGCAAAGGACGGGAAGCCAAGAGCTTTAGGAGCGATTTGGAGAACTATCGAGAAGATAAGCACCTAGGCACGCCACCCAGGCTCCCAGGCAGTCTGCCCAAGCACCTAGGCGGTCCGCCCAAAGCTGTTAAAAAGTGGGTGCTCCGCCCAATATTTAGCGCTCCGTCTCAAAATGCCACTGTCCAAGAATGCTCTACTTTCAGGCGCTCCGCCCACTACGCTGAAGAAGCTAGAATTTTGTGTGAACTTCCTATTTTTCCCCTCAGTGTTGTATATTGTTTTAACTTAGTTGAGGGCTATTTTAGTCGTTTCACTTTATCCTTAGAAAGTTCTATAAATAGAACACTTAGCCATTTCATTTCATTACGCAACTTTGAATATAGAATGATGTATCATTAGAGTGAATCTCAATGAAGAACCCGTGAGCGGGCATGATTTCACTTGGTCGAGTCCAAGTTGAACATCGAAACCTCTTTGATCATTCTATTTGCAAGAGCCGAGTGTCTCTTGAGGGTAGTTGCGTAGTATAGGTGATCCTTGACTTCACCCGGAGTTTATCGAGACAAGTTCCTCGGTGCTACTTAGGTAAACGTTTCAAGCCTCGTCTTGCTTTTATCTCGATATCTTGTTATATATCGCCTATCTTGTTTTAGCTTCCGCATTTTCATATCGTCTTTTGCTTCCGCGTGTTTTACCCCTTATCATGCGTGTTGGCCAATCAAGAACACACAAATTCAGAAGATGAGTGTAATAGAAATACGAATGCTTAAATGGACGAGCGAGCATACTAGGATGGATAAGATAAGGAACATTGTCATATTTGACAATGTGGGAGTGACCTCAGGGGTGGACAAGATGCATGAAGCAAGACCGCGATGGTTCAAACATTTGAAAAGAAGAAGTACAAATGTCCCGATGAGGAGGTCCAAGGGGTTGGTAGTGCTGGGTATATGGAGAAGTCAAGGTAGACCGAAGAAAAACTAAGGAGAGGTGATTAAGTAGGACATGGTCTACCTTCAAAATACCGAGGAGAAGATCCTAGATAGGAAAGCGTGGAGGTCGAGGATTAGGATAAAAGGTTAGATAGTAGTCGAATGATTTCTGTAGCAATTGTATTATTCCTATGTATGTTGTATTTATCTTATTCTTTATTTTTACTATTGTTGGTGTTTTCTGTGTACCTTGGGTATTCTTTAATTTTTATGTCAAATATGTTTATAAAATATTTCTCTTTAGTCGGAGGTCTATCGGAAACAATCTAGCCACCTTTGTTGGAGCAAGGTTTGCGTACATCTCACCCTTTTCAGACCCCACTTGAGGGATATCGTGGGAAATATTTTTTTTTCTTGTTATTGTAGCTTGTCATAACCAAAAAAAAAAAGTCAAGATGTTCAAGGATAAAATTATTATGACTACATTTATTTGTCGAAATGTATTTTGCACCCTTAAATCGTAAATCAAAAGGATAACAATAGTTAATGCAATCCCACAAAGCATTGCTTCTCCAAGAATTATTGCTTCTGCAACCCCCCCCCCCCCCCCCCCAAACTTATTGTTTGATGTGAGCACTTCATTAAAGTCTCCACTGACAAGCAATGGATATCAAGTTGAAATGCTTTAGTTGTTTGTCTATCTCATAATGAGGACATTTATAAAAATCATTACTGGCATATATAGCCGTGTAAAGAAGGATTTGAGAAGAAATATTTATTTTTACTTTTGCATGGATATCCTGACCACTGAGATGAACGTCATCTAATATGACAAACTTGTTGTCCCAAAAGTTTATAATCTCACCAGAGTGACCATCTGCTGCTTCCTCAACCATATTAGTCAATCCAAAATCATCTCTTAAAACTGTGATCCTCCGTATGGGTTTCCAGTAAAATAACAAGACATAGTCGGTGGTAATTTAAGGTAGCCCTATAGGTCAATCTTCACTAATAGTACCTCTAACATTTAAGACTAACAAACAGGTTTCTCTATTTATAGGAAGGTCCTTCTGCTATTGTTTCTTTTTCGTTTTTGTCTTTTTTCAGTTCTATTTCTTTTTATAACAAGTACATGAAATATTTTAATATGAAATAATTTGACATTCTTATGTTATATATCTATTATGTGTATCACTTAATTTGTTTTGTGATTAATATTACAGAATAAATAATATTATAAGTGATGTGTTGCTCTCAAGGATTGAACTAACAAATATTAAGAAAATTAAACTAAGACAATAATGATCGAGTTAAAAAGTTTGTTCTTGAGGTAATAAGTAGAAAGGAAATAAATAAAGAAAAGAAAAAGAAAAAACGAATGCAAGTAATATTTTTTTTTTTCATCTAAGATAAACATATGCATTATTCAAACACCATCAGTAGTCATTTGTACATAGCATAAAGAAGCCATGTTGACAACCCATATTGGAAAGGTGTCAAACCACGATACTTCATTAAAAAGTGATAAAGCAAACTTATCTAATTTATGGCTACAAGCGTTATATCGCCTACTTATATACATAAACACCACATCATCTAGATAATGACAAAGATGCCAAATATTTTCACAAACAGTCATCACTTCCCACAAAAGACCAATCTTTCTATTAAGCATTCGAACCATAGTTTGCGAGTCTGAGAATATATGAATATGCTTCCAACCGTTCTTCACAACCATTTGTACAGCTTTTCTAATTGCCAAAGCTTCAGCAATCATGGTTTTTCCAACAAAATTAATTGGACTACCATAGGCATGAAGCAAGTAATAGAGAACTAGGTAATTTTATCCCATTAATTGCGGCATACAGTCAATTGATTTTTATTTGTTAACAATTTTACTATTTCTTTCTTTTTCTATTTCATTCTTTTGATTCCTTTCCCTTTTTAGGTTTTACTTTGAGAGAAACAAAAAATCTGTCGACCTTACGAAACATAGTGATGGACACTAACAACAACAAAACCAACTATTAAGAAAAATTAACTTCGTTTTTATGAAAAGAAGTGATGGACATCTTAGGTTTTGTTCCCCAGGTTTTTGCAATATAATTCTTTTAATTCAGATCATATCATATTATTATAAAAGAGTCAATCTTTATAGCAAAAAGTAAACGATTTTTTTACCCTTCTACCAAAAATTCTTTAAGGTGATCGTTTTTACTAGAAGGTTAATGCACAATTAAATTTCTATTTCTATATTAAAACTTAAAAATATATAAAATAAGAAAATCAAAAATTGAATAGCAAAATTATCACAGCCTACACCTTAAGTCACCACTTCGTTCCCCAAAGAAACCTTACGCATTCACCAACATATCCTCTCTGAAGCTTCTCTACCTATTCAACTTAAATTCTTTGAAGATAGCCAAGCAGCCCAACGGCCCTTTGGCATTAACGCAGATTCGTTTATCATGGATCTAGTCTTCATTATTTCAACCTCATCTACAACTAATCAGAACAGTTTGGCTTCCCTTCTCGGTTATTTCCATCTTCTGCTGCCTTTCCAGATTCGACAATTAATGTATTTCTCCTTTGAAATTCTATTACACATTAAATAAGTAGAATTATTTTGATTTTGTTGAAGTGGTCAAGAACAGTTGCAGCAGGCAGGTAAGAATGTTGAATATAAATTCAACCCAATAAAATTCTTAATTTTGCTACAAAATTTAGCAATCTATATTGATTGTTACTTTGGTCTTACCATTCTTCTTACATGATTCTTTGTTTAAATCAGCAGAAATTTGGTAATAGCTCTAGGTCTTTGCTTTTACTTCTGTACGTATATTACTTTCTTACATATATTTAGTCATATTGTCATCGATATTGCCAACTAAAGTTGCATCTTATGTTAAGCAAACCACAAATTCTGACAGTGTAATTTCACTATCGTAGAATCCAGCACCTTACTGCTTTATTATACAAGACAGAAATCCAACATTAAAGTTTTATTCTTCACTAATGATCTGTTTTATTTAGAAATTATTTCCTTATATTGAATGTTTATATAGCGTTTGGATTTACTTCATAGCAACTACACGACATATGACAATGGCTAGCAAATTAGACCTGGTAAAAGACTGCATACCTATTATCGAGTTGAAACCATAAAAAAAGAATGGGTTATTAATGTTTTAGTGCTTCACCGAGGGCCAAAAAAGACTACAAAACTCTAAATGACGATGGTGTTTTTAGGTTGCTAATATTCGTCGATGAAGAGGTAATAGTATTTGAATTTTTTATTTCTATTTACCAGCCATTCCGGCTCCTTTTGTAACAGTGTTGCATATTCGTCTTATGACAAGGGAAGTAAATACAAGCTACTCTTTTCAACGACGATACAACTTGGATAAACTACCTCGAACCAAATCAGGCAGTACATTATTACTGGGAAGATAATCAGGTCACAAGCCAACTTCATATCTGTGCACGGTGAATTGGAAATTTCATTTAGATGCCACACAGAGGTTAAAGAATGCAACAGTGAATTAATGACTCAAAATTTCACCAATAGTTTCATCTCTTTTGTTGAGGCTGAAAGGATGCCGAAGGGTACTTTCTTTGGTAATAAGCAACATCCGTTTATAGGTAGTTTCACCTACATTCATTTAGTAGTTTTCATTTACATTAATTGGATAATGTCTACAGATATCGTTGGCATTTTATTACAAGTCAAAGGACTAAATGGAGAAGATCGCAATACAAAGCATGAAGTAATAATCAGGGACGACATGTAAGTCGACATAAATTTGACTCTTCTGAATTTCATCTTACATTAATGTTTGCTGTACAGTTTTAATTTTATTGATTATGGAAAAATTAACAATGTTTTTATTGGGTCTTGCTTGTCATTAGTGTCCAACTATTTTCCTCCCTTTGCTCATATGTCTCCTTAATAGTATTATATTTTTACCAATAACGATATTTTAGACATATTATTTGAAATGTAGATATGACCGAAAAACATTGACATTGTAGGGAGACTTGGTTGAAATTGAAGGTGCAAAGTTAGAAAGTTTTCAACATGACAATCTCGTTGTTGCCTTTTGTGATATTAAAGGCTCCACTTACCAAGGTATAACACTCGATACCTTATGTACGAGTTCATTACATTTTTGACATCATGAAGGTAATAGCTATAACTGTTGCTCCCTGTTATATAGAGGATTTTTTACTTTCAACAACTCCTGTAAGTAGTGTGCTGCAGGACCCAAAATTTGAAATAACAGAAGGTCTCAAGAAGTGGTACGTTGTTGATTTAAATATGTGTTTACGTTATGATTCCTAATAGTATATGACCTATTGTTGGTTTTTTAAAAAATAACACAGGCATGCTGACATGAAGTGTACAATATAGACATAAGTCTAATGCCAAGAAAAATAATGCAGCAAGCAAAGGAAGTCGCACTCAGTGATATAATTAAAAAGACATCTGCCACTATGAAGGTATATTTCACTTATTCTAAAAAAAAAAAACCAATACTGTATGCTGATTTTAATTCGTGTCTATCTTAAATAATTGTCCTTGCCTTCTTTTTCAGAAGGATGTATACTATAAGTTCAATGCCAAGGTAATGGACACTATCAACATGGGTGATTTGTGGTATTTTGGCTGCAAAAACTGCTACAAGAAAGTAACTGCGATAAAGAGCAGTGCAAGGTGCGACTACGGACTAAGTTTACAAAAAATTCCCTCAAACCTTGATAACATGAGCTTAATAAAAATTTAGACTAACAAAAAATGCATTTAAATTGTATAGATAGAAGCATTCGAGTACTACCGCAAGATGGAACTGAGCAAGGGCAAAGAATTCAATTTTTTCGCGAAAAATACGTTGAATGTTGCAGCACAAGATAAGCAAAAGGATTTGGTAGTTTAGGAGATGCACGAAGTTGAAAAACTTGGTACTGTAGAACTGGAGGACGAACCCACGTCAACAAAGTTAAGAACTAAGAGGACTATCATAAATGAAGAAGCCAAGAAAGAACAGCATCTAGCACTTGATAAAAAGATTAAAGTAGATATTAATTAGTTACTTCTCTGCAAAATGTTTTCCCCATGTTCTATCTCAAGCCACACTTCTACATTGTCATTTGCATTTCATAAGTAATTAAATTTAGTTTGCTCATTTACAAACTATCAATTGTGTTTACTGTATATTTTCTTTATAGAGCAGCTATATTTACATCTGAAAAATACATAGCCTTAACCTGGCGGTACAGTAGAGGGATCTCAAGATGTGAAAGTTAATCTACAAATTTTTAAGGTTATGAAATCCGGAATACTTTTGATTGAGTTCAGTAGCCTCCAGGTTCAGACAACATCACTGTTAAGTTGTATTGACTATCAATATATATGGTTGCATTGGATAAATGAGGCTTTGGAATGACATGAGAGTCCTAATGCCATTTACTGGTGCTTCGTGGTTGTTCAGAGTATAATGTTTGTACTCGGTTAAAAGTTCCGTAGGACCTGATTTTGCTATTGTTTGTCCTAGGTCCACATGTATTGATTTATTTGCAACAAGCTTATCTTTAAATTTTCTTGTAGGCTATGCCATATGATTGTTTAAAAGATTAATTGTTTGTATGTTAGGTCTTCTTGCTTGGTTCCACTTGTGTCATTAATAGTAAGATTATTTCATACAAGTTCGATCTGCACATTATGTCGATCTTTGCTGGCTCCTCCAAGCTTCCAGAATGTTAGATTATTTTCGTTTATCGAGTTATTATTGGCCACAACTGTCATAGCCTACAACATTTGAAATTATCGGATGTCATTTTAAATAGATTATCTTCATCGATAAGGTTCCACGCGCAACACGTGCGCCCAATACTAGTACTAGTTATTATAAAAGCATGAATCTCCTAAAAAAAAGTGAAAGACCAAAATACCCTTCTAAATCCTACTTAATTACACGAACTTAACTATGCTAGATTATTATTTGCCGGGAATAGGTGCAATATTTTAGGTTCTAATTCCATCTCACGCCTCTTCTACTTCTATCACAGTTGTATATTCCCTTCCATTTCTATTGCTACTTTGCTCTCACTCATTATCTTTATTAGATTGCTTCCTCTACTTCAGTTATTCCCTTTGCTTTTGGTGTCCTTTCAAATATCTCCAGTGGAATATCTTTTGGTTTGTTTCTAGAGTCACATGCATTTTATATATTTTTAGGTTTGTCTCGGCAGTCAACGGTATATTGGGGTTTTTGTGAGTTTGCCTTTCTTGTTTCTTGATTTGTTGGTTTATGTATGCACTCGCTTTCATGTTCTTTTATGCTGATTTATTGGCCACTTTGTAGATGCATGGTCGTTTAAGTTTCTATGCTCTTAAATAGAGCTTGAAGTTTTTCCATCTTTTCCCTTTAAATACATTGAACTGATGAGTTTTTGAGATTTTCCTCCTTTTGTTTTGCATTTAACTAGGTTTTGGGAGAGAGTTAATATCATGTTGTCTATAGGGAAAAGATGTGATGGCTATTTCTTAAACAATCACGTACTGTAATCATGCTTGGTTGTAAAGAATATTCTATCAAAAAATGAAAGTTGGGCAGAAATTTATTCCATTTTGCGATGACTCTGAAAAAGTCCGTCTAATTGATGAAGTGTTGCGTAACGACGAAAATGTTATGCAAACTGATGACATGCGTGATAAATAATATTTTTATTGGAATATAAATCTCAAGTTCCATATGTTTTTCGCTCATCAACACATGCACTGCATTAATTTTGCTAAAGTGATAGCCAAATATAAAATTCCATCCGTAGCATAGAAGAAGAACTCTTGTGGAGTCCCTGAAATACGAGGTCTCCACAAAACAATGGCTTTCTAAATATGTTCATTAGAATTAGCGGCTGTTTTAGCATTGTCCGGAATAAGAACGATGCTTCACAACTCCTGTCTTTGCTAAAAACGTCATACTGGTTATTTTACATAATGATACCAATTTCCTTTCGTCATTAATTTAATTTTGATTTTTTAGCATGTTCTCTTCTAACAAGTTAGATTTAGTTATATATGTATTTGGCTACTCGATGATACTAATTTTAATTTTTTGTTTTCGTGGATATGTAATAATCATGTACAATTTAATTATATTGACGTGGTGGTTTGAACTTGTGAATTTGATATTTAATAAATTTAATAACATTATTCACTTGTAGCCTAACAAAGTAATTTGATGATTTATTTGTATTTTATGATTACAATGCACTTTGGTATCTTACAGATCGAGTTTAGGTTATAAAGTAGCTAGAGGTATGGTGTTGCCATTACTTTCTAGGGGGATAGGCATGGCAGGACCCTCTTTTTTTTTTAATGGAGAAAGGCTCAAGTTTTAATTGTATAGTATAGGGTCCTCTAATCCTAAATGGTATTAAAATATTTTAACTACCTAACTATTTCACCCCAAAGTTTTTTATGGTACACAATAGTCCATGTATAAAAGCTAGTTTTTTGCCAAATTTGGCCACTATACCTAGATCTACCCGCTGCTTCTTCCCTCTCTCCTCCCCCTATTTTTCCTCCATTTTTCCCCATTGCATTCCCGCTCAAAAATCCACCATAGCTGCACTGCTGAGCTTCTTTTCCTAAATCGAAATAATCTCGTCCTCTATATTATTTAATATCCTCTCTAGTTTTAGGCAATACAAGCTGAGACCACCCACATTAGGGTTATACGGTATTTCATTAAATTTGCCAAAGTTGGTCGTTTCTTATCCATTAAAGGGGAAATCTTGTTCCTCTAATTGTAATCGTATCAATTCAGTCGTCTGATGTAAGTGTACTAACTTTAGAACGTGTTTTTAGCTGTTTTTTGTTGATTCGAGGTTGTTACGGATTCAGTTCCTCCGAACATCCTGCCGGAAACTCCAAACATCTTTTTGACGTTCGTATGGTCGTAACTGTAATTCCAAACATATTTCTAGCATTTTACACGTCGTATGTAAATATTGGAATTTTCACAGATGATGTTCGGCACATCCTACTAGGATGTTGGAGCGTTCTGTTAGCAGTTTGGAACATCTTGCATTAAGTAATGAAAAACTGTAACGTTATGTTCAGAACGCCTATATACAATGTTCCAAACGAGCAACATTACGGTTTGGAACATCTTGCATTCAGCAATGAAAAACTCTAACGTGATGTTGAGAACGTCAGTATACGATGTTCCAAACGAGCAACATTAAGGTTTGGAACATACTGTATAAATATTATCAATTTTATACTAATAGTAGGTCATTCCAATTTATTGCAGGTGACCATCGATGGGTGAGGTTATATTAGAAGTGTAATCACCTAATTTTTGCACAAAAATACAAAAATTGCTCAAAATAGCCGTGTTAGATTCTTAGGATTTTAGTCGGATTTTTCCTAAATTTTAGTCTTCTCTTTTAACTAAAATTGTCAGTAATTGGAAAAAACAAATATTAAAAAAATATCAAAAATACTTGTTATGTGTTTAAATTGTGACTTTACATTTTGATTGTGATAATATTGTAATTTGTGTGGTTTTAATTCTATACGTACGTTTTTTTTGAATAGTTTGGACTTCAGTGGCTACTTATAAATTCAATCTGGCCCATCTCACAAGCCCAATCCACTCCTCTGACCCGGCCCGTTCCCTATGGTTTATAATCTTTTCTTGCCATTTTTGGCCATTTCCTACATAAAAGTCTAGAAACAAAAGAATCTGCTAAACATCTCAACCTCGCCGGAGTCCTCCACGGCCGATAGCGACGATGACGGAGTCCACTCTTCTCCGGTCAAAATTATACATCCCCGGACTCGCCGTGATCCCCTCTATCCATTTTTCAAGTCGGGTTCCCAAAATTCCCTCTAGATCGCGGAAGATCGAAGCCTCAAATGTAGCTCCGGCGACCCGTCAAATTTTCCGGTAAATCCTTACCTATTTGGGCCCTTATCGCACTCCTCTCTCACCTCCCCTTACTGGATTCCTTCAAATCCCTACGGTTTTTCTGGGACTCGACACCAGCGGGTCATTTGTGGTTCATGGGGTTTGTTATTTTCTATTATCTGTTGGTTTGAGGCTGTGGTGGTGATGATGTGAGGAGTTGATCATGTTGTGGTGTGGGGATTTTGTTTAGCTGAACCGTGGCAGTGGTGGTATTGGCTGATTTGGCCGTGATTTTGGTGGTTTGAAGTTGCTACGATTGTAACTTATGATAGTGATGGAATGACGAAGGCAGTGATGTTTATTGTTCATGGTCGCTTAGAGCTTATTCAAATGGTGGATGTAGAAGCGATGTAAAGCGAGGCAGTTGGAGATGGCATTTGTAATGGCTTGGCGAGTTGTAGCGACGTGCTAAAGCTGATCAGAGGGAGCGAGGCAGGAGGTTGGGATGAACTTGACATGACAGTGGTGACGTTTGGTTTGTGGTGAAGCTGAATGTTGGCTTTGATTGGCTGCTTGTCGATGGCAAAGGCGACGCAGCGAGGGTGGCGGATTGTGGAAGCTGCGGCAGTGGGGTCGAGGCAGCATCAGTGTGGCGACGGGTTAGATGAAACTGCTATGCTTTGCTCTTGTTTTCTAGTTTAGATGATTAGACTACAACATCATCATGTATGTGTAGTGTCAATTCTGCTTATAAATATGAATTAAGTTGTTCAATGTTGAGCTCGTTTCAGATTTTGTTTCATGTCCCATTTTCTGTTGGTTTGCATTCTTTAGTCTGAAATAAGCACGAAAACTGTATTTATCAAAAGAAATGGCCTTGACATATTGCTTGGTTTGATTATTAGCTCATAGGTTTGAATCAATTTGAGTCGAGAGCTTCCTTGATCTATTGTTCATTTCTTTGTTAGGGAAAAATGATGTGCGCATAGCCGTATGTCTTGGTTTATGTTAGTTAAATTGATGCTCACTGTCGAATGGTTCTCAGGCCAAGATTTGTGGTTGAACGTCTAACTCATTTCATGTTTTGCTTAGCCAATACCATTTAGAATGTGTATAGGACTGCCTGTATGTATTTGAACGGTTCAATTGTTTGCTGAAGTTAGTCTAATCATGGCAGTGCACTTGATTTTTTGAGTTTATAAGTTGTGATAGTGTCTTGTTAAGATGGGGGATGATTGAGGTGAATACTTAACATAATTCTGTGAATTTATCTTGAACTGTGGAATTGAAATCTGGCATGTTTAGTTTGAAGTGTTTAAGATATTAATTGGTTTGCCCCTTTTTTGAGTTAAGTTGAGTTTGAACTCCTGGGATTAGTTTTAGTTAGAAATTAGGAAGTTAAAGTTTGCCTAGAGGGTCTAATTAGAGTTTTGTTATGGACTTAGTCCCTTTGTTTATAATCTGAAAAGTAAGAAGTGGGTCAAGTAAAGTCAAATAAGAGTTTTGGCTTTAGTTTTTGTTATTGTTTCAGGTCTGCCTTTAATTCCAAATTTTCAGATTTTGTGTCAAAAGAGAAGGGAAAAGTCAAATAAAGTTCAATGGCATGCTATAAAGTAGAAGATTCCCTGCCCTTTTTGTCTCTTAGTATAAGGCTGGCAGAATTAATTTTGGGGTCTGAAAAGCAAGTTGGATCACATGTGAGCCTTTGTCCTTTTACTCACCTCACACTCCACCCCTTTCCCCTTTCATGAGCCTATTTAAGAGAGAGCTTTTGCTCACTTACAGAGGATACACACAAGACATCTGAAAAAACACCACTCTCCAAAGCTTGAGATAGATCTGAAAAGAAAGAGCCTTCCTTGATAGAAAAAATAGTGAGAAACTTGAGAGTTAAAAGAGAGTCTTGAGGTTTAAATTTTAGAGTCTAGAGGTTTGAAAGAAGTTGGTAAAAGGGGGCTGTTTTATCTTGCTGTTGCTGCTGGTCTTTTGGTCCTTTCACTGGTTTTTTTTTTTTTTGCTTGGAAAGCTTTACTCATTTAGGTAAACACAAAAATCCTTCTTCTAGATTTGTTGCTTTTCAAATGTATAAACCAGCGTGGTAAGGGTTAAAAGATCTCTTTATGTGTGGTACTTCATAACTTCTTATCGTAATAAGCAAGTACAAAAGAATGGTATTAAGTCATTATTTTGCATTACCTTTTTTTATAAGCTGGCACCTGCTTGGAGTAATGTATGATATAGTAGTAAATAATGAATCGAAACTGATATATGCAGCATGTTAAAAAAGTCTGGCCCGTTTTTTTATTTAGGACTTATTTGCAAACTTAAGCCCTAAGGTAGATCTCTTGTTAAAATGGACCAGATCTGAAACAAAGCAAAAATCAGGATATCAGTGCAAATCCTTTTTCGTCTACAACAATAAATGCGCAAGTTGTCGTCAATTGACATAACAACGTAGGCTGTTAGTGTGGTGCAAAGTGCAAGTTAACCCAATTTGAAATTTAAACCAGCAAGTCGATTCGTGATTTTAAACAAGGAAGACAGGCTATACCCTAAAGAGTAAAACAAAAAGGGGCTATGTTTCATTTTAAAGAGCGGTGACACAACTTAACAGTTTTTACGTAGGCTAGCCAACGATTTAATGATGTTAATATATATATACTATGTTTTGACAAAGTTACATTTAAAAGAGGCAAAGTACAACAACTTTGTATTGTAAATAAGTGCAACTCCGTTAGGCGAGTGAATAGGTTTTACGTAACATCATTTAATTTATTTGTTCACGTGAAATTCATTTAAGTTAGGAGATTTTGTTCGGGTGAAGTGCCTGCACAATTTAACTAATTCAAGTCGGAAGATTTTGTTCGGGTGAAGTGCCTGCACAATTATATCTCGATTCGAGTTTCACTTTGGACATGAAAAATTAATAATAAATCAAAGCGTAACAAATAAAGGCAAATACAACAAACAATTTCAAGAGTTGAAACGCGTTAATAAAAGTAACTGTGCTTGGCACAGGACTCAAGGGTGCCTAACACCTTCCCGCGAGTCAACCGAGATCCTTACCCGGAACTCTGACGCAGACCACTAAACGAGTCAAGGGTGTTCTAGGAACACCACTTTGGTGACTTGGCACACCTTTAACTTGTCAAGTGGCGACTCCGAAAATCTCTTAATAATTAGTGTACCTTTGAACATCGTCACAACCTTTTAAAACAATAAAGTTTTTCTTTTGAAGTTTAAAAAAGGGTCGTGACAGCTTGGCGACTCCGCTGGGGATGAAAGTGATAACTGAGAGTATCAGGCTTTAAAATTTATCGTTTTTCGGCTTTTGAATATTGTTTGTATATGTTGCCTTGAATGCTACTGCTTTGATATGTTTGAACTGTATATACACAACTGTCTTCTCTCGTACACCTCTGAGTCTTCTGGAATACTGCACACATGCATGCCAGTTTCGCTTCGGCGTCTGGAATTTCTGTCGTGTCTCAGGACACAAAAAGTTAACCGTTCTTTAAGAGGAGGTGCGTTGGGTTATGCCGTTAGACGTTGTCGACCGGTACCCCCGAGGCACTTTCAAATTGCCAGAAACTATAGAACATGAACCCATTGAGTCACCTAGAGTTGAACCTGTGCTTTTATCTAGGCCGATTTATTTGCATGTCATTAGACTTAGTGAGGTGCGGTACACCGGTACTGCACTTGTTTAGGCTAACTCCCTCGTGTCATAATAGGGCCCATGTCCCCAAAAGACATATCATGAGCACATAATTTGTTGCATTTGTTCTAGTCTAAGGGTTGTTATGCTGACCGATCACCGAGGGGCGAGAGCCAAATTTTGAAAAAAAAAGAAGGGAAAATGGTAGAAAAATTGGGTTTAGTCCCGTGTCTCGAAATATTTTTGTTTAGTTGTCCTTTTACGCCGTTATAAAGGCAAAATTTTTTTCAAATTTTTTAGTCTCATTTTACGTCCGGGCTTGGTCCCAAGTGTTAGAAATAATGTGTCATAGTTTTGCGCCGTTATAATGGCAAAATTTTGGGACCTTTTTTGTTTGAGTTTGTGTCCAAATCAAGTCTATAGTTTTGAAAATAATTTATCGGGAGTTTTACGCCGTCATAAAGGTCAAATTTTAGAAACCAGTTTTGCGTCTTACTCGTGTAATATTTTGTGTCGAGGATTGTTGTCGTGTCGCCATGGTGACCCGGTTTTGTAAATTCTCTGAGATTAATTTTTTCAAGTTAGATTGATGAGTTGTTTCAAAAATCAATTCGGTCATATCTATCTTTGCATTGTCGCAATGTCCGACTTTGGAGTCATATTTTGGATAAGAGAAAAATGGTTTGTTTCATAATCCGTTCTTGAGTTCCGTTCGATGCTCGGGCTGAGTCTTAATTTTTATTAAACAAAATATTTATTTTAGGGTCCCACTTTATTTGTTTTGTTTAAGGTCAAGTCAGGGTGCATACGATAAATTGCAATTAGCTAAGTTGGATTTTGCGTTGATCCTGGTAGAATAATTTGACTCCGCTAAAAAATCGAGTCTCATTATTTTCACCGTCCAGGTGTACCCGCCCAATGTCGTGTCAGTTTTTATATGTATTTTGTCTCGTGCATCACATCAAGCATTTTATTTTGAGTTTGTCTCGTGTCGTTTTTCTAAGTTACGCTTGTTGAGTCGAAAAAAAACATCCAATTTTGTTCTAATTTTGCTCAAGGCACGTAGGAATCTTTCGGGGATACGACCGGTACACTCGGCTTACGCCATTAACCGTTTTGGGATGACGCATAACAACCTTAGGCTGCAATCTGTGATTCTTTTTGTGCTAACCTGATTTGTGTACATTAGTTTGGAGTTGGAGATTTGGTACGGAATTCTGGCATCGACCCATCCGTACGTAACTAAATCAAGGGACCTGTGACTTCACCCGTAGCCATGCCATCTGATGGAGAGAGATCCGAGAACGGTGCCGAGGAACTGTTGGCACTGGAAAATGAGAGATTGACTGGGGAGGTTAATACTTTGAAACAACTCGTGGCCGACATGCATCACGCACTGACCACAGGACGGGCACCTCCTCTTATTCCAACCAACCTAGATGGAGTTGTGCCGACAGCGGTACAACGAGCACCGGGCACATCTACGGCAGTTGAAGATCCCACTTATCCTACTGGTCTTGCCCCTGTCCATGACGTAACAAATGAAACTGAAGTGCGTCTTCATGCACCACCTCCACCAGAGGGACAGTATGGCCCACCTCCAGCACAAGTGCCAGTTTTTCAGGGCCCAGCTAGGCCAGTCACGGCCAGGTGCAACAGTGACCCACATCTTCAGGTTGGGGACCAACACTATGATCCGCCCCATGAATCCAATTTCCAGCAAAGTGGTCCATATAAACAGGGTATCCATCACGAGTCTCAAGTTGAGCTCGATCGGTTGGGAAAACTGGACGAGAGCGAGGTTTTGCGCAAAGTGAAGGGTTTAGAACAAGCTGTGAGAATTATGCAGGGATATGGAGATCATTTCAACAGTTCTTTCAAGGATCTTTGCCCTTTCCCTGAATTGCAGTTACCAGACGGGTTCATAGTTCCCAAGTTCGAGCCATACATCGGGCAGGGAGATCCAGGAGTTCATATGAAGACCTACTGCAACAAAATGAGAGGGGTCAAGAAAGACAAGTTGTTGATAGCATACTTTTCCGAAAGCTTGGGGGGTGCAGCTGCCAAATAGTTCATGAGGCAGGATGTAACTGAATGGTTGGCATTTGATGACATGGCGCAGGCATTCTATGACCAGTACAAGTACCACATTGAAGTTTTGCCAGATTGATCCTCTCTGGATGCGATAAAAAAGAAAGCAAGTGAAAGCTTTAGGGAGTATGCCCTCAGATGGCACGAGCAGGCCGCTCGAGTGAGCCCTGCAATCCCTGATGAAGAGATGGTTCTTCTATTCATCGAAGCTCAAGATGAGGAGTTTTATGGTGCATTGATCCCTGCCTGGGGAAAGCCGTTTAACGAGGTTGTCAAAATAGGCGAAATGATTGAGAAAGGAGTTAAAACTGGCAAGATTGTGAGCCAGACAGCATTAAGGGGAACCACCCAAGTGGTACAGGCCCAGTCAGGAGCCTTGGAAAAGAAGAATCAAGATGATGTGGCCATGGTAGGTTCGGGTTCACAAAAAGGGAGCGAGAAAAGATACTATCAAACCCACTCATACCAAGCTCCACAAATACGTCCTCCACAACCCGACCACCCTCCACAAAATCTACAATACTCTACTCTTCCACCACAATACTCAGTCCATCTAGCACAGCCATATGCTCCAGCACCTTTCTATCCGCAATGGCGTGCTCCTGCCCTACAACCTACATATCCCACTCACCAAGGCCCACATAATCATTTTCAAGCTCCATCAAATCTTCCTTACCGGCCAGAGGGGCCTCCTGTTTTCCGCCCAAGTGCTTATCATCTGAAGCTGCGTAAGGAAGAAAATAACAGGTTCACGCCAATTGGAGAATCTTACTCCAGCCTTTTCCAAAAGATGAAGGACTTGAATATGCTGAAGCCAATCGCTGGAAATGTCCTCCCAATGGCGAAGGTAGACCATACTCGTCAATGTGCTTACCACTCAGACATGCCAGGACACGATACAGATGATTGTCGTAGTCTCAAGAAGGCAATCCAAGTTCTAATAGATAATGGTCAGATCCAAGTCGAGGGCTCAGATGCACCAAATATCAACCAGAACTCATTGCCCGTCCATGATGATGTATATATGGTGGGAATGGTATGTGGAGAAGATTTGAGAGCTGAATCTGCAATGTCGATAGTACCTGTTGGTGATGTGTCAATTAGGGCTAACCAAATACTTGTGACAGTGAACTGTGCTCCTGAAATTGTGCTTGGGGTAGCAAACAGAGTAAAGGGTGATGAAATGAAGAAGACGAACATGTCTCTTGAGAAGCCAATTCCAAATCTTACTCGGTCATTCTTCAGTCCCAAAGAAGTGAAGTCTACCCCAATGGAAGTTGGACAAAATGAGGAAAAGCAGAAGATGTTGCCAGATCAGGGAATTTCTTTGGTATCAGCATGGTACATCTTGGTGAAGGGCTCAACAATGCATCAAAAGCAGGAAACCGGCCCTGACTTGCAATTGAGTGACTGTGAAATGTTTCAGCTGGTTTTGCTAATCTTTCTGTGTACTTGGATATTCAGGGGTTGTAACCCAAGTGCATTATTTTGCTTGTTTTGATGTTCAAACCCTTCTATCTTTAATTCAATGAAAAGCGGGATCCTTTTCTCGTCTCAACATTATGTTTCTTATTTTCTTTCTTGGTCGTGTTTCTTTAGTATTCTGTTTTATGTTTTGTCGGCCTTAATAACATGACATGCGTGTGGAATTTACGTCTTGATCTAAACACACGCTCTGGCATTGTGAGCTATTTGTGTAGTAAAGAGGGATAAAAGAAGGAGCGAAATAAGTTGGGAATTAATCTGTAGTTATCCGATAAGGGAGATCGGTGAGAAGTTCAAAATCGTGCACGGTCGCTTCGACCGAATTTGAAATACCAGTTTTGAGAACCATCAGTGAAGCAGAAGTCGATGACACGTGGATCAGTCTAGGTCAATTCTTTGAATCGTCATTTGTGCGAGGCATTCTCGGGTCGGGATGACGAACGGCTTTCGTTTCTGCCACCCAAACACTATATCCTTTATCAGCCCTTTTGTTGTTTTCTTTGGCTTACCCTCCCATGGAATCAATTTGATGTGATTTAAAGAAAAGAAAAAAATCAAAAGAAAACAAAACAAAATCTACCTTAGTGGTAGAGCTACGTCTGACCTGATTCCTCTCAAAAGGATACGTAGGCAACCATTCGGGTGCGGTCATAATAGGGGAAAGTTCATTTTTCCCCTGTTCCTCGTTGACGCAAAAGCTTGCCTCCAAGTTTGCGGCCAATGTCAAAAGAAATTTTGTTCCCCATTCTATGCTAAACTGGGGCAGAAGTTTGTTTTTATTTTATTTTTTATAAAATAAAATAAAAACAAACTTCTATTTTATCACACCATATATTCGTCTGTTTCATGAGATGTTTGGTATATCAGTCTCGAAGTCGAGGAAAAAACTCAAAGCGCCCCAGTTTATCCTAAACTGGGGCAGAAGTTTATTTTTTAAAAAAAAAAAAGAAAGAAAGAGGAGAAAGTCAATATCCCTTTTCTTTCATTGTGTTCCTCTCGGGGGATATTCTCAATATTCCCTATGTTGTCATATTCGAAATTCAAAAGATAATCCCTCGGTTTCACTAAACCGGAGCTACAGTTTGCTGTTATTTTAAAAGAAATGATTCCAAGGGTTGTAATATTTTACCAAGTCATTTCATGAGATGCTTTCATACAGCTCTTCAAACCAAAAAAAAAAAAAAAGAACAAGAGAAAAGAAAAAAAAAAGGAATAATTGGGGAAAAATTTTGTTTTATTTTTCAAAAGCGGTGATTTCAAATCTTGTAATGCTCATTCTAGTCGTCTCATGAGAGGTTTTTGAGCCTTTATGTTGAATACTTTTCTTTATAGCCTAACCAAATCCAACATTACAGTCCAAATAAAGACCCTTCTGACCGATTATTGAGAATGTCAAGCCGAGTAGGGTATCAAGGGACAAGTTCCACGCTGTAAAGTCGCATTCTTATAAGCCGACAATCGCATTTAGGAGCTGGGAGCACCAAGGTCATTAAAGGAGAAATTCTCTGGGAAATCAAGATAAAGGCCAAAATTGAAGAAAGAAAGGAAAGACGGGGTCGAGCAGCAAGGAGAGATGGTAGGTCGATTGGGAAAGAGCGAAAAAATTAAAGAAAGGAAAAAAGAGAGAGAGAAAAAATGAAGTCTTGTCGGTGAAAACCTGAAAGGGCGCTGCAAGACAACGGTGAGTTAAAAGAACAAAGAGAGAGGCTAGTCGGTGAAAGCCCGAAAGGGTGCGCACTACTAGTCGAATGAGGGTCGTTAGATTTACCATCAAGCAAGATTGGAAAAATGGGAGCAAAATCAGGGATAGACTATGTGAGCGGATTAAGAGTTGATTCCAAAATACATGCCATGTTAATAAGGTCGTCATCTTTTCAGTCCTTTACCTCTCCCGTAAAGGATGTCATTTTTTCATCTTTTGGTTGGAAGCTTTTTCGTTTCCATCATTTTGTCTTACTTCAATTCGTTTCATTTTCTTCAACATCAAACGAGCAAAGAAAGTCTTGCAAAACTTGTTACAGTTTCATAGTTGTACCAAAGTTAAGTCAGGACCAACCTTGATAATTGGATCCCAATGTTTCACATCGGCATAAAGATTGACAAACCAAAGAGTGTACCATGAAAGAGATCATCAAAGTATATGCAGATTTCAAGATGCAGTTAAAATTTCAAATCAAAGCCGCCCAAGCGGCAATTTCAAGTTTCAACAATTTCAGCATTCAAGCCAAGTCCGTCAAAGCGGCAATTTCTACGTTCAAGACAAAATCCGTCAAAGCGGCAATTTCAACTTTCAAGTCAAATCCCGTCAAATAGGTAATTTCAACTTTCAAGTAAAAGCCCGCCAGAGCGGCAATTTCAAGTTTCAAGACCCACTGGATTAGTTGGAGCTTCAGACCAGCTCATCAGCTTGTAGAGAATGAGGGAGTAGTTTAGAGAAAGTCGAGGCACCCACCTGGAGAATGAGGGAATAGTTTAGAGAAAGTCGAGGCGCCCACCTGGAGAATGACGGAGTAGTTTTGAGAAGTCGAGGCACCCACCTGGAGAATGAGGGAGTAATTTTAGAGAAAGTCGAGGCACCCACCTGGAGAATGAGGGAGTAGTTTTTAGAAAGTCGAGGCGCCCACCTGGAGAATGAGGGAGTAGTTTTGAGAAAATTGAGGCACCCACCTGGAGAATGAGGGAGTAGTTTGAGAAGCCGAGGCACCCACCTGGAGAATGAGGGAGTAGTTTAGAGAAAGCCGAGGCACCCACCTGGAGAATGAGGGAGTAGTTTGGAGAAGTCGAGGCACCCACCTGGAGAATGAGGGAGTAGTTTAGAAAGTCGAGGCGCCCACCTGGAGAATGAGGGAGTAGTTTAGAGAAAGTCGAGGTACCCACCTGGAGAATGGGGGAGTAGTTTAGAGAAAGTCCAGGCGCCCACCTGAAGAACGAGGGAATCCGTTTCTGTAAAGAAACAAGACCCATCAGAGTGATGGTTTTCAATTCAGCAAGAACAAGACCCATCAGAGAAATGGTTTTAATTTTCAGCAAAAGCAAAACCTACCAGAGTGGTGGTTCCAGTTTTATCCTTCAAGTCAAAGCCCGCCAAAGTGGCAATTTTATTTTTCAAGTCAAAGCCCGTCAAAGCGGCAATTTCAATTTTCAAGTCAAGCCCGTCAAAACGGCAATTTCAGCATTCAAGCCAAAGCCCGTCAAAGCGGCAATTTTAATTTCAAGCCAAAGCCCGTCAAAGCGGCAATGTCAGCATTCAAGCCAAAGCCCGTCAAAGCGGTAATTTTAATTTTATTCAAGTCAAAGTCCCTCAAAGCGGCAATCTCATTCAAGTCAAAGCCCGTCAAAGCGGCAACTTAAGCTTTCAAGTCAAAGCCCGTCAAAGCGGCAATTTCAGCTTTTCAGTCAAAGCCCGTCAAAGTGGAGATTTCAACTTTCATGTCAAGCCCGCCCGAGAGGCAATTTCAAGTTTTCAAGACCCACTTGGGTAGTGGGACTTTCGGACCAGTTCATCAGCTTGGGAAGCATGAAGTGTTAGCTTAGAAATTGTAATTTTACATTTCAATGTTGTAATTTCATTTTTTCTTTGTAAAGCAATGACCACCAGCCAGCTAGCCAGCAACCAGCAACAAGTGACCAGCAGCAACAACTCTAGTGTGTCAAAAGTGTCTTGTCTCAGTCCGGGTAAGTCTAGAAGCGTCGAGTCAGTCCCAGTTAGTTCTGAAAGTATCGAGAGTTAGTCTGTGTATGTCTAGAGAGTGCTTAGTGTTAGTCTAGAAGAGTCCAGTGTCTGTCTCTGTACGGTAGTCCCAGCTACCGTACGTGAGGAACTACACTGACCTGATTCCTTAGGTAGCCTTGTAGTCAAGGTACGGTCACAACTTTGCAAGCGTGTTCTCGGCTAGAACCGAAAAAGCAAAAATTAGTTGATGATTACGTCTTTGTCCAAAAACTCTTCATGTTCCCGAACAAAGAGGGGCAGCTATAATCACCTAATTTTGGCATAAAAATACAAAAATTTCTCAAAATAGCCGTGTTAGATTCTTAGGATTTTAGTCGGATTTTTCCTAAATTTTAGTTTTCTCTTTTAACTAAAATTGTCAGTAATTGGAAAAAACAAATATTAAAAAAATATCAAAAATACTTGTTATGTGTTTAAATTGTGACTTTACATTTTGATTGTGATAATATTGTAATTTGTGTGGTTTTAATTCTATACGTACGTTTTTTTTTGAATAGTTTGGACTTCAGTAGCTACTTATAAATTCAATCTGGCCCATCTCACAAGCCCAATCCACTCCTCTGACCCGGCCCGTTCCCTATGGTTTATAATCTTTTCTTGCCATTTTTGGCCATTTCCTACATAAAAGTCTAGAAACAAAAGAATCTGCTAAACATCTCCACCTCGCCGGAGTCCTCCACGGCCGATAGCGACGATGACGGAGTCCACTCTTCTCCGGTCAAAATTATACATCCCCGGACTCGCCGTGATCCTCTCTATCCATTTTTCAAGTCGGGTTCCCAAAATTCCCTCTAGATCGCGGAAGATCGAAGCCTCAAATGTCGCCGGAGCCCTAGCTCCGGCGACCCGTCAAATTTTCCGGTAAATCCTTAGCTATTTGGGCCCTTATCGCACTCCTCTCTCACCTCCCCTTACTGGATTCCTTCAAATCCCTACGGTTTTTGTGGGACTCGACACCAGCGGGTCATTTGTGGTTCATGGGGTTTGTTATTTTCTATTATCTGTTGGTTTGAGGCTGTGGTGGTGATGATGTGAGGAGTTGATCATGTTGTGGTGTGGGGATTTTGTTTAGCTGAACCGTGGCAGTGGTGGTATGGGCTGATTTGGCCGTGATTTTGGTGGTTTGAAGTTGCTACGATTGTAACTTATGATAGTGATGGAATGACGAAGGCAGTTATGTTTGTTGTTCATGGTCGCTTAGATCTTATTCAAATGGTGGATGTAGAGGCGATGTAAAGCGAGGCAGTTGGAGATGGCATTTGTAATGGCTTGGCGAGTCGTAGCGACGTGCTAAAGCTGATCAGAGGGAGCGAGGCAGGAGGTTGGGATGAACTTGACATGACAGTGGTGACGTTTGGTTTGTGGTGAAGCTGAATGTTGGCTTTGATTGGCTGCTTGTCGATGGCAAAGGCGACGCAGCGAGGGTGGCGGATTGTGGAAGCTGCGGCAGTGGGGTCGAGGCAGCATCAGTGTGGCGACGGGTTAGATGAAACTGCTATGCTTTGCTCTTGTTTTCTAGTTTAGATGATTAGACTAGAACATCATCATGTATGTGTAGTGTCAATTCTGCTTATAAATATGAATTAAGTTGTTCAATGTTGAGCTCGTTTCAGATTTTGTTTCATGTCCCATTTTCTGTTGGTTTGCATTCTTTAGTCTGAAATAAGCACGAAAACTGTATTTATCAAAAGAAATGGCCTTGAAATATTGCTTGGTTTGATGATTAGCTCATAGGTTTGAATCAATTTGAGTCGAGAGCTTCCTTGATCTATTGTTCATTTCTTTGTTAGGCAAAAATGATGTGCGAATAGCCGTATGTCTTGTTAGTTAAAATGATGCTCACTGTCGAATGGTTCTCAGGCCAAGATTTGTGGTTGAACGTCTAACTCATTTCATGTTTTTCTTAGCCAATACCATTTAGTATGTGTATAGGACTGCCTGTATGCATTTGAACGGTTCAATTGTTTGCTGAAGTTAGTCTAATCATGGCAGTGCACTTGATTTTTTGAGTTTATAAGTTGTGATAGTGTCTTGTTAAGATGGGGGATGATTGAGGTGAATACTTAACATAATTCTGTGAATTTATCTTGAACTGTGGAATTGAAATCTGGCATGTTTAGTTTGAAGTGTTTAAGATATTAATTGGTTTGCCCCTTTTTTGAGTTAAGTTGAGTTTGAACTCCTGGGATTAGTTTTAGTTAGAAATTAGGAAGTTAAAGTTTGCCTAGAGGGTCTAATTAGAGTTTTGTTATGGACTTAGTCCCTTTGTTTATAATCTGAAAAGTAAGAAGTGGGTCAAGTAAAGTCAAATAAGAGTTTTGGCTTTAGTTTTTGTTATTGTTTCAGGTCTGCCTTTAATTCCAAATTTTCAGATTTTGTGTCAAAAGAGAAGGGAAAAGTCAAATAAAGTTCAATGGCATGCTATAAAGTAGAAGATTCCCTGCCCTTTTTGTCTCTTAGTATAAGGCTGGCAGAATTAATTTTGGGGTCTGAAAAGCAAGTTGGATCACATGTGAGCCTTTGTCCTTTTACTCACCTCACACTCCACCCCTTTCCCCTTTCATGAGCCTATTTAAGAGAGAGCTTTTGCTCACTTACAGAGGATACACACAAGACATCTGAAAAAACACCACTCTCCAAAGCTTGAGATAGATCTGAAAAGAAAGAGCCTTCCTTGATAGAAAAAATAGTGAGAAACTTGAGAGTTAAAAGAGAGTCTTGAGGTTTAAATTTTAGAGTCTAGAGGTTTGAAAGAAGTTGGTAAAAGGGGGCTGTTTTATCTTGCTGTTGCTGCTGGTCTTTTGGTCCTTTCACTGGTTTTTTTTTTTTTTTGCTTGGAAAGCTTTACTCATTTAGGTAAACACAAAAATCCTTCTTGTAGATTTGTTGCTTTTCAAATGTATAAACCAGCGTGGTAAGGGTTAAAAGATCTCTTTATGTGTGGTACTTCATAACTTCTTATCGTAATAAGCAAGTACAAAAGAATGGTATTAAGTCATTATTTTGCATTACCTTTTTTTATAAGCTGGCACCTGCTTGGAGTAATGTATGATATAGTAGTAAATAATGAATCGAAACTGATATATGCAGCATGTTAAAAAAGTCTGGCCCGTTTTTTTATTTAGGACTTATTTGCAAACTTAAGCCCTAAGGTAGATCTCTTGTTAAAATGGACCAGATCTGAAACAAAGCAAAAATCAGGATATCAGTGCAAATCCTTTTTCGTCTACAACAATAAATGCGCAAGTTGTCGTCAATTGACATAACAACGTAGGCTGTTAGTGTGGTGCAAAGTGCAAGTTAACCCAATTTGAAATTTAAACCAGCAAGTCGATTCGTGATTTTAAACAAGGAAGACAGGCTATACCCTAAAGAGTAAAACAAAAAGGGGCTATGTTTCATTTTAAAGAGCGGTGACACAACTTAACAGTTTTTACGTACGCTAGCCAACGATTTAATGATGTTAATATATATATACTATGTTTTGACAAAGTTACATTTAAAAGAGGCAAAGTACAACAACTTTGTATTGTAAATAAGTGCAACTCCGTTAGGCAAGTGAATAGGTTTCACGTAACATCATTTAATTTATTTGTTCACGTGAAATTCATTTAAGTTAGGAGATTTTATTCGGGTGAAGTGCCTGCACAATTTAACTAATTCAAGTCGGAAGATTTTGTTCGGGTGAAGTGCCTTCACAATTATATCTCGATTCGAGTTTCACTTTGGACATGAAAAATTAATAATAAATCAAAGCGTAACAAATAAAGGCAAATACAACAAACAATTTCAAGAGTTGAAACGCGTTAATAAAAGCAACTGTGCTTGGCACAGGACTCAAGGGTGCCTAACACCTTCCCGCGAGTCAACCGAGATCCTTACCCGGAACTCTGACGCAGACCACTAAACGAGTCAAGGGTATTCTAGGTACACCACTTTGGTGACTTGGCACACCTTTAACTTGTCAAGTAGCGACTCCGAAAATCTCTTAATAATTAGTGTACCTTTGAACATCGTCACAACCTTTTAAAACAATAAAGTTTTTCTTTTGAAGTTTAAAAAAGGGTCGTGACAACGAGTTAATTATCAAGGTGAATGGATAGAGTGTTCAAGATATTATGCTTGGGTTTCAAAGGTTAAAGAGTCAAGACCCATTCTTGTGCCCAGAGATGTTACGTATGATGTTCTACTTAACAAAATCATCAGAAGTTGGGGGATAAGAGACAATCTGAGGGACATTTGCATTACTTACATGCTGAGTGTTGCCGCAAATCAAAAGACTCCTCCCGTTACAATAAGAAATAATGATTATGTACGCATTTATATGGTTGATGTTGATCGTAATGGTGCTTGGCCCACTCTAATGGTAATTGTGGTTTCTACGACTGAGGAATGTGTTGGTTCTTATGACCAAGAAATGCCAAATAGTGTAGGGCATGATTTTAGTCAGCGATTGGATGACATACATGAAGAAGTAGAAAAAGACAAAGGAGGAGGGGTAGAAGAAGACAGAGGAGGCGTAGATGTAGATGAAGAAGCAGAAGAAAAATATGCAGAGGAAGATCCTGCCATGTATATACCTGTGTTTCCAACACAAAACAGCAAGCCGATATTTCACTTCGTCGATGGCATATGTTTTGAAAAAGGTATGACTTTCGCCAATAAGAAAGAACTGGTCACTGTTGACACCCAATTTTGTCCCTCCTTTTTTTATAATTGGCTGTATTTAGCTTTAAAAATGCATATTAAAATTTTTTAACAAATATACACCTCACACACGCACAACATATGTACACACACACACTCGCCTACGTGGCTTCATTATAGCCATCTATAGCTTTTATCCGACGGCCACAATTTGTTCTCCCATTTTTAATTATATACACAACACCTAATATGAATCACCTCACCCCCTCACCTATCTCCTCTCCCCCATACCTTCTTTCCCATCCAGATTCACACCCTCACCGCTGCTCCTCCGCCAATTTTGCCGGCGACCACAACTGTCGTGCCCCTCTATCCCTTCGTCTCGTTCACACATAAAATGGAAGGCAAAATTATTGTCACTTGAACCCGAAAAGGAAAAAGAAGATTTAAACAAGAATCTTGCAAATCTTCACCCTACAAGGTGGAATCGAGGAAAATCCAGCATGTACAAGGCATGAGTTTGAGAATCAAAATCGAATCTTTGCAAACCGAGTCAAGAAAAGCAAGAAACGAGCAGGGACGAAGTGACCCGACCCGACCCGGCTATTACACGGGTAATACCTATCCTTTTACATTTCTTTTACTTGATAAAATCATGAAAATCATGCTATTCATCTATTTTGATCTATTAAAATATTATTGCAAAATTTTAGGTTATAATCAACTTGTAATTCCTTACTACTTGTAAGAGATAGCCGTGAATATATTTACTTATTTGTATGCGCGTCGAGTCTTAGTGACTGTCTGGATTGATTATGCATTTTGCACTTGATATCATGTCTTGTTATTAAATTTTAAATCACGAGTCTAGAAGCATCTGATCGTTTGAGATTTGTTTGTTGACGACCCTCGATATAACTATTCTACTGGAAAATTGTCAGTAACTAAGACTAATCGCTTTCTGTCGAAATTGTTAACAGTGTTATACTCTTCTATATCCCCACGCTTTTGTACTCTTACTCTTTTAGCTGTGAAAATCTGCTCCTAAGGAAGTGTTGAAAAGGTTTTAGAGTCTATTTTTGTAAGGAAATATCGTATGATAACTTTGGAGCTGATTTGGATGACCTGTTTGAATTGATACTCGTCAATTTGAATGATTGGTATGAATACACCTACTGAACTTTTGTAAAACGAAAGTGTCTTCTCCTATTTTCAAATTTCAAATGGCTAGCTTATTTATGAAAGTATAGGAGCTGTGATATCCCTTTAATTTTCCTAACTGGGCTGCATAATTTCCTCTTTCCTTCTATTGAAAATTACTGATTTCGTCATAGAAGGAAACTGTCTTCCCTTATTTGTCAAACTTCAAACGGATAGTTATTTTTGGAAGTATAATATCTCTCTGATTTTGCCCAAATTGATGGCATGACTTTTGACACCCAATTTTGTCCCTCCCTAACTTATTTCATGTTCTCTAGGCTTATAATTATTTCTAAAAGTTTTTCGTCTTTTTTTTTAATACTTATCATATTCTTTATCTTGCATTATTAGAAGTAATATTTTTTCATTAGGTGAGCCAATTAATTGTGTTATTGCATTTATTAATATATTTATTAAATTTGTCTGTGTTTCTATTTACTCTATGTTCCAAGTATGCATGACAATTAAATGTTATCTATATGTATGCATTTACTATCTATATTCCTCGATTTACTATTTATTTGGGTTTATTCATGTATATATGTCGGCCCTTATTATACTTATTCATATGTGATTATTTACATTTAACTATATTTATCTTTACTAGTATAGCACCCGCGCGATGCACGGCAATCATAAAAGAATATTAATGATATCAAGTTATTATGTGACTTGCTTGAATAAAATAGATCATTTTGCTTTGACATAATATCGACGATTACCTTGTTTCTTAAGGGATTGTACGTAATAATTAAATCTCATGAACATAAATAAAAAAAAGTTATATAATCATGAATAACCTTTGTGTTCTTTAACTTTTCGTTATTATATTATCCACCATTTACATTTCCATGTAACCTTTCTGCCATGTTAGTGGTAAAACAAAAGATTGACAAGAAAGGGTAAATCGTATACAACAAGTAAACTTTTAACCTATAGAGGCTATTGACCGGCTCCCACTGTGGTCGCCAAATTGTTTAACCTGAATCTGATTTTAGGCCAATTAACAATTAAATTTGTATTTGCGGAGTCACGATCAATAGTTTAGATTAAGAGTTCAAATAAGGAATTGAGATAACCGTTAGATTACCAATATATTCGTGACTTCCAGTCATAGTAATTAATAATAAGGAAATAGAGTATAACTGGGAATGAATAAAGCTAAAGCGTTAACAAAAATAGATGGAGGTAACCGTGTTGATTCGCTAGATCCCGGAGAGACTTTTCGTTACTGATCGCACTAGAAGACTAGAGAGCAAAGTATTCAACGTACATAAGCAAAGAACAGTGTTTTTGTAAGAGTAAGAGAGTATTCGTATTGATGTTGTAGACAGGAAGTAAAAATGTGTTACAATGGTTTAGGACGAATGCTATTTATAGGTCTGATAGGCGTCCGTTGAGTTTTGTAACCGCTGGGCACGTATCCATTGGATATGTAACTGCTGGGTCGTGTAATCGCTGCCTTTAAGACCATTCATTAAGCAATCGCGCATGATTAGGCTAATAACTGCTCATTCAAATCGTGATGATCCGGGAGGCGTTACGATTCGGCTCTGGGTCTGCCCGTGATTAATCGTCTAGCCAACTGTCTGCCCGTTAGATGTCTGCCCGGAGAAAATTCTGTCCGTGCCACGTGGCAGACGTGTGTCACTTTTTAGGTGACGTCAGATTTTATCCAATACAATTATCTATTGAAATGAACTCGTAAGAAATTAAGCAAAGAAAATCCCAAGAAAGCACGGAAGTAATTAGTTTTGACGTGCATTGGGTTGAAAGTATAAGTAGGTGAAAGTTATGCAACTATTTTACTACTAAACTTGAGCATACGAGAGGGCAGATATAGTCCAGGGATAGAATGACTCATTTATATATGAGAGATTTACACAAATATACAACCCTAATGCCGTATTTACAAAACATAACAACACTATACCCATTTACAAAAAATAACAATACTTTTTTTACATAGCATATACAAAATGCATTTACACCATACAATTAGGGTTTTATCATCTTCCTCACAACAGTTTCAGTCAACAGTGACGGCGCCAGTGACCAGTGGCCGGTCGCCGCCGGTCAACCGCCGGCTGGCGGCGGCAGGTCGCCGGATTTATAATTTTTTTTATTTTTTTTTTGTTTTTTTAGATCTACAAAGGGAAACATACAAAATATACACATATATACATATGAAACTTCATATAAATTATTGTTTTGAAATCAAACATACATAAACATTTAAAAAATACACAAACATACAAAGATATACAAAAAAATATAAAAACAACACACACATATATACACCAACATACACATACACCAACATATAAATACACAAATATACAAACACATACACATATATACACCAACATACACATACAAAAAGTGGAAGATAGATATTTTATATACAAAATATACAAGTATATACATATTATACAAAAAAATACAAAAATATACAAACTACACACATACAAATGGGAAAAAAGGAAAAAGAACAGATCTGAAAATCCACCACCAAAAAACCCACCGGAGAAGTTAAATCGGAGCAGCAGCCGCTGCAATGCAGTAGCGCCGCCGCGAGGAGCAGCGCCGCTGCACTGCGGCGGCAGCAGCACCGGAGAGGAGTGAGGAGCAACTGCGGGGCGTGACTGGGGTGGCCGGATCTGCTCGTCGGAGAGAGGGAAGGGACGGCGGCAGGGGGTGGTGGATGGGTAGAGTAGGAGAGAGGAAGAGAGAAGAAGAAATTAGGGTTTTGTGGGTGGGAAAGTGGGGATGAAAAAATGGTATGTAGGGTAAATATCAAAAACTATTGTTATGTTTTGTAAATGTAGAAAAAGTATCGGTATTTTTTGTAATTTAGCTATTAGGGTAGTCATTTTGTGTAAATTTTCCTTTATAAATCCTAATCTCTTTGTATTTGGTCATTCTCCTAGCTACAAGCCAAAGTTGCATTACGCTACTGTGATTAATTAACAAATAACAAAACACTAGCTTTAAGAATATTTCTATTCATATTAGATGTGAAATATACTCTTTCGAATGAAGTTTGAAATCAGTAGAGATTTGCTAGAATAATAAGTAAACAATAACAAAGATAATAGAGTAACAGCATATTCTTATCACTAAAAATAACAAGCTCATCAATAGTAAGACAACGGAGCAGTATGGTTTTAACTTCCACTTCTCTATTGCCAACCTAACTCAAATTACCTCCTTTTCTTACGAACATAATCAGAGAAAGGAAAACTCTTCGAAAGTGAGATGTTAAGCGTAGTTACATGCTTTCAGAATATCAAAAAATTATAACCAAATATCAAAACTATTATTATATATAACCTAAACTAAAACAATTTATGAGTGAAATGTCAAGACTGGTTAGAGAAGAACTGTTCCAAATTAAACAAGCGGCCTCCGTGTTGGGGTTCAGTTTGAACGTAGTCATGGCTCCAAACCATCGCAACCGCTGGTGCACCTCCATCCACAGTTCCAGTTATTTCGGGACAGATCTTTTTTGTTGTCCTTTCACTGCTATCAAACTCTAGCATTGGTGCCACCATCCGCTACTGGTTCATGGACTAGAAGGGAATGAAGAGAGGGACATCGGGTGTGCAGTGCTTGGGGTAAAGTAGAGTGAAGCCTAAAGCTGTGAGAATGAGGCGTGTATTCTGAATTGTGTGTAACGGGTGTATTGTAGAGGTGAGGAGATGGTACTGATGTATGTGGATTTTGTTTGGAGAAGATGATCAGAAGTGGGGTGAAGAGATAATGTGGGGTCTGCATGTATGTACTGTATGCTGATAATTTTTGTTTTCGTGAGTTGTTGATGACGAAAGTGTTTCGGTGAAGAAGACAAGAGGGAGTGGGTCTGTGCGTGTATTGCCTGACGATGAACGAGGTCTGTAAAAAATGGAACGGGAAATGGTTAAAGGTGTTGAGGCTTGTTCTTTATAATACAATGCCGGGAGAAGAGGAGATTCTTAGAAAAATGAAAAGAGATAAATGTGAAGGGAGGGGCGTGTGATTGATGATGGGGTAGGAGAAATATGGTGGCCACTCATGCCCTCCTTAGCGTGAAGAGGCCTGCTACTTTATAGTAAGGGAATGGGAATATTAAAGATGATAGGGGAATGAAATATGGTAAGTAGTTATTTTCTTTGCGGAGAAGTAAGGAAAAATATGATTTTGTAATTATCTTTGAGCAAACTGCATTTTCAAATTGACTAACGGTAACAAAATGAGAAACATTACTAAGGAAATAAAGTTAAAAAAAAAAAGAAATCAAACTTTAAATGAATGAAACAATTTGAACAAAGAGGGGATGAGAAAGTTGGCGTTAATGACGGGATGGATAAGGAAAGTTTATGCAAACGGGATTGCAAAAATACTTTTGGGATCAAACATTGATTTTATGTGAATTCGGTTGAGATTGCCTAGAAATAAGAAATTAGGCCATAACATAAATAAAGTTCCATAACGATAAATAGAACGAAATGATTACAAATCTATATCTATATATATATATAAACAAAGAACGCTTAGGACAAAATGTGGAATAGAATATTAGGACAACAATTATAATGACTCTAAATTCAAATTCAAATTGAAAGATAATGGTTAGTTTTTAAATAAATAGAAATAGTAAGAAATATATTTTGAAAGAAAAACTTACTGCATTATCTTAACTAATAGATTTATTTTTTTTAATTTGAACTGGAAAGATAGTAAAAAAATATTTAGAAGTAAAGATCGCGCTCATATCTAACTAATTTTATAGATAATTTTATACTTATCAAAGAGAAATCTTCAGATAAATTTTTGAGTTTTGGTAATAGCATAAGAAGGTTCTTTTTTTTTTTTTTTTTTTTTTTTTACCTTTCTCCATATTCGTTCATCTATACATCCAAAATTGCTCGACTTCATCTGGTGAATTAAACTGACAAGTGATAGAATATAACTCTATGATTTTGAAGCGGCAATATATCTGTGCATATATGAAAAAAATTGTAAATACATATTAGTAATTTCTTTTTTTACAGATATATGAATATGACATGAGAATCAAAACAGAACCGAGAACAAACAATGAGGTTTGTGAATGTGTAACTCTCAATATTGGTTTGAACGAATTAAATAGAGGAATGAGAGTATAGAGAGGAACAACATATCTTTAAATTTAAATTAAATAGCATTATCTTTTATTTAAATTCAAAATGTTTATCTTCTAACTTAAATTCAAGATACGTTGAATACAATTTTTTTCTTGTTGTTGTTTTGTTTATAAAAAGCTGTATTATTCTTATCCTAATGTATGTTTTCTCGATTGATAGAGATATTGCAAAATAAAATTTAAAAATAGAAATTGTTCAGATTATTTTCAGCCCTACAGTAGTCTATTAAAATTTGAATAGGAAGTTCATTTATGATCATAAAAAAGCAACATTATCACTTAAAAAGATTTAGAATTAAATAATTAAGGATAAAGTTGATTTAGTTTTAAAGCAAACTATCTAAAAGAAAATTTAGGAGGAGTCCCTCGTGTATTAGAAGTTGTTAAGTTTATCTTTCAATTTAAATTATAAGATTTTACTTTTCATTTTAAAAGTCCATTTGATATATAATCAAATTACATAAGATAAGAATGGTGGTATTTTCAGTTTGCAGTATACTTAAAAAACTGAATAACATCCTAATATTACGGGTTTCTTTCAAACGAATAAACCCTATAATATTTCTTCGGCAGCAATAATCTTCTCTATAAAATTAGTTAGATATGAGCGCAATCTTTACTTCTAAATATTTTTTTACTATCTTTCCAGTTCAAAATTAAAAAAAAAAATCTATTAGTTAAGATAATGCAGTAAGTTTTTCTTTCAAAATATATTTCTTACTATTTCTATTTATTTAAAAACTAACAATTATCTTTCAATTTGAATTTGAATTTAGAGTCATTACAATTGTTGTCCTAATGTCATATTCCACATTTTGTCCTAAGCGTTCTTTGTTTTTATATATATATAGATATAGATTTGTAATCATTTGGTTCTATTTATCGTTATGGAACTTTATTTATGTTATGGCCTAATTTCTTATTTCTAGGCAATCTCAACCGAATTCACATAAAATAGAAGTTTGATCCCAAAAGTATTTTCGCAATCCCGTTTGCATAAACTTTCCTTATCCATCCCGTCATTAACGCCAACTTTCTCATCCTCTCTGTTCAAATTATTTCATTCATTTAAAGTTTGATTTCTTTTCTTTTTTTACTTTATTTTCTTAGTCATGTTTCTCATTTTGTTACCGTTAGTCAATTTGAAAATGCAGTTTGCTCAAAGATAATTACAAAATCATATTTTTCCTTACTTCTCTGCAAAGAAAATAACTACTTACCATATTTCATTCCCCTACCATCTTTAATATTCCCATTCCCTTACTATAAAGTAGCAGGCCTCTTCACGCTAAGGAGGGCATGAGTGGCCACCATATTTCTCCTACCCCATCATCAATCACACGCCCCTCCCTTCACATTTATCTCTTTTCATTTTTCTAAGAATCTCCTCTTCTCCCTGCATTGTATTATAAAGAACAAGCCTCAACACCTTTAACCATTTCCCGTTCCATTTTTTACAGACCTCGTTCATCGTCAGGCAATACACGCACAGACCCACTCCCTCTTGTCTTCTTCTCTGAAACACTTTCCTCATCAACAACTCACGAAAACAAAAATTATCAGCATACAGTACATACACGCAGACCCCACATTATCTCTTCACCCCACTTCTGATCATCTTCTCCAAACACAATCCACATACATCAGTACCATCTCCTCACCTCTACAATACACCCGTTACACACAATTCAGAATACACGCCTCATCCTCACAGCTTTAGGCTTCACTCTACTTTACCCCAAGCATTGCACACCCGATGTCCCTCTCTTCATTCCCTTCTAGTCCATGAACCAGTAGCGGATGGTGGCACCAATGCTAGAGTTTGATAGCAGTGAAAGGACAACAACAAAGATCTGTCCCGAAATAACTCGAACCATGGATGGAGGTGCACCAGCGGTTGCGATGGTTTGGAGCCATGACTACGTTCAAACTGAACCCCAACACGGAGGCCGCTTGTTTAATTTGGAACAGGTCTTCTCTAACCAGTCTTGACATTTCACTCATAAATTGTTTTAGTTTAGGTTATATATAATAATAGTTTTGATATTTGGTTATAATCTTTTGATATTCTGAAAGCAAGTAACTACGCTTAACATCTCACTTTCGAAGAGTTTTCCTTTCTCTGATTATGTTCGTAAGAAAAGGAGGTAATTTGAGTTAGGTTGGCAATAGAAAAGTGGAAGTTAAAACCATACTGCTCCGTTGTCTTACTATTGATGAGCTTGTTATTTTTAGTGATAAGAATATGCTGTTACTCTATTATCTTTGTTATTGTTTACTTATTATTCTAGCAAATCTCTACTGATTTCAAACTTCATTTGAAAGAGTATATTTCACATCTAATATGAATAGAAATATTCTTAAAGCTAGTGTTATGTTATTTGTTAATTAATCACAGTAGCGTAATGCAACTTTGGCTTGTAGCTAGGAGAATGACCAAATACAAAGAGATTAGGATTTATAAATGAGTCATTCTATCCCTGGACTATATCTGCCCTCTCGTATGCTCAAGTTTAGTAGTAAAATAGTTGCATAACTTTCACCTACTTAGACTTTCAACCCAATGCACGTCAAAACTAATTACTTCCGTGCTTTCTTTGGATTTTCTTTGCTTAATTTCTTACGAGTTCATTTCAATAGATAATTGTATTGGATAAAATCTGACGTCACCTAAAAAGTGACACACGTCTGCCACGTGGCACGGACAGAATTTTCTCCAGGCAGACATCTAACGGGCAGACAGTTGGCTAGACGGTTAATCACGGGCAGACCCAGAGCCGAATCGTAACGCCTCCCGGATCATCACGATTTGAATGAGCAGTTATTAGCCTAATCATGCGCGATTGCTTAATGAATGGTCTTAAAGGCAGCGATTACACGACCCAGCAGTTACATATCCAATGGATACGTGCCCAGCGGTTTCAAAACTCAACGGACGCCTATCAGACCTATAAATAGCATTCGTCCTAAACCATTGTAACACACTTTTACTTCCTGTCTACAACATCAATAAGAATACTCTCTTACTCTTACAAAAACACTGTTCTTTGCTTATGTACGTTGAATACTTTGCTCTCTAGTCTTCTAGTGCGATCAGTAACGAAAAGTCTCACCGGGATCGAGCGATTCAACACGGTTACCTCCATCTATTTTTGTTAACGCTTTAGCTTTATTCATTCCCGGTTATATTCTATTTCCTTATAATTAATTACTATTACTGGAAGTCACGAATATATTGGTAATCTAACGGTTATCTCAATTCCTCATTTGAACTCTTAATTTAAACTATTGATCGTGACTCCGCAAATATAAATTTAATTGTTAATTGGCTTAAAATCAGATTCAGGTTAAACAATTTGGCGACCATAGTGGGAGCCGGTCAATAGCCTCTATAGGTTAAAAGTTTACTTGTTGTATACGATTTACCCTTTCTTGTCAATCTTTTGTTTTACCACTAACATGGCAGAAATCGATTCGCAACGAACTATCATGGGAGGAGAACAGGTACGTACTCCTTCGTCAAACCCTAATTATTCTCCAGATTACTCGTCCGATGGGCAGGAACAGTCTTCCCAAGGAACAATCAGGCAACGAAATAGGCGTGGACGTTCTCAGAGCGAAACTCCGCCTAGGAGACGACGCCATAGGAGCCATTCCCCTGGCCAAAGGATCCTCCAGGATACGATATTTGATTTTATTCAGCAACAAGGGGAGGTCAATAGGGGAATAAACGAGGCAATCAACTCTCTCCTGGGACAAATCCCTCCAATCGCGAGGGCTGACATTACAGCACCCGGTCGGGATGCTCCTTCTTCACACACCTCAAGACAAGGTGGGGAACGAAACAATGGAGGGACGGTAGACCCAACAACCCAAGTCAATCAGAATCGGAACGGAGGATCTATGGCATCCACTGAAATGAGCATCATCATGGAGGCTCTTACCAAACAATTCAAGGAGAGCCAGGAAGTGCTTCAGAAATCTCTTCACGAGAGGATCGATCAGATACCAGGCGCTCCACCCACACTAAAGAAAGTTGATGTTCAACGGTACTCCCAGCGGCCTTGGAAGAAGGAAGCAGCCCCAAAGGCGATACCTAAGACGTTCAAAATGCCAAATATTCCAAGATACCGTGGGACATCCGATATCAATGATCATCTCATAATGTTCAGCAACTTTATAAAAGCTAGCGATCTCACCGATGAGGAGATCGAATCTGTCCAATTGAAGAAGTTCGTAGAGACCCTAGCGGACGGGGCCTTACGATGGTATTTAATGTTGGCGCTGAACTCCATTGGGTCCTTCGCAGAGATGGCAGAGCTGTTCGTGAAGGCACATACACGCGCTCAAAAGACGGAAACTCGCGTGGAAGATATCTTCAAGATCAAGTAGAGACCCGATGAGTCCTTCCAAAAATATGTGGATCGCTTCCAACGGGAACGTATGATGTTACTAAAAGTACCGGACAGATGGGCAGCGATTGCGTTCACCAACAACCTGGATATCAGAAGCTCAGAGGCTACGCGCAGGCTATATGAGTCCCTTCGCGAATTCCCAGCAGCCAACTGGTCGGATGTCTACGACCGCTACAATTCAAAGGTACGTATTGATGAAGATAAATTGATTGGAACAGGTACCCGAGGAAAGACTCAATCGCGAGGCGGTGGCTCTGGCGGAAAGACGGAGTCAGAACGGTCAGATGTGCGTTACGAGCCATACCCTGACCAGTCATGCAACAACTCCAAAGGTCGAAACCGCAACCCCAGATGGCTATCTCGAAGAGACGATTCAGAGTCAAGCTCCCGTGGAGCCCCAAGCCTACTGAACTTCAACGTAGAAATATCTGAAATAGTGGCGGCGCTCAAGGATATGGGTGAAAAAGTCAAATGGCCAAAGGACATGAAGACCGACCCAAGCAAGCAAAACCAGGACCTATGGTGCGCATTTCACCGCGATCACGGTCACACCACCGACGATACAAGGCTTTAAGGTATGAAGTTGCACATTTATTGAAACAGGGGTTCTTAAAGGAATTCCTGACCGAAATGGGAAAGCAAACTCACGCGAAGGCTCAGAAAACAAATCTGGCCTTCCATGAGCATCCTCCCCGAAGAGGACAGTCAATGTTATCTCGGGTTGGATCGAGGTGGATTCCGTCATTTTTACGGCGAAGAAGTACGCGAAAGTTTCCATCACAAAGACCAAGCATCCACGGCCAGAAGAGACGATAACATTTGAAGAATCAGACACAGAGGGCTTGCAGTTCCCACACGCTGACGTATTAGTCATAACGTTACTCATGGCGGAATTCGATGTCAAGAGAGTACTCATCGATGCGGGCAGCTCTGCGAACATTATTCAATCACGAGTTATAAGGGAGATGCAGCTGTCAGATAAGATCGTGCCGATATCTCGAGTTCTCTCTGGTTTCAACAATTCGAGTGAGAAGACCCTTGGCGAGATTACTCTTACAACTCTTGCTAAAGGTGTAGCAAAGGAGACGACATTTCATGTTGTCGATGCGGACCTAGGTTACAATATCATCCTGGGAAGACCCTGGATCCATGATATACAAGCAGTTCCTTCCACTTACCATCAGGTGCTGAAGTTCCCATCTGAGTGGGGAGTGCGTGAGGTTCGAGGAGAGCAACGCTCTGCTCGAGATTGCTATTCGGTGGCCCTCAAGCTGTCCGAAGAAAGCAAATAGCAATTACAGTAACCGGGATCAGACATGCCAAACGAAGAAGCAAAGTATGAGGTCCCGGAATTCATCACGAGGCTGGACGAGAGGGAAAGTCACATGCCGACCGTAGAAGCCTTGGAGCCCGATGAATTATTCGCCGACAAGTCGGAGCAGAGGGTCTACTTAGGGACCGAGTTGAGCGAACGCTTACGAGGAGATATCCTCCAGTTCCTCAAGGAGCGGCATACAATGTTTGCCTGGTCTCACGCAGATATGATAGGTATTTCTCTAGAAATTATCTCTCACAGGTTGAACGTCGACCCATACCACCGCCCAGTAAAACAGAGGACGAGACAGCAAGGAGCTTTTCAGAATCAGGTCATCAACGATAAGGTCGATCGGCTGTTGAAGATCGGATCTGTACGTGAAGTCAAATACCAGACTGGCTAGCCAACGTGGTCGTTGTGCCTAAGAAGAATGGCAAATGGCGAGTCTGCATTGACTTCACAGATCTAAACAAAGCCTGTCCGAAGGATTCATATCCCCTTCCCAGGATAGACCAACTGATTGACGTAACAGCCGGGCACGAGGTGCTTACCTTCCTCGATGCATACTCCGAATACAACCAGATATTGATGGACCCCGATGACCAGGAGAAAACAGCGTTCATAACCTGCAAAGGTACGTATTGTTATAAAGTTATGCCATTTGGGTTGAAAAATGCAGGTGCAACATATCAGCGCCTAGTCAATCGAATGTTCCATGACCATATCGGTAAGACTATGGAAGTGTACATCGATGACATGCTGGTCAAATCCAAACGAGCAGAGGACCATCTAGCGCATCTAAAGGAAGCTTTCTGAATTCTCGATTAGTACAACATGAAGCTGAACCCGGAGAAATGCGCATTCGAAGTCGGATCGGGAAAATTCCTGGGCTTCATTGTTTCTCAGCGTGGAATTGAAGTCAATCCTGCTCAGATCAAAGCCATCGAGTCAATTCCAGACGTACTCCACAACCGAAAAGACGTCATGAAATTGACCGGACGTGTGGCAGCCCTGCGAAGGTTCATATCCCGCTCGTCAGACCGGTGCAAAAGCTTTTTCGATGTCCTAAAGCAGAACAAAGAGTTCGAGTGGACTCCCTAATGCCAACAAGCACTAAAGGATCTGAAAAAGTATCTGTCCAATCCAGCACTACTCTCTACACCTCAACACGGGGAGCAGTTGCTGATTTATCTGGCGGTATCAGAATCCTCGGTAAGTGTAGTTCTGGTTCGAGAAGAAAACGGTAAACAACTTCCTATCTATTATATTAGTAAAGCTCTAATTGATGCGGACACGCTACCAACCTTTGGAGAAGCTAGCTTTAGCACTGGTAACCGCTGCTCGTAAGTTACGCCTTTATTTTCAAAGTCATTCAATAGCCGTAGTTACGACCTTTCCTTTGCGCAACGTCTTGCATAAACCTGAATTTTCGGGAAGGCTAGTTAAATGGGCTATAGAATTGAGTGAATTCGATATTACTTATCAGCCTAGGGTAGCCATAAAGTCACAAGCTCTAGCAGACTTTAGCGCAAATATATATCCCGAGGCAAAAAAGGATGCCATTGTATGCACTGGGCAGGCCCCTGGCGTATGGACCCTCTACACTGATGGCTCCTCGAGCGTCAAAGGGTCCGGGCTTGGGCTGGTTTTCATTACCCCATCCAGAGAGACCGTCAGGCAGGCCATTAAGTGCCCGTTTATTACTAACAACGAGGCCGAGTATGAGGCCGTAATTGCAGGGTTGGAGTTAGCCCGGAGCTATGGAGAAAACATCATCAAACTTAAAAGTGATTCTCAATTGGTAGTCAACCAGATGACCGGAGGCTTCATTACACGAGAATCCAAAATGGAAGTGTACCTTGCTCATGTGAAGGAACTCCTGGCACAGTTTGACGAATGGGAGGCACTCCAAATTTCGCGGGAAGAAAACCATGAAGCCGATGCTCTTGCGAATCTAGGGTCAGTAGCAGAAATAGGGGCGGCCAGCTCTTCAGCTGTCGTTCAACTTCTCTACACGACCGTAGATCGCGAAAAGCTCGAAGTCAATGCCATAAACGCGACTTGGGATTGGCGGAACGAAATTATGAATTATATTAATCATGGGACTGTGCCCGATGACGTGAAAGCCGCTCGAAAGCTCAGAATAAAAGCTGCTCGGTATACAATCCTCAACGGTGAGCTTTATCCCAGAACGTTCGCAGGACTCCTTGCCAAATGCCTGGGACCAAACCAAATCAATTACGTAATGCGGGAGGTCCACGAAGGCTGCTGTTGCAATCATTCCGGGGGCAAGGCATTAGCCCACAAGTTGATTCGTGCAGGATACTATTGGGATAAGATGGAGAAAGACACAAATGAGTTTGTCAAAAAGTGCGACAAGTGTCAAAGGTACGCACATTTTCTTCATCAACCGGCAGAGCCACTCTATTCAATAATCTCCCCGTGGCCATTCATGAAATAGGGAATGGACATAGTTGGACCTCTACCTACGGCGCCAAGAGGAGTACGTTTCTTGTTGATCATCACCGATTACTTCACCAAATGGGTTGAAGCAGCAGCGTATGCAAAGATATGGCAAACGGAGGTTATTGATTTCCTTTGGCGTTTTGTTGTGTGCCGCTTTGGAGCACCTAAGGAAATAGTCATGGACAATGGCCCGCAATTTATCGGCCAGAAAGTGACTAGGTTCCTTGATGATCTACACATCAAGAGGATTACTTCTTCTCCATATCATCCGGTTGTCAACGGACAAGCAGAATCTACCAACAAAATAATCGTTGAATCCCTCAAGAAGCGCCTCGAGCGGGCCAAGGGATGTTGGGTAGAGGAGTTGCCTGGTGTACTATGGGCTTGCCGCATGACGATAAAAATGAGCACTGGAGAGACACCTTATTCACTGGTGTACGGCGTGGACGCCCTAATCCCAGTCGAAATCGGAGAACCCAGCTTACGCTATGCACATGCCACTGAAGAGTCAAACTCAATTAATCTTTCTGAAGAGCTGGATTTCCTCGAAGAGCGAAGGGAACTAGCCCTCGTACGGGTAGTCGCCCAAAAAGAATGAATTGAACAATATTACAATCGGGGACTGTGCGTAAGAAATTTCCAAGTTGGAGATTTCGTACGAAGGAAAGTGTCCCAGAACACACAGGAAGCAAATTCAGGGAAGCTAGGTCCTAATTGGGAAGGCCTCAACAAGGTAATCGCCTCAGTCGGCAAGGGATCTTATCGCTTAGCACGACCAGACAGTTCAATTATCCCGAACAGTTGGAACGTGATTCACCTTAAAAGGTATCACTTCTGAGCGGCAAAACGGTCAGTTATTTTCTTCTTGCGTGATAGTTCTTACTTTTATTATATTTCTTCTAAATGGTACTAACGGCCTGAACAAGGTCAGATCCGTTTAGCTCAACTGGTAGAGCTCGAAGTTCTTCAACTTCGCGGCTGTGGGTTCGAATCCCACAACGGACACACTCCTCGTTTGGTTATATGTGTTCTTTTATCTACAACTTGCCTGAACTCTTTTTATGTTATCACTTACCGTGTTCCAACATAAAAACAAGGAGGGTGGTGAGTGGCCCCTGTAGGCCAGATAAGACCTTCATAAAGGCAAAAGACCTTGTGAAAAGGCGAGTTTTGTTTTCAAAAACTTTTATGTGACAAGCTTCAACGAAAATAAGAGAAGTCATTCACAAGGCCAGCGACTCGGCCAGAGTTAAGCTACAAATTCCTGCGATGGCTTTCGACTATCAAAGCGATAAGCAAAGTTGCTCGCAAAGGCCAACGATTCGGCCAGAAATCTATCAACCACGACTCGGTCAGAATAAAAACATCTGCGCTTATTTACAACTTATGACCTCTTCCATAGGAAAGGCTAAGTTAAAACATTTGGACAGACTTTTGGAGACCAGAACTTAATAAAGTTCAAACTTCAAAAGAGCTCCTAAGCATAAGGCACGAAAGCCACAGTACATACAAACGGAAGATCAAAAATTCAGGCTAAATATAGTCATTGAATTAAAAAGATCTGAAATTATACACATGATCATGACAAAATGATAAAATGCCGAAAACGGCTGACAGAAATTTTGTAGAGTGATCAAAGGCCAAATGAAGCCGACCAAAAAAGGATCAGAGAGTCCCTAAGAGACCTCTATCCACAAATAATTAATCCGGCTCTCGCCAGACGAACAAACTTACAACCTAATCAAATTTTAGGGGCATCAGTTTTTGGGGCCACGACCAGAACTCGACGCACCAGCTCCGTTAATTCTGCCGTCGTCACCCGAATTCTCGCTGTCATCCTCATCTTCATCTTCGTCTGCCTTAGACTCCTCGGGAGAGACATTCAGCGCTTGTCTTACTCCGCGAACAGCACTCTTTGTTTTCAGCAGCGTCTCCTTAACGTTGATCTGCTTAGTCTGGACTTGCTCAATCAGCGTACGTTTAGCCTCGAGCACAGCAAGCTTCGCCTTGATCTCAGATTGATCACGCAGGTTTGCCAAGTCTTTAGATAATGTACTCTGAACACTTAGCAACTGGGCAACCTGGTCCTTAGTATCTTGAAGCTCAGCTCTGGCTTTAACGAACTCTTCATTAGCCCTTTGCAAATCCATCTCAAGAGATCCACGCTCACTGAGTGCTCTGTTCAACGAAGCTTTGCATTCTTCAAGCAGAATCTCCAGACCCTGGGCAGAACGTGCGAACCCTTCCTTCTCTTCAGAAAGAAGGTCCTTCTCCTTGGTGAGCTCGTTAATCCGCTCAATCTGCTCGTTGTTAACCTCAGTCAATCGATTAACTTCACCCCAAGAAGACCACACTGTTCTGCCAGGATCTTATTCTCCTCCAGAGCATTCAGCAGCTATTTCTTCAGTTCGACAACTTGATCGACATTGTTGATCCTGGAGCGGGTCATCAGCTCAGCAGACATCATACTTGACTGAAGAGATAAAGGAAGCAAAGTTAAAAGTCTGAAATCAAAGTATTTCCGGTGCAAACGGCATTAAAGAAAACACTTACCCGGGCAGAATCGGCGGCGATTGCAAAAGCCAATTCTTCATCACTAATTTCCCTCATTGTCCATTCCTCTCGGGGACCAATGAGTGATGAGACTGCCTTGACTAAACTGCCCGGCCTGGATACAAAGTTGACGTCAGGGGCCAGCTTCATGGTATACTTCCTCTCGCAGTACTTGGGTTCCCAAGCTTGTTCAGAAGGATAGTTCGGTCCAAACTTGTAGCGAATGCCTCGGATGTCTCCTAATCCAGTCTGACCATTGATGACTGACCGCCAGACAAGCCTTGTTGTTGACATGTCAGAATCACCCTCCGCTCCAGGGTCCTTCGTGTCACATTCGTGTAGACCAACTGGCGCCGCCCCCTCGGCGGCCACATTCTCCAGGTCCTCGAAACGGAAATTACGAGGACCTTGGCCACCCTCTTGGGGGGTCTCTTCTCCTATTTCTTCTTCTTCTTCTTTTCTTTCTTCTTCCTCACCTACTTTCTCTTTTCCTTTGTTCGCACGGGAAGGAGCCACCTTCACCCCGTCATCAACTCGGGGACTCCTCTCTGGAGTACGAGCAGCCTCCTCCTCAACCTTCCTCTTATCGCTCCGAAGATAAGGTTTTCGCACAAGGGGTTCATTGGTTTCAGTCTCAGTATCTGAAACATCAATCACCACCTTGTCTAGACCCTCTCCCCGTGCAGACTTGGGACTTCGGCAGTAGGCTTTGTACCCTCTCCTGCAGTCTCTGGCGCATTGGCTTTGGGCGAGGATCCACCTCCAGCAGCTAAGGTTTGCCCGGCAGCAACGGAAGTCTTACGAGCAGACTTCTTCCGAGCTCCGTCCTCACCTTGGCCCTTCTTCTTTCTCTTCAAAGAACCAAGGCCACTGGATAAAAGATCCTCACAACCTTCCCTGCCACGCAGTGCCTCCACTGAAGCCAATATGGATGCGGCCTCATCGTCGGGATCCACAGCGGGCCCAGAAGAAACTGCTTGAGGAGGAGGGGCGGGGAACAAAATCCCCTTGAGTACCCAAACTTACAGAAACGAGGGGCAGTCAAATACGGCAAAAGCACGGAGAAAAGTAACAACTTTAAAAAGCAGAAAAACTCTCACCGTGAGTCTTCACGGTCAGACTCTTTTTCACAGCAAAATATGCCCATTCCCTCTGCTCGGGGGAAAACTTTTTTAAAATTGCCTCAACCCACGCCGTCAGCTCATCGACTGATATGAGCCCATCGTAGGGTCGTTTGGCAGCTACAAGGAAGAATCAAAGGAATAATCAGACAAGAAGAAAAGTGGAAGCACGAAAACCTCAAAAAAGAAACTCGGGGACTTACGCTTCTTGTTCCAAACCTCAAGAAGTAAAGCCTTGGAGTTGAAGGACAAGGCCTGAGTGCGCACGAATACATACCGGTGCAACCAGCCCCGGTCACTCGTATCCTCAGAGCTGCACACCAAGCCTTTGCTCCCGCGCATCCTAACATTGACAAAACCATCTCTGAAGATCTGTATACTGTACAGAGAAATGAAATGCTCATACTCAAAAACTTGATCGGTTTCCTCCGCGAACCAATCCATCAGCGTCACTGTCCTGTACACGCTGGGACACAGTTGCCCCGGACAGAGTAAGTACACCCTGCATAGCCTCTCGAGCATAGGGTGCAGGGGTAGTGTACACCCAACTGTAAATGGGTAGGTGCACATGGCCGTCCACCCAGCCCTATGCGAAGTAATATTTTCCGTATCGGATACGGGCAAAAGGGGAATACTCGCATCCTAATTGCAGTCAACTCTAACATGTGGGATCACCTCCGATGTGATCCCAGATTTGAATCTATACGCCGGCCACACACGTATATCTCCATAATTATTGGAGGCCTTGATATTGCAGTCTGCCTCTAATTCATCCCACTTTTTGGGGATAATCTGTGCAGCAGTAGCCTGAGCGGCCTTGGGTCTTGGAGTAGCTGTAGAGGAACTACCAGCTGCAGCATCTGCGCTTTGATTTCTTCTAGCTTTTGAAGACATGATTTAAGAAGAACCGAGAAATTTGGAAGGAAAGTTGAAGGATATTCAAAGAATTCTCAAGATTTAGCAAACGGAAGAAGAAACCAAGTAAAAGAATTTTATTCAACAAACCCCTATTTATAGAAGTAAAAATCCAGGCCGTCAAATTCCCGAAAGACACGTGGAGAATATCGGAAAGGCCACGATCAGATCCAACCATCAAAAGGAGAAGTAGGATTCACCCGCTTTCTAAGTGTCATCATTACCCTGAAGTACAGCGGTCACCTCGCGATCAACAGCCGGCGTGTGCACGTGATTGAGGCGGTTAAAATCATTACTTTTACCCTTGGGACACGCAGTAATCACTTCAGAACTGATGGCAGCCGTGCAGACACGCCAGTTGCAGTTACTTTTTTTACAGCACGCATTTAATGCGCACGTCATGGAGATTTGTCATGTAGTTGATGAAGTGCGCACGTCACCTAGTCTCGTCATAAGAAGGATTGGATTTCACAAAATGAAATTTCCCGCCAAAATTCATATCCACTCCTCGGGCAGAAACTCTACTCGAGAAGTGCGGGGACTATCTGTATTAGATAAAATCTGACGTCACCTAAAAAGTGACACACGTCTGCCATGTGGCACGGACAAAGTTTTCTCCTGGTAGACATCTAACGGGCAGACAGTTGGCTAGACGGTTAATCATGGGCAGACCCAGAGCCAAATCGTAACGCCCCCCAGATCAGCACGATTTGAATGAGCAGTTATTAGCCTAATCATGCGCGATTGCTTAATGAATGGTCTTAAAGGCAGTGATTACACGACCCAGCGGTTACATATCCAACGGATACGTGCCCAGCGGTTACAAAACTCAACGGACACCTATCAGACCTATAAATAGCATTCGTCCTAAACCATTGTAACACACTTTTACTTCCTGTCTACAACATCAATAAGAATACTCTCTTACTCTTACAAAAACACTGTTCTTTGTGCGTTGAATACTTTGCTCTCTAGTCTTCTAGTGCGATGAGTAACGAAGAAGTCTCACCGGGATCGAGCGATTCAACACGGTTACCTCTATCTATTTGTGTTAACGCTTTAGCTTTATTCATTCCCGGTTATATTCTGTTTCCTTATTATTAATTACTATTACTGGAAGTCACGAATATATTGGTAATCTAACAGTTATCTCAATTCCACATTTGAACTCTTAATCTAAACTATTGATCGTGACTCCGCAAATACAAATTTAATCGTTAATTGGCCTAAAATCAGATTCAGGTTAAACAATAATTTTTACCGCAACTTCATAAAGTAGTGAACACTTAAAACTATTCATAAAAAATAATATGCTAAGTTTAAATAGTTTGATCTTTTCTTTGTGATCCGTGCTTAATAAAGAATAGACATACTCTCACTCTTTTTTTTAATATTTCTTTACATGTACACTATGATGGAGTGACGGTACTTGGAGTTCAACCACGATATACAACGGCGTAAATACATGAGGATTGAGTGGAGTCGTCACCCCGAACGGGTCAGGTATGTTATGAGATATGATGACAATGGCAAGCTAATGACTTCTCGAATGAAGAACACATATCTAGCTTTATAATATCAAAGCAATTTGTTACTCCCTCAGTTTTGATTTGATATGTCACTCTCTTATGAGTTTTAAAGATTCACCACTTCTACTATTTCTTGAAAAAATGACTTTAACCATTTAGCATGTTCTCAAAATTAAATACTAGATTATTTTTAAGCTTTGTGTTGTTTTCAAATAACAATGTTACTAAGACAGAAAAATGTTCTTTATTCATATTATTGACGGTAAAGTAATTTGAGTTGAACACTATTTTCAAGCTAAAATATTTTAATACTTCTTTTATCTTTAAAATCGTTTAAGATTGTTGATCATACAAAGTAAAATAGAGGGAAGTGACTTCAAACTGGGCCCTTCTTCGCTTCGCCTATACCTGATCCCGCTTTCTTTTAAATACTTTATTTGAGTTCATTTATTGGTTAAGTTATTTAATTATTTTCTCAATTTAAATTCGTCACTAAGGATAATAAGGTGGCATACGCCTCTACTAATAATTTTCTCTTTTGTGAAGTGTTACATTCGAAAGGAGGCTTTATGGAGGATTCTAAGGATTTCTCTCTACTCATGTGGTTTCATACATAAACTACATAGTATCATGAAATATTTATTTTTTGGAGTTGGGGTGGTGTTGACTATTGCTAGCTTTTGACTCCTTTTAGACATAACACAATCTAATACTCTCTTAGTTAAAATATCGTTTGACTTTCACGCTTAAATTTTAGTTTAATCTCTTGACCATTTTCTTCGAATCCCAATTATAAAGCCCGGCCGGTAACCACATTTGGTGGAGCTTGAGAGGTGCCTAACCCCTTCCTCTCGAGTTAACTTGAACCTCTTACCTAGAATTTCTGGTTCGTAGACTAAATTTCTGAGTTAATTATAAAATTAGCTAGAAACAAAATAGGTGTCCTAATACGCCTAGTTAAAAAATATGTTAAGTGGCGACTCCAACTCTTTACCCGTGAGTTACCCACTAAGTCGAGCCCTATTTCGAACTTTAACTGGTTCGGATAAAAATAGGATGCGACAGAATGGCGACTCCGCTGGGGATATCAAGGTTCAAACCATAACGGACTTTTAATTGGGATTCTTTACTTGCTTTATTTTCTTATCATTTCTTTCGATACTAACTTTTTTTTTTGCAGGATTAAGGCTTATTTTTTATTTTTTAAATTTATATGTTTTATTCTTGAATTGTTTGATTATATTGTTCATGTCACTCACATTTCCTCCACTCATGGAAAGTTTACACTTGCACACACAATAAACGGTTACGTTGATAAGAATCAATACGACAAAACAATAAAGATAGGAGAGCGAGACACTTCTCGAACTCCCTTCGAAGTAACCACGGGGAACTTGTCCTGAGATACCCTCGAATCGGCGTCTAGAAGGACCTACACTATGGAACCACCCTCGAGTCGCACCCGGGACTCGCAAGTAGAATGATCGGGTTTTCAGTTCAAGACTAAACTAGGTTCCACTAGTGAATTCAAGCAACCAAGAAAGGGTTCTTCATAAAAAGAGATAAACTCTATTCATCATTCATAAGATTCAAAGGTAAGCTAATGTTTGAGGAGGCTAAGTGAAGTATTTATAGGCTTCACTTAGGCTTAATAAAAGGTCTAAAATACCCCCAAAGTGGGCTTAAACAAATAAGGCCACGCAGGGCTATAATTGGAAATTCAAGCAAAAAGTAATTAAATCCCGCATGCTTGTCACTGGGGGAGGCGGCCGCCTAGGGTGGGGGAGGCGGGCGCCTCATGACTTCAGCTCTCTGGATTTTCTGGGAGGCGCTCCGCCTTCTGCTGAGGTGTTCCGCCTTCTGGACTCCAGCCCTCTGGATTTTGGGAGGCGCCCCGCCTCAGCTGGGAGGCGCTCCGCCTCTTTCTGAAGCCCCTTGGGGTGTCTCATTTTGTGCCTCTTGAGCCTCACCAAGCGTCCTAGAGGGTCCTCCATCCATGGCACACCAAAGCATGGTCTTTAAGTCGCTCTTGGGGCCTTCTTCCATACCCTTCCATATCAAGTGAAGATGGGTATCTTGGATCAACTTGGCTTGACTCCGAGTGAAGGGTCTTGTGGGGGTTTGGGTCTTATCATCCTCCCCTTCTTGAGAGGATTTCGTCCTCAAAATCGAAGCATCATCCACGACCTCTTCATCATCATGCACGACCTCTTCATTACCTACATCCAAAGGAACCAAGTCACAAATATCGAAAGTATTAGAAACTTGATACTCACTTGGCAAGTCGACCACATAGGCATTGTTGTTTATCTTCGAGAGCACTTGGAATGGGCCATCTCCCCGGGGTGCCAACTTCCCTTTCCTAATGTTTGGAAACCTTTCTTTCCGGAAGTGCACCCACACATAGTCACCCTTCTTGAGTTCCACCTTCTTGCGTCCTTTGTTTTTCTTGGAGGCAACCTTAGCATAAGCTTCCTCCAAATTCTTCTTCGCCTTTGCATGGAGTTCAACCAAAGCCTTGGCTCTAGCTTTACCTTCAAAATTAACAACCATTTCCCTTGGCAAAGGGGTTAGATCAAGGGGAATCAAGGGGTTAAATCCATAGACACACTCGAATGGAGTCATGCCTATCGTGCTATGCAATGTGCGATTGTAGGCAAACTCCATAAGAGGTAGACGATCAATCCAAGTCCCGGCCTTACCTCAGGTCATGGCTCTAAGAAGAGCACCCAAGGTTCGGTTTACCACTTCCGTTTGCCCATCGGTTTATGGGTGGTGGGACGTGGAGAACAAGAGCTTGGTGCCTAAAGCACCCCATAAACACCTCCAAAAATGACTTAGGAACTTAGTGTCCCTATCACTCACTATGGTTTGAGGCACACCATGCAACTTTAAAACATTTTCAATAAACAAAGTTGCAACATGTTGTGCATCATCATATTTCTTGCATGGAATGAAATGAGCCATTTTGGAGAACCTATCCACAACAACATAAATGCTATCATGGCCCCCTCTAGTCCTTGGTAATCCCATCACAAAATCTATTGAGATATCCAACCATGGACTAGTAGGTACGGGGAGAGGGGTATACAACCCATGGGGGTGGGCTTTGGATTTAGCACGTTTGCACTCAAGGCAATTGTTGCAAAACTTTTCCACTTGCACCCCCATCTTTGGCCAATGAAATTGTTCTTTAAGAATAGCCAAAGTCTTTCTTGTGCCAAAATGTCCCATGAGTCCCCCGCAATGTGTCTCATGCACAAGCAACTCTCTCCAAGAGGACTCCGGTATGCACACCCTACCATTTTTGAAGATATATCCATTAACCCATTGGTATTTGTCAACTCTCTCCCCTTTCTCTAGAGTGTCATGGACACTCTTTAGCTTTGGGTCATGAGCATACATCAATTTAATGCTCTCAAAACCCATGAGCTTAGAGGTGAGAGTGGTGGCTAGAGCAAACTTTCTCGAAAGCGCATCCGCCACAACATTGTCCTTCCCTTTCTTGTATTGGATCACATAGGGAAAGGACTCAATGAATTCAACCCACTTGGCATGTCTCTTATTGAGCTTTTCTTGGCCTCTCAAATGCTTGAGTGACTCATGGTCACTCTTGATTACAAACTCACGAGGCCAAAGATAGTGTTGCCAATGGGCAAGGGCTCTCACAAGGGCATACAATTCCTTGTCATATGTAGAATAGTTCAAGGAGGCCCCTTTCAACTTCTCACTAAAGTAGGCGATGGGTTTGCTATCTTGCATTAAAACACCACCAATTCCCACCCCCGAGGCATCACATTCAACCTCAAATGCCTTTCCGAAGTCGGGCAATTGCAATAGAGGGGCGGTACTCAACCTACTTTTCAACTCATGGAAGGCCTTCTCTTGAGGCTCTCCCCAAACAAACGGTTGGTCTTTCTTCACCAATTCGGTGAGTGGAGCGGCAATGGAGCTAAAGTCCTTCACAAATCGCCTATAAAAGCTTGCGAGACCATGAAAGCTCCTCACTTGAGTCACGGTAGTAGGAGTAGGCCAATCACGTATGGCCTCTACCTTAAACTCATCCACCTCCACTCCTTGGGCACTCACAACAAACCCAAGGAAGACTACCTTCTCAACACCAAAGGCACACTTTTTAAAATTAGCATAGAGCTTTTCGGCTCTCAACTTTTCAAGCACTAGCCTAAGGTGATCAACATGGTCGTCTATTGATTTGCTATAGATCAATATATCGTCAAAATAGACGACCACAAACTTGTTGATGAATGGCTTTAGAACATGGTTCATTAGCCTCATGAAAGTGCTAGGTGCATTAGAGAGCCCAAAGGGCATCACCAACCATTCATAGATACCAAACTTGGTCTTGAATGCGGTTTTCCATTCATCACCGGGTTTCATCCGGATTTGATGGTACCGGACCTAAGGTCAATTTTGCTAAACACACATGAACCGCTCAATTCATCTAACATATCATCAAGTCGGGGAATAGGGTGACGGTACTTTACCGTTATTTTGTTCACGGCCCGACAATCGACGCACATCCTCCAAGTGCCATCCTTTTTGGGAACAAGGATCACGGGTACGGCACAAGGACTCAAGCTTTCCCTCACCAAGCCTTTAGTGAGCAATTCATCAACTTGCTTTTGCAATTCTCAAAATCCTTAGGTCCGGAAACATGTCCTCAAAATCCTTCAAGACATTCTCAAACACACTAGGCAAAGGGTTAGAAGAAAAATAACAATTAGAGTTTAGGATCATACCTTTGTGCACTAGGCATAGGAGAAACTTGGTGCCATCATCCCCTTTTAAGATCTCGCCCGGTTGCATCATGGCACATATGCCACCGGTAGAAGAAGAAGGTGGGATTGCCACCATGCTTTTGGACAAAGGGCTAGTCTCAATGATTGACTTGGCCTTTGCTACCTCCCTCAACTCCCTCATCCGGTTGTAGTCATCACTCACTTGTTTGGGAGTTAGGGGCTTCAACACAAACTTCCTTCCTTCATGTTGGAGCGTGTAAGTGTTGACACGCCCGTCATGAACCGCTTGTCGATCAAATTGCCAAGGCCTTCCGAAGAGAAGGTGGCAAGCTTGCATGGGCACCACGTCGAACAAGTGTTCATCCACATAACTACCCATTTTGAACTTGATCATTGCTTGCTTCACTACCTTCAACTCCCCACATTCACTTAGCCATTGCAATCGATATGGCTTGGGATGTTTCACGGTAGGCAATTTCAATTGGGTTATAAGAGATTGACTCACAACATTAGTACAACTCCCGGAGTCAATGATCATAGAGCACACAACATCCTTAACACGACACCTAGCATGGAATAGGTTTTCTCTTTGCAAGGCTTCACCATCCTCCACAATCATAGCTCCTAAGCTCCTCCTCACAACTAGGAAAGTATGAGGTTCCTCATCCTCCACCGTGTCATCTTGATCATCCTCTTCTACTCCCTCATCTCCCTCTACTCCCTCATCTCCCTCCGGTTCACTCTCTTGCTCATAAGCATTATCACCAACAACAACCATGGTCCTCTTCGTAGGACATTCCTTAGCAAAGTGCCCATACCCCTTGCATTTGTGACATTGAATGGAAGAAGAAGTAGGAGTATTCAATTGGGTTTTAGAATTACCTCCAACATTGGGTGTATACCTCTCAAACGGCTTCTTCACATCTTTGCTAGCACTTGCTCCGCTAGGACCACACGCATTTGGGAATCTTGCATTGGGAGTAGGATTTTTCCAATCCTTTGGCTTGTTCATGGAAGTAGAAGTGTTGCTCTTGTAACGGTTGGATTTCTCTTTGTCAAGCCATTGCTCGGCTTGAATAGCGGCATCAAGGACCTCTTGAAGTGAAAGATAAGCATGCAATCTCAATTGTGAAGCTATGCCATAACTCAAACCATTCATGAAACGGATCACGGCTTGCTCCTCATCTTCGGTGTCCATATCTAAGGCCATCCGAGTTCTTTCAAACTCATCAAAGTATTCATGCACCGTCTTGACACCTTGCTTCAACTCATAAAGTTTCTTGAGTTGTTCTTGACGATATCTAGGAGTGATGTACTTGGTACTCATGATACCCTTCAAGTCATTCCAACCCACATTCACGGGGATTCCCGCTCTTCTCCTTGATCTCTTGACGGATTCCCACCAAGTAGATGCATAGGACTCAAAGGATGATATAGCATAAGTACCCTTCTTGTCATCGGTCATGTCATTGGTGTCAAACAACCTTTCCATTTGTAGCACCCATTCAATATAAGCACTCGGATCACAATTTCCTTTAAAGATTGGGAGATTAAGCTTCACACTATTGAGGTTGGTGTTGTCACGACCCCCACGGAATGGCTCCAGTTGGCCCCCATAGTGATCTTCATTCACACCATACTCCCTCCTCGTATTTCCTCCAACATATCCCATAGGTGGCCCTCGACCTCGGCCCCTACCACGATCCACATTTCGACCCCAATTCATACCTCGCCTTGGTTGAAAGTGATCATCAAACCCATACATATCATCACCATAGTCGGCTTCCTCCCCTTCTTGAGCTTCATCGACTTGCTCAAGAGGTTGCACATTTCGGATGGGTCTTGGTAATGGAATGTTTCTTGGGGGATTATCCAAGATACGGGGAATGCCCGTTCGTTCAATTCTTTCTTGCTCCTCCTTTACCCGTTGTTGGTTGAGCAATTCAATGACATGGCTTACTTGTTCCGGGGTAAAGTTAGGAGTACTAGAGACTTCCACTTGGGCACTCGGGGCCCCTTTTTCGACTTGGACACTCGGGGTCCCTTTCTCCGAGGGGACATTAGAAGTCCCTTGCTCAACTAGAGCACTAGAGTTCACCCGCTCGAGGCTTTCAATCCTCAAGTGCATACTATCCAATTTGGCAAGGATAGTAGCGAGGGCACTCTTAGCAAAGTCTTCGCCTTCGGTAGACATTGTACCTACACAAGGAACAAACGTTAGCAAACAACCTCACACACTCCCTCACAAGTTTTCACTCGGATCACTCGTTTGGTGGTGATGGCTATTTCACTCTTGCTTGAACTCAAAGCTTCACGAAGTTGAATAGTAAACCTAGACTTAATCACTCGACTCAAAAGCCAAATGCACTCCGGGGTGAGTGGAGTTTATATGACTCTATCGGAACGTTGAGCTTTTTAAGTGCGGACTTGAGTCAAAAGAGACTACGAGTCTTCTTTGAATTCTAGTCTCCGGTCTAGGCTTGAGTGTTCCTATTAGCTTAGAAGGACTAGCACAACTCAAGTAGGTACGATTACTCGAGGAAGTACTAGTTAGAAGTAATGCGATCAACGAAACAAGAAATCCTACGAAAAACTACCCAAAGCAATAACTCCCAGAAGTAGGCGCCCCGCCTCAAAAGAGTAGGCGCTCCGCCTCTGTTGGAGGCGCTCCGCCTCTGTGGGGAGGCGCTCCGCCTCAGCAAATTCCAGAGAGGTCACAGACTTGAGGCGCTCCGCCTCAAAACCTAGGCGCTCCGCCTCCTGCAACCTTCAACATAGTTTCACTTCGGGTTTTCTTGGTTTTGCACCCAAAAATCCGACAATTCTTACATTGTTTTAGCAATTCAAAGGTACCCCAATGTTGTTTCAATCACAAAGAACAAACCCCAACAAATTTTATCAAACCCCAATCAAAAACAAACAATCCACCATGTTCATCATCTTCAAAACTAGGGTTTCAAAATTTTCAAATTTTCAAAGGGTTTTGAATTTTCAAATCTTTCGTTCCAACTCCAAATCTTGTATTTAGGGTACCAAAAGAACGGGTTTCCAATAAGGAACAAACCCCAATAATAATCACACAATGGGTCCAACAAACCAAGAATCTATGATCAAAATTTTTTTTTGTGTTTTTCAACCTTTTCTATTTTTTTTGTGTTTTCTTCTTTTCTTCAACAACAAATAAGAACCTAACGTAGAAACTAACCTAGGCACGAAGAATCAAGGGTCGGGGGTTTGTAGAAACAAAACCCGAGCCTTGCTCTGATACCAAGATGATAAGAATCAATACGACAAACAATAAAGATAGGAGAGCGAGACACTTCTCGAACTCCCTTCGAAGTAACCACGGGGAACTTGTCCCGAGATACCCTCGAATCGGCGTCTAGAAGGACCTACACTATGGAACCACCCTCGAGTCGCACCCAGGACTCGCAAGTAGAATGATCGGGTTTTCGGTTCAAGACTCAACTAGGTTCCACTAGTGAATTCAAGCAACAAAGAAAGGGTTCTTCATAAAAAGAGATAAACTCTATTCATCATTCATAAGATTCAAAGGTAAGCTAATGTTTGAGGAGGCTAAGTGAAGTATTTATAGGCTTCACTTAGGCGTAATAAAAGGTCTAAAATACCCCCAAAGTGGGCTTAAACAAATAAGGCCACGCAGGACTATAATTGGAAATTCAAGCAAAAAGTAATTAAATCCCGCATGCTTGTCACAGGGGGAGTCGGCCGCCTAGGGTGGGGGAGGCGGGCGCCTCATAACTTCAGCTCTCTGGATTTTCTGGGAGGCGCTCCGCCTTCTGCTGAGGTGCTCCGCCTTCTGGACTCCAGCCCTCTGGATTTTGGGAGGCGCCCCGCCTCAGCTGGGAGGCGCTCCGCCTCTTTCTGAAGCTCCTTGGGGTGTCTCATTTTGTGCCTCTTGAGCCTCACCAAGCGTCCTAGAGGGTCCTCCATCCATGGCACACCAAAGCATGGTCTTCAAGTCGCTCTTGGGGCCTTCTTCCATACCCTTCCATATCAAGTGAAGATGGGTATCTTGGATCAACTTGGCTTGACTCCGAGTGAAGGGTCTTGTGGGGGTTTGGGTCTTATCATACGTGGATCTCACGGCCGTTTCACTCTCAAAAAAACCCTTTAGGGGGGAACGGTTTGGGGTATAGTTGGTCCGTGGTACAACCAAAAATTCCAAACGTTGCCACCCCTTGGTTGTCCGCTTGGGGGAACCATGTCCTTGTCTAGTAAACCCACTCTTGGAAGGTTCTTTAGGATAGCACAACACGTCCACTATTTTCAAATCTTCCATGAATAGCTAAATCTTTTTTTTTTTAGAAACAATTTCACGTCGTAATTTTCTTGTATTTTCTTTATTAGCTAGTTTCGATTATCCTATTCTTTGAAACTAATTTATTTTTTTTTTACTCCTCCTTTTTTTTAAAAAAAAAAAATAATTTTTTTTGGAATATTTCAATAGGTGTATCATTCCCATATAATTGTTAAATCTTTTTCTTTAAAATAATTTTACTTAATTTAATATTGTCTAGTTTCTATTAAGTCTATTTTTAAAAACTAATGTGTGTTTGTTTTATTTTTCTTTTTTGTGAAATATTTCTATGTGTGCATGGAACATGTGCATTTCTTTCAAATTTATACATTTTCAAACTTGTGCATACCATGCATATCTTTCGCCGCTCCAGGCAACTTTTTAAATCGTGCGTTGAAAACGCAGTGGTTACGACCACCTCTTCCCTCACAAAAATTTCTTTAGGGGGAACGACTCGGAATCTATTTGGTCCAAGACGTTCCCGCTCCCGAGTTATCCGCTTGGGAGGATAATAAAACTCAGTCTAGCTAACTTCATTCCTTAGTAGCAACGCTAGGAATCATGCATCATGACATATCATTAGTCGACTTGTTCTCAAGTCCAATAGGCCAATTTGTTCAAACAATCCGAACGTGGAAAATGTGGACCGTTTATTGGCATTTTTCTGCATTCAGTGCTATTCAAATGCACAAAGGTCACCCAATGGGCGTTGAAAACCCAAATTGAATTAGAAATAATTGTTTATTCATAGACAGTCGAAGTTATTCTGTATTCAATGCAATTCAAAGGCACGTGGGTAACGTAAGAGGCGTCAAAAGCCCAAATTGAATCAGAAATGATTGTTTATTCATAAACAGTCAGAATCGTTCTGCATTTAATGCCATTCAAAGGCACGAAGGTTATCTAAGAGGCTTTAAAAGCCCAAATTGAATCAGAAACGACTGTTTATTCCCAAAAGGATTGGAATCATTCTGTATTCATTGTTATTCAAAAGCACGAAAGTAACCTAAGAGGCATTAGAAGCCCAAGTTGAATCAGAAACGACTGTTTAATCCTAAAGAATTGGAATCATTCTGTATTCAATGCTATTCAAAGGCTTAAAAGGTAACCGAAAAGGCATTAAAATCCCATTTCAAAGCAGAAATGACCACTCGATAGATGGGATGACACATAACGCACGTTTATCCTTTAAGCATTATATAAAGGCTTGACATGCTTGGCATGTCAGAGGTCCATTAGAAACTTCCGTCTAAAGTGTCCAAAGGGTTCTTAGCCCACAATGACACAACTCTTCATATCCTCTATTACATAGTTCTCAAAATCTTGTGCTACACGTTGATCGTTTTGCTCACATAAAGCAAATCTTAAGCATTTTTCTTCTCCTTTTTCCTATCATCCTTCACTTTTTCCAAAAAGATCATGGCCACTAGAACATTTGACATGGTTGTTGAAACCCCTCAGTTGCTCAGAGATTGGTGGGGAAACCTAAACATAGATCAACAAGACCGAGTTAAAGTGGTGTTAGGGAACCTGATTTCACTAATGGAGCACACTGCAGTAGAAGGGATGATAGAAGCAGCAGTACATTACTGGGATGCAGACCGAGCAGTTTTCTACTTTTGAGTCCTAACTTCCGAAACGACTGACCGAGGTCGTTTCAGCTGACAAAGATCTAATCGCATCTAACTATTTTAAGGTATAATTATTTTACACTAATTTTGTAATCGAAAGAGGCAAATAGTGTAAAAGTTAATTGTACCTAGTAAGGTAACCGCGAGGGCTTACTTTAAAAGAGCGTGGTTCAATTCAAGCATATGTATATTTCTGGTTCTTTAAATTACTATTTTGACAATAAATTTGTATAACCGAAAGGAGTACAATTAGTTGGTCAATTTCTGTAGTCATATATAAATGTAATCGCGAGAGGCATTTATACATTTTATAGAAATAAAGAGCTGAAGAATAAAACTATGCTACGTCATATTAAAATATCAAGTGAAGTCAGGATCCCAACAATTTTCACCAAATTAAAAAAAAAAATTTATTTTTGTTGTCGCTTTTCTCTATCAGATAAATTACTCACAACTCCAATTTTCAATTTCCTCAAATAGTAATTAAGGCAAGAAAAGTCTGTAGAATAGATGAACCAATCTCTGTGGGTTCGACATCTTTCTATACTATTATTTGACAGAGAACGAGTTTAAATTTTATATATACCAGAAGCTCGTCACTTAGTCTTACGCTTCACTATCGTCCTGTTCTGTTCATTTCAAGATGTATCTCACTATTGTTCTAAGTTCTGCAGAGGTTTACTTGTTTGTCTGGTATACTTGAGTGGCTGAAGTTAATTAAGGAGATAATTGGTCTCTTTTCTCTTGTTACAGTGGCTAAACCTTCATGTTCCTCACTGATGTGGCCATTTGTTCCTTTATTCATCATGGTTATATCGCTATACTTGGCCTTGAAAATAGGTATCTGTTGATACACATTGTTGCTGGACTTCCTAATTCGCCTATGAAAATACTACATTTTGAGGCGTACCACTGATTTGAACGGATACTACACCGTTAGGCCAATGGCGTTGGAGGCCAATAAGTCCCGTCCTGTTACGTATAGAATGTCCCTTACGCGCCCCTACGAAAACAAAATAGACCATGATGAATGTATGAGCTTTAATGCAAAACAAGCCCGGAATAGAGTAATGGGATTGGTGCTTGGCATGGCAACCGGCCGGCCACCGTGTTTGCAGCCGTACCGACATCCCTAGCGTCTACTCAATACACCATACAAACCTGAGGCCTAAACTTTACAAAAAAAAAAAAGAATATATTTTTTATACTTTATTATTATTATTATTATTATTTATTATTATTATTTATTAATTTCACTTTATTGTCGTACTAATTCATTTTCATATTTTTGCGAGGTACATTTGGCATGAACAACTTGGGAATGAGTTGGCTAAACTCACTATGGGATGGCCTATACATTGGCTTGAAGTCGCATTGGGGTCAAGCTCGGGCTCAAGTTTCAAGAATTTAGAAATTTTAGAAAATTCAAGGCTCCCGTGAGTTTGTCAAATTCCCGGGTTCTATTTTGTAAACACTTATCCCTCTTTGCCCTTTAGGATATTTATGTAAAGCATTTGTAGAATAATTGTTTGACATTAATTTATTTGATTGATTGAGTTATTGTTTACATTTTATGATCATTACCTTTATTGTTGGAGTTGTTATTTATTTATCGTAAATTGGGGCCATTTTAGCAAATGCGTGCAAGTAAAAAATATTTTTTGCAAATAAGCTTCTATTCAATTGATTATTATTATTATTATTATTATTATTATTAATATTATTATGTTTTTTAAAGAAACGCGCACTTGTAAATATTTGGAAACCTGTCGGATTAGCCGTTGTTAACGGAATTTCGAAAGTTCCTTGAAAACCTTCTTTCGAAATTAATAAAACCTCTTACTTTAGAACCTCTGAAAAGACTGCCTTTTTTCAAAAATAGAGTTTTGCACGCATTTGCTTAATTAGGTTTCCTTATTTCCTTAAATTGGATGGCGGCTCCAAAAACTCCAAAAGAGTTAGTCCATTCAGTTGATATTCCTAAATTTAGCCTTTCAAGGTTATTTTTTTGGGGTTCAACAGAACCACTCAATAATTTTCCAAGCACTACACAACAAAGAGAGTGGAAGAAAACTCATATACTCATGCTCAAAGTGTACATACTTATGATATAGCCAAATATCAAAATCATCTAGAACGAATATTTTTTCAATTCCAACATCAAATACTCAGCTAGAAAAGCAATAATGAGCAAGTTCAATAACAGAAGAGTTTTCACTTTCAAGCTCATTCAACTCATGTCAAGCCTCCATTGATAATTTTGCATTCTTTGTATTGGAAGCTTTAGCCAAGTCTATCTCAAACGCATGCTCAAAACTAGGAATATAGCAAGTAAAGAAATTGACGCTAAAGCTAGTATCTCCAACTTTACCACTACGATCACTAGTGCCTCCCTCCTTCTTTAAGGAAGAATCTTCACCTTTAGAGGACTTCGAAACATTAGACAAGCTTTCAACAAACATTTTGGGAGTTAGCTAGTTAATATCCACACAATTATCATTCTCAAGCAAGTCACAAGAGTTATTTTCACAAGATATGCACTCAAGTATTGACTCACAATTTTCATCAAGTACAAACTTTTCAAGAACACAAGTGTCAACCCAAGAAATATTATCAATGGTGTCCATACACTCAACCTCACTTTCCAAATTAGAATCTCTATCAAACACAAGGTCAAAACTAGGGCAATCCAAAGAACATTTTACCATTTTAAGTGTACACTCACTTAACAACTCATAACATGATTCATCAATTTCAAACAAAAAGAAAGACAATTCATTATCATTCAAATATAATTCTTTACTTCCTTCAAGTAAGTGCACACTCCCTAATCTATCATTATTCCAAACTTGACAAAAGCAATTACCAATACCAAGAATGCAACCAAGTGATATATCATTAACATCAAGCAATTCATTTTCATACTTATCAAACAAAGGTGGGGTGTCATAATACAACTCATTTTGTTCAAGATCATCCATTTGCATATCACTAGTATGGAACAATTCACACACACAAAATCCATCAATTTTCTTTTCACAAGTGTGCCCCATTAATGTATGCTCATAATTACTATCATCAATGCAAGATAAAGAATCATTAATTCCACAAAAGGTAAAGCTATCAACCATACTCAAGTCTCTATCAAACTCACCCAAAGAAATACAAGAATTAGGATTAGCTTTGTTACCTTGTAGCACACTAAGATTCTTCTTTACCTTGGCGTTTCAAATTTAAGCTCACTTGTGCATTTGGAGACTTCATTTAGATCTCCTCTTTTTCTTCAAGGCATAGAACCACTTCCAAGGAAGGATTCTCAAATTTAGCATCTCCAAAAGTACCTTTAAAATGCACAAGACAACAAGAGAAAGAAGAAAGGTTAGAATTGTTAGAATAAGGAAAATCCTCACCCTTACTCTTTTGTTTTCCCTATTTCTTTTCTCTCATTTCATTTTCAAACTCCTCTATCTTTTCTTGTGACAACTCACTCACTTCACTCAATTCAAGCTCTCCATTTTCCTCTCTTGAGTTGACACTTTTATCTCCCTCTCTTCTCCCATTCTTGTAGTATAATACTTTTGCGTTCTCTCTTAACTCCTCCAATGAGTTCTCACAACCCTTCAAAGCAACCAAAAAATTTTTATATTATCATTTCTACCTCATTGTGAGAGTCACCTTCCCAAAGAAACATGATATCTACAAGAAAGATTTGAAATCAAGAGAATTAGTTAGCCAAAGTAGGACCTCACAATTCACTCCCTCACGTGAAATACTCCAAAGATAGCACTCAATAATCTTTCCGCTTGTATATACACTCAGGGTCAAGGCTTTTATGACCATACTCTACTGATCTCACCACTCAAGCCTTTTTCCACTCAAAGATTTTCCCTTAAACTCTTAAAAGTTCTTCAACATCAAATCCTCAAGGCAAGTGTCCAAGCTTCGGTTCAGAATTTATGAGGCACCAAAGAAATGGACAAAAGACACACTAACGGACTTGGAATCAAAGAAATACACAACGAAACTAAAAAGAGAAAAGCACGAAAGAAATTGGCACGAAATGAAAAACGGACGAAGCTAGACAACACTAATATGGACTAATACTAATGTTAATCGAACAAGGAATAAACAAGAATAGGCTAAGAAAACACTGAGGAATGGCTGTTTTTAAAATGGGGCAGCCATGAGTTCAACTAACAAAAAGTGGCTACGGGTCAACAATGTCACCCTAGGTGGCTGTTTGTAAAATAGGGCTGCAAATAGTTCAAGCCACAGAAAGTGGCTATGGGTCAAACTGTGTCACCACAGGTGGCTATTTTTAAACCGAGACTGCAAAGAGTTCTCAAGACAAAGTGGCTATCAAGTCAAAAACGTCGCTCCAGGTGGCTACACCTTCATATGTGTTCTTCAAAAATCAAGCACTTTGATCCACAACCCTCAATCAAATCTTCTCCAAAAGTTTAATAAATTTGACCACAACCTCTTTACAACTTGGTGAATCAACCCCAACAATCAATTTTGTGAAATAATCATGAAATCATCAAGACGCATTTTCAGTTTTCTTCAAGTTTAAACTCAAGGTTCAACAATGGAGGGTTTGGGGTTTTCTTCTCTTCTTTTCAAGTCTAAATCCCAAACAACAACACCCCAAGCTTCAAACACCAATAGATCAAAATCCAACACAATTTTCGGATCAAACAACCTCAAACTCACAAACCCACTTTCTTGTTCTTCAAGCTTTTTTTTTCAAGGTCAACAATGGAGTTTTGGGAGTTTTCTTCACTTTCAAAATCCCAAATCATTAGGGAAACACAAATCCAAATCCAAACAACAATACCCAATCCAAACACAAAGCCACAACAAGAACTCAAGACCAAACTTTCTATTTTTTGAAAATTTTAATTTTTTAATTTTTTTTGTGATTTTAAAATATAGAAAATCAAAACTTAGACAGTGTTTGTAGAAACAAACACCGATCCGAGCTCTGATAATAAATGATACGATCCTAAATGCTAAGAATAGGAAATGATCAACAAAACGATAAAATCAGCGATATAAAGTAAAAGATAGACGGGAAAGAGGATAGATAGAAGAAAGAAAGGAATCAATCCCAAAATTGTAAGTAGATTAGAGCACTACAATAAATTGTAATACCCTAATCTAGACGAATACAATCAAAGACCAATATCCGAGGGAGAAGAGACTTGAACTCAAGCAATGAATCTCTCACACAAGAGAATCCAAGAGAGATCCAAGAAGAGGAAAAGGGACTAAACCCACACACACCCTCAATGGAGTATTCTCAATCATCCAAAATCTCTAACTAATGAATAAACCCTAGAATTAGGCTATTTATAGTAGCTACTTAATTACAAGGATAAATGGACTAAAAAGCCCCTAATGCTGATTCTAGAAATCTGGTCCAACGCCCTTAAGCGCGATCACGCGCTTATCCTCTCGACCGTGTCCATTAATTCTCTCAGATCAAAGCGACCGCGCTAGAAGTCTCGCGATCGCGGTATGTGTCTTGACTTCTTCCATCGCGATCGCGCCCTTTCTTTGAGCCCCTCTTCGCGAACGCGTGCTTTGTCTCGCGATCGCATTGCATGCTCAGACTTTCCAAATTCCAGTAGCTTGTATTTGATCTTTTGGCCACCTTTTGACTTGAGTCTTGCTTTCCATGCCCTTCTAAAGCATTCCAAGCTCTTGATGTCGATCATGAATCCTCCATGATTTTGACTGCCAATCCGGATCGCATCATTCCCTCCTTCTTTAAAGGAATTCGTCCTCGAATTTGTACATTGCAAAACCATGACGCCAATGAGTAACAACTCAACAATTTTCCAAGCACTACACAACAAAGAGAGTGGAAGAAAACTCATATACTCATGCTCAAAGTGTACACACTTATGATATAGCCAAATATCAAAATCATCTAGAACGAATATTTTTCCAATTCCAACATCAAATACTCAGCTAGAAAAGCAATAATGAGCAAGTTCAATAACAGAAGAGTTTTCACTTTCAAGCTCATTCAACTCATGTCAAGCCTCCATTGATAATTTTGCATTCTTTGTATTGGAAGCTTTAGCCAAGTCTATCTCAAACGCATGCTCAAAACTAGGAATATAGCAAGTAAAGAAATTGACGCTAAAGCTAGTATCTCCAACTTTACCACTACGATCACTAGTGCCTCCCTCCTTCTTTAAGGAAGAATCTTCACCTTTAGAGGACTTCTAAACATTAGACAAGCTTTCAACAAACATTTTGGGAGTTAGCTAGTTAATATCAACACAATTATCATTCTCAAGCAAGTCACAAGAGTTATTTTCACAAGATATGCACTCAAGTATTGACTCACAATTTTCATCAAGTACAAACTTTTCAAGAACACAAGTGTCAACCCAAACAACATTATCAATGGTGTCCATACACTCAATCACACTCTCCAAATTAGAATCTCTATCAAACACAAGGTCAAAATTAGGGCAATCCAAAGAACATTTTAACTTTTTAAGTTTACACTCACTTAACGACTCAAAACATGATTCATCAATTTCAAAAAAAAAGGAAGATAATTTGTTATCATTCGAATGTAATTCTTTACTTCCTTCAAGTAAGTGCACACTCCCAAATCCATCATTATTTCCAACTTGATACAAGAAACCACCAATACCAAGAATGCTACCAAGTGATATATCATTAACATCAAGCAATTCATTTTCATACTTATCAAACAAAGATGGGGTGTCATAATACAACTCATTTTGTTCAAGATCATCTATTTGCACATCACTAGTATGGAACAATACACACTCACAAAATCCCTAAAAAAGATTTCACAAGTGTGCCCAATTAGTATATGCTCACAACCACTATCATTAATGCAATATAAAAAATTATTAATTCTACAAAAGGTAAAGCTATCAACCATACTCAAGTCTCTATCAAACTCACCCAAATGAATACAAGAGTTAGGATTAACTTTGTTACCTTGTAGCATACCTAAATATTCTTCTTTGCCTTTGCTTTTTAAATTTATGCTCACTTGTGCATTTGGAGACTTCAAATTGATCTCCTCCTTTTTTTCAACGCATAGAACCACTTCTAAGGAAGGATTCCCCAATTTAGCATCTCCAAAGGTACCTTCAAAATGCGCAAGACAATTAGAGAAAGAAGAAAGGTTAGCATTGTTAGAATAAGGATAATCCTCACCCTTACTCTTTTGTTTTCCCTCTTTATTTTCTCTCATTTCATTTTCAAACTCCTCTCTCTTTTCTTGTGACAACTCACTCACTTTACTCAACTCAAGCTCTCATTTTTCCTCTCTTGAATTGTCACTTTTATCTCCCTCTCTCCCAATCTTGTAGTGAAATACTTTTGCGTCCTCTCTTAACTCCTGCAATGAGTTTTCACAACCCTCCAAAGCAGCCAACAATTTTTGTATTATCATTTCCACCTCATTGTGAGAGTCACCTTCCCAAAGAGACATGGTATCTACAAGAAAGATTTGAAATCAAGAGAATTAGTTAGCCAAAGTAGGACTTCACAATTCACTCCCTCACGTGTAATACTCCAAAGATAGCACTCAATAATCTTTCTGCTCGTATAGATACTCAAGGTCAAGGCTTTTATGACCACACTCTAGTGATCTCACCACTCAAGCCTTTTTTAACTCAAAGGTTTTCCCTTAAACTCTTAAAGGTTCTTCAACATCAAATCCTCGAGGTAAGTGTCCAAGCTTTGGTTCGAAGTGGAATTTATGAGGCACTAAAGAAACAGACAAAAGACACACTAACGGACTTGGAATCAAAGAAAACGAAACTAAAAAGAGAAAAGCACGAAAGAAATTGGCACAAAATGAAAAACGAACGCAACTAGACAACACTAATATTGACTAATACTAATGTTAATCTAGCTAGGAATAAAGAGGAAGAGGCTAAGAAAACAATTAGGAATGGCTATTTTTAAAATGGGGCAGCCATGAGTTCAACTCACAGAAAGTGGCTACGGGTCAACAATGTCACCCTAGGTGGCTGTTTGTAAAACAGGGCAGCAAATAGTTCAAGCCACAGAAAGTGGCTATGGGTCAAACTGTGTCACCACAGGTGGCTACTTTTAAACTGAGACCGCAAAGAGTTCTCAAGACAAAATGACTATCAAGTCAAAAACATCGCTCCAGGTGGCTACTTCTTCAATGTTCATCATGTTCTTGGACCTTCATATGTGTTTTTCAAAAATCAAGCACTTTGATCCACAACCCTCAATCAAATCTTTACCAAAAGTGTTATAAATTTGACCACAACCTCCTTACAATATGGTGAATCAATCCCAACAATCAATTTTGTGAAATAATCATGAAATCATCAAGACCCATTTTCAATTTTCTTCAAGTTTAAACTCAAGGTTCAATAATGGAGGGTTTGGGGTTTTCTTCTCTTCTTTTCAAGTCTAAATCCCAAACAACAACACCCCAAGCTTCAAACACCAATAGATCAAAATCCAACACAATTTTCGGATCAAACAACTTCAAACTCACAAACCCTGTTTCTTGTTCTTCAAGCTTTTTTTTTTCAAGGTCAACAATTGGATTTTGGGAGTTTTCTTCACTTTCACAATCCCAAATTAGTAGGTAAACACAAATCCAAATCCAAATGACAATACCCAATCCAAACACAAAGCCACAACAAGAACTCAAGACCAAACTTTCTATTTTTTGAAAATTTTAATTTTTTAATTTTTTTGTGATTTTCAAATATAGAAAATCAAAACTTAGACAGTGTTTGTAGAAACAAATACCGATCCGAGCTCTGATAATAAATGATACGATCCTAAATGCTAAGAATAGGAAACGATCAACAAACCGATAAAATCAACGATATAAAGTAAAAGATAAACGGGAAAGGGGATAGATAGAAGAAAGAAAGGAATCAATCCCAAAATTATAAGTAAATTAGAACATTACAATAAATTATAACACCCTAATCTAGACGAATACAATCAAAGACCAATATCCGAGGGAGAAGAGACTTGAACTCAAGCAATGAATCTCTCACACAAGAGAATCCAAGAGAGATCTAAGAAGAGGAAAAGGGATTAAACCCACACACACCCTCACAAGAGTATTCTCAATCATCCAAAATCTCTAACTAATGAATAAACCCTAGAATTAGGCTATTTATAGTAGCTACTTAATTACAAAGGATAAATGGACCAAAAAGCCCCTAATGCTGATTCTGGAAATCTGGTCCACCACCTTTAAGCGCGATCACGCGCTTATCCTCGCGACCGCGTCCATTACTTCTCTCAGATCATCGCGACCGCGCCAGAAGTTTTGTGATCGCGGTATGTGTCTTGACTTCTTCCATCGCGACTGCGCTTGTGTCCTCGCGATTGCGCTTGTGTCCTCGCAAAGGCGCCCTTTCTTTGAGCCCCTCTTCGCAAACGCGTGCTTTGTCTCGCGATCGCATTGCATGATCAGACTTCCCTAATTACAGTAGCTTGTATTTGATCTTTTGGCCACCTTTTGACTTGAGTCTTGCTTTCCATACCCTCTTAAAGCACTCCAAGCACTCGATGTCGATCATGAGTCCTCCACGACTTTGAGTGCTAATCCGGATCGCATAATCGAGTCATGTTATTCTATGAGCTTGTCCTTGTTATAAAAGGGTTTTCTGGTATATTGTCGGAGTTTCCTTCTTATTGGAAATTTAAATTGGTATGGATATTGTTCCATAAAGCTCATTTAATATCTATTTCTTCAATTGCGATTCTTTGGCTAGCATGACTCGGAAGTAGTCAAGCTCTGTTAGCCACACAAATAAGAAGATCAGCTTCCCGAAGCTCTAATTATTCATATCCTCAGTCAGTGCCATATTTTCTTCTTTCGGCACTAGTGAGCTTTGGGAGTTGGTTGCCGTTTGTAATGTTCCCTGTGTTGAGCCAGAGTGTGTATCAAGGTAGCCGGGTAAACACATTGTTGTGTTTCAAGGCTACTAAAGGTAATGAAGAGTGTCGTCCGACCCGTGAATTGAGCTATCGGGCGGTGGTGATTGTGGTAAAAGTTTCAGAGTAGTAAACTCGAGAGTTGCAGCTGTTTGGTAACTTGAGAGGGTAATTTGGTAGCTCAGGTCTGAGCCGCATTCTATTTTTAGCTGAGTCTTCCTTAGTCCAGCAGACTATGCGATGATGGCTATTTATATTCAAATTAGTTGTATGAGTTAATGCTCTAAGTGGAGGAGTCTTCCCTCAATAATGAATGCTAATATTAAATCTCTAAGGTGTTGCTGAAGCGTAAGTTAATTCTTAGTTAAATCGACCTGTTCTATATTGAAAAGTATATTGAAGAGGTGATTCGTCGGAAGAATCATGTTAATCCATCCATGGTTCCGTATATCGTTGTTCTGAAAATGTAGAACTCTCCTCTCGTGATTGAGGAATGGCCAGCTTAGTAAGAATAAGCTGGGCAATGGTGTTATGATATTATCCAGATATATTTTATTCCAAGAGTTCGGTGTGCGTGTTATAATTTTGATTTTCTAATCATAAGATAATATCTGTAGAGTGGTTTATGAAGATCGTGCAAGTTCTCTTGTTATCTTTGTGAATTTTTCTTTAGACTCAAGCTCGTTCGAGGACGAACGAGAGTCTAAGTGGGGGAGAATGAAACGACCTCGGTCAGTCATTTCAGGAGTTAAGACACCGATTAGCGTTCCAACAGTCTTAAAATATCTGTAAGGTCAATTAAGACCTGTCAGTAAAATTTGAGCTAAATCGAACTTCGTTTGGTAGGTATCGGAAGAAGGTTTCAGTTTACGTTGTCGGTAAATCTTAAAAAGAGGTTTTCGAGCTCGGTTTTGGCGAATGAGCTCCAATCTAAAATATGAAAGTGTCGTTAGGTTCGTATGGTCATTTTTGACTTGTTTGAACTTTCGAAAGTGAATTCCGAGTCGTTCGGATAGTTTCCGCTAAAGTCTCGAAAGTTAAGAATTGATCTTTTTTGTTTAATTCGCATCTTCAATTTTGGAAACCTGATTTGAGATCCATCTTAACGAGTACGTCACATAAATTTTTTATAACTTGCTTGAGAAATTTGGGATCATTCTGAGTTTCATAATGTTTCGCTTTAAATTTCGTCACGATGACAAGTTTTCAAAAAATGAAGATTAAGAAAATAAAGAAAGCAAGCAAAAGAGAAAATAATTAAGGGGGAGGCGGTTAACATTAAAGGAACAAACTCAAGAGAAATGAGAGAGCAACACAGAAGAACTGAAAAAAAAATTAGAGAAAGGAAAGGAAAAGGAGAAGGAAAATAAATAGAATTCACCCGAATCATCCAGGTAATGATGTTAATTTATTATTTCAGTTTATTACGTATCTTTGAATATATTTTAACACTAGAAATTGGGATATTAGACATCGTTCTAATAAGTTAAATTGATAGTTTAAATGGTTAATTGGAAACCGAGAATGGAATTGATTATATATTCGTATTCAAGAAATTATGGGCAACCCATAAATGTAATTTATTTAGGGTTTGGTTATATGATTTTGAACCATGTACGTAGGCCTGGACTGCATATTGCCTATGCGAATCGGATGTTGGGTTCCTGACCGGATTGTTCTATGACGTAAGGAATGAATCCTTTAGCCTTATCTGATATATTTTTCTGTTTATTGAATATAGCGGGATCATTTGGCAGTGAATCCAAAGGAAAAAAACAGTTGTTGAGTAGCAGTGCTAACTTTTGAACGAGGTAAGTGATATTATCCATTTCTTTGATGGCCTTTGGCAAGGCCTTGTGGATATTCTACCACGTGTTCCTTACGTGTGTAGCTACCGATAGACGTACTTAATACGCCTTAGCTTTGGATTTACATTGTATATTATATGTTATGCCTTGTTGCTGGTATTGCGCTGAGCATAGAGCCATTGTTCTCTGATTTTGAGCATGACATATACTTCTCGGTAGTCGATGAGAGTCCCGCGCCAGTGAAGGATTACTATTGTAACATATACTTCCCGGCAGTCGATGAGAGTTCCGCGCCGGTGATGGGTTATTATTGCATATACTTCCCGGTAGTCGATGAGAATCCCGCGCCGGAGATAGAGTTCGGGCACATGTAACTCCATTGCATCATACTGCATTCTTTCCATTGCATACTACATTCATTCCATTTCAATGTACCGATTAATGTGTATTGTGTGATTATAGTACGATATTTTTTGTATGTGTCATGTATTTCTGATTGTTGATATGTTCGGGATACCTATATGTTCTGTCTATCTTATCTTCTTGGTTGTTTATGAATTTATGATTCCATACGTGTTTCCAATTATTATCTGGCTCTGCCTTTTTATAGTTGAAATAAAGTGAATTTGGTTTACCTACTTAACTTCTCCCTGGCTAGCATATCTGCTTCTTCGAGGTGGCTAGCCAACACCCACTTCTTGAGTCCTTTCGACTCACTCTATGTTTGTCTCTTGTCTATTTATTTCGTTTCGGCAGGTTCGCTCCAGGATTGAGTTCGTCACGTTGTTGAGGAGTGAAGACGACTTGAGCTGTTAGGGTGGGCCAGCTTTTGTTCAGGATGGCCACCAATTTTATGTTTATTATCTCAGTTGCATTTTGCTCCTTTCAGGAGATGTTTATACTTCATTTGTATTCTTAGATGTCTGTCTGGATAGCCCTAAACGTAGTACATTGGGTAGTGAGCTGTTATATCTTGCTAATATTTATTTAATTATATTTTAACTTATCAATATTGATTAATTTAAAATAAATTATAATATACAAGTTAGTTTTATTGTGTATTCTCATATCAATCATATTGAATACTAAAATTTTAAAATACAACTCAATAATATTGAAACTACTCGAGTGTTACATATAACAAATAATAGAAAAGAGACAAGATATCGTATATGCAAACTATATTCTCTTCTCAATCCTTTTATGTACTTGTTTTTCTATACTTATTTTTCTATAATAACAAGTTATTAAAATAGTAAAGTATATTTCTTCTAAATTTTTTGTTTTTACTAATAAAGAGCTATAAAATATGTTCTTATTAATATGGTTGCTATCCTAGTTAATACAAAACCAATCCTATTATTGTTCTTATTAAATAATTGTTAACTATAAATTACAACTATAATAAAATAATGAAATGATATCAAATTAATGTGTAAAAAACAAATTATACACCATTAAAGAATCACTGGCCTGTAAATAATTTTTAGGTTGTACAACAATATTTATTTTTTACATACACGTTCTTATGATTAGTAAAATTAAAATAATTCAATAAAATAAAGTATGAGTTAGAAGTACAAGAAATTAGTCGATAAGCTTTGAGGTCACAAATATATTAATGATCTATTATTTCTCATGAATTATTTTCTTCTTTTTAGAATATACTTTTCATGATAATTTATCAAACTATTATGAAATTTTGTTACAATTAATTAAGTGTGACTAAAAATATTTTTACTGCATGTGCATGATAAAAATTAATTATATTCATGAAAAATTGTACTTATTTAGCAAATTATTGCCACTGATTTTTTATAACATGAAGCAAAAATCAAGTGGTTTCTTTTTTATACCTATGTGGTTTCTTTTTTCAAGTTATCAACATTTTCTGAATATTGCAAAACTTGTTTCTCTACATCTTTCGGTGGCATTGTTCTTCATGCTCCAGTTCTATAATAGAGTAAGTAATTATTATTTCTCACGTTCGATTATATCATAAAGCTTGTCTTCTTTCGTATGACTATTTTATGAATTGGTCTTCAATTGAAGTATTGATATGGTTGAACTCACCAATTTTAGATAGGTCTTTTCTTTTTTAAAACTTTCACTGTAAAGGATGAGTCCTCTTCATTTATGAATTATGTATGTTGTTAGAGTTAGTTTAGTCTATCTTTACATAGCCAAGGGTATAAGTTTGTAGGCTAATAGTAAAGGGAGCAATATGTTCATTCCTCATCTAGGACCGGAGAGATTGGGTTTTATGTCCCCCTCCCCTTTGTACTCTGCTTTTGGTTATTAATAAACTAGTAGGGGTCCTGGCCAAATCCCCCTCCACCCCAAGGAGGATTAATTAAAAAAAAAGTATTGATTTGGTAATGTCTATAAAAATTTATTTATGCAATCAATTATAACTATAGAAAAACTAGTTATTTTTTAGCAAGAACATGTACATAAATATTTCTGCAATTATTAAATCTCTTAATTCTTTGGGTATTATTATGCACAAAGTAAGTATGTAAATAATTAGTTTTATCTTTTATAACTATATTTATTTATATTAAAAGTATAAAAAATTCTTGCTCAAACTCTTGTCATGATTTTCGTATTTGTAAAAAATATTCAACTAAAAATATCACTATTTATATGCTATTATTAGCTACAATGATTTATTTTAGCTATGAGATCGTGGCAAAATTATATTTTCAAAGACAAGTCAATCGAGGTATTAAGCCCCAACATTTGCTACGAGTCTTGTAAATTAAAGTAAAATCATTCTTCTTGGTATAAAATTATATGCAAAGTAATACATCGTAGCTAAAAGAGTACAATTGCTACCATGATTTTCAATGTATAGCAAAAACTTATAATTAGCTATAAAATTTATTGTAGGTATAAAATTGTGGATACATCATTTTTTCCACGGTAATTAATTATAGTTACTAAGCCAGCTATTGCTACGATTTTTATAACATGTAGCAAAAAAGTTTGATTAGTTACAATATTTTGCTTCAAATAATTTATTGTGGCTAAAAGGTTATTACTGCTACAATAACTTCAATCACGTGGCCAAGAGTTGATAATTTGCTACAAAATTTTAGTGTAGCAATAAATTTGTAGCTATTTAGATAGTTTCTGCAACAAGACCTAGCTAGTCTAGCAAAAATAAGGAACTAGCTTTGCCAATTTAATATTTGTGGCTAAGAAATTTTACGAATTTGTGAATAGCCACAAAACACTAAATTCTGTGGCTATTGTCAGGTATTAGCCATAATTTTCAAATTTGTAGCCAAGAATCCATAGCTACAGATGCATATTCTTGTAGTGTTAGGCATTGCCAATTAAGGGAGTATTGATTCATACCTTGAGAGACGAAGTTATTGTTCATTGTTTTTCTAATAGATTTCTAAGTAAAGAAACTAATCGATAAGGAAATTGACTTGCCATGTGAGTTTACTTAATTTATGTTATTTCTGAAGTCATGTATTAAGGAAGGTACTATGTGATGCCTTATAAAGTTAAGTCATTGTTTTTATTTTTTTTAATAATTAAAAACAATGAGTAGTGTAATCATGAGAGGGGAATAGTTACAACGATGATTAGTTAAGGATCACATAGTGAAAGCATTTATGGACATGACTTTAAACTGGTGAAGTTATACTTCTGCTCCAATTGAAATTGACGGGATCAGTACTGTATCAAATTCTAAGGAATTGTCTTTTGCATTTCTTCTTTATTAATTATGTATTCCGTCCTTTTACTTAGAGTAAGAATGTTTGGAGGAGATTCGGCGGGAAAAGACAATTGCTGAGTACAGTTTTGCTCCTTCGAACAGAGGTAGACGGTTCTATCCCCTTTCTTTGGTGAAATTTCTCCACCGAGGATATTGTGCATATGTTCCTTGTATGTGCACTGCTCTAGATGTAATCATTTACACCTTTTTGTTGTGTTTGATCATATATATTGAAATATGTGTTGTTTAGCTGAATCGCTAAGCACATAACTGCTCCTGGTTATTGTTACCTTGTTGTACGTGCAAGGATAGAGGTTTTCGGCAACTGCTTTATGACCCGATTATTTATTTCAAGCCTATGTTGTTTATTTCGGGTTTTTATATTGTCATACAGATTTGTAACCTGGAAATTTATGATTATTTTACTTTTTCAGAATTGGTCCACTATTCTATTTATGAGTTGGTCCATATTGATAGTCTCGGAGTTGGTCCACTACCTAATTCATTATTTATTTCGAAGTTGGCCCACATATTATGTTATGCTTGAGTTGAGATTAATTGTTGGTTCACTTAATTGAGATTGGTTGATATTGATTACATGACTTGGTGAACTATTCAATAATGAGTTACCACTTGTTTCTTTTCTCTCTCCTTAATTCTATTAATTAATTGCATATAGCGGTTTACTGTCTTTCATAGGAACTAGTCTACCTACCTACTAAGTCCTTTCGACTTACGTTGTTTTCTGACTTTTTCTTATTATTTGTTCGGACAGGTACGGTCTGAGTACCAATGAGACCCATGGCTACTGTTTGAAGATTTCATATAGATCAACACTGAGCCAACTATTCTTGTTCCGTGGTGGCGCACCTTTCAATTATTTCGTATATCGTTTCTTGTTTCAGATATTCATTCAGAAGTTTATCGATTTGATATTCATGATTTATGGTAGAGGACTAGACCTTCTTCTTGTATTTTGTGATATTCTGCGCATTTTGTTGTTAATTTATTATACTATAATATCGGTATTATTGAAAGTAATTGTTAATTTAGCGAGTTGGTTCGCACGACCGGATTTGTTCGAGTGCCCTCACGACTATCTAGAATTTTTGGTCGTGACATACGAAGAATAGTAATTCTCTCCTCTTCATTGTTATATAATTTCCCTTTTCTCTTGATATTTCATCACCATTATGTGATATATTTTTATATTATTATATTCTCTTTTGACCAATATATTTTAAATTATATAACATATTATTATAGTAATTCAAGTTCATTAATATTTTAAATAGCATAATTTTTTTGGATTTATTAAAAAATCAACGAATTTTCTTTTTTATGATTACAAGTTTAATATTAAGTGAATTATGTATGTATGTATGTATGTACATAACATATTTTTTTCTTTACATATGTATATAAATTATCTTGTTTTGATTAGTATAGTAGAAATTATAACTTCAAACTTATTTAAGTATTAAAAAATAATATTTTGAATATGTTATAAAATGTACTGCTACTTTCAATTACTTTTTGTTCGATTACATGCATTAAGTTTATGTTTTTTGAGTTTTGATTTTCTTTATAAAATTATTGCTACAAATAAATTATTTTTAATTTAACTTCTTATGTTCAATTTATTTATTTCATTACTGAAGTCTTTAACTTATATGCCGATTATTATTTCTTATTCTTTTTTCATTTTCAAATGTACTGCTACTTTCAATAACTTTTTGTTCGATTACATGCATTAAGTTTATGCTTTTTGAGTTTTGATTTTCTTAATAAAATTATTGCTACAAATAAATTATTTTTAATTTAACTTCTTATGTTCAATTTATTTATTTCATTACTGAAGTCTTTAACTTATATGCCGATTATTATTCCTTATTCTTTTTTCATTTTAAAACTAACATTTATTTATTTTATAAGTTAGTCCATACATGGAGTGAAAAATGTCAAGATATTTGAAAAGAAAATTCAACATCCTATGATAATTTTTCATTCATGTTTGAATTTAGTGACGCTAATGAAAAATGAATAGAGAAGTTGTCCCATATAAGTGGAAGAAGAACAAGTTGTTGGGTTTAGAAGGAAAATTAGATTCTCTCAGTTAATGGAGAAAAATAAAAAAAATAGCCCACTCATAATTGTAACTTCCATATAGTTTGCCAAACTTTTTTTAATCTAAAGGCATAAACTGAGAAAAGAAGATATCGTCCACCTAAAATAAAGGAACTGACATGGTAAATTGATACAGAGCATTAACATTATAACGACCAACCACAATATAATCATTATCCAATAGGGTGAAAATCATTTACACCCTCTAACTTTGTTTTAAAAATCAAACTCCCCCTCAACTATGAAAAATAGTCATTCTCCCCCCTTTTTCTCAAATATCTTTTCAAAATACCAACTTTATCCTTTAGATTATCAAACTCTCTCTTTTTTTCTTCTTTAATATAATAATATATTTTATTGTATATTGTGGACTAGCCAATAAAATAAAAAAAATATTACTTTCAAATGAAAAAAGAGTAAGAAATAACAATCGAATATATATATTAATAATGATGACGTCAGTAATAAAATAAATAAACTAAACATGGAAAGATAGATTAAAAATAATTTTTTTATATCAACAATTTTTAATAAAATCAAAACTCAAAATAAGCCTATCACACAATTGAAAATAAAATGGAGTAAATAACAAAATCATATATTTAATGTCTGTCACACATAAAAAGATACTGAAAAGAGCATTAGATTTTACAATAAATCAAAAATATCATATATTTATACTTAAAATTTAAGTTATAATTTCATATGTGATAATCAAGACTCGAAAATTCATATATAGAGAATAAAATAGAAAGTAAAAATTTAAACAAATATATATAAACATGTCGAGAGGGATAAAGAGAGAAAAATACAATATGTACATATATACATACTTAGTGCGCCTAATACTAAAACAACAATTATAAAAAATGACATTATATTTGTAACATTTTCATAAAAAGGTTATATTATTTATAATATGAATGAACTCAAATTATTATAATTAGATATAACATTATTTAAATAATAGGTAAAATATCTTGGTTAAAAAGTATTATATAATAATGTAAAAATACGTTACATAAATGGTAATAAAAATACCAAGGGCAAAGTAGATATTTCATGTGATGAAGGGGGAGAATGACTATTGTTCATAGTTGAGGGAGGAGTTTGATTTTTAGAACAAAGTTAGGGGGTGTAAATGATTTTCACCCTTATCCAATATACCTAAAATACGTTCATGCCATGTTTATACTTATTAAATATTGTCAAATAATTATAATTTTTCATAGTGAATAATATATGTATATCAAATACATACTTATTGAATACTAATCGTACAATATAGTAAATTATATATGTATACCAATTGCATACTTACTAAACATTTTCAAATAATTATACTTTTTCCGATTGAATAATATATGCATATCAATTGTATACTTACTGAATATTTCAGATAATTATACTTTTTCATAGTGAATAATATAAGAATATCAACTACCTACTTATTGGATAATGAACATACAAATATAGTAAATAATATATGCATCTCAAGGGAATACACACTGATTACTTTCAATAATCATAAGTTTGCAAAACTAATAAAATTTTAATACTTACTAAATATTTTCATAATTATACTTTTTTATAGTGAATAATATACGCATACCAATTGCATACTTACTGAATATTTTCAAATAATTGTACTTTTTCATAGTGAATGATCATATCAAGTACATACGTATTGAATAACGATATTAAATCACTGTGCAATTATCCCCTAACATTTGATTACATAAACAATACGTACATATTAAACAAAATTATGTGAGAGAAAGATAAATGATAGGAAAATGGATAAATAAACCAGAGATATAAAACAATTTGAAAATGTTGCACTCCTAATAACTAACGTAGGTTAAGGATAAGCGTTGTGGGAAAATAAGAACATTAAATCAATTACTATTAAGTAAAGTTGTACCTAATTCCTTAAAATAAGGGATGTATTTTCTTATAACTTAATAAATGGCTTAAATATTTATTTCTATATAATATTACATATTGGCTAGAAAATGAGATAAAATTTACTATTTGTTTATCTTCTTATATTTAAGAAAAATATGTATAGAATATGAAATTTTTTTTTTGTTAAATGTTCACCTATTGTTATTTTTCCTACCTACTTAATGAGTGGAGTAGAAAGGAAACCGTCAGTGTCATCAGTTGACTTTTGACAAACAAATTTTTTGTATTCTTCTTGCTCGTGAGTCGTGACTATTATCGGTAATAGCCACCTGGCATCTTTTTGTAAAACCGTCGCCAGAAAAGTCGCTACTTTACTCGCACCAGCATATCCTCATATTTGAATATACTTTCGAAATCTTTCTTCCCATCTTAAACTCTTTTTTGCATTGCTTTCAACAATAAAAAAAAAGTGTAGTCTTTGAGTGATTTTCTCTAGTCTTTTTTTTAGTCCAAAGTTCTTATTAAATTTGAAGTAGCATTGTTCCAATAAAAGTACGTAAGTTACTAATTCAAAATGTACCTTTTTTTTTTTGGGTCGGTTAGTGTTGAAAAGACAATTAAATAATTAAAGTGTCCTCTCTCAAATAATTCAAGTTCTTCGATGAAATGATCACCCTAAACATGACATTAGCATAGGCAACAGAGGTCCTGGTTCCAAATTTAGTCACCCATTATAAGAAGGTGTTGTGAAAATTAAATAATAAAAATAAAATAGTATCTCAAAACAAATATCTATTATGTTTGACCAAATTCATTCCTATCCTAATTGGCATTCAGTGTCAAGATTTCTACCGTTGGCCCCATTAACCACTACACATTATATTTCTTACTATTTGGCCAAAACATTAATATTTTAACGTTAGCCATTGACTTGTGACCGTTGTGACCACTGGCCATCACCTATATATATGTTCATTTGTTTTTTCTTGGAAAGGTAGCCAATAATATAAAGTTATACTCCCTCCTTCTAATACAATACTAAATTCCTAATTTTCCTACTGGGTTTCTTATATTTCTTTGTGATTCTTAATTGTTCCTGCTCCTTGTTTTTTAAAGTAGAAGAGCTTGTTGAATCCTGGGGATACACCAATATTGGTGAAATATCCTTAAGGACGATGTCTTTGACACGCCTCAAGCTATCAAAATTTTCGTGTTTCAACCAATTTTTCCAACAATCTTAAGGATATTTTATTTCTTCTATCATGGAACACGGAAACGAACGTGACAATGTTGTTCCTCAAAACACTGAGGCTATTGTTACAAATATTGATGGTATTACTACGGGTGTTCCAATTGCGCCTGCACCAACCTTTGTCAAACCGTTCCCCGAAGTGTCAAAAGTTGAAGTATTTGGTGGAGAAAATTTTAGGAGATGGCAAGAACGGATTTTTTCTGTTCTTGACATGCACTCTGTTGCTTTTGCCCTCACGGATCCAAAACCCGATGAATCATCTTCTAAGAAATTGGAATTATGGGTTCACGCAAATAAGATATGTAGACATACTATTTTCAGTACTTTATCTAACGAATTGTTCGATGTTTGTTGTTCTTACAAGGAGGCGAAGGAAATATGGGATTCGTAGGTTGCTAAGTACACCGCCGAAGATGCTAGCAAAAAAAAAATTTGTTATTGGTAATTTTTACAAGTGGGAGATGAACGAGACCAAAGATATTAAGGCTCAAATTAACGAGTTTCACAAACTAGTTGAAGATCTCAAGGCAGACAAAATTAATTTACCGGAGCAATTTGTGGCCGGTATATTAATTGAAAAACTACCCCAATCTTGGAGTGACTACAAGCAAAATTTGAAGCACAAACACAAATTGTTGTCACTTGCTGATTTGGTCAAGCACATCATCATAGAAGACAGCAACCGGAAGCAATCAAGTTTCACCAAAGGGAAGAAAATTACTACAAAAGCCAATCTCGTGGAGGACAATAAGTCTCGCAACAAAAATAACAGGTACGAAAAGAAACGTGGTTACAAGCCAAAGTCAATAATAAAACCTTCAAGAAAAAAGAAAATTACTTTGTGTGTGGCAAACCAGGCCATCATGCACCTCAGTGTAGGGACAGAAAAGTTGAAAAAATGACAATCCTGCTAGAACCAAAGCAAATATTGTTGAAGCAGATGATATTATTGCTGCGGTCATATCCCAAGTAAATCTTGTGTCTAGTGTGAAATATTGGGTGTTAGATAGCGGTGCCACTAGGCATATTTGTGCAAATAAAAATGAATTTGCATCTTACACCCAAATTGAGGAAGGAGAAGAAGTTGTTTATCTTGGTGATTCCAGAACTACTCCAGTTCTAGAAAAAGAAAAAGTTCTTCTCAAACTCACATCTGGAAAAACTCTGGCCCTAAATGAGGTGTTACATATTCCTAATATCCGAACCAATTTGATTTCTCTGGGATTGTTAGGAAAATTTGGAGTGAAGGTTTTATTTGAATATGATAAGGTTGTATTAACCAAAAATAATATTTTGTTGGCAAGGGGTATTGTAACCATGGTTTATTTGTACTCAACGTTATGAATGAAAATGCTAGTACTTCTACTTACTTGATTGACTCTTTTAATTTATGGCATGCTAGACTTGGACACGTTAGTTTAGCTTATATTAAGAAAATGCAATCTGAAGGCTTAATTTCTAATGTTGATTATTCAAGTCTAGATAAATGTGATGTGTTGAAGCTAAGCAAACTAAGAAATCACATGTGTCGGTATATTCTAGAGAAACTAATTTACAAGACTTAATTCACACTGACTTAGGAGATTTGAAGCAAACAATGACTAGAGGTTGAAAAATATATTATGTCACATTTATAGATGATTATTCTAGATATACAAAAGTAAATTTGTTGAGAAATAAAGAAGATGCTTTTGATGCCTTTCTAGCATACAAAACTGAAGTAGAAAATCAATTGAGTAGAAAGATTAAACGAGTTAGATCTGATAGAGGTGGGGAGTATATTTTACTTAACGATTATTGTGAAAAGGAAGGCATAATTCATGAAATTACTCCCCATACTCACCTCAATCTAATGAAGTAATAGAAAGAAAAAATAGAACTTTGAAAGAAATGATGAATTGTATGCTTGTAAGTTCTTCTGCACCTGATAATCTTTGGGGTGAAGCTATTTTATCTGCTTGTTATTTACAAAATAGAATACCTTATAAGAAAACTGGTAAGACACCTTATGAATTATGGAAAGGCTATCCACCTAACTTTAAATATTTAAAAGTGTAGGGGTGTCTTGCTAAGGTTATGTTACCTGAATCTAAGAAAAGAAAAATTTGGTCGAAATCCTCTGATTGTATATTTATTGGTTATGCTGAAAATAGTTCTGCATATAGATTTCTTCTGATTAAAAAGTGATGTGATTGAACGCAACACTATTGTTGAAACTAAAGATGCTGAATTTTTTAAAAATATTTTTCCTTTAAAGAGTAGGAATATTTCTCATGCCCCTATTAATCCTATGGTTCAAAATGATTTTGAAAATGAGGTTTCGAGGAGAAGTAAGAGAACAAAAGTTGAAAATCTTTTGGTAATGATTTTTACACTTATCTTATTGAAAATGATCCTAGAACATTTTCTGAAGCGATATCTGCTCCTGATGCATCCTTTTGGAAAGAAGCTATTGACTCTGAAATAAATTCTATTTTACAAAATAATACTTGGGAGCTAGTTGATTTACCTCCAGGAGCTAAATCCATTGGTTGTAAATGGATTTTCAGAAATAAATTTCATCCTGATGGTTCTATTGATAAATATAAAGCAAGGCTTGTTGCTAAAGATTTTACTCAAAAGCAAAATGTTGATTATTTTGTGTTTCATTCTATTCACAGTAAATAGTGAAAATAATAAAAATTATTTTGTCCAATATGGACTTGTTTTATTTTCAAAATTACAATTGCCTTATATCACTATCTTTTACCAAATCATAGGCACTGGTTTGCCTTATTAACCCCATTTAAAAGTAGTTTGTAAATGACCTCCACTAACTTTAATGAATAAATTCCGGACGAAAATATTCATACAAAAATATTATAATGACGCCTCTATCTCCCCCTCCCTTTCTCGTAAGTATTGCCTTAAAGTCAACACTTGCCCCTTTTATCTCTTCCCACATTCTCCTAGATAGCTTGAAGTGTTGCCAGTGGCGGATATAGAGAGCAACCTACGGGTTCGATAGAACCCAGTAGGTTTAGTGCAGAAAGTGTATTTGTATTAAATAAATTACTAAATATATAAAAAATCAAGTCGAGAACCCAGTTACTTGCACTTGAGATTGTTATCCGAAAATTTAGAACCCATAAGGTTGAAATTATAGATCCGCCTCCGAGTGTTGCCCCGCCCTCCCTTTCTCGTAAGTACTGCTCCCTTTCTCGTAAGTGTTGCCATAACACTTGACTTTAACCCTCTCTTGCATAGTCAGTACTTACTCTTTTATCTATTCCTACATTCTCCCAGATAATTTGAAATGTTGCCGAAGAGGCAGCACTTGTCGATTTATAACTTGAAGTGTTGCCTTCGAGGTCATTTTGCTAAACCATTCTTAAGTCGGGACAAAAAACTCTAACCAGTGAGGCCCACCGCCATAATAAGCACTAATTCTGTGACTTTGTGCAAACGACTCTAAGTATTTTATATTTGACTTTGGTATAAATATGTCATATGAGAATTTGACGTGAAGGTATTTTCTATAAATACATGGCGACTGTAACAACAGATTTCGAAGTCTAGAAAATTCAGGACAGAAAAATGTGTAACAAAATATTGTAGTTGATATCAACTGAAGATATGGGTTACAATCTCTAGAGTGTCATAAAATTTACAAATGACGTCCTCTGATTTTTTTCTCACGAACTTTGGTTCAAGGGCTCGAAAGCTTGATCTTGAACTTGATGAACTTTGGATTTGATTCAAGGGCTTCATTTGGATTTGTTATGCGTCACGAACACTTTAACGTCTGTCACAAACGAGATTTGAGATTCAACTGCCACGAACAGATGATTTGAACTCGTGCTCGCCGGATCTTGATTTGAACTTTGTTTTGAACTTGTACAGGGACGTAGATCGTGACCTCCATTGTTAAACTTGAACAGGGACGTAGATCGTAGCCTCCGTTGTTGAACTTGAACAAGGACGTACATCACGTTATCCGTTCTTGAACTTGAACAGGGACGTAGATCATAACCTCTATTGTTGAACTTGAACAGGACGTAGATCAAGGATGTAGAAGAAGACTTTGAAAGCTTTCTTTCGGAGCACGTGGCATTTTCTTTTCTGAAATTTAGGAATTAATTCAAATTTCTTATGAATTTAATTCACAAAAATTTAAATGCTTACAAATGCTCCCTACTTCAAGACTTGTCGGAGTGTAGATTTACCGAACTTGAAAGACGAGACTTGAAGTACAAAACCATGTACTTGACTCTATTTCTCACTAATTGGAACTTCAAAGGACAAATAATTAAATAATTTGTTGAAATCTTCCCTGAGAATCTGGCACTAAGTTGTCCAACAACCCCAAATATATAGCATGTCCACGCAGATGAATTCACAAATGCCACTTTGGATTTTATTTGTAGGGACCCTGCTCATGAATTTTTGGAGAACTTTCCTTCCACTTTATTCCATAGACAATAATCAAAATGTCTTTGAATCAATATGCACAAAAATTTCAACGGTTGTAGCAAACGGCTACACAACTTCAAGGTTGTTCCTTTTTGTGTTCCATTTGAATCAGGATTTGTTCTTATCTTTTTCTTTTAGTTAACATTTCTTCCAACGGAAAATCTTATCAGATAACTCCAAAGCACTCATTATCCTTAATTGAAACTTATCTCCTGCTTCATGACGCCTATAAGAGGACCGCAAAGTCACTGCTTACTCTCCAACCAAAGTCACTTTAAGCATTGCTTCGGATGGTCAAAAATGTGCTGGTTTATATCATCTTGCCAAGCGCTGGAGTCGTCAATCTTCTGATAGCAATCAATGATATATGACAAAGGAGGAGCCTTGCCACTGAACTGGATCGAAGCAAACCTGTTGCTTCCTGGAGTGTACTCCTTTCTGTTTAACATAGATCCGATTTTAGGCCAATTAACAATTAAATTTGTATTTGCGGAGTCACGATCAATAGTTGAGATTAAGAGTTTGAGCGACGAACTAAAGTGGTGACGATTCGAGGACGAAATGTAAGTATTAACTAATAAAGATAAAGCATAAACTGAAACAAGGAGAAGTAACCGTATTGTATCGCTTGTCTTCGGGGAGAGCTCTTCGATATCAATCGCACTTAGATGAACAAAGAACTAAAACAATAGATTAATATGAGTAAAAGGAGTATCTGAGCAAGAGTGAGAGAGTATTCTTATTGATATTGCATACAGGAAGTTCAGTTGTTCTTCAATCGATTAAGGCGAATGCTATTTATAAGCCTGATAGGCACCCATTGGGATTTGTAACCGCTGGGCGTGGATCCGTCTGGATAAGTAACTGCTGGGCATTTATCCGTTGGAGTCATAACCGCTGGGTTGTAATGATTGCCTTAATGACCATTAAATGAATGATCGTGAATGATCATGTCAATAACTGCTCATTTATACCGTGTTGACTGTTGAAGTATTTCGTAACTCCTTTAGGTCTGCTCGTGATAAATGTCTGTCCGCTGGATGTCTGTCCGTTGAAACGTCTGCTCGTTCCACGTGGGAGACACGTGTCACCTTTTCAAGTCTATTCAGCTTTTATCCAATACAGATAGTCCCCGCACTCCTCGGGCAGAGTATCTGTTCGAGGAGTGGATAAGAATTTTGGCAGGAATTTTTGTAAACTTTTGTCTTCTTGTGATGTATCTTGATGACGTACGAAGCTTATCAGCTAAGTGACAAGCCCTTATGACATGCACATTTAATGCATCTTATAAAAAAGTAACTGCAGCTGGCACGCCTGCGGAACCGCAGTCCATTCTGAAGTGACTATTGCGTGTCCCAAGGGTGAAAGTAATGATTTTAACCGCTTCAGTCATGTGCACACGTCGTCTGTTGATCGCGAGGTGACCGCTACTCTTCAGAATAATGATGATACTACAATGTTTTGATGAACCCTATTCTTTCCTTCGACGGCCAGATCTGATCGTAGTTTCTCTGATGACCTCCACGTGTCTTGAAGGAAGTTGTGGGGCTGAATTTTTACTCCTATAAATAGGCGTTTGCTTGATGAGAAACTTTTTACTTGCCTTTATTTCTTCTCCGCTGTTCTTTGAAAACCTTTGAGCTAGCTTTTGAATTCTTCTTGATAACTTCATATTTTTCCTGAAACCATGACTTCAAGATCTAGGAAAAGTCAAAGCGCTGATATTGCTGGTAGTTCCTCGGCGGCCACTCCCAGGCCCCGGGCTACCCAAGCTAGTGCTGCAGAAATAATCCCCAAAAATGGGGAGAACTTGAGGGGGACTGTAACATTAAGTCCTTTCATAATAGAGAGGGAGATACGCGCAACTGGCCGGCGTATAGGTTTAAGTCTGGGATTACGAAGGAGGTGATCCCATAAGTGAGGATAGACTGTAACTGGGGCGATGAAGTTCCCCTCTTGCCGGTCTCCGAGGGAGAGAATATTACTTCCCATAGGGCTGGGTGGACTGCCATGTGCACCTACCCTTTCACAGTGGGATGTAGGTTATCCCTGCACCCTGTGCTGGAGAGGCTTTGCAGGGAGTACCTTCTCTGCCCGGGGCAACTGAGCGCCAGTATATATAAGATAGTTACACTTTTAGATTGGTTTGCGACAGAATCCGATCAATCTTTTGGCTACGAGCACTTTATTTCTTTGTACAGTATACAAATTTTTAAAGATGGCTATGTAAATGCCAGGATGCGCGGAAGCAAGGGCTTGGTGCGCAGTTCTGAGGATACTAGTAACCAGGCTGGGTGCACCGGTATCTGTTCGTGCGCTCCTCGGCCTTGACTTTTGATGACAAGACTCATCTTCCAGAAGTTTGGAATAAGAAGCGTGAGTCCCCTAGTTCTTTTCTTTGAAACTCTTCATGTTCTCCTCTCTTCTCCTCGTCTGCTAACTCCGTTCAATTTCGTTGTGTAGCGGCCAAGCAACCTTACGATGGGCTCATATCTGTCGATGAGCTGACAGCGTGGGTTGAGCCAATTTTGAAGAAGTTTGGTCCTGAGAGAAGAGAGTGGGCATATTTTGCTGCTCACAAGAGTTTGACTATGAAAAATCATGGTGAGAATACTTCTGCTTTCATGATTATTCCTCTTCTTTGAAAGTTCTCCGTGTCGGACCGTTTTACCTTTTTGTAGGTTTGGGTACTTCAGGAGATTTCTTTCCTGCTCCCCCCCAAGACAAGCCTTCTGAACCCGTTACTGACCCAGATGCTGAAGCCGAGGATATACTAGCTTCGGTGGAGGCACTGCGCAGCAGGGAGGGGGGTGAAGAGCTCTTGTTTGATGGTCTGGGCTCTCTAAAGAGAAAGAAGAAGAGCCAGGATGAAGGCGGAGCACGGAAGAAGTTTTCTCGTAAAACTTCCGTGGCTGCCGGGCAAGCCTCATCTTCTGGAGGTGAGCCTTCATCTAGGGCCAGTATACCAAAGCCCGTCGAGGAGAGTGCCCAAGCTGCTGCTGAAGTCCCCGAGTCTGCACGGGGAGAGGGTTTAGCCAAGGAGGTTATCTATCTTTCGGACACTGAGGCCGAAGTTGATGTTCCTCTTAGGCGAAGACCTCATCTTCGAAGCGACAGAAGAAGGGCCGAGGAGGAGGCTGTCCGTACTCCGCAGAGGAGTCCCCGCGTTGATGACGGGGCGGAAGCAGGTCCTTCTCGTGTAGACAAGGGGGAAAGAAAGGTGGGTGAAGAAGAAGAAGAGGTGAAAGAAGAAGTTAGGGAAGAAGTTCCCCAAGAGGGTAGCCGGGGTCCTCGTGTTTTTCGTTTCGAGGATCTGGAGAATATGGCTACTGAGGGGGCGACGCCTGTTGGTGTTCGCGAGTGCGAGACGATAAACCCTGAAGTGGAAGGTAATTCTAACCTTTCATCGTCGAGATTCGTCTGGCGGTCAGTCATCGGTGGTCACACAGAGTTGAAGGATATCAGGGGTGTTCGTTACAAGTTTGGGCCAAATTATCCTTCCGAACAGGCTTGGGAACCCAAGTACTGTGAGAGGAAGCATACTTTGAAACTTTCCCCTGATGTTAACTTCATAACTAGGCCAAGCGGCTTGGCTAAGGCAGTATCCTCGCTCATCGGCCCCTGCGAAGAATGGGTGCTGAGGGAGCTAAGCGATGAGGAGTTGGCCTTCCAGATTGCTGCTGACTCTGCCCGAGTAAGTATCTCTTGTTTTTATGTTGGGAATAACTTTAGCCTTGGACTTCTAACCTTGACTTGTTTTGCTTTTTCAGTCAAGTATGCTGGCTGCCGAGCTCATGTTTCGCTCCAGGCTTAACAACGTCGATCCAGTAGTTGAGATAAAAAAAGAGTTGCTGGAAGCTCTGAAGGAGAACAAGACTCTGATAAAGCAGTGTGGTCTCCTTGGTGGTGAGGTTAATCGGTTGACTGATGTCAACAATGAACGTGTTGAGCAAATCAACGCACTTACCAGGGAGAAGGACCTTCTTCTCGAAGAGAGAGCAGGGTTCGCACGCTTTGCTCAGGGTCTAGAGAGATTGCTTGAAGAATGTCGAACTTCATTGAACGGTGCTATTGAGGATCGTGCATCCCTTGAGATGGATCTGCAGAGAGCTAACGAAGGATCTGTTAAAGCCAGGGCTGATCTCCCGGCTGCCAAGGATCAGGTCGCTCAATTAATGAGTGCTCAGACCGCATTAACCAAGGACTTGGCAAACCTGCGCGATCAGTCTGAGATCAAAGCCAAGCTTGCTGCTCTTGAGGCCAAGCGTACATTGCTCGTGCAGATTCAGGCTAGACAAGTTAATGTCGAGGAGATGCTGCAGACAACAAAGAGCGCTGTTCGTAAAATAAGACAAGCACTGAATCTCTCTCCTGAGGAGTCTGAAGGCGAAGATGATGATGAAGACGAAGATGACAGCGAGAACTCAGGGGACGATGGCAGAACTGACGGAGCTGGTGCGTCGAGTTCTGGTCGTAGCCCTAAATGTTGATGCCCTTTCTCATTCTGTGATTGATGTACTTTTTATTGTCTGGCGAGAGCCGAATTTGTTTGTTGGTGGACAGAAGTCTAGTAAAGACTTTCTGGTCCTTTGTATGGCCGGTTTCGTTTGGCCTTTGGACACTCTGTAAACTTCTGTCAGCCGTTTTTGGCATTTTATCAATTTACAGGATAATGTATATATGCTACTTAGATCTGTTCAGTGACTATATTTAGTTTGAATTCTTGATCTTTTTGTTTGCATGTGTTGTGGCTTTCGTGCCTTATGATTGGGAATTTTCTAAGGTTTGAAATTTATTAAGTTCGTATCTCCGAAAGTTTTCCCAAATGTTTTTAACTTAGCCTTTCGTTAGGAAGAGGTCATAAGTTGTAAGTAGTTTGACCGAGTCGTGGTCGTTAGAATTTTGGCCGAATCATCGCTCTGTGCATATAACTTTGCTTATCGTTTTGATAGTCGAAAGTTGTTGCACGGCTTTGTAGATTGGCTCTGGCCGAGTCGCTGGCCTTGTGAACGACTTCTCTTATTTTCGTGGAAGTTTTGTCACGTAAAAGTTTGGTTTTGTGAACGACTCCTCTTATTTCCGTGGAAGTCTTTGTCATGTAAAAGTTTGGTTTTGTGAACGACTCCTCTTATTTTCGTGGAAGTCTTTGTCACGTAAAAGTTTTGTGAAAAACTTTAAAATTTTGCCTTTTGGTAAGGTCTTTTGCCTTTATGAAGGTCTTACCTGGCCTACAGGGGCCTCTCACCACCCCCTTGTTTTTATGTTGGAACACGTAAAGTGATAACATGAAAAGAGATTCGGTGAGTTGCATATAGAACACATATAACCAAACGAGGAGTGTGTCCGTTGTGGGATTCGAACCCACAGCCGCGAAGTTGAAGAACTTCGAGCTCTTTGAGCTAAACGGATCTGACCTTGTTTAGGTCGTTAGTACCATTTAGAGAGAAAATATAACAAAAGCAAGAACTTTCGTAAAGATAAAAGGTAAGTGTAGAATAACTAACCGTTTTACCACTTAAAAGTGATTCCTTTTGAGGTGAACCACATTCCAACTGTTCGGGACAGTAGAGCCGTCTGGCCGGGCTAGGCGATAAGATCCCTTGCCGACTGAAGCAATTACTTGGTAGGGGCCTTCCCAATTAGGGCCAAGCTTCCCTGAATTTGTTTCTTGTGTGCTCTGGGAGACTTTTCTGAGTACAAAGTCTCCAACCTGGAAGCTTCGTACGTGTAGTCCCCGATTATAATACTGTTCGATTCGTTCTTTTTGAGCGACCACTCGTACGAGAGCCAGTTCTCTGCGTTCTTCGAGGAGGTCCAGCTCTTCAGATAGGTTGACTGAGTTTGATTCCTCAGTGGCATGTGCATATCGCAGACTGGGTTCTCCTCGAAAGCCTCGTGTTCCATCAATCTTTACACAACCTTTGCTACTGCACGTCAAAACTTATCTTCATGTAGTTTGTTTTTCTTTTCTTTATTTTTTTTTTGCTTTCTAGGATGTGATCTTTCCTTTCTTGCAGATTCTTACGACTAATGGATTGCAATTTACTGAAATTGAGCCAACGATGACAACAACTAATCATAAAGGCGATTTCAGAGATCAGAAACTTGCAAGGACTGCACAGCTGTTTAGATTGACGATACTTGAAGTCCTTGTAAGCGCAATAGAGATCTACTGATTAGAGGGGACACTTTCTCTTTTCCGATGTTGGAGCCGGTGGTACTATAAGCTTGGGTCAGTGATGCAGACTAGGTGCCGAAGTCCTAGAGCAAGGCTGTTAGCTTGGACGGCTTGGAGTTTTGACTGATGACTGAGGAACGGATTCAAAGGACCTGTTCCTTTGAATTACTGAAGCAGAATAGATAATTCATGCAAAATCATTTAATTAAGATATTATTATTTATCCTAATACTGACGTGTATCTTGATAATTATGCAGGCCTAATCAGATACGAAAAGATTGCATAATCCTAAAGGATAAAGGATTCGGATTCAAGAAGGTAGAATCTAATTAGGATTCAAAGTCAAGGGAGCTTTGGAATTCTAATTCATTGGGACTTCTTGGCTGCTGGAAACTATAAAACGAGATGACTATCAGCCATAGAAGTGGTACACAAATAGAGAGAGCATCGAGCAAAAGCTGAGAAGAATTATTAGCTTATTTGTGTAATCATTAGCTACAGTAGAACTAAGTGAGAACCTGTTCCTTAGATTGAGTCTTGTAAAAGTTCAAGTCTTAGTTCAATTGTAGTAAGCAAAAATCGAGTTGTAAACTGTGTAGTTCAAGTCGTGGACTTGACACAACTTCACTGATCGTGAGAAAGATCACTAAAGGATTAGAGTTAGTCCTAGGTTAGTAAGAGTGAGTCTTGTAACCAAGTGGGTCTTTTTACATAGTGAAGTTGAAATCCTACTTGAGAAGTAGGTCGTGGTTTTTTGATCCCGTGTCTAGGGGTTTTTCCACGCTAAAATCTGGTGTTCAATTACTTACAGTTTTTATTCCGCACATCGTAGAGTAAAGGAACACATTTTAAGGAACTGGTCCTTAAAACAGTAAAGTGGTGTATTCATGGGAAATAACAATTGGTATCAGAGCGGGTTATCCTTGAAAAGGCTAACACCTAGGATTAGATGAGTACATCACGTGAGAACAGTGAGGGTCAGTCAATGGTTAGAGCACCTTACTTCAATGGAAAATACTATTCATGGTGGAAAGAGAGGATGCGTGATCACCTTCAGGCAGAGGATTACGAACTGTGGGACATAGTTACTGAAGGTCCCATGATCCCAATGAAGAAGGATGCTGATGGGAAGGATGTTCCCAAAACCAGGAAGGAGTGCAATGCCGAAGATATAAAGCAATGGGAAAAGAATGCTAAGGCAAGGAAGTGGCTGGTTGGTGGACTTAGTCCTGACGAATGCACAAGGATCAGAGGGTATGCCACTGCTAAGGAGATTTGGGATGCTCTACAAGTTGCACACGAAGGAACAAGTCAGGTAAAAAGGTCCAGAGGTACACTTCTTTATGCTGAATATGAAAGCTTTAAAATGAAAGAAGAAGAATCAATCTCTGAAATGTATACTAGATTTAATGCCATTGCCTCTGAACTTATCTCTTTGGGAAGGATTTTAACTGTGGAAGATAGGGTAGAAAAGATTTTAACTAGGGTTCTTCCAGATTCTTGGGAGATCAAAGCATGTGCTATCATTGAAAGTAAAGATTTAACCACATTATCCTTAGATGAGCTTATAGGAAATCTAAAGACTTACGAACTAAGGAAAAAGGTTAAAAACATAGGAGCACCAGTTAAAACTGAACCTAACCTAGCCTTAACTGCTGGTGATAAAATCATTGATGATAAGGAACTGGTCCTTATCGCTAAAAGTGTTCAGAAATATTTGAATAAGAAAAGGGAAATTAGTGGACAGGGTAGGTCTACTAACATGAAACAGGCTGGAGAATGCCACAAATGTGGAAGCTCGGAGCACTACATCAGCAAATGTCCAATCATGGAAGGAGAATGGAGGAAGAAATTCATTGATGAAAGGAAGAAGGCTAGGGAACAGGTCCATAGAAAAAGTGGAAATCCCAAAGCGCTGGTTGCAGGATGGCAAGACAGTGAAGATGAAATAACTGATGATGATCTGGATGAGGATCTTGCTCTAATGGCACTTGGAGATTCAGAAAATGAAGAGGATCCTGAGGTATTTGTTTCTAAACTTAAAGAAGATGTAAAAAGCATGTCTAGAGAAAAGTTGGTTAAAGTATTCCATATTGTGCTAAATGAATTTAAAACTCTGAGGGATGATAATCACCAACTGCATGATAAAGTTGACTGTTTAGAAATAGAATGCAAAGAGGAAATAATTAAAAATGATTTTCTGGAAAGGAAGATTAGCATGCTTGAGGAACAGGTCCTCACACTTGAAACAACTGCTCAGGAATTAGAAAATGTTAAAACAGTTGTAAAAGGTAAAGGTATTGCTAATTCTCATCAGATCATTGCTGAAGAGAAACTGAAAAACACAGTTGATGAATTGTGTAAAAAAGATGAAAAGATAAGATCTTTAGAAGAAGACCTGGTTAAAACAAAAATGGAATTAAGAAAAACTGTAGAATGGAACAAGTCTTCTGAAGCACTAGAATGGTTGCAAGAAAATCATAGCAGTAACAGGAAAGGTATTGGATTCATGAAGGCACAAAGTTCATCCAAATGGGATCCAAAGAGTAAGTACTTATCATTTCCTGAAAACTGGCTATGTACTCACTGTGGGAACACTGGTCACCGGAAAGAAAATTGTCAATCTTTAAAAATGGCTGCCCAGAGGAACAGGTCCTATAAACCTGTTCGAAATCCTGTGAAACAGAAGAATAGGTCCTACAAACCTGTTCAACATTCTGTAAAAAGGAGAGATGTTCACACAAAGAAACCTTTACCATTTTGGGCTAGAAGAGATCTGATTCATCCTTTTTCAAAAGGAAAGGAACCCAAACTAGTTTGGGTTCTTAAAATTAACCCCTAGTTTTCTTTTGCAGGCTAGAGTGAAGGAGACAAACCACAAATGGTACATGGACAGTGGTTGCTCAAGACATATGACAGGGCATAAGGAACTGTTCCTTTCACTCTCAGCCTTCCAAGGAGGAAGTGTTTCCTTCGGTAATGGTAAGAAAGGGGAAATTATTGGAATTGGAAAGGTAGGTAAATCTGACTCACACTGCATAGATAATGTATTTCTAGTAGATGGACTGAAGCATTGCTTGTTGAGTATATCTCAATTGTGTGACAAAGGTAATAATGTTAATTTCTCATCTACTGGATGCACTGTGACTAATCAAGCTTCTGGAGAGGTTATTTTGCAGGGAAACAGACATGGAAACATCTACAAAGTAGACTTGCTGACATTATCTGACGGAAGCTTGAGCTGCTTAAGTGTGGTGCAAAATGATCCCCTCCTATGGCACAAAAGACTAGGACATGCTAGTCTTTCACAATTGAACAAACTTGTGTCAAAGGACTTGGTGATAGGTCTTCCTAACATCAGGTTTAATGATGAAAAGGTATGTGAAGCTTGTGTCAGGGGGAAGCAGGTAAAATCCTCCTTCAAACCGAAGAAACAGGTAAGTACCACTAAGCCTTTGGAACTGGTCCATATGGATTTATGTGGTCCAATGAGAACAATGAGTCGTGGAGGTAAGAAGTATGTAATGGTATTGGTGGATGATTACTCTAGATTTACATGGACTATATTTCTTGCATCTAAAGAAGAAGCATTTAATGCATTTTCAATTTTTGCTAAGAAAGCTGAAAGAACACTAGACAGTCCTATTGTTGCCATTAGGTCAGATCATGGAACTGAATTTGAAAATCATATGTTTTTCAATTTTTGCAATGAAAATGGCATTAATCACAATTTTTCTTCACCTAGAACTCCACAACAAAATGGTGTAGTGGAAAGGAAAAATAGGACTCTAGAAGAAATGGCAAGAACTATGTTAATATCTGGAAATCTTCCACAAAACTTTTGGGCTGAGGCTATTAATACTGCATGCTACATAATAAATAGATGTATGACTAGGCCTTTAATAGAAAAGACCCCATATGAGTTGCTTAAAGGAAGAAAACCAAACATCTCTCATCTTAGGGCTTTTGGTTGCAAGTGTTTTATACACAACAATGGGAAAGATGCCTTAGGAAAATTTGAACCTAGAAGTGATGAAGGAATCTTTGTTGGTTATTCTTCGAATAGTAAGGCATATAGGGTGTTTAACAAGAAAACTTTAAAAATTGAAGAAAGCATGCATGTAAAATTCGATGAAACTAACAGTCTCACTCAAGAACAGGTACAGGAGGATGAAGAAATTGGACTGCTGAAAGCTTATGAACTTGATCCACAAATGCAAGGTCTGGATGTGAGAACTGAACTGCAAGGAACTGTTCCTCAGAACAGAACTGAGAACAGTGGCACATATACAGGGGGAACAAATGCTAGCTCCACCTCACAAACTGGTAGTGCTACTCGATCAGGAACTGTTCCTCAGCAGAGGACCTCTGACAATGGATTGACCCCCAAGCCTCACAAGTATCAAGGGTCACATCCTGTGGATCAAATAATCTCAGACAAGAATGCAGGAGTTCAAACTAGATCAGCAGTCAAAAATCACAATCTGTGTGCTTTTAGTGCTTTCCTATCTCTTGTTGAACCCAAAAATGTGAAAGAAGCACTGAAGGATGCAGACTGGATAAATGCTATGCAGGAGGAATTGAATCAATTTCAAAGAAGTCAAGTTTGGCATCTGGAACCCAAGCCAAGGAACAGGTCCATAATTGGAACAAAATGGGTTTTCAGAAACAAACTTGATGAGGATGGCATGGTAACAAGGAACAAGGCCAGACTGGTTGTTCAGGGATATAGTCAAGAGGAAGGCATCGACTATGATGAGACTTTTGCTCCAGTTGCAAGATTGGAAGCAATAAGACTTCTTATAGCCTTTGCTACATACATGGATTTTACTCTACATCAAATGGATGTTAAGAGTGCATTTCTGAATGGATACTTGAAAGAAGAAGTGTATGTCAAGCAACCTCCAGGTTTTGAAAGTGAACAGTTCCCTGAACATGTTTACAAGTTGGACAAGGCCTTGTATGGGCTCAAGCAGGCACCAAGAGCATGGTATGAAAGGCTATCAAAATTTCTACTCCAGCATGGATACAAGAGAGGTAAAATTGACAGTACTTTGTTCTTAAAAGAAAAAGGTAAGGATCTCTTAATTGTTCAAATCTATGTAGATGACATAATTTTTGGTGCTACTTGTGAAAATTTAAGTAAAGAATTTGCAAACTTGATGGGGAGTGAATTTGAGATGAGCATGATGGGTGAACTCAACTTCTTTTTGGGTTTACAAATTAAGCAAACCTCAAATGGAACTATGATCCATCAACAAAAGTATGTTAAGGAATTACTTAAAAGATTTGATATGGACAATGCTAAGGGAATTGACACACCTATTGCTACTGCCACAAAATTGGATCTTGATGAACATGGAATATCAGTTGATCAAAAATTGTATAGGGGTATGATAGGTTCCTTACTTTATCTAACTGCTAGTAGACCAGATATAGTGTTCAGTGTTGGTTTGTGTGCTAGATTCCAATCAGATCCTAAGGAATCTCATTTGAAAGCTGTTAAAAGAATATTGAGGTATCTGAAAGGAACAGGTCCCTTGGGACTTTGGTACCCAAAAGGTGGTAATTTTAATCTTGTTGGATATACTGATGCTGACTATGCAGGTTTCCTTGTCGATAGAAAAAGCACCTCAGGTATGGCACATTTTCTTGGTGAGTGCTTGGTTTCTTGGGGAACCAAGAAACAAAATTCAGTGGCACTTTCCACTGCTGAGGCTGAATATGTGGCAGCTGCTTCATGTTGTTCACAGTTGTTATGGATCAAACAACAATTACAGGATTTTGGTGTTGATGTAGGAACTGTTCCTATCTATTGTGATAACACTAGTGCTATTAATATGACAAAAAATCCAGTGCATCACAAAAGGACTAAACACATTGACATAAGACATCATTTCCTAAGAGACAATTATGAAAAAGGTTTGATCACCATAGCATTTTGCCCAACTGAAAAGCAAATAGCTGACATTTTTACAAAAGCTCTAGGTAGAGATGATTTTGAAAGAAATAGATTGGAATTAGGGATGATTAAATTCACATGAAATCTTCAATGCTTTACTTCATAATTGGCTAGAAAATTGCTCTTAAAATGAATTTTATTCAAGTCATTATGAATTATTCAGTCCAGTCTCTATACTTAAATGTATACTCTCATGCTACATATATTATTTAGAGTTGCTAAAATTGAATGATGTTACCCTTATGCTCTTAGAATTTCAGATGATCAAAAATTGCAAATTGGAAGGACACTGAATTGTGGTGTTAAAAACAGGTATGTACTCGTAATTATTCAATTAATTTAGGAGTATAAAGGCTATAGGTAACTTGTGTTTAGGATAAAATCCCACTAAGTTTCCTACCCATATCCAAACTGCAAAAGAGTCCCATCGGAGGAACAGTTCCCATTCTGAAAAGGTGTCATGCAGCCTAACGGCTCTTTTTCTCCGGGAGACTCCCAAGAGTCCTTAGCCGTTGCATGTTGTGCTGAGGTAAGCTGATCGTCTCCTACTCTAATTGCACTACTTAATTCACTCTATAAATACTCTTCTTCTCCTACATTATTCTTTTACCTTGTTCATCAATTGAATTAGCAAAATTTCAGAAAGAGTTGTCAAATATCTTTTGATTAGAATTGCAAACATGTCTCTTTCTTCTGATAATTCTCCATCTGCACCCACTGTTGAACAACCACAAAATCTCAACCCTCCTTCACCCATGGAAATCATCGACCCAAACCCTGAAGTTCCTGAACAAACTCCAGAAATACCTGAACCTGAAATTCAGGGGGAAGGATCAGTTCCCACGGCTGAGTCAATTGCTGAGCAGGTTGAGGATTTGTCAAGGGCTATGGTGTTGTATCAGTATCAGGTAAACTTCACATACCCTTTGAATGTTGTTATTGACGAGGAAGAAAAGGGAGAGGGTTCTGAGGCTGCTCTTGAGGGGGAACTCATTAGGAGTTTGGAAGCACCTGTGCCTGGGGGGTCAGGGTCTCCAGAGGTTGCTTTTAGAGCACCCATGGAAGATGTTATTGATGTTGAAGAGGCTATTAGTGATAGTGATAGGCCTTTGGTTGATTTGATAAATATTAGGAGTCTGAAAAGGAAATTGGCTAGAAAGGGACCCATTAATGATCATGAGACTGTTGAAATTGCTGCTAAATTGAAGAAGATAAGTGATAGTTATAAGCCCGGAAATAAGAAGAAAGTTGGAAGTTCCTCTAAGGCAAAAGGACCTGTTCCTTCTGCTTCAACCCCTGCATCTGGGGGTAGGAGGACAAGAAGTGCTGCTAAAGCTGCTGATGAACAACTGGCTGCTGCCTTGGAAAGGAGCAGAAAAGGGAAAGGAAAACAGGTAGTTGAGGAAGAAAAAGTGGATGATAGTGATGATTTTGATTTGGCTGATTTTTCTGAGGATGATGAGATGGTAGAGGCTGAGGAGGTGGTGCCTCAGTCAAAGAAAAGAAAGGTTCCTGAGAGAAGGGTGACAAGAAGCTCAGTTAAAGCTGCTGAGAAAATTGCTAAGAGGACCAGGTCCTCTAAAAGAGTGGTGGTTTCTGAAGACTCTGCCAGTGACAGTGATGAGTTAGTCGCTGAGGCTGAGAGTGATAGTGATGCTGAAGAAAGTGAGACTGTGCACTGTGTTCATGATGACATGCTGACTAGAAAGGTATTGAAAGGAAGGGTTATGACTGATGTTCAAGAAGAAGGAATGGTTTGGTTGCTGCAAAAGCTACATGCTCAGGGTTGGAGGGACATGGTCCTTAAGATCTCTGGTAGGTGTGCAAAGGGAATGGTGCAGGAATTCTATAAGAATTGTTCCATCCGAGGTGATCAAATCACTACATCTGTTAATGACAATGTCATCATTTTTGATACAAGGGAACTTGGTGAGTTGCTGGGGATCCCTGCCTCTGGGTATGCTAGTTATGTCAAGACTGTTTGGCCTGACTTGACAAACTTGCCTACTGATCTGGAGATCACTAGGAAGTTTGCTGAGAATGATGGTGAAGAAAAACCCAGGGCAGTGCAAAAGAGTGAGATGCATCCACAGCATCAGGTTTTATTTGAGTTTGTGAACAAAGTGGTGATGCCAAGGCAGGAGAAAAGAGGGGTTGCCAGTTTCATGGACCTGGTCCTTATGGAACTGTTGGACACTGAAAAGCAGATCAATTGGCCCAGCTTTATGATCCACCTGATAAAAAGGGTGATTGCTGGGAAGAGAAAACACTCCCTGCCGTTTGGTTTCATTCTGACTGATATTTTTGCCAAGTTGAAGGTTCCCTTGGAAGGGGTTGTGAAAGCTACAAAGAAGGAGAAATTTGGGTGTGCTACCTTGATAAACTGTGACTTGCCGGTTCAGGCTGATCCTCCACAGGCTGGTGTTGGGAGGCAGCCTCTGAACAACAAAGTGAGGGCACTTAGGCAACAAGTTGCTATGCAGGCTGCTGAGATTGCAAGGTTGGAAGAAGAGAGGAATTACTGGAAGGCAGAGGCCTCAAAAGCAAAGGAGACCAATGAGGGAATGCTCAAGCAGATGTTTGATCTGCTTCACAAGTCTCAGGGAACTGGTCCTTCCACATCCTGACCTCCTTAGCCCTAGCCTTTAGCCATCTTTTGTCTAGTGGGATCTAGCCTAGCCTAGTGCCTTAGCCTTTATTTTCTTCTTTAGTAGTTGGATAATTTTGTAGTACTTGCTGTATCCCCTGATTTTAATATTTGGTTAAATGAATTGTCTTGGATGGCTAATATCATTGTTTTGCAGTTGCTTTATTTAATTTAAGTTTGCACTTTGAGTTGCCTAAATGGCTATGTGCTGATTAAATCTAACACTTGAGTTATATTTTGTTATGCAACCTTTTCAATGATGCCAAAAGGGGGAAGAGTAAGGCTGATTTTGCATGATTTTATACCTAATAAAAATTTGTTCCTTAATGATGAATTAATTCTCCACTGATTGATTGTCTTTTTGAGCTTAAGTTGTACTTCAGGACATTAAGGAGATGAAGCTATGAGTATGAATTTGTCATCATCAAAAAGGGGGAAATTGTTAGCTTGGACGGCTTGGAGTTTTGACTGATGACTGAGGAACGGATTCAAAGGACCTGTTCCTTTGAATTACTGAAGCAGAATAGATAATTCATGCAAAATCATTTAATTAAGATATTATTATTTATCCTAATACTGACGTGTATCTTGATAATTATGCAGGCCTAATCAGATACGAAAAGATTGCATAATCCTAAAGGATAAAGGATTCGGATTCAAGAAGGTAGAATCTAATTAGGATTCAAAGTCAAGGGAGCTTTGGAATTCTAATTCATTGGGACTTCTTGGCTGCTGGAAACTATAAAACGAGATGACTATCAGCCATAGAAGTGGTACACAAATAGAGAGAGCATCGAGCAAAAGCTGAGAAGAATTATTAGCTTATTTGTGTAATCATTAGCTACAGTAGAACTAAGTGAGAACCTGTTCCTTAGATTGAGTCTTGTAAAAGTTCAAGTCTTAGTTCAATTGTAGTAAGCAAAAATCGAGTTGTAAACTGTGTAGTTCAAGTCGTGGACTTGACACAACTTCACTGATCGTGAGAAAGATCACTAAAGGATTAGAGTTAGTCCTAGGTTAGTAAGAGTGAGTCTTGTAACCAAGTGGGTCTTTTTACATAGTGAAGTTGAAATCCTACTTGAGAAGTAGGTCGTGGTTTTTTGATCCCGTGTCTAGGGGTTTTTCCACGCTAAAATCTGGTGTTCAATTACTTACAGTTTTTATTCCGCACATCGTAGAGTAAAGGAACACATTTTAAGGAACTGGTCCTTAAAACAGTAAAGTGGTGTATTCGTGGGAAATAACAAAGGCAATGGCAGGCATACCCGTGATCTCATTATCTTCACGAATCAATATTTGCAACTTCAAACGTGCAGATCCTAAGTGATGATGACTGTTGTTCATCATTTGAATTGGATAGGACCCAAAACTACTGTTATTCACCATGGCGACTCAGAGATTTGTGGTGCTAATATCTACACACATCCATCATTTCGAGTGGATGTTGTGCCGTTCGCACGGATCTCAATAATGTAGAAGCTTTTCTTGGCAACAACTTGGAGCTTTTCCCTTCTTTGCAGGTTTGCAGCTATGCAGCCATGGCGACCAGCTACTTGGAGTGTTCGATTTCCTCGCAGTGTGAGACACTTTCTGGCGTGGCGCTTTTGCTGTTTAGTAGCTTTGCGAGAAACCGCTTGAAGGCTTCCTCTTCCTCCTCCTGCACCTTGACGAGGAATACATGGTGGCATCCTCCATCCTTGCGACTTGGCGAGACAGACATTTCAACTTCATTTTCTGTTTCAGCGAGAAAAGACATGGAGCATCACCTCTTTGCGAAATTGGCAATAGAATCACATGGAGCGTCATCTTCCTCTAGTCTGAAGCATACTCCTATTTCAACTTGGCAAAAGAAACTGGGAACTTCTTTCAATTTTGAAGCTCTGGCGAGGCACCCTTTGGGCAGTCCCTTTCAAGCGAGACTCACATGGCACACCCTCTTTTCCGGCTTGGAGAGCCTGACAATAGGAGCAACGCTTTCTCATCCTTGGTTGGAAGCACGTGGCTCATCCCCTTCTTACGAGTAGAAAAAAGTTTGCATGAATCGTTTCACCCTTCAAGCTACTTGTGGCGTCTCCTTTGTTTTGGCTTTTGATGAGATACAACTTCTTTACAGTGGAATTGCAGCTTTGACGCGGCGACAGTTGGCACCCACACTTCTTCTAGTTCTTCGAGCTATGGAGGAGAAGTACTTGCAGCAACTATTTTTTTTAGCCCTGGTGAATTCCCTATTCGAGGCCGCGAAGCAGAAGTTTGTCAAGTTTAAACATCCCTCAACTGTTGTTTTACTTTAGGTTGTTATAGTCTTCAGCTTTTGGACATCCCTCAACTGTTTCTTTACTTCAAGTTTCTGTAGTCTTCAGCTTCGAGCACTCTTGCAAAAAAAAAAATCATATCTTGAGATAAGAGTGTCCAAATTGAAAGTTATCTGTACCATTGAAAACAAGATTCCTCGGACTATAGCACATTTAAAAGTTCAGGTCTTCATTCTATCCGAATTTGCATAGTTTTTCTGCTCAAGTCAGCTTTGTGTTTTGACAGTCAAATTGCCCCAGCTTTGAGCATCTTGGCGAAAAGAATCATATCTTCTTGTGTGAGTATTCGAAATGCAAGACACTAAAGGATCATATCTTCTTGTGTGAGTATTCGAAATGCAAGACACTTTCTCCATTGAAAAGGGGACTCCTAGAGATGTAACATACTCAAAAATTAGATCAAAATCACATCTGTATAAGCTGGAATTAATTTTTGAATTCAACCAAGATGTCTGTTCTATTGATTTCATAGATTTGCGAGAGCTCACAAAAAAATTAATATCTCGAACTATGAGTGTCCAAATCACGAGCTGTTTGATCCTTCAAAAACTAGATTCTGAGAACTATGCTTATGTCAAATATCAACTCTTAATTCAGCATGGATAGACACAGAAATCCTTGGAAGTTGGCTCTACAATCGGGTACATTGCAACTCTTGGCAGCAGGTTTCATGGGCCCCTTTTTTTTTCCTTTTACTTGTTTTTGCAGGTTTGTTCGATAGTAAGAATGGTCTCGATATCAGACCCAGAAGGTTCATGTGTTGTTACGCCCATGTCTTGAGAAACAACCAGAATCCATATGTCACAAGAGGACCTTCAAAGTTCGACATTTGTTGATCGACGAAGAACTATTTGGAGAGTCCGTTCGTCCGACTTGGAGAAACTGGTCGCATCACTTCATCCATCATTGGTGAGAAAGCTCATGGACTGCCTCTTCTTGCGATTTAGCCGCTTTTGTGAGTTACTACTTTGGCAAAGAATTACGTACTCGTTTTGCATTCCTAACGAGCAAGTATGTGGACCACCATCTTCTGCAAACATGGTGAAGTGGTGTGCGGGGCGTCTCAACCTTCAATTTTCTTGGAAGACCACCTAAACATCCACTCCTTTTAGTCGTGATGAATAACTTGAGTAATAGACGATGCCCCAGCTATGTTAAGACTTTTGATATAGCAGCATCCAATTTCAGGACATAGGCTCCATAGCATGATGTCTTGCTGATTTGTTTCTTTTCTTTGAATCATTGATGTATAAAATTCCTCCAATATTGAAGAAATAAAATATCTTTTTCACTTTGATACAAATTTGTCTTCTCTTTCATTTTTGCATATGTTTATCTACAACTAAAAGAATCAATATAGAATCACCAACTTAAATTCAACAACAACATAGCGCTTTGATTTTATTTTTTTAGCTCACACGACTGAACTTAGAATAAAACTCTAAGTTTTCTACGTACCTCGGTGAAGAGGATCAAGTCATAACGTAGTTCAAATATTAGTTTTTTTAAATTTTTTTGTCCTAACTTTTGCCTAGGTCGTCTCATTCGATATTTTCAACCTAGCGGACCTTTTCTTTATTTATTTATTTAGCCGTACACAGTTTATACTCTTGTAGGTAAGGAGTAACTTGCAATTTATGCTCGTTCATCAAGGAGCGTCCATTTGTATTTGCTACTTGTTGGAGACTTTTTCCAACATGATATTTCCTTGACGAGACAAATCCACAACTTTCTCTTTGAAGATGAAGCACTTTTCAATAGGATGACCAATCAATCGGTGATACTTGCAGTAATTTGAATTGTCAGTCTTGGCATATTCATTAGGTCGCTTCATTTCAGGAAGTTCAATAATCTTCAACTTGAGGAGTTCATCAAACATAGCTGAAACTTCGGAATCCATGAATGGATACTCTTTCTCTTGCATTTCTTTCAAAGTCAGATTTTGGCTTGATTTGTTTTACATGAAAGATGCATTTCCACTTTTCTTCTCACTCGCTTTCGTGGTGACCTCCAAGGGAGAGGTGTTGACATACATGGATTCTTTTGATTTATTATTCGGATGCAAACTTGCCCCCTTTCTCGACTTCTTGCTTGTCTTCACCTTTATGAGGCTTGTAGACAGACGTCCCTCGGTTTCCTCTTGCAGCCATGCTCAGTTCCATATCATGTTCACGTGTGGCCAACTCTTCAAATGTTTTAGGCTTTATGCCTTTCAAGATGTATCAGAGGGCCCAATGCACTCCTTAAATACACATTTCAATGCCAGAAGTTTCACTAAGGCGGTCTTTGCAGTTCAGGCTCAAGCTCCTCCAGTGATTGATAAAGTCAATGACTGGTACATCCTTCAATTGGAAAGAATTTGTAAGTTCAACCGTGCTGACAATACACCTTGCGCTATAAAAGCGGTTGAGAAATTCTTGCTCAAGTTGCTCCCAACTATCAATGAAATTAGACTCAAGATCTATGTACCAGTCGAAAGCATTTCCTTTAAGCGATCAAACGAACTACTTGACGAGGTGATCACCATAAGTACCAGCATTATTGCACGTCTCAAAAAAGTGCGCCACATGTTGTTTGAAATTTCCTTTGCCATCAAAGTGCTGAAGATTTGGAGGTTGATAACTAGCAGGCATCTTCAAGTTATCAATTCTTTGTGTGTAAGGCTTTTCATACGTGAGCGAAGTTTTGGCTTGTGGCTCCACTTTATCTTTTATTGCCCCCAATATGAAGTCCTTCAATTGATCAACATGAAGTAGAACTTCTGAAGACACTTGGATCCTCTTGGCCACATTTTCTTGCCTTGTAGAGGACTCTCCTTTGCTTCAGGAAGCTCTGCAAGTGCTTGGCTTGATTCTTCATCCGTTTTGCTATAAAACTTAGATTCTAAATTGGCAATTTGAGCATCTTGATCATTCACGTATTTTGTCAGCCTTCGACTGCTTTGGTCGAGATTGCAAGTTGTCCTTCTAGGGAAGCCATCTTAGTTTTCTTGAACTTTTAAGAGAAGAGATGAGAGAGAGAGAAGTCCCACTGGGCGTGCTAAATTTGTAACAACAAAATTTGAAGTCTATAAAACTCAAGACAGGAAAATGTGTAAACAAATATTGTATTTGATATCAACTGAATATACGAGTTACAATCTCTAGAGTGTCACTAAATTTATAATTGACGTCCTCTGATTCTTCTCCTCACGAACTTTGGTTCAAGGGCTTCAAAGCTTGATCTTGAACTTGATGAACTTTGAACTTGATTCAAGGGCTTGATTTGGATTTGTTGTGCATCATGAACACTTTGACGTCCGTCACAAATTAGATTTGAGATTCAACTGCCATGAACAGATGATTTGAACTCATGCTCGCCGAATCTTGATTTGAACTTGAACAAGGACATAGATCTCCGTTGTTATACTTGAACAGGAACGTAGATCGTAGCCTCCGTTGTTGAACTTGTACAAGGACGTAGATCACGGCCTCCGTTGTTGAATTTTAACGGGGACGTAGATCGTAGCCTCCATTGTTGAAGTTGAACAGGGATGTAGATCAAGGACGTAGAAGAAGACTTTGAAAGCTTAATTTCCTTCAGAGCTTCTTTGATTGCACTTCAGTGTGCTTGATGTGCTTCTCCTCCTTTGATGTCCTTCTTGATGATCTCCTCCTTGATCTTCCTTCTTTTTTATGCTCCCCCTTTTTGGTTTATGTGAGCTCTCTATTTATAGAGAAATTGTTATAAGGCTAAATGTATTTGCTTTGATTTGATTGGTTGGTTTTGAATTTCAAAACAATCTCATTTATTTTGTGATAAACTTCCATTTGATTATTCAAAGCTTATCATTTACACACTTGACGTATTCCCATCAAATGACTACATTTGATTTGGCGCCACGTCATTAGACACATGACATTTTTTTTTTTTTTTTTAGAATTTAGGAATTAATTCAAATTTCTTATGGATTTAATTCATCAAAATTTAAATGCTTACGGTGACTTAGTTCATCAATTCGCAAACTGCTTTTGATATATTTTTTCCAGTAAGCACATTTTTGAAGTATAATGGCCCTCGTGCATCTTAATATTTCTTGAGGTGAATGGATTTAGCCAAGTCTTAGTTAATCTTTGAATGATAAACTAGAGTCATAAAAGGGTCAAATATTAGTAAGAGTGATTATGACATTTGTTTTCATATTATTGGGAATACTATATGAACTATTTTCATGTTCCCATTTCACAAATTACTAACTCGGAACAAGTTCGAAGTACATCAAGTGACAGTAGTACTAAAGATTAAACAGAATGTAGAAGTAGAAAGTCCATCATCAGTGATGATTAAGATTCTAAATCTGAAGTCAATGGAGGCTTGGCAATTGGTTCAATAAAAGTTAATTATAGAATCCTTTTTTTTTTTTAAAATATTGAAGAATTTTCCCCCGAAGTTTTGGGCTTCTATATGTGATGATATTTACCACAAGAATGACAATGAAAATATGGAGATATGAGATATAGCTGAAATACGTTTAGCCGATAGGGATGAAAAAGAAATCGACATCAAAATTGAGAAATCATGGATTTAAAAGACAAGCCTAAGACCTCAGTTTTATCAAACTTCCCTTATAGACAAGTTAACCAAGAATGTGGCTTGTAGAGCTGTAAATCATTATCACTCAGAGCAATGAGACTTTGACTAATAGAGTTGTAAATTCTAATCACTCGAGTAATGAGAAATAGTTAGAAGATGACATAGAAGAGTGAACATGTAACTTGTATTGTCGTAAATATTTTTTAATAAAATTGTGTTATTTTGTTTTCTACTACATTATCACGTATTTATATACTTGTTTCCCTACACATGCGTTGCACGTATTTTTTGAGTCTTGAAGTGCTTGGTGTAATAGATGAAATAATATTAATATTATTAGAACAAAACTTTAGAACAGAACTTTGAGAAAGTAATGATACATGGAAGAGTAGCAATGTGGATCACCATATGGTGACTTGTTTGCCGAGGTCAAATAGGGTGGATATCATCTGAACCTACAAAAGATGAACAATCAAAGTTTAAATCTGGGAAGAAAGAAATATATTTAATTAATTATCATTATAGTTGTTTTTTACACAATTCACTGAGCCGGTACATGTTATAAATTTTAAATAGGCAAATTTGAATGAATTAAATTTGGAACATGTGAAGTCTTTTAGATAGATTACTTAATCATGAATGTCGACACAAAAGTGATAATTGTACGAGAAGTTCAATGAATTAATTTTGGAACACCTGAAGATGGTTTGTGAAGTTTCAAGACAAGTTGTAAATTACATTTTTTTTTTAATATAAATGATGAACAAATTAAAGACTAAAGGTATAAAACTCCATCGACACCATAAAGAATATTTTCATAGATCAAAGTTTTACTTTTAATTAATGTTCATGCTTATACAAATATATGAATGATAAATTTGTTATGTATGAGACTGTCAGCTAGTGATTCAACTTCATGAAAATGCTACTAATCTAAGAAACCTGTTAGTTGAGCATATGTAAAACAAATTTACATTGACTTACATTTTAAATATGTAAAGAAAGGAATAACAATTTCCAAATGAATATACAAAACTATGACAGACCTTTTGGCACCCACTGTCATAGTGGACAAAATTGCTTCTAGTTCACTGTCAATGGTGATTTAACAAATGAAGAGAGATGAGAGAAGAAAGCTATGTAATTGATTATTAAAAAGAGAAACGTTGAAAGAAGAGATGAGACGAACTTACCATAAGAAACCACATCATATGACCAAGGCAGATAGCTAGGTCCAAACGGTGTTTGGAACAGAGAAAGGATTAATTTATGGTTAGAGGATAAAACCATGAGGGCAAGTGACATTTTAGGAGAATGAAAGTGTATTGGCCTAAACTGATTTTAGGTCACAAATCGAATTTCGATTGTGAATACAAGCAAATCAATGTATCAAAGTCGAAATTATAACAACAAAAACGAGAATTATGCGTAAATAAATGAGATTTCAATATATGATCTTGAGTACAAAATTTGGCAGAGTTTTTATATATATTTCTGAATGATTACATTGTAAAATGAAAGACTATTTATAGATTGATGAATACATAAGCCATGATCCCACGTCTCCCACTAACTGCACATGCCTCCATCTCTTAGAGAATGGAGTTAGTGAGCCGAAATAAGGGGAGAAATCCTCCGCTGTGGACGAACTGTTTTACCGAGGCTTGAGTTGTTGGTTTCGGGAGCTTGGCCGTGCAAGGCGACCGAGGTGGCGTTCCACCGAGGTAAACACATTAATCCTATTCCTCAGTCGTTGACTTCGGCGACCCTATCGCTCACCTCGGTCCACGGTTTGCCAACACCTGTTCGGTCGACTCTAAGCCATGTCACCGAGGCGCCACATCTGCGAGTCGATTTTTACCCAATACAGATAGTTCCTTCACTCCTCGATCAAATGCCGATGTTACCGAGGAGTGGAATGAAATTACGCGGGAGACTGACGTGCCTTATCCTTATCCAAGAGTTTCAAAATGTCGCCGATCACTTCAAGTTACTGTTGAGCAATGCGTGGTGACCGTTCACTGGCTTCCGAACGGTCACGCCGCTTTCTTTGCCTTTCCAATGTTACAATCCATCATGATTTTTTCCACTTGTTTTCTCTCTCCTCTTATAAATACCTCCCTTAGGAATTTTCACATCACTTTCATGATCAGTGAGCAACAGTAGCCAAAAAGAAAAGAAAAGCATTTTCGTCCCAAACAATTTCTCCAACTTCCAATAAACCTTTGCTTCCATATTGTAATCATGTCTGCAACACATTCTACTCAAGAATCATGTCTGCAACACATTCTACTCAAGATTCTAGTGATTCTGGTGATAAGATTTCGCGCATTGCTGCCATGATCACCAGTGGCGATTTTCTTACCGTCATCCTACCGCTGCAAGTCATTGAGGCGGGGAGTGGTGGTAGTGAAACGACATCTTTGGTAGGTGGCTCTATGTGGCCCAAGGCTAGGCGGGGCGTGATAGAGCTGAGGTAAGCGAGGGCGTCGACATTGGAGGTGAGGATGATATCATTGGAGATGACGCCATGACTAATGACCCTGCGAATGCCGCTACTGCTGACGTTGAAGAGGTCAGCAACAGGGATGATGGCGCTGAGGGTGATGACGTTGACGATGAAGACGATGAGGTCAAGGACACTACAGAGATCGGGGGTGAGTTACCTGGTACCGAGGGCGGGCATGCTGCCGAAGCTGGACCCTCGGGCCCTGAGAAGAAGCTTCCGAAAATTCCCCTCGAGCAAGAGCTCGAACCTCATCAAATAATCCCTTCGCACTTTAACACCGACAAGAATATTAAGTTGCAAAAACAATCGGCCGACCAGTAAGAATTGAATAGAAATGTGCCGGTGCAAATGATGCCCACACGCCTCACCCAAGCTCATACGGCGCTAATTCGAAAGGAGTGCAAGTTTGGACCCGAGGTGAAAGTTGTCATCCCCGATCCAGCTAGCAGATGTTGCGATAACATAGAGGGATTGTCCTTCGCATAAACCTATCCATTCACTATTGGGTTTTCACTTCCCGTTCATAGGGTGATCGACGAGTTTTGTCGATCCTACAACTTATGTTTGGTTCAATTGGGTCCCGGTGATTGGAGGGTTATACAGTGTCTGGAGTGGTTGAGCCGGCAAGCCAAGGTAGATTTTACTTTTCAACATCTCATCTCTCTCTATTACCCATACTTTCATAAGGCCGGAGTGGTAGCCTTGAATAACCGAGGTAAGTTTACGCTTCTTCACAAGAGTGAGGACCATGGGGACCGAGGCTGGTGCGATCGCTACATACTCTTGGAGACCAGCGCTATATCCTGCAAGCTTAATTTTTTAGAGAAGTGGAATAGAACACGTAAGTGCTCCCTCATTCATCATTCCTTTCGGTTAATGTTCTTATATCTTATTATTCTTGAGTCTTTGACCCCAATCCACTTTTTTATCTATAGCCAACAAGGTTGATGTCGTCCCTCCAGAGGGCTTGGCCAAATGGGTCGGGGATGTGTGCAAAGCTCGCAAGCGCCCAATTTGGTCTTGGATGGACATGGCTGCTAGCTTTGGTTGGGAATACAAGAGGCATGGTAAGTTATTTAATATTTTGTATCGGGGGTGTCGCCCGAAGCTTTTCTTTTTGCTACTAATTTTTCTCCTTGGCGTCAGATCTTCCCGACCGAGCCATTAATAAAAAGAAAGGCAAAAAGGGAAAACGAAAAGGGAAGAAAAAAGATGAAGAGGATACCGACTCCGATGACGATTTGGCTTCGGTGGCGAATCTCATTGGAGATTTGAAGGAACTCAAGTCTTCAAAGAATTCTAAGTCTTCGAAGGGGTCCTCGGGTCAAGGGACCTCAAAAGGTAATGCTCAACATTTCCCTCGATCATTACACTTGTACTTTCTACTTCTCCTCGTTTTAGTGTTTGTAACTCTATGTTGTTCATAGGTTCGAATAGGAAGAGGGCAGTTTCAAAAAAACCCTCCCGTTCGGTGTATCCTCGCACCGAAGTGATGACCTCCCCTTGGCCCAAAGCTGTTGTTGAAAAATGCCGGGGGTTGATTGACGAACCTAGGACGAGGGCGCCGAGGACTTAGAGCCTTGTAGGGAGGTTGAAGTAGTGGACCTTGTTTGGAGCACGACTTTAATGCAGCTGTTGCCAAGGCTAAAGGCAAAGCTAAGGTAGGAGAGATTGGGGCCTCTGCCGCTGGAGGGGAAGCAAATGCTAGCGATGCTAGGGCGCAATCTGAACTAGCTAGACTTTCAACCTCGGCAGGGTCTTTGCAAAGGCTCGAGGTGTCAACTTTTTCAAACCTTTTGGAGAGCTCCCAAAGGGATATTTTGAGCTTCATGCCCTTGCTCAGACCAAAAGAGGAGGCCATTGTGCAAAAATTTCCTCAGACTCAACTGGCTACCACTCTAGCTGCAAACGCACTTAGGGTAAGCCGTAACACTTTCACCCTTCCTTCTGTTTTTAAGTATTTACTTAGTTTGATCCCTTAATAATTTCCATTCAGGGCTTCATCCTATCGCTGAGGGCTGTCGAGCTCGAGACTGCAAGGTACGAGGAAGTCCAGCGTGTCGCCAGTGCTTGGGACAATCAAAGGGACAACTTCAATGCTTAAATAGCTGAATTGAAAGCTCAGTTGTCCATGTCTCGCTCCAATTTACGTGAAGCAGAGACCGCTTCTGAGGCTAAGATTCAGGCACTCGGTGATGGCTTCCAAGTAGAGTGCTCGAAGCTAAATTCTGAAGTTGTGAGGCTCGGTGAAGAGTTGGCCCAAGCTAAGAATGAATTCATGGAAGAGGCCAACAAGCACCACGTGCAACTGAAGAAGCATGTGCTCGACATCTAAAGGCTAGAGGGCTAAAATTCTAAGATCCCGACCCTTGAAGTCGAGGTCAAGCTGCTTCGAGATGAAGTAGTTGACCGCAAGGAGAGGGCCAAGGTCAAAGCCAAGAGAGTGGAGTTGGACAAGCGCTAGCCCGTCATCAAGTCTCGGGTAAAGCTGCTAAAGCAATGCCGAGCTGGTGAACTTAACTTGGAATAGGAGATCGCTAAGGCCGAGGACAATGCAGCCAAAGCCCAAACTATGATTGATGATCTTTCTTTAAGTGAAGGCTCGGGCGATGATGATGCCGAGGATAAAGAAGATGAAGAAGATGAAAGTGGAGAAGACACCAAGGATGCCGATGATGAAGTCTCCGAGGAAGGAGGTAGGCCCGAAGTATAGCGTTCCTGTTTTCATCTTCTATTTTGTTTTTGTTTTTGTTTAGGCCTTCGGGCCTCATGATGTAAATGACTTTATGGCCTTCGGGCCTTTCATGAATGAATTTGCTTTTTGCGCTTAAGTGTTAGCTTTTATTTCGCCATATAAAGTATTTTGAACTGAACACTTAGAATAATTTTGCTTGCAAGACTTAGTTCATACAATGCCAATGCGAACTTAGAACGACGTCTGGTTCTCGAGCCGATGCATTTGAAATATAAGCTCAGTATAAAAATAACCTTGGTACATAAGATCATAGAAACAAAGAGATATTGAATCAAGTTTATTTCACTGATGATATCAACGAGCCATAATCGGCTTTTTTACATAAGGTCTGGTCTGAGTAAAACTTAGGCGCAAAAGAAGTTAACAACATGCAACTCTCGGGCGAAAATACAAAGTGTTAATCTATTCCTCGGGTGTCAGTCCCCAGTTGTCAAATAGATAGACTTCGGTAGGGAGGCTCAAAACTGACCTCGGCTGCATCCCACTCCTCACTTCCTCCAGTGTTCAGGTGTGAATCTTGATAAAGATCCGAGTACTGAAGATTGTCTTATCCGCTTCCTGAAAAGGTCAAGCAAAGTAAAACGGGGAGTATGTTTAAATATTTCGACCAAAGCCTTTGGAGAGTTTTCGGCTCGAGGTTGTAGGTGAATTTTAAATGATCAAGGAATGCTTACCGTGACGTCAAAAGTAATACCACTTCAAATTAGAAATGTTCCAATTTAGAGGTTTGGGCTTGCCTTGCAAATATTCGATCTGATAAGATCCCTTTTCGACAATCGCCTTAAATTTGTAAGACCCTTCCTAATTTGCAATAAGTTTTCTCCCATTCTTTTCCTTTGTTGACTGATTCGAAGCCTTTAGCATATAATCACCAACTTTGAAATCTCTAAGCTTGGGCTTTCTGTTGAGATATGCCTCTATTTGTCTTTTTTGTGCTGCTAGTCGAACCAAGGCTAGCTCTCTTTTCTCCTCGAGCAAATCTAATTCTATACACATGGTTTATTGGTTGGCATCTTCGATGGTGTGAGCGTACCGAAGACTTGGTTCGCCCACCTCAACGGGGATAAGTGAATCCATGCCATAGGTGAGGGTAAATGGGGTTTCACCAGTGCTGTTCTTCTCCGTGGTTCGCATTGCCCATTGCACCCCTAGTAACTCCTCGGGCCAAAGACCTTTCTTCTCATCAAGCCTTTTCTTGAGATTTTCAACTATTACTCTATTCAAAGATTCAGCTTGACTATTGGCACTTGGGTGGTAGGGAGTTGACACTATCCTTTTTATTCCCCACTGCTTAAGAAAATCAGTGATAGCTGCCCCCATGAATTGTGGACCATTGTCACAAGTGATTTCCTTTGGGACACCGAACCTATAGATGATGTTTTTCTTGATGAAATCAATCACCTCTTTCTGCCTAACCTCAGTGAAAGCTCCTGCTTCTACCCACTTTGTGAAGTAATTGGTCAATACAAGAATAAACCGAACACCTCTTTTGCCCTTCGATAAGGGGCCAATGATATCCATTTCCCATTTCATAAAAGGCCATGGTGACACGACCGAATGTAGAGGTTCAGCTTGTTGATGAATCATTCGGGCATGGCGCTGATACTTATCACATCTTTTCACGAAGGCCTTTGCATCTGCGCTTATAATGGGCTAATAATACCCAGCTCGAAGTATCTTGCGCACTAAAGACTTTCCCCCCGAGTTATTGCTACACTCACCTTCATGTATCTCCATCATTACGTACCTGTCTTCATCCGGACCCAAGCATTTGCCATCGGGCCGCTATACCTTCTTCTGTATAGTTCCCCTAAAACCATCGAGTATGAAGTTGCTTGAGTCCTCAGTTTCCTTGCTTCTCTCTTATCGGGGGGAAGAGTCCTGATTCAATATAAGAGATAAATTATTTCGTCAATCTCATTTATGATCCGCAGAATTGACCGCTAGTTTCATCTCCTTCATTTGCGCAGAGAGCAACTGAACAAGTGAATCAGTCCCCGAGTGTTCTTCTTCCACCGCCGAACCCAGTTTCGCTTAGGCATCGGCCTCAACGTTTTCTTCCCGAGGTGCTTGTTTGACTTGCCATTCTTGGAATTGGGCTAAGACTTTTTGTGCTCGGATTAAGAATTGTTACATTCTGGGCTCCTGAGCCATATATTCACCGAGCACTTGGTTTACCACTAGTTGCGAATCACACCTCATTTTAACTCTCTCCACCCCCATTTCTTTAGCCAGTTCCAAGCTTGCTAAAGCTGCTTCATACTCGGCCTCATTGTTCGTTATCTTTTTGAACTAAATTGAATGCCTGACTTTCTCCCCGGTGGGTGCTATCAAAACTATTCCTAACCCTGAACCCTTAGAATTGGTTGCCCCATCGGTGTAGAATACCCATTTTCCTGAAGTCGATCCCTTCGTCATCAAGTTTTATTTTTCAGCTTCGGGTAAGATCCCAACACTAAAGTCAGCCACGAAGTAGGCCAAGACTTGGGATTTAATGGCTGTTCGGGGTTGGTAGGTGATATCATATTCACTTAATTCTACTGCCCATTTGGATAACCTTCCTGACAACTCTGGTTTATGCAATATGCTCCTTAGGGGGAAGGTAGTAACTACTGCTATTGGGTGGCATTGAAAATAGAGTCGTAGTTTCGAGCAGTAACAATTAAAGCAAGTGCTAGTTTCTCCAAGTGTGGGTACCTAGTTTCGGCGTCGAGGAGCATTTTGCGCACATAATAGATAGGCTTCTGCTTGCCATCCTCTTTCCGAACCAGCACAGCGCTCACAGACACCTCAGACACAGCCAGGTAAACCAGCAAAGTTTCTCCATCCTTTGTTTTGGCGAGCAACGACGCGTTAGCCAAATAGCATTTCAATTCCTTCAGCGCTTCTCTGCACTCCTGTGTCCACTCGAAGTGGTTATTCTTTCTTAGTACTGAGAAGAATTTGTGGCATCGCTCTGATGACCTTTAGAGAAATCTACTCAAGGCAGCGACTCGGCTAGTTAAGCGCTGAACTTCTTTCACCCTTGTTAACTCATCGGGGATTTCTTCAATAGCTCTAATTTTTTCTGGATTAGCTTCGATTCTTCGTTCAGAGACTATGAACCCCAAAAATTTGCCCGAACCCACGCCGAAGGCGCACTTCTCAGAATTCAGCTTCATGTTGTACTGCCTTAGAACATCGAAGGCTTCTCTCAAATGACTTAGGTGGTCCTCCACCCAAATAGATTTGATCAGCATGTCGTCAATGTAAACCTCCATAGACTTCCCGATGTAATCTTTGAACATGCGACACACTAACCGTTAGTATTTCACCCTAGCGTTCTTTAGCCTGAAAGGCATCACCATGTAGCAAAACGTACTTCGGTCAGTGATGAACGAGGTTTTTTCTTCATCCTTTGGGTCCACGAGAATTTGATTATACCCCGAATAAGCATCTAAGAAGGTTAATAGTTTATGTCCTGTCGTGGAGTCTATTAACCTGTCTATCTGTGGCAATGGATAAGAGTCCTTGGGGCATGCTTTGTTTTGATCTGCATAATCTACACACATTCTCCACTTGCCATTCTTTTTGGGCACAACAGCAACATTAGCCAGCCAATCGGGATACTTCACCTATGTTATGAAGCCATTCTCCTGCAGCTTCATAGTCTCATCTTCAATTGCTTTCTTTTTGACACCGGCGTGTGGCCTTTTCTTTTGATTTACCGGGGTAAAACGTGGATCTACATTCAGCTTATGAGTCATGATCTCTGGATCGATGCCGACCATATCTGAATGAGACCAAGCAAAGCAATCGTCATTGGACTTCAAGACTTCTATTATAGCTTTCTTCGACTCCGGGTCCAACTCCGAGCCGACAAACACTTTTCTTTCTGGGAAATCTTTCGACAACATGAAAGATTCCAACTCCTCTATAGTTGAGTACTCGTCTTTTTGTTTCTGAGGTTCTTGAATACATGCCAGGATCTTCTCCATTCCTCCTTGAGGATGTGACCCTCCCTTTTCGTTAGACCCCGGTTGTATTGATTGCTATTTCTTTGGTCCTGACGGGATGATTCCACTCTTCAACGCGGCAGAATAGCATTCGCTCGCTATCCGTTGCTCCCCCTTAATCGAACGAACTCCCCATGGGGTAGGGAATTTGATGACTTGGTGGAGAGTGGATGGAGCAGCCTCCATGGAGTGAATCCATGGTCTACCGAGGATAACATTATATGCCATATCCTCGGGCAAAACTTAAAACAGTGTCTCCTTGCAAACTACTTCGGCATAAGTGTTGAGCGTAATTTTGCCCAACGTTTTTTCGGTGGAGTTGTTGAAGCAAGTCAGCACAATTGCTTTTGGGATAACCTCTCCCTTCAACCACATCTTCTTGATAGCCCCGTAGCTGATTATGTTGACAGAGCTACTGTGGTCGATCAAGACTCGTTTGATATCCGAGTTGTTGATCCTTAGCATGATGACCAAAGCATCGTGATGGGGAAATATCATCCCATCACAGTCATCGTCGTCGAACACTATATCCTTTCCCGAGGCTCCAACTCGAGTTCTTTTCTCCATGGTTATTGATAACTTTACAAATTTCTTGGCGGCTGCAAAGTTCACACCATTCACTTCTGATCCCCCGGTGATCACATTCACAACTCTTACGGGGGGTGGTGCCCTCGGTGGTTGACCATCACCTCGGTTCTTTGTATAGTTTTCCTTCCATTATCCGTGAGGAATTCAGCCAGCACGCCCTTCTTCAACAAATGCGCCACCTCGAGGCGCAAGGCTTTGTAGTCCTCGTTGCGATGACCGTAGTATGCATGAAATTCACAACGCAGACTTTAATCTCTTTTGTCCGCGAGAGTCCTCATATCCTTCAGTGCTCTTACTCCAGCCATCTCCTTCACTACATTGACCAACTCCGAGGTCGATATGATGAAGTTATAATCGGAGATCCGAGGTAACTCCTTATTCTTGAAAACCAGAGCTGAGCTCGAGGTGTTCCTTTGATTTGTGCTGGGATAAACATTCCCACCGAGCCGTTGGCTCACAAGCGAATTTCCAAGCCTTTGGCTAACAGGCTGCCTCGATGAGGGGTACGGTTCATACCTTCCTTTTGAATTTCCTCGTGGCGCCTCAGCGCGATATGAGGATTCAGATAGATTATTGTAGTTGAAGCCTCGACCATTGTTCTTCCACTCAGCTTCGTCCAACCTTATTTTGGTGTACGCCTGTTGTGCAAGTCGTCCCATGTCAAGGTTTGGTACTGCTGGAGCTCTTTTCTTAATTCAATGGCAGCCTCAGAGTTTCGAACATTAATGTTCTTCTAAAACGCCATGATGGTCACAGTGTCATCCATATCAGGCAATTCCATCCGTTCGGCGTGAAAACGTTCGAGGAAGTCTTTGATGGGCTCACCAGACCGCTGTTTGACTTCGAAGATGTCCTCCTTCCTTTAGAGGATTTTCTGTGCCCTGGTATGAGCTTTAACGAATGCATCAACCAAGTCGTTAAAACTAGAAATTGACCCCGCGGGTAAACGCATGTACCAACGTAATGCTCCATTCTCCAAAGATTCGCCGAACTTTTTAAAAAATATCGACTCCTTTTCTATCTCTGTTAAATCATTACTCAACACCATCGACATGTATTCGGTCACATGCTCAACGGAGTCGATAGTCCCATCATATTTTTTCAAAAATTGAATTTTCAAAGTCTTTAGAGTTGCTGCTGGAGCAGCCTCAAGTTTGTATAGCAATTGCCTGTACTGGTCAATGTCGAGCGCCCTTTGGGTCTTTGTTACCCCAGGGATGCTTTCAATCCATTTTTCTACTCGAGCCTCGACTTGGGCTTCGATCTCTTTGCTTAGTTTTTCAACGTCCACTGAGGAGCTAGCTTCAGCCATAGTGGGAATCGTCTCGAAGTAGGGCGTAGTGCTAGGTATTGTAACCGAACCCCCAGATGTGGCTCCATTTTGAGGTCCCCCTATTGTCGCGCCCGTAGGAACGAAGGCCGGGATACCTCCACTTTTAGCCACAGGTGAAACTCCATTCAGAGCTGCACTATTCCTCGCCTCTAACGAGGCACAAAATTCAGCATTGATGAAAGCCAGTTCGGCTTATTGCTCTTGAAGAGCTTTCAGGGTTCGGACGACGAAGGCCTAAAAAGCTTCAGTGGAACTCGAAGAGGAAGGGTCTGCTATCGGTAGTATTATGGACGCGTTGGAATTTGGGTTCGATTGAAAGCCAGCTTGTCCATCGGGACTTGGCCGAGGTTCAACGGGATTTTTATCGCTGTTAACCATTTTTCAAGTGAAAACAAGAATCTGAACGAAGAAAATGTTCAACTTTGGAACAAAGCGTTGATGCTTGTATCCCCACAGACGACGTCAATTTGTATTGGCCTAAACTAATCTTTGGTCACAAATCGAATTTGGATTGCGCATATGTATCAAAGTCGAAATTATAACAACAAAGACGAGAATTATGCGTAAATAAATGAGATTTCAATGTATGATCTTGAGTACAAAATTTGACAGAGTTTTGGTATATATTTCTGAATGACTACATTGATAAACGAAAGACTATTTATAGATTGATGAATACATAAGCCATGATTCCACGTCTGCCACTAAGCTGTACATGCCTCCATCTCTTAGATAATGGAGTTAGTGGGCCGAAATAAGGGGAGAAATCCTCCGCTGTGGACGAACTATTTTACCGAGGCTTGAGTTGTTGGTTTCGGGAGCTTGGCCGCGCAAGGCGACTGAGGTGGCATTCCACCGAGGTAAACACATTAATCCTGTTCCTCGGTCGTTGACTTTGGCGACCGTGTTGCTCACCTCGGTCCATGGTTTGCCAACACCTGTTCAGTCGACTCTGAGCCATGTCACCGAGGCGCCACGTCTGCGAGTTGATTTTGACCTAATACAGAAAGTAAATAATTACAACTCCCCGGTGGGCTTTTCACGAGAATAGAAGCAAATGGTTGTAACTCTCCGGGAGTGCAAAGTGATGCGAAATCGTGAACAACTATTAATTGAATTTACATACTTTTTTTTTAATTATGGTATTTAAATTATTTAGAATGGTAATTTGGTAATCTGACTTTTTATTTTTTAAGGACATGTTTAATTTTTTTTAATTATTATTAAACTTCTACATAAAAAATTTAAATATGAATAAGAGTAACAACAACTATAATTTCAAATGCTTCATGTCTTTCTATCTGGTTTTTACGACACCACAGTCTCCTACTTTTTTTATGGCCACACATATCAAAAAATTACTATCGAATAAAAATAGAAGTATTTAGAAGCTGTCCAAAATTCGGTCAACATATATCTTTCTTACAATGTCAATTTCATGATGTACGCCTGCAAAGAATAAGGTTGTAGTTTTTGTGATAGAGATACTTAATGGTGAGTCATAATTTTTTTAACGCATACAAATTATATTTAGTTTCACATGAAATTTTAATACAACTATTATCAAATATAATTACCATTTGACGAACAAAATAATAAATATAATTCCCTAGGCACAATGGTTTTAGCATAATTTGAAAGAACTAAACGTTTCAAGAAAAATGACAAAAGAAACATAAACAAAAGTTTGATTAAATTTTCAAAACGATACTATCGTATTAAAGAAGAATAATAACACCAGACTAAATATAATTCATAAACATAAATAAGTCTTCTTTAACACATTGTTTAGTTGTACTTAATATTATTAAGAGATTATTTCATGTAAAGAGTAGATGACATGAATATAAAAAATTTATCTATATTGGATTTTAAACGTTTTGAGATATCCCAAAAAAAAATTTCCTTTCCCCAATGTACTAATAGTAATAAACGGCCATATGCATATATGATATCTAATTTACAATAGATATATAATTATTACCAAAAAATAAATATAACAAAAGAAGACATTATTTCTTAATGTACTAAAGAGGATTGCCAAGAATTTCTAACCATAAATTTCACAAATAAAGATACATACCCCATTTCATGAATGCTCATAGAAAGTGGAAAAAATAGAATCCACTTAGTTGAGTTGACATTTGCCGCGTTAATGTGTGTATCGCAGGACATGCATATATTATCCTAATTTATAATAATAACATATCAAATACATAGTTTCAGGAATCCTCATATAAAATAAAACAAAAAAAATTTAAGGAATGAACTTACCAGAGTTGCGGGAGGTAGAATATTCAAAATGATGTAAAAGTCACTTAATAAAAGAATAATAAGATGAAAATTCAACAAAGTATTTGATGGTTTACTGATTTTCTCCCTTAGTTGAGATAATTAAATATGATCATTTCTGATGTCTAGTGATTTACATTTTGTAGATAAAGCCGATTTGTATTATTAAATTAATCAAATAAATTTATCCTAAATTGGATTACCAAATGCAACTCTTTACATTCTCCAAATTTTTTGTGCCCTTTAGATTCATGTATATAATCTAATCTTTTATTTTATATTTTATTTATTTGAGTGTGTATTTACCTTCTTGTACACAACTATACTTAGAGCAATATTTTATTATGGGTCTAATATGGTCTTTTGACTTTGAAACTTATGGGGCTTCCCACTTATAGAGTAGTAGTAGATTGTTGATAAATTAAGTATAGGTTAGTTCATTGATATGATCCATACACATTTAGAAGTGACTCTAATTTTGATTAAGCATTTAGATTGTAAATGATGATTGAAAACGAAGTGAGATTTCAATAGTACGCCAGATGGAAAATTGTTAAAATTGATTTACATAAGTGTGTGAATCAAATGCATAATTGATTAATTATATTTGCATAATTATCTCATTTAACAGACTATTACAAAGCATTGTTGACTTGAATTAGGGCTGACTTGAATAAGGGTGGCAATTGAATGGCGAAAATTATGATATTTATTGTCGTAAGATCTGGTATGTGTTGGAAGAGCAAGATGCTCTGCAAGCCATTAACTATATCATATGTTTTCCCATAGTGCAACATAGGAGAGATCTTGATGCTTAAAAATCTTGGAAAAAAGGATGCCAATGCTCGTGTCATAATTGTAAGCTCAGTTGTTGATGATTTTATCCATGAATTTAAACAAGTCTCCAATGCTCATGCCATGTGGGCACGTTAGAGAGATACATATGAAGGTATAAATGTGACTCACCTTAGACAGCTGATATAAGTCTGACACTTATAAAAAGCGTCATGATCACATTATCAAACAACACCTAATGGTGATGTCTAACATGATTGCTCATCTCAAAAGTGTTGGTTATTTTCTCTCAGATGGGCAGTAGGTTCAGGCAGTGATCGGATCTCTTCCCAACAGTTGGGAACATCTGCAGGTTAACTTTACCCACGATTACGTCATCAAAACCTTTGGTAATGGTGCCCGGCACGTGGAGCTTGAAAAATGAGCGGTTGGTCATCTAAGTTGTACCCAGTGCCTATTTTGAATAATCAAGTGGTAAAAAACCTTAAGGATTTAAGTGCAAAAACAATTGAAAGGGGGGAGGAGAGCAAGGAGACTGGATAGGAACCCTCAAAGAAAACAAGCCAATCGAACTCCAACAAAGGAAAACAGTTTTTCAAGAGAAATGACAAAAGTAAGCTGAAGTGCTAACGATGCCAAATGTCAAGAAAATTTGCTGGTGAATGCACTGAGTTGAAAAGTGTAGCATTTCAGTATACATCTCTAAGTGCTACATTTATTTCTAGCATTATTTTATTAATTAAATATTATCCTATATAGACTGTAAACTTACGAGTCACCGAACTTGTGACCCATGATCTAGATACGTTGGTAGAGCTCTGGAGTCCTATCTTGATCAAGGTGGATATGCGTATGAAATAAAGCGAAGGTTTAAGTCAACGGGATTAATACTTGTATAATTGACTTGCGTGGTGGCCGAACTTTGATGTAGCATCACATTCTATATGCTCCAAAAATTCGATGGAACCTAATTTTTGTGTCTGTTCTCCTTATTTAGGTTTATGTATGAATAATAGTCACAATATCTTAAAAATTACTTTAGATAATGTCTTTTATGGTTTCTGAAAAAAATTATGATGGTTTCTTTGTGTTGAAATATAATCCTTATACTTATGTCTATTATGTGGATTGATGTGGTATGGCATGTTACTCTAGAAATAAATATCTTGATGTTATTACATGGCATGCAAGTTTAGGTCATATTTGGAAAGATCGAATGAATAGATTAGCTAAGTAAGGATAGTTGGGTTCTTTATGTGAATTTGAAATGCCAACTTTCGAACAATATTTTGCCAAGAACTTTACACACAATCCATTTACGAAGGTTAAAATAGCTGACTTCACCCATTGGAACAAATCTATTCTAGTATGTGTGGTCTAATGAATGTGAGGACAAGATCCAGTGCCTTGTATTTTATAATGTTTGTAGATGATTTCACGCATATTGGTTATGTCTACTTGAGTTTTCATAAATTGGAAGCACTTGAGTGCATCAAAGGGTACATGAACGGAGTTGAAAATCAGTTAAATAAGAGAATAAAATCTCTGAGGATTAATAAAGGGTATTAATATCTATCAAGATAATTTAATTAATTGCATAATGAAAAATACATAACCGGATAATTACCTATTCCTTATACACCTCAATAAAATGGGGTGACTTACAGAAATAGGACATTTTTGGCGCCTCATCACAGATTTGGCTCCTCCTAAGGAAATTCTTATAAATTTGGCCCTATAAGAAAGTTTATTTCGATCGAAAAATTCTTCTATTAGGAAAGACCTAGTTATCGCTAGACCTAGAATCACCATCAATTTTGCCTAACATGCGCCATTTTTGTAAGACTTTAGGGGTTAAAACTGTAATAATTAGCCCAAAATTGTCTATTTCGTGGAGAAAATTCATAAAATGATGTAGCTTAAAAAAGGAATAGAACTCTATTGCACATGATAAGGTCCATGATGACGCAAGCTAATTTACCTACCTCCTTTCTAGGGTGAAGCATTATTGCCTGCGCCCTATATATTGAAATAAAGTCCCTTCTAAGGCAGTGCTTTCTACTACTTATGAGCTATGGACAGGTCTGATTCCAAGGTTTAATGATTTACGACCTTGGGAATTTGCTGTATTTGTAAAGATTATTTTAATAAGGTTGGTAAACTAGGTCCAAAAAGCAAGACATATATCTTTATAAGATACTTAGAACACTTCAAAGGGTAGTGAACTGGAGAATGGAATTGTTACTGGGATTGAATCACAAGAAAATGATTTTCCAAAGATATGTGTGAAGTAAAGAATGGAGACCCTCTTTATGAAATGTTGAACTCAGCTGTTCAGCTAGTGTCCTCTGACATGTTTGATGATCTAATGGATCAACAGTTTGGTGTCCATTTGAGTGGGTGTTTTAAATTTCGAATTCCTTCTAAAGAATTTGAATCTGAACGAAGAAAGCGTAACGAAATAAATGTACCTATATGTACTTATGATATTAAGGACTACATTTTCCTGGTATGGCATCAAAAACAGATCAAATAAATTCTATTCCCAAGGCTTTATCGAGCCCTAAAAAGGATGTGTGCATAAAATCAATGAAAGAAAAATTAGAGTCCATGAGAATCAACAAAGTCAGGGACATAGTTGAATGAGTTCTCTAAATTAGATGCAAAGCAGATGAATCAATAGAAAGATACAAGTCGTGCTTGGTGGGAAAATGTTTTACTTAACAAGCAGGAATTGACTATGAGAGAACTTTTTTACTAGCGGTGAAGTTAACCTTAATTCGTTTTCTTATGGAACTGTTGCACACTTGGTTCTGGATTGCACCATCAGATGCAAAGATAAATTTTTCTCAATGAAGAACTAAACTAGAGATCTACATGGAACAACGTGCAAGTTTCATCATTAAATACTAAGAAAAGAAGGAATATAATTTGAAAAAGAATTATTTATGGTCTAATTAGTCTTCAAGGCAATCATATTTGATATTTCATAGATAAACATTCTCTATGATATTCACTAGGTTTGATGAAGACCCCTAGATTTATATAAAAAGGCCATATGCAATGTTTGTAATTCTTTCCCTTTACGTGGCCGATATTTTGATGTCGGAAAAAAAAATATGGAGTATCTTAAGACTATCAGCTCTAAGAAGTTATTAAGTTTATCTTAAGAAACATATATAAAAAAAATTTTTGAACACTTTTGAAAGAATGATTTCAAATACATGTATACTCATGTTGCGAAATATGATGCTTTATGCCTTAAAATGTGTCCACAAACTCAAAAAAGAAACAAACATGTCTCGACTATCATATTCAAGTGCTTTCGGGAGCTTGATTTACACTATGTTGTGTAGTTTCCCGAAAATTTGTAATACTGTAGATCTGGTTAGCAGGTATCAATCAAATTCATGAAGATATCATTAGAAGGTAGTGAGAAGATTTTCTGATACCGGAAGGAACTACAGACTATTCACTTTGTTGTAGAGAATCTAATTTACTGTTGAGAAGATATATACAGATGTCGATTGGACTGATGACTGGGATGAGAGAAAGACGACCTCCAGATTTGACTTCTTACTTAATGGTGAAGCTATTTCACGTAAAAGTATGACACAAACTTTCAATACCCTTTGGACTATGAAAGCTGAGTTCGTAACTTATACATATGCAGTATAATAATCCATTTGGTTTAAGAGACTCTTTGAGCATTTTGATATTGCAAAGAATCATCAAGGATCAATGATTTTATGTTGTGATAGTCAAATGACTATTGGTATTATAGAAGACCCTAGGCTTCATGAAAAGGTCAGAAACATTGACAGCGAGTATAAGTACTTAATAAATATGGTTGCAAGATGAGAAATACCGATACAATACATAACTATGCTTAAAATGATAGTGGATCCGTTTACACATGCGATATCTAGATTTGAATGATAGATACATGTTTGAGAAACATATTATGGCTCTAGGACCAAGTTTATGTATTCTAAAAACATTTGAATGCTATGCTCATCAATATATTACTTTTAAAATTATGTTGTATCTCATGCGTATATGACGAAATTTATTTGTGAGAAATATATCGTACCAATCGATAGATTGGATCTCTCACGAGAGCGATCGCCTCTAACATCGAGGAACATGTAGAAATGAGACCAATTAGAATATTTGTGTTGAAGTTGTGTTTTTAAGAATGACAAACAAAGAACCGGGTAGAGGACCTAGTTCATGGATGAAGGCATAGCTGGTCGAAAAGATACTGAGTCATAATTATACTTGAATTAGTGTAGGAACAGAACAACAATCCTAATGGAAGTAGGAGAAGCTAAGCATGTAATATCATATACTCCTACGCAACTAAAGAGTGTGCCTTAGCTGCCTCAAGTTGGCTAAAAGGCTTGTCATATGTGGACTTAGTTCTAACGAGTTTAATCGAGTTTCTCCATACAAAACCGCAAAGGAAATCTTAGATGCACTGGAGGTTGCGCATGAAGGAACTAGCTAAGTCATGAAATCAAAGATGATGATGCTAAAGAGGAAGTTTCAATTGTTTTCTATGGGAGAAACTGAGTCCATACAGGATATGATGTCTAGACTCACCATCATCACTAATGAGATGAAATCACTAGGCATGGATCTATCGAATGAGGAACTACTGAACAAAGTTATCCGGATCCTCCCTGACTCTTAGGAAGCAAAGGTTATTGCTATCATTGAATCCAAGGAACTTGATATGATACAGCTAGACGAGCTCACTGGAAGTTTGATGACTCATAAGATGTTAAAGCAGTCAAGAATCCAGGAAGCACCTAAGATTGAAATGAGCTTGGCATTAGAATATGTCGGAGGACCTGATCCTGAGTGGACTGAGCAAAAATTGGCTTTAGTTGGTTCTCTTAGAAGAACTCTGAATCTTGACAACTTTAGAGGAACAAAAAAGATCACCAAGGAAACTCATGGTAAGAAGAGGATTATTTCTAAGCAAGACTGCTCAAGTTGCTTCAAGTGTGACAAGAAAGACTATGATGTCAAAGACTCTCCCATGTGGAAAATTGAATGGAAGAAAAATAAAGCTGCAAAGGAAAAGGAGAAGAAGAAAACAAGGCGTCCACCCAACTTCAGAGCTGAAAAGAAAAAGAAGAATGAAGCATTTGTTACAACACGGGGGCCCATCTGAAAGTAATACTGACCCTGACGAAGTGTCAGAAGCTCAATCACCACTGGCCATGAGGGTACTCGAAGAAGAACTTGATGACAAGGCTGAGGTAAGTCTTGCTGATTTAAAAGCTAATCTCCACTCATACTCTTCTATGAAACTTTCCTTGTTCACACTCACTTTAATTAAAGGGTATGAAATGTTAAAGGCTGAGAAGGTTGTCTGATTTTAAAATGAAGTATAAGAATATGAAAGAAGTAAACATTGAAATTGAAGAAAAAATCTTGCATGCAATGCACAGGTTCTGGAACACAAAAAAAAAAAATCTCAGCCCATAAACTAGAAATCTGAAATTGAAAGAAGCTGGTGGTAAGCAAGCAGTTAGTGAGGTTCAAACTAGTCTTGAAGTTGAGCTCAAAAAGTAAACTGAGGTTCTATATCATGTAACTAAAGAGAACCGAGTTATTCAAGAAAAGTTTGAAAAAGCAAACAATAAACTCACTAGAGTCATTAAATGGAACAAGTCTCTGAAGCTATGAATTGGATTTTTGAAAATCAGAATAAAGGACAAAAAGGCTTAGGCCATAAGAAATCATTACCGGCCTATAATTCTAAAAGCAAATATGTAGAACTCTCTTGTAACATGATATGCTCTTTTTGTGGCAACAGTGGACATTATAAAGAAACATGCATGGCTGTTAAAAGGGCAGTAATGAAAAATAAAAGATCTGCTTTGTCTAGTTGGCCCAAAAGGGATTTAAGTCATCCATTCTCTCATAAGAAGGGACCTAAGCTTCTCTGGGTTCTAAAAGCTAACCGCTGATTTTATTTTACAGGCTGAAGTAGGAGTGAACAACCCAAGCTTAATTCTTAATAGTGGTTATTCAAGGAACACGACTGGAGATAGAAGAAATTTTCTCACTCACAGCATTGCAAGGGGGGTAATGTGGCTTTTGGAGGACGCAAGAGTGGTGAAATCATTGGTATTAAAAAGGTTTGGAGGTCCCTTAATTTAGATGGAATGACGCACAACTTATTGAGTATCTCCCAACTGTGTGATAGAGGAAATAAAGTTAGTTTCTCACATGTAGGGTGTATTGTGAAGAAACTACAAAGTGGAGAGATAGTAATGCAAGGGAAATGAGTGAAAAATGTGTACAAGGCTTCACTTAGTTCTCTCCCTGAGAATAATTTGACTTGTCTGATTGTGCAAGAAAGTGATTGGCACAAAAGGCTTGGTCATGCGAGTCTGTCGCAGTTGAAGTTGGTGTCTAAGGAGCCAGTTCGTGGGATGCTTAGAAAAAAGTTCAAAGACATCAAAATATGTGATGCCTGTGTCAGGGGAAAGCATGTAAGATATTCATTCATGTCAAAGAAAGTGGTTAGTACTTTCAAACCACTCGAGCTAGATCACACTTATCTGGTCCTATGGGGGTAGGGAGCAGAGGAGGCAAGAGGTTCGTGTTGGTGATCGTAGTCGACTATTCAAGGTATACTTGGACCCTGTTTCTTACATCTAAAGATGAAGTATTTGACAACTTTAAGGTTTGGGCAAGCATCGTTTAAAAGAAACTTGGCTTTTAACTTGTGAGCATTATATATGACCATGGTACTGAGTTTGAAAAGTTCACTAAATTTTTCAAATTCTCTGCTCTAAGGACCCCTCAGCAAAATGGTGTAGTTAAAAGAAAGAACAGGTCGTTAGAAGATATGGCAAGGACAATATTGCTGTCAAGTGGCTTGGCCAAGAACTTCTAGGCTGAAATTGTGAACACAGCTTGTATTTGTTGAATAGATGATCCATAGATCAATACTGGACAAGACTCCCTATGAGTTGCTCAGAGGCAGGAAATAAAATATTGCACACCTTAGGCCTTTGGGTGCGATTCTTTTTACATAATAATGGCAAAAAACCTCTAGGGAAGTTTGATACACAAAGTGATGAAGCTACCTTTTTGGGGTACTCTCTATAAAGCAAGGCTTTTAAGGTGTTCAACAAGAGAAAAATGACTAAAGAGGAAAGTGTTCATGTGGTGTTCGATGAATTAGTTGTGATGGCTGATAAATGAACTGATAATGATCAGGAGATACGCCTTGCATGAAAAGAAGCGCTAGAAGATTCAGAGAACCTGCATGAGAAAGAAGAGCATCAAATTGAAGATAGGGATCTCACGTAGGGGAAGCTAAGAAATAATAGGACATGGGGGAACATCAAGTCAAGAAGTTGTTAATTGTGAAGAACATGGCCCCTCACAAGATCTGTGAGAAGCAACTTCACAATAGATATAACCTGAATTCTGGTATAGTGACAAGATCAGCCTTAAAGAACTTTTGTACGTTCTTTACGTTTTTCTCTTCTATAGAACCAAAGAGTGTGCGAGAATCTCTTGAGGATCCAGATAGGGTAATTTCCATACAGGAGTAACTGTATCAGTTGGAAAGGAGCAATGTATGACACTTGGTTCCTCGACTAAAAGATAGGTTTATTATAGGAACTAAGTGGGTGTTTAGAAAGAAGCTGGATGAGCATGACATAGTTACAAGGTACAAGGCTAAATTAGTGGTTCAATGATATAGTCAGGAGGAAGGAATTGACTATCATGAAACTTTTACACATGTTGCTAGGATGAAATCCATAAGCATGGTGATTGCTTTTGCTATATATATGAAATTCACACTGTATCAGATGGATGTGAAAGTGCATTCTTAAATAGTTATCATAATGAAGAGGTGTATGTGATTCAACCACAAGAATTTGAAAGCAATGAGTTCCCAAATTATGTATATAAAGTTGACAAGACACTGTATGGGTTGAAATAGGCTTCTAGTGCTTGGTATAAAAGGTTGTCTGGGTTCTTACTAAAGAATGGATTCACAAGAGGCAAGATAGGCAACACTATGCTTCTGAAGAAGAAGGCCAAGGACCTTTTGATAGTTAAAGTTTATGTTGATGAGATCATTTTTGGTGTCACTGCTGAGAACCTATGTAAGGAGTTTGCTTAACTGATGGGAAGTGAGTTTGAAATGAGCATAATGGGTGAGTTGAATTTCTTTTTAGGCTTGCAAATTAAGCAAACACATGAAAGCACCATGATTCATCAGCAAAAATATATCAAGGAACTACTGAAGAAATTTGAAATGGAATGAGCTAAAGAAATGAGCACTCCCATTGCACCTGGAACCAAACTAAATTTGGATGAAACTCGTTCTTCTATTGATGAAACTAAGTACAGAGGAATCATTGATTCTCTTCTTTATCTTACAGCCAGTCCTCCAGATATGTTTTATAGTGTGGTAATATGTGCTAGGTTCCAATCAAAGCCTAAAGTGTCTCATTCGTCTGCAGTTAAGAGGATCTTGAAATATCTTAAAGGAACTCCAGATTTGTGCTTGTGGTATCCTAAAGGAGGAACGTTTAGGATGATTGGATTTACAGATGTTGATTATGATGGTAACTTGGTTGACAAAAAAAGCACTTCAGGGATGGCACACTTTCTAGGTCTCTGTCTAGTTTCTTGGGCTACAAAGAAACAGAATTCAGTGGCCTTTTCCATAGTTGAAGCTGAATATGTTGATGCTGCTTCTTGTTGTTCTCAATTGTTGTGGTTTAAGCAACAACTAAAGGACTTTAGAATAAAGAGTGACATGTGCTTATCTTTTGTGACAATACAAGTGCTGTGAATATTTCCAAGAACCCAATCCAACATAAAAGAACTAAGTAAATTGGTATTAGGCATCACTTTCAAAGAGATAATATTGAGAAAGACTTAATTATTATGAATTCTTGCATGACTGAGGACCAGATAGCAGACATCCTCACTAAAAGATTAAACAAGGTGTAGTTTGGAGGAGCAGGTTGGAATTGGGGATGACAAAAATACACGGACGACCCTAAACCTAGCTCTCCCAATGACTGGCTAGTGAAATGTCTGATGTTACCTACTTCAATTTAATATAATCCATTCTAACTTTGTATTGTAAATAGTATGCTCGTTCAACTAAGTTAAAATTTATTGTCCTTATCTAATATGTACCTATTGTAGGAACTAGCTGACATAAAGAAGAAACACTTGAAGGAAAGAAAAATTATTTTCCAGGTACACAGCTACTGAATGTGTTAAGTATGTGCTTGAGCATTTTGTCTTGATAAGTGTCACCAACGGTTACAAATTTTTAAAGTATAAAAGTTTCTCACTTAAAGTAGAAGTCGTCATCACCTTATAAGCTATAACTGTCCCATCAATCTTTCCTTACCGGTTCCCAATCTCTTTAAAAGCTATTTTTTCCTTCTCTTCATTATTTTCAAAAACAAGTAAAAGAATTATCTTATCGTATCTCTTATTTTTCTCCATCAAAACCCTAATCGAAAGTTTAAAATCTTCCAAAATATTCATAATGTGTGAAGCTTAAAAATCTACCACTTCTCCCGTGTCTTCACTAAAACCCAAAGTCTCCGTTAAACTCACCAAGAAACCCAAATGAAATGCAGCAAACATGGCGATGATGTTTGTCAAGAAGGAAAAGATGGTAAAGAATCTTGGTTCGTCATCTCAGGAACAAGAACTAGTCTCTCAGGCCACTAGCACAATGGAGGCATCAGTTGGTTCTGTGAAAGTTGTTCAAGAGGTAAGGCCTGAATAACCTATAACCAGTTCTATTTTGCATGAAAGTAGATTAAGTCATAAAAAATTAGAATCTGAAAATTTGGTGGCTGGTCTTGAAAAAATTGTTGGGAAAGTGGCTGGTGAGGAGTGCTTGTGCAAAAGAAAGGGGGAAGACTGTAGTTGAAAATCTTATAGAACCATTGGTGAATTAGATGAACTAGGTAATTCTGGTGAAAATTTGGAAGCCGTAGTCGACAAACCTAGTTTAGAGGCTGTTCCTTCTAAGTCAAAAGGAGAAGGAAGTGGAAAGGAGAAATTTTTTGTTAGTGATCCTGCTGAAGGTATTGAAAAAATTGTGAAGGACATAAGTTTGCCTCAGTTGCTTTAACCCATGATGATGCAGAAATTGAACTATCTAAATCTAAACCTAAAATTTCAAAAGAAAAGAGGGGTGAGATTCTTAGAGTCAGAAGGAGTAAAAGAAAAATTGGTATAGATGAGGAAGATGAGTCTTAAAAAGAGGAAGTTGTCTCTATAAGTGAGCCAAAGCAAGAGGTTGAGAAACCTGTGAGAGGGAAAAAAATGAGATTGGTGAAAGGAAAACTATGCAGCCAAGGTTAATTGATGAAAGTGAAGAAGAAGGGAACAAGGGTGATGTGTTTAAACCTGAAACTGAACAAGTAGGGTACCCAGTGATGGCTAAGACTGTAAAAAAGCCAGCCACTTGGTCAGCATTAAAGCAGCAAGAAGAGAAACTGGCTAAGTTTGTAGAAAAAATAAAATAGGGAAAAGGCTGGTAAGAAAGTGCACGAACTTACTCCACAAGAACAGATAGAGGTAGACCTTGTGTTGAAAGAACCTGGTTCAGAGTCTGTTGAGAAGTTTAATGATCCTGATGACTCAGATTTAAGACCTAGTTCTCCTAACAGAAACAATGAAAGGTGGATAGATATACCTCTTATGCAAGTAAAAAAGTGTAGCCTAGAGTATTCTTTGTAATTTAGAGAAACATGGTATGAAAAGGCTAGTTGAAAAGCTTGATATCCAAGGATGGACCAAGTTACTCTTTGAGGAGAACAAGTCCATACATGTTGCTGCTGTGTGAGAATTCAACATAAACTGTTCAGTTGTGAAAAGGGCGGTGAAGTCTAGTTTGCTGGATGTAGATTTTGAGTTTGGAAGAGAAGAGTTGGGAGTGATATTGGGAGTTCCTGCTGCTGGGTATTGCAGGTACAAGAAGAAGGAGTGGGTCAAGAGAACTGATGGAATTACTCCTATGATGTGGTGTGAAGTTCTCTGGAAATCCCAGAATCAGAATCCACAAGAAAGTGGACAAGAAAGAGATAGAACCTCAGCATCAGCTTCTGTTCGAATTTGTTAACAAGTTCTTGCTTCCTTGAGAAGAGGAGAAGTAAAGCAAGTTCCCTAGACTTGACTTACATGGATCTTGCTGACAGATATGTGATCATCAATTTGCTAGGGGTGATAATCAGGCATATGAGAAGAGTGGCAAGAACCAAGAGGCCAATGCCCTGATTCATTGCTACATTCTGACATAGATATTTGTACACTTTGAGTGAAGGTAAAGAGCTTAATCATCATGAGAAGTTTGCTCTGAATCTATTAAAAACCTGTGACTTCTTCAAGCTAAGTAGGGAATCCAAATGCCCTATCAAGGTCAAGTCTGAAACATTTGAGGATGCTGATGATGATGAGGATGGTGATGATGAGAGCAAAGAGGAACTGGACCAGCGAGGGGAGGATCTAAAGCGTGAGCTGAAGTTCAAGAATCGAGAAATCGATCATTTGACACTGCAGTGCAACAACATGAGGCGGAGCTAGTGAAGGAACACCACGCGAATTCAAAGAACATTTTTGCACTCGTTAAACACTTCGAACATCAGCCCTGATATCTGTCCTTTTCAATTTTCTATCTAGTTCCTTAGGAATCTCTTTCTTTTGGTGATTTATGTTTAAGACAATCACTTTTTGGTATGTACTTAATCAGGTTCTCTTGATGTGAATCTGTTGGATGTTGGTTTTAAACTACTTTTGTTTTTATACATTTATTCTGTGTGTCTAATTTAATTCTTTATGGGCCCTTGGATTTATGATCATATTTTACTTAGTTGACTTGCTGCCTTTGGCTATAGTACGAAGTATGTTAGATTGTCTCTTGCAAGTGACAAAGATCTTTTTGATGATGCCAAAAGTGGAAAGATGCAAAAATGTTGGAGTGTTTGTGACCCAGTTTCATCTTATTTTTATTTTCTACCATCTATTTCTTGTTATGTTTTTTGTTTAGTGTTGATTGTACTAGAACTAGGCAACATCTGTTTGTCATCGTCAAAAAGAGTGACTTTGTTGAAGTTAAGTTTTGATAAATGACAAACAAAGAGCCTGATAAAGGACCTAGTTCATAGATGAAGGCACAGATGGTCGAAAAGATGCTGAGTCGTAATTGTACTTGAACGAATGGAGGAACAGGCCGCAATCCTAATAGAAGTAGGAGAAGCTAAACATGTAGAATGATATAATCCTACTCAACTAAGGAGTATGCCTTAGCCGCCTCAAGTTAAGTAAAACAGAGTTAGAGTTTTAAAAGGAATATTTTTATTGAGGATCATCTCTTCTTTCCACATATGGAGAAGAATCCTAGTTGGAGACTGCTAGGGCTCTAACCCTATAAATACTTAAGTGAGGCAGGCTAGAATATTATTCATTCACCATAAAAAAAATGCAAAGGCAAGGCAACGTATTGATCAAGTGTGAGTGAACAAGGCAGAGTGCAGTCGAATAACAAAGTGTTGAAGAAGTCCCTTGTAGTGTTCTTAGACTATTTTGTTTTCTGTTGTTGAGTTTGAATTGTTACCTATTTGCTTCCACCAGGAGCTTTGTAATAGGTGTACTTTGTAAGGTGATACTTTGTGAAAGCTAGAGTTTAGCTTTGTTTGATTTAGGTACTAGAGTTTAGTCCTTGGATATAGTAATTGTAACCTAAAACTTACTCGTTGTGTTAGTGAATTTGGTTCTCAAAATCCTAGAGATTGGGTCGTGGTTTTTCTCCCTTGAGCAAGGAGTATTCCACGTAAAATTCCTTGTGTTCGTTTATCTCTATGTTCTTACATTTGCAGTACAACAATTGGGATAAAATCTACACGAACCGGATTCTTGTACAAAAGAACAGGATTCTTTTGTTAGACGAAAATTAGAGGACACTATTTGTCACGACCCAACCTAGGGCCGCAACGAATAACTGACACTAAGTGTCGATCATCGCTAAACCTACTAATAATCTATGAATTATAGAGTTGAGCTGGCAACCTAGTTATGGATACATACATATTTACTGAAAACATAAAGTCTGGAAAGATGATAAGGCTATAACACGCTAATATACATAACATACTGACTGCACCACACAGGGACATGTCTACAGGCCTCTAAGAGTACTGAACTGAATATACAAAGGATGGGACAAGGCCCCGCCATACCCAAACTGGCTGACTATACACATACCAAAAGATAAGTAACTCCGGGAGTAAGCGGAGTGACTCCAATAGCTGATAGATGGCCTACTAATGTGGTCTAAGCATTGATCTATCTGCACCTGCGCGGCATGAAACGCAGCGCCCCGAAAAAGGGCGTGAGTATGATATGTACCAAGTATGTAAGGCATGAGCATATAATATATTATAGCTGAATGAAACTGTAAGGCTGGAATATAAATATGTAAATATGAGCTGGAGCATAACAATATAGCTGGAAATCTTAAGAACGTACTAAACATGATCTGAATATAAACTAAAGTCTAGCTGAATCTGGAACTGAAGACTGAGCTGAACTATACTGATAAATAACTGTAATATGACTTATAACTGGTAACTAGAAACAGGAATTGATAGCTGTCAACTGATACTGACGCTAAGAACAGGTGGCTGATAACTGAGAACTGATAAATGGTACTGAGCTAAAACTGAACTTTTATCTTAACAGGTACCTGTCTGGTGTTATGGGCTATATTCCCCCAAATCAGGTAACTGAACATCTGAACTAGTACATGTCTGGTGTTATGGGCTGTATCCCCCCAAATCAGGTAACTGAAAACCTGAACTAGCCTCATGTATAATCATGCAATGCATACTGTGGCTATATACGCGTATATAACAAACCTGACGGGTATTATGAGCTATATCCCCCCCAGCCAGTAATATATAGTCTCTCTGGTCAGAGTGTGTGAATGACACCCGGTCACACTAGGTGTTTCAACTCCCACCTGAACCAGAGGGGTTGTATCCCCAGACGGGTAGTATCACACGAGACCGGACTGTGTGTCCAATGTCCAGCCTCTATGGGGGACTCTAAATCACACATAACATGATCACAATATAAGCATAAGCATGTATGAGGCATAACACATGTGGAAAAAATAGATATGGACTCAAAGGAATGATAAGAAAACTCTGGATAGAATTATAGACACAACCTAGAACTCAGAATTTGTCCAACTCTTTGAATTTCTATAAAAATTTCGGCAGAGTTTCCCCTGAAACTGGATGATCCGCAAAAATAGAACCAACACTATACTATACATGAGAATGGATACCCTGATAAACTGATAACATAAACATGTTAAACGGATAACAAGATGAGACGACTGGATGACATAACAAATCCGCAGATAGAATGTCTGGACAGCACCACTGTCCTGCCTTTCGACCTAATTTTTAGAGCATAGATCAAAGATATAGACTTCATGGTCTTCATAAAAGTTTTACATATATGTCTTAGGGTTCCAGCGAATCTTGAATCATCTCAATATCAATTTTTTTCAAGGAGTTATGCTCAAACTACTAACAGCTGTCCGAAGATAAAAATAATTTTCCAGATTTTGAATTATTTTATGCTACTGTTTTGGACATCTTTCACCGTGGTTCTTAGCACCAAATTAAGCACATATATGGTCACCTTTATGCCATACAAGTTACCCACAAGAATCATTAATTTTGGAACTAAAAAAAGCTTCAAAAGCTACAAGACACATGCATTGCCAAAAGAAAGGTTTCGCCTTACATACCTTTGATGTTTCTTGCTTCTAAACCTTGTTTCCCTTGAATTCAACAACTTCTAAAGCTTAAACAAGCTATAATACAGCATTTAGGTACTTTACTTAGCCATGGAGTAATTCTAAAACTCAAGCTATAGACGAAATTGAAGGTAGCATAATGTTACCTTAATCGCGTAGAGCATTTTGACGCAATTTGTCTTCAATTTCGAGTTACGATTGGCGTCCTTCCTTCAAAATCATAAAAGATGCTTAAAACTTCATGGGAGAACTGTTTCTCTTTTTAGATTTCTGGAAATGACGAGATATGAGAGGATTTTTCCTTTTATACTTGAAACATTTCAGTTTTAGTCCTCTTTTGCGCTTATGTCCTTTTTTATGGCTTGATTTCTGATACTCATATCTTTTTATCTATATGTTGTATGAATAAACCATCAAAATTGTTGGAAACTATACTCTAAGACCTTCAATTTGGTATATGATATGTCCCCAAAAGACCTCATATAACACATGGAATTAATTGATGAAAAAGCTTTGTTACAAGGCAAATTCTTAGTCGGTTTTTCCGCAACATAAATCTGATTTTTCCCAAACTTTATATTCAATATATAAACATCATATATGGTCATATTATGACTTTAAACTCACTTAAATCATTCTTAACATGTCATTAGAATTATATACGTCACTTTAGACATACAGGGTGTAACAATCTTCCCCCGTTAGGAACATTCGTCCTCGAATGTTAAATGAAGAAAGTGTAAGCATTAAGCAACGATCTGTTACATACTTGAAGTAATGAAGAGATGTATATATTTGGCTCTCATGTCATTTTCAGCTTCCCAAGTTATTTCTTCTACATTATTGCTTTGCTATAGCATCTTAACTAAAGGAATGTCTTTCATCCTTAGTCAACGAATCTATCTATCTAAAATTGCAACTGGCACCTCTTCATAAGTCAACTGCTTTGTGATCTGAACATCATCTTCTGGTACAACTCTAGAAGGATCTCTGACAAATTTGCTGAGCATAAAAACATGGAATACTGGATGGACCTCCTGAAGGTCTGCTGGAAGGTCTAACTCGTAGGCTACACGCCTAACTTGCCTGATAACCTGATATGGACCAATAAATCTAGGGCTAAGCTTTCCCTTCTTTCCAAATCTCATAATGCCTTTCATAGGTAATACTTTCAGGAATACCCAATCACCAATCTAAAATTCTAAATCTCAACGTCGGTTATCTGCATAGGGCTTCGGTCTGCTCTGCGCTGCTAATAATCTTTCCCTGATCAACTTAACTTTATCAACTGCTTGTTGGATTAAATCTGTACCTATCAATTGAGACTTGCTAACCTCAAACCATCCTATAAGAGACATGCATTTGTGCCCATTTAAAGATTCATATAGCGCCATCTGTATACTAGAATGATAGCTATTATTATATGCAAACTCTATCAACAGTAGATGATCACTCCAGCTGCCTCCAAAATCTAACACTTAAGCTCTAAGCATATTTTCTAATGTCTGAATGGTCCGCTCAGCCTGTCTGTCTGTCTGTGGATGAAATACTGTACTCAGATTCACCTGTGTCCCTAAACCTGTCTGGAACGATCGCTAGAAATTAGCTGTAAACTGGTGTGCCCCTGTCTGAAATAATAGATACTGGAATACCGTGTAGGCGCACTATCTCTCTGATATAAAGTCTAGCATAATCCTCTGCTGTATACGTAGTTCTAACAGGCAAGAAATGAGCTGATTTAGTAAGCCTGTCAACTATAACCCAAATAGAGTCATACCTGCTCTGCGTACGGGGCAAGCCTGTAATGAAGTCCATATTCACTGCTTCCCATTTCCATGATAGAATCTCTATTTCTTGTAGCAAGCCACTAGGGTTTTGATGCTCGACTTTAACCTGCTTGCAGTTAGGACACTGAGCCACAAATTCTGCTATGTCACGCTTTATTCCGTCCTATTAGTAAATCTGCTTAAGATCATGGTACATCTTAGTCGAACCTGGATGAACAGTGTATTTGGAATAATATGCCTCAGACATAATCTATCCACGTAAATTTACAACATCAGGAACACAAAGTCTATGTTTATACATAAGAACCCCGTCACTAGTAACCTATATGGTAATTTCGGTTTTCTTCTAGCTATCTGTTTGTATTCAACTAGAACTGGATCCTCATACTGACATTGTTTTACTTCTATCACTAGGCAAGTAGTGGCTGCGTTCTGAACTGTAACTCCTGCGTCCTATGAATATATTAATCTGACTCCCATGCTGGCCAACTAGTGGAGTGCATAAGCTAACTCTCTCTTTTGTGGCTGTAAGTAAGATAAACTACACATGCACTTATGACTAAGGGAATCAACTACAACATCCACTTTACCTGGATGATAAAGAATTTCCATGTCGTAGTCCTTTAGCAACTCTAGCCACTGCCTCTGTCATAGGTTTAGCTCTTTCTGCTTAAATATGTACTAGAGGCTTTTGTGGTCTGTATAAATATCAACATGAACACCGTACAAATAATGTCTCCAAATCTTCAATGCATGGATGACTGCTGCAAGCTCTAAATCATGAGTATGGTAGTTCTGCTCGTGCTTTTTCAGGTTTCTGAAGCATAAGCATAACTTTTCCGTGCTGCATCAATACACAACCAAGGTCAATTCGACAGTAAAGGACATAGGTCTCAGATCCTTTTGGAAGTGTAAGTACTGGAGCTTTTATCGACCTATTTTATAGTTCTTGGAGGCGTTGCTCACAAGAGTCTGACAACTGAAATTTGGCTGCTTTCTGTGTCAGTTTGGTCAGTGGAGCTGCAATGGAGGAAAAACCCTCTACGAACCTTCTATAATAACCTTCCAAACCCAGAAAACTACGTACTTCAGTTAGCGTCATAGGACTGGGCCAATTCTTCACAGCCTCGATCTTCTGGCCATCTACTTTAATTCCTTCTGTTGAAACTATATGGCAAAGAAATGCCACTGAATCTAACCAGAATTCACACTTTGAGAACTTAGCATATAATTGTTGGTCCCGAAGAGTACCCAATACTCTGCGTAGATTCTCCGCATGCTCTGATTCAGACTTTGAATAGATGAGAATATCATCAATAAATATAATCACAAATAAATCTAGATAAGGCCTGAATACGCTGTTCATCAGATCCATAAATACTGCAGGGGCATTAGTGAGTCAAAACGACATTATTAAAAACTCATAATGGTCGTACCTAGTCCTGAATGCAGTCTTAGGTGTATCATATTCTCTGACTCTAACCTGATAATAGCCTGATCGCAAATCTATCTTCGAGAAGCACTTGGCACCCTGGAGCTGGTCGAATAAGTCATCAATCCTGGGCAGAGGGTATTTATTCTTGATTGTGACTTTATTCAGCTGTCTGTAATCTATGCACATGCGTAGAGAGCCGTCTTTCTTTTTCACAAACAATACTGGGGCTCCCCATGGGGAAATGCTAGGTCTGATGAGGCCTTTATCTAACAAATCCTTTAGTTGCTCCTTAAGTTCTTTCACTTATGCAGGTGCCATTCTGAAGAACATGCCCCTGATGGCGTGCTGGTGCTGAGGAAGCAACTGCTGATCTAGCTGGCTGGGCTGCACCACTACCACCCCTATTCGGGAAATATCTCATGAAATGTCCTGCCTTTTAATAAATATAACAAGTATCAACTCCTAACTGACATGGTCCCCAAGTGGTTTCTACCACAATCTAGACATCTGGGATATGTCTGACTGGCCTGTACAGAAGTACCACGACGCTTAAATCCTGGAGCCTGTGATGCGTGACTAGATATGGACCGAGGAAGTCTATCAGATCTCAGGCCACGAGACTCTGGAGGTATACTAGCTGGTGGCTGTCTAACACTATGCTGCCTACTCGCTTCAGATGTCTCTCCGAATGAACCAAAATATTTGTCCCTCTTATGTAACCCTCTATCCCTATCAGCTCTCTGTTTCTACTTCCTCTCCTCAAATGATAAAGCAAACGCGTGAATGATTTATATAATACCTGGCTGCATAGCAACGATCATACACTCATTCACCAGGTGTGGACCTAGTCACACTATATACCTGTGAATTCTATCCTCCATACTGGATACCACAGTAGGGTCAAACCTTGCTAAGAAATTAAAGCGATAATTATACTTTTCTACACTCAAACTTCCCTGTCTCATGGTCAGGAACTGATCAGCAAGTGCTCTCTGTGTCTCTATAGGCATATACAGAGGAAAGAAGGTATCCAAGAATTCCTACCAAGTTGCTGGAGTAGCATCAGGCCCTCTTGATAGCTCCCATGTCTGATATCACCCTGCTGCTAGGTCATGCAATCAGAATGCAGCCAACTCTACTAACTCTGTGTCTGACACGTGCATGACCCTCAATACCCTAGTTATCCTCACTAGAAAATCTTGAGGGTCCTCTCCTGTACGATATCCAGTAAAGACTGTAGGCTCTAGCCTGATAAAATCATTGATCCTGGATCCAACATCTCCCTGGCCATCTGCACTGTGCTGTCTAGTCTGAGCAACTACAACACTGGTCAGTAATCTGATGGCATCCCTCATTTCCTGCCCCTGACTGTTGGGTAGAGGAGCTGGAGGTATAGTAGCTGCAGTACCTCTATATCACCCTGAACTGATGGGATCTATGAGGCCTCAGATAGAGCCTTAGGTCTGAACTTCTCACTCTCATCCACCTCAGGTGGCACTCTACTAGTACCCTGGCCGGCAATAGCCTTGCCCTTCTGGGCAACTGTTAGTTTCTTCGGCAGCATCCCTTTGCTAAAAACACTATTGTTAGAGGGCTGAATTCTATAATCATGGCTCTATCGCACAATGAAAAGAAGAAAGAAAGACAACTGTCCTGAAGTACCTTGTAGCCTCCTGTTCAAAAGTATGGCGCGCAACATACTCCTGAACAAGACTCTACTAGACACGGCCTGTAGACACCCTAGGATTGAACTACTCTGATACCACTTTGTCACGACCCAACCTAGGGCCGCAATGGATAACTGACACTAAGTGTCGATCATCGCTAAACCTACTAATAATTTATGAATTATAGAGTTAAGCTGGCAACCTGGTTATGAATACATATATATTTACTGAAAACATAAAGTCTGGAAAGATGACAAGGCTATCACACGCTAATATACATAACATACTGACTGCACCACACAGGGACATGTCTATAGGCCTCTAAGAGTGCGGAACTGAATATACAAAGGACGGGATAAGGCCCCGCCATACCCAAACTGGCTGACTGTACACATACCAAAAGATAAGTAACTCCGGGAGTAAGCGGAGTGACTCCAATAGCTGATAGATAGCCTACTAACGTGGTCCAAGCATTGATCTATCTACACTTGCGCGGCATCCGAAAAAGGGCGTGAGTACGATATGTACCAAGTATGTAAGGCATGAGCATATAATATATTATGGCTCAATGAAACTGTAAGGTTGGAATATAAATATGTAAATATGAGCTGGAGCATAGCAATATAACTGGAAATCTTAAGAACGTACTAAACATGATCTGAATATAAACTAAAGTCTAGCTGAATCTGGAACTGAAGACTGAGCTGAACTATACTGATAAATAACTGTAATATGATTTATAACTGGTAGCTAGAAACAGGAATTGATAGCTGTCAACTGATACTGACGCTAAGAACAGGTGGCTGATAACTGAGAACTGATAAATGGTACTGAGCTAAAACTGAACTGTTATCTTAACTGGTACCTGTCTGGTGTTATGGGCTATATCCCCCCAAATCAGGGAACTGAACATCTGAACTAGTACATGTCTGGTGTTATGGGCTGTATCCCCCCAAATCAGGTATCTGAAAACCTGAACTAGCCTCATGTATAATCATGCACTGCATACTGTGGCTATATACACGTATATAACAAACCTGGCGGGATTTATGAGCTATATCCCCCCCAGCCAGTAATATCTAGTCTCTCTGGTCAGAGTGTGTGAATGACACCCGGTCACACTAGGTGTTTCAACTCCCGCCTGAACCAGAGGGGTTGTATCCCCAGACGGGTAGTATCACACGCGACCGGACTGTGTGTCCAATGTCCAGCCTCTATGGGGGACTCCAAATCACACATAACATGATCACAATATAAGCATAAGCATGTATGAGGCATAACACATGTGGCAACAATAGATATGGACTCAAAGGAATGATAAGAAAACTCTGGATAGAATTATAGACACAACCTAGAACTCAGAATTTGTCCAACTCTTTGAATTTCTATAAAAATTTCTGCAGAGTTTCCCCTGAAACTGGATGATCCATAAAAATAGAACCAGCACTATACTATACACGAGAATGGATATCCTGATAAACTGATAACATAAACATGTTAAACGGATAACAAGATGAGACAACTGGATGACATAACAAATCCGCAGATAGAATGTCTGGACAGGACCACTGTCCTACCTTTCGACATAATTTTTAGAGTGTAGATCAAAGATATAGACTTCATCGTCTGCATAAAAGTTTTAGATATATGTCTTAGGGTTCCAGGGAATCTTGAATCATCTCAATGTCAATCTTGTTCAAGGAGTTATGCTCAAACTACTAACAGCTGTCCGAAGATAAAAATAATTTTTCAGATTTTGAAATATTTTGTGCTACTGTTTTGGACATCTTTCACCGTGGTTCTTAGCACCAAATTAAGCACATATATGGTCACCTTTATGCCATACAAGTTACCCACAAGAATCATTAATTTTGGAACTAAGAAAAGCTTCAAAAGCTATAAGATACATGCCTTGCCAAAAGAAAGGTTTCGCCTTACATACCTTTGATGTTTCTTGCTTCTAAACATTGTTTCCCTTGAATTCAACACCTTCTAAAGCTTAAACAAGCTATAATACAGCATTTAGGTACTTTACTTAGCCATGGATTAATTCTAAAACTCAAGCTATAGACGAAATTGAAGGTAGCATAATGTTACCTTAATCCCGTAGAGCATTTTGACGCAATTTGTCTTCAATTTCGAGTTACGATTGGCGTCCTTCCTTCAAAATCATAAAAGATGCTTAAAACTTCATGGGAGAACTGTTTCTCTTTTTAGATTTCTGGAAATGACGAGATATGAGAGGATTTTTCCTTTTATACTTGAAATATTTCTGTTTTTGTCCTCTTTTGCGCTTATGTCCCTTTTTCTGGCCTGATTTCTGATACTTATATCTTTTTATCTATATGTTGTATGAATAAACCGTCAAAAGTGTTGGAAACAATACTCCAAGACTTTCAATTTGGTATATGATATGTCCCAAAAAGACCTCATATAACAAACATGGAATTAATTGATGAAAAAGCTTCGTTACAAGGCAAATTCTTAGTCGGTTTTTCCGCAACTTAAATCCGATTTTTCCCAAACTTTATATTCAATATATAAACATCATATATGGTCATATTATGACTTTAAACTCACTTAAATCATTCTTAACATGTCATTAGAATTATATACGTCACTTTAGATATACGGGGTGTAACACTATTCACTCCCCCCACCCTCTCTAGTGTCCATAACGGTGCACCAAGTGCAACAAGCTGGTTTTTACAAGATCAATTATACCTTAACTAAAATGGCGAGTCTTGATTAGAGTTTGACTTATGGATTCCACCATCCTATATGACTTGTTTTATAAGGTAGATGCGACTTTTTCGAAAGATTGGATTTGAGTATTTCTAGAATGAAAAACTCATGTTAAACACTAGGAGTTTTCTAGATCAAGGTCTGTACGACATTTGTATATTCTAAAGTGAGAGACATGCACCAAATTAAGGTAAGAACATCGTAGCACGTGTTTCATACAATCTGTACTTATCGGCCAAAAGGGTAATAATATAATGGATCCCTACTCCTTCATTGCGTGCAGCCTTGAAAATTCACATTGACTTTTTTCTGGAATTTCTTTAACCTTTTACTGTTTCTTGAAGTACCATTCATCAATGCTACTTTAGTATATTACCAATAGCCATAGTGATTCGATAATGCAATGTATATCTAGGAAAAAATCTGATCTGGAATTTTTATATTCAGGTAGATAGACAACTGAAATTAGTAGTTTAACTTGTATTCGCAGGGCGACCATTAAACCTACCATGAGGCTGTTATGTGTAATTGTGATACAAAGTTAAACAATAACTCGAGTTTACCTCATTCGAGGATGAGAGATCTGATGACTCGCTACTGGAGTTGTATATGATGTCTAGGGTATTGCGTGTAACAAGATCATCGTGTTGGTAGTGTATCTATCTCATATGTGGTTGGATTACTACATGAAGCTTTTGTACAACCTTAAAAAGGTATTTCTCTCAATGATGCTCGTAGGTCGAACAAACGATTTGCTTGTATGAATTGGGTATATTCCTAACATGGAACTGGTTTAGGTCCAGTCCACCATGTACAAAGTCGAAGATGTTGTTTATTTGAATTTGAGTCATAGGTTTCCCATGTAGACAGACCGACCCGGTTTTAAAAAGGAATCAGAACAATATAGCTTCTTTGAAAGAAGTTACCCTAAGGTTAAAACAAAAGGAATGGGAAATAAAGAAAAAAGGAACTGCTATTTCCTTTTCTCCAAAAGGATTCAAACGTGCTCTTCTAAAGAATAAGGAAAGATAATAGAGAAATAAATCTCCATCTTCGATTGTTCCATATCAACACACAAGAAAGAAGGAGACGCAATTTGTGAAAACATAACTTTGTTTCTAAGTGATTTGAAGTTCGACTTGAGGCGATATTGGATCTTTCGCGTTTTGTAACAAATGCATAATCTTTGTTCCTGCCTTTAATTACTAACACAATGACATGTAACTTGTGCAACACATTTTTTGGTGCTTTAATTTGTTTTTTTCCAACTCCACATCCTCTCCTAAACTAGATATCTCTAATAAATCATATTCCCAAAAATTAGGGTGTTTGGGTATTACGGCTTGCTTGTACTTCAACGAACTCTTAGGGTTTTTGCCACATCTCACTAATATAGACAGATAAGTAGACTTTTTTCATCTTTCCTTAGTAAATCAATTCTATATTTTCGATATATTTTCTAAGAGAATTTCATTTTTTGATTGAAAAGATCCATGACATAAAAAGCAAAGGAAACCTTACAATTAGAAAATAACCAAAAATGAATGTATCAATATGTTTTATAAATGAATAGCCAGTAAAAGAACTCAGGAATGGAGATCAGCGCATCTCTCCTTGCAACAAAAAGTGCAATAACAATGATCAGGTAAGCAATTTCCTCCAAGAAGTGGTCCTTTAATAGCACCTGGCGGCTTTCCTTGGAACTGTTGAAAGCATTGGTTGTTGCAGTCATTTGAGTCGCAAGGTTGGCTGACTTCTAGGGGAATTAGGCATACTCGTGATCCAAGATGATATCCTCTGGTCTTAGTACCTGCATATGTTTTTTACAAAAAGAAAGTAGAATCAATATTTTTGGAAGAATTAAAATTGACTAATTATTCGATTACTATGAAGTTAGTACATGGGGTTCAAATCATGACTTTGGGATTATTATATTCTTTGAAATCAAAACATCTGACAGATATAGGTGTACTTGTTATACTACAAACTGACAAATTTCCATGAGAATTTGTATCTAAAAAATTAACAATTCTTTAAAACCTACGTTTGAGTTCTATCATGACTGCATAAAATGGAACAATAAGCAACTTACCGAGAACAACTAAGAGGGCAAACATAAAGGCGGCTACGCTTGAAAAGTTCTTCATGACTTCCAATCAAATACTACAAGAACTATAATAATCATATTGTATCTATATAGGACGAAATAAGAACAAAAAATGGAAAGGAGAGGTAACGAAAGGTAAATAATGATTTTCCGGATCTTTTTAATTATATATGTAGGGATCTTGTCTGAAAAAATTTAGATTACCAGTCAAAATTTCATAGAGTTGTTGTGGTGATTTTATACAACTACTAGTTTTGGTTCGTATATTGCACATAACACTTTATTTTTATATAACTATTGGAGTATAATAAAGTGAAAATATTAAAATGTAGTGATTTGATACTTTAAAAAATGATTGTATGTTAAGGAAAGAGGACAATACTATCATGGATGTGATTGACAATAAATAAAATTAACTAAAAAAATGAAGTATGCGTGCTGTACTACTGTTGAAACTAAATAAATAAACTTTAAATCGCTGCTTCGAGTTCGTCGTTTTAATTATGATTAGAAGAAATAATTTCAAGAAGTATTGAAAACAAACGAAGAGACTGTAATAGACGAAAGAAAGCTTTGTCAAGTGAATATATACGGAAAAAAAAAGTGAATAAATATAAGGGCGGTGTATTTTTCGGTTTAAACTGATAAAAAATTATTAGGTTTTTTGTATTGGGTTATCGGTTATTTAACAGTTTGTAAAATTTTTTTACTGGATTATCGATTCGGTTGTCGGTTTTGCACATTTTCTTATTGGTTAAAAATTTTTAAATTTACTATCTTGCACTTATATATATAAAAATAGTGTACTTATTTACTCTTAGTTGGAACTTGGAAACCTCAAACTCTAGTCTTCTTTTACTTGTGTAGCTTTCAGCTCACCTCCTCCATTTCAAACACCATTTTACTAATTCACTCCTCGCCTCCTCTATTAGTTTATAGAACAATAAAGCATATTTGAATATGTTGTTGGCTGTTGCTTTGAATATGGCGAATGCCTTAAGAGGCATTTGAATTCGCTGTGATAATGAAGCCAATTTTGGAGCTCAAATGGTCATTCAAGTTATGGTAATTAGTGGTGAAAGTCACTTTTGTATTTTTAGTATCAACAAGGTCACTCATGTTTGCTCACATATCTCAAAAAGTACCTAAAATTTCATATTTCTCTCACTAGAAAGATGATGTGACATACTAGAAAGATGGCATGGCATGCCATGTAACCCTACTAAACTTTTAAATATGATTATTCAATCTACGAATTTTTGCAGAATCTACTGTTGTTTCTTAAATTATCTCCGTAGCAGATCAATAATACTTACTCGATAAATATTTTCTTTCTTCAAATAATATTCTTTTATTTTCTTTTTTAACAAGTTAGTATTCTCCAATTAATTAATCTGATAAACTTACTCGATAGATAATTTATTTTTTAAATATAAAGATATATCGAAGTGAAGAGAATGAAAAGGTAAAAGAATTTATGCAAAAAGAATAAAAATTTATTTGTTAAATAGTTTCTTTCATTATATAAAAGTTAGAGGAATCACATTTATTGAAGGGTCCAAAAAAAAAGTTGGTTTGTGGGGTGACAAAATAACAAAATTAAGATTTTTCTTAAGATAAATAAAAAAAATTTCTAATTATAAAAAGAAATTAATCATAAACTTGGGGGACATTTGTCCACCGTATAAAAAGTGTCAAAAATCGAAATTAAGATGTTAGCAACCTTTATTAGGTGTTTTTTTTTATATATTGAGTTATAAATTTCCTTTATTTACACCACCTTTTTTCAGGTATTTGTCCTTCAAATCAAATATTCTTTGATCCGATAAAATTTTGTATTTTTTTCGGGTAAATACTAATTGATGAGTAAGTTTTTATTACATAAATAGAAGAATATTTTATTTAGTGAAAAAAATGAGAAAATATTATTTAGTGAAAAAAAAATTAATCGAGTAAGAATTACTGATCCAATACAAAGTTGATTTTTTGTAAAAACTCATTGATAAAATGATCATATTTGAAAGTTTAGTAGATGATGTGGCATGCCATATCATCTTTCTAGTGAGAGAAAGATGGAGTTTTAGGCAATAGTGACCTTTTGAGATATATGGCCAAACATGAGTGATCTTATTGATACAAAAAAAGTTAAAATTGACTTTTCTCACTAATTACCATAACTTGGTTGACCATTTGAGTTATTAACTCCCAATTTTATATTGAATGTAACCGTTTAAGAGGTGATTACTTTTACAATTATTAGATCTATGTTTCTTAATGGTTAAATCGAAAATCGAACCGATAAGAACCTAAATCGATTAACCCGAAAATCGAAACTGATACCATATTGATTCGATTATTGGTTTAGCACTTTTAAAAATAAAAAATCGATAGTCCAAACCGATAATGTTCAACACTAAACCGAAGCAATCGATAAACACCCTTAATAAATATGTATCACTTTGACTTTTAAAAACTATTCTAGATGAATGATTATTTTACTGTAGACACGTGAAGATTATAGAGTAGTCCATATAAAATTTGGACTAAATACTATATTATTTGGGCTAAATAAATAATTAGGACTTGACAATTACGTAATTCCATATTAATAAGTTTAAGCCCAAGGTCTGCTTTAGTTTGAAGCCGATGGCCAAATACCACGTAAGCAATTACATGACATTCTAGTCAAATACAAAGCCAGTGAAATGATAGACGTGTATTCAACAAGGTGTCATATCAAGTAAAAAATAATGGCCAATCAAAAGGTGTCAAGTGTCCAAAATGATATGTCTTGGCCAATCAAATTAATTCTTATCACATAGATTTTGTGATATATTTGATGAGATAAATAAGAAAATCAGAATTAAGAAAAATAATTTACATTACTGGAGTCTCTCCCCTATACAATTATTAATAGAGGAGACACATAATTCTTTTGGCCATTCAGAAGCTTGTAAACACATCCATCTACCCGTGGATTTCAACCGATACCTACATAGCTCTTCCACTAAGGAGAATCGATCAACATAAGTTCTTCCTCAAGATCACCATAAAGTACTAAATTGTTGGCCGACTTTATTACTGATTCAATACATCCAAACAAGGTCTACACAATCCAAAGTTCTAGAATATAATCACGCTGCTAAAGAACTAGAATCATGGAGAACAATCTAGAAAGTGTATCAAGGGAAACGAAGAATTGTACCCGCATATTTCAAAATTGCTTTTCTTTATTTGATTTTCTTGCTTGTAGTTTATTTTATATACATCAAAAATTAGTTGCAAAAAATTTTTGCACGCCTAGTGGGACCAACTCCGCCCTTTATCTCTTTCTCTTGAAAGTAAAGACATACACTTCAAGAAAAACTGCTGCCATGTCCTTCAGTAAAGACAACGATGCTCCATCTAAGGATGTTGCCACCGCTACCATTGCTAATCTTAGCCATGCTGGCCCATTCACTCGGATCAAGTTCAAAGCCAATGACTCAGAAGGTTCAAAATACTTCATTCCTTGGAGTCAATGACAAAAGCAAGTCTCAGATGATGATTACAACTTCCGATGGTAATACCTTGTTCCCTCCATCCGATGATTAGGTCTCTCAAGCCAGCCCCAACTTCGATGAGTTCGAGGGTTTCGCAAATTCTTCCATCTCAAAAAAGGCCAAACCCTTGATGAAGGATGCAAAAACATAAATGAAAAGCTAGCCATGATGGATCAAACCATCAAAGTCTTAATGAAACGTGTCGCAGAAGAATCTCCAAATTGCTCAACTCGTGTACAAATGGGAGGCCTTCGCACCTGGAGAGTCAAGTGATACTCCTGCTTGCCTTCTGGCTTCACCCCACAAGAAAAAATTGTTGAAGAGTCTCTTGCTAAGATATTTAATGTTAAAAAGGAAAGGCAGGCTGCTTTAGGTGCAACATTATCTATCCAGCAAATATAAGACATGATAACATACACCATCAAAGCTCAATATGGTGGACAGTCACAAAGATTATTGTATTATTCTAACTTGTACACAAAACGGATAGATTGTTTGTTTATGCCAACCAACTACTACCACCAAAATTGCAGCAGCTCGATGGTAAAGGGTATCCAAGGCAACACATCCGCCCACTTTTGAAACATGTATCAGTGCTGGGATGCATAACGCCTTTTTGGTGAAATAATTCGTTCATTGCTTGAAAGGGAGTGCCTTTGATTGTTGTATTGATAGATGAGAGAAGTTAGAGAAAGAATTTCTTAGTCGTTTCTACAGTACCCGCCTAACCATTAGCATGATAAAGTTGGCAGGAATTAAACAACGGAAGGACTAACCTATGGTGGACTATATTAACCGTTGAAGAGCTTTGAGTTTGGACGGCAAGGATCGCCTAACAGAATTATCAGCTATGTGAATGTTCACTCAAGGAATGCACTGTGTCTTTTGCAAATCTTACAAAGAATCAAGCTACAAAAATTCAAAGAACTCACAATGGGTGCAGATTATATAGAGCTAAGCATTGAAAATCATGGGAAGACTTCTTCATTTGTTGATCTAACAAAAGAGAAAAAGGAGTTCAAGAAAAATATACTGTCCAAGAACCGAACAAAAGAAGCTATGGCAGTGAAAGCAACTTCTGTGAAAATGACCACCAAGTATAAGATTAAAGAGGAGAAAATCCCAAGTCAACAGCCTAAAGATGACAAACAATGTCCAACTTTGAAGGAACTGGAAGCAAAAGCTTACATGTTTCCTGACTCGGATGTACCTATGATCCTTGATAAATTACAAGCCAAAAAGGTAATTGAGCATCCCAAATCGAAGCGTCATGACGATATTGACAAAACTGAAGATGCTAGAACTGCAAGTTTCATCATTTTATTAGCTATCCTACAGAAAAAATGCTTTATTATGAAGGAGAAGATCATGAAGCTAATAAGTGAAGAAAAAAGCATCATAGGAATGGATGAAATAGTAGAAGCAAACCATGCAAGTGTTGAAATCAAGCAAGTGAAGTGTTTAAGACTGCAAGCCAAGCCAAGTACTATCTTCCCGAAATTTGGAAGCTTCAAGCCAGTTGAAGTTGATATCTCAAGAAGAATGCTCGAAAGTTCAATAAAGGTTGACAACTATTTTAATGAAAAAGAGGATGGATGTTAGACTCTAGTCACTCACAAGAAGCGATAACATCAAGTAGTTTTGAAACTATCATTTCCTAAGCAAAGAGAAATAAATATGTATGTGAATCATCCACAACTATCAAGGAAATAAAAATCTATCACTAGCAAGAACATCGACAATGCTTAATCATAGAAGATCCAAAAGCCTGTCGCATTATTGGAACTTTTTCCTAGGAGGTTCCTTGATGGAAAGCAAGTCGGCGCAACACATGTGGGTTCTAGCATAGAGGATCCTAAGGAAAGTAAGGGTGCACATAATCCAATGATAACCCAAGGACTTCATGCTCAAAGATATCATATAGAGTGCTGCAATTGCCTTCACAGATGATGTTTTGTTGCTAGGGTCTAAGCCACAAAATAGACCTTTATTCGTCGTAGGCGCTATTCAGGAACACCATCTTAACCACATATTATTTGATTGAGGTTTGGCTATCAACATCATGCCAAAGATAGTAAAGAAGCTTGGTATTTCTATCAATGAACTGTCCAAGAGCAACCTAACAATCCAAGGTTTCAACCAGAAAGGACAACGAGATATGAGTATGATCCATCTAGGGTTGGAAAATGAAGTAGTACCGTCCACTTTGCATCAATGTCTAAGATACACATAGGATGAGGAAGAAGTACTAGTTTATTCACATCAATTCTTTCACTGAGACGGAGTCATACTTCGTAGATGCAAATTTCTAGAGAAGCCATCATCAACACGTACGACCAATGTTGATTTAAAAAAAGACAAGTATGCTAAAGGGAACACCATAAAGTTGTCCCAAAAAGGATTAAAGAATCTCTATCAAGGTGTCATCATTTAAAGGTGAAATGATAACAAAGGATGATAAGGAGCATCAAATTTTTCACTATGTTCCCCATGCACGTCAAAAGGAAGGACAACCGTTGCTGGAGGAATGTATCTATTAAGTCCATCATCCTCCAAAAAAGGACATAAGTCCTGAAATCTTCAAAGATCTCAAGGAGAATATGATCGTCCCCATTGCACAAGTCCCGCCAATCACTCTTGAGTTTTCTAAAGGCCGTCCTTACAATGAGATCAGGAACTTTGATCCAAACGTTTTTACACTCCTTGAGAAATCAGGTTACGATTGCTCCCATCCATCAACAATAGAAGAGCTCTAAGATGAAGTGACTGCCGAAAAATACATGGGCTTACTAAGTCTCAAATAAGGTTGAGAAAGCAAGCCCATTACATTGCTACCCCAAAGTTTTGGATAAGATTTCGTTTGGCGGAGCCTCTTCGAATTTCATCAAGGAACGAAAAAGATAGCTTTATCTCAACACACCTCGGTCGAAAAGACAAGGAAAGTTGAAGGAAAGGAAAATAGATCACATTGGTAGCCTACCGCCTCATTTTTTCTGTGCTTCAAAGGATAAGCCAAGCTTATGAAGTTGTAGCGCCTGAACCTGTGGAGGAATCCAACATCGCCTCAAGGAACTCCGTCTTTCATCGCTTGGGAGGTGTAGGGAAATCATTCGCTGAGAGATAGGAAATAGGGTTCATGATAGAGCAAATGACAAAGAATTCTATAGTGCCTTCTTATTATATTTGAAGAGAAAGTCTATATTTCCAATCAACACAAATGGTTCGGTGAAGCTAAGAAAAATTACCATCAATTACACCAATCAACCCCACAAAGAAATGAAGAAGGAATTGGAGAAATTTATTTCCACCATCAAAGGAAGTCATAAGGAGAGGTTGAATACTCATATTGAAATATCCTATCACATAACAGTTGAAGAAGGTTCATGCCACAACGACACAGATAATGAAATCCAAGAAACGTCTTCGCAATTAGAAAATTGTGGGTAATCGACTGTTAATGAGCTCATAGAGCATAATTCAGAAACTTTAGAAGATCCCCGGCCAACTTTCATTAGTGCACTTCTTACACCTCAAGTCAGGGGCGAATCCAGGATTCGGGGATAACGGGTGCCAGTTTCTATATCTTTCTTTGACCACAAGGCTAAATAGGAATGGCGGTCGGGTTGGATTTTTATTACTTTGATTAGGTTAATAAAACATGAAGTAGTTAGGTTCAACTAGGTATTTTTTCACAGGTTTGTTTAAATTCAAAAAAAAAAATGAAATAGTACCCCAATTAGAAATTTTGCTCAAAATTAACTTAATTACAATATATGTATTTTTTTTTACTAGAATAATTCACCTTAAATAAGCTCGAGCTAATTTTTTCATATTAAATGTCAATTCTTATGGCTATCGTTTTCACAACAAAAACTTTAAATTTTCAATCTATAAAAATTAAGTCGAAATATCTAACTTTATTTTTTAAAAGGCAATTAATAGAAGATATTGGCAAATCATTCTCCATACATATATATTGATTAATATTGCATCATCAAAAAGAGAGAAACTATAGGTACTCATAATGTAAGGTATGATGGTAGAAATAAAGTAATGAAAACAACAATGAAAAGTAAAACAAAGAAGAAGAAGAAGAAAAAGTAAAAGAAGAGAAAGAGATTAATTTTAAGAAAATATTGGAAACAAATAAGGAAGAAAAGATATGCCTAGGGTGGGACCTAGGCTGTATCTTGTAAGTATTGCCAGACGCCTAGACATAAGAAGTTTTGGAGCTGGACTTGAACCCGTATCGTTTGGGTGAAATCAAAGGCATTTGACCACTGGCACTATAGAGCCTTTTATTTTAATAGGTGCCAGTACTAATATTTATACGTATTCTTCTGTAAATATACATATATATACAAAGTCTCGATCGAAGCTAGTGGGTGCTGGTGCCACGGCATCCGGTACCGCCTACGTAGATCCGCCCCTGCCTCAAGTGAAGGATGAGTACTTCAAAGTATTGACCGAGTACAAAGATGTTTTTGCTTAGTCATACAAAGAACTGTCTGGTCTTAGTCTTAAGGCACTTGTCCATCACCTAGGGATCAAAAGAGGAGCACGTCTTATGAAACAATTGCAACACATTTTTCAGCCTGACTTGGTGCTTGAAATTAAAGAAGAAGTCAACAAGATCATCAAGGCAGGCTTTATCCGAGAAGTAAAATACCCATCATGGATCTTAAATATTGTACCCGTAAAGAACAAGCATTGTCAAATAGTAGACTTTCGAGATCTAAACAAGGCATGTCCAAAAGATGACTTTCCTCTGCCAATCATTGAGGTCATGGTGAATGCTACATGGCACAAAGCTTTGTCATTCATAGATGGATCTTCTAGGTGTAACCAAATCAGAATATTTCCAAAAGATGAATAATCCACTGCCTTCCGAACTCCAAAAGGAATATTTTGTTACAAAGTGATATCGTTCGGTTTAAAGAATTTTGGAGCTACCTACCAATATGTAATGCAAAACATCTTTGACAACATGCTTTACAAAAGAGTGGAATGCTATGTTGGTGGCTTAGTGGTGAAGACGAATCAAAGGTGTGACCATCTTGATGACCTCCGGATTGTTTTTGAAAGGCTACAGTAATTTGATCTTTAGATGAATCCGCTGAAATACACATTTGGAGTCACATCAGGGAAGTTTCTTTCCTTTATTTTGCATTACCGCGGAAGTGAAGTGGATCATGCAAAGATCGAAGCCATTCGAAAGATGCCTAAGCCAAAGAGCTTAAGAGAGCTTCGAAGTCTCCAAGGATAGTTAGCATTCATTCGAAGGTTCATCTCCAACCTGGTGGGACGATGTCAACCTTTCAACCATCTGATGAGAAAAGATGTCCTTTTTGAAATCATCAAAACGTACTTGCTGAATCCGCCTGTGTTAGGGGCACCAACACAAGGGAAGCCATTGTACATAGCAGCACAAGAACGGTCACTTGGGGCATTCCTTGCTCAAGAAAATGATAAAGGGAAGGAACAAGCCTTGTACTACCTTAGCCGTACTTTGATATGAGTGGAGTTGAACTATACACCTGTCGAGAAAATATGCTTGGCATTGCTTTATGCAGCAAAGAAACTGAGGCTTTTGTTTGAAGCATATACCATGAAACTCATCTCTCGAGCTGATCCCGTGAAGTTTGTAATGACTCAACCAATTCTCTCCAGACGTCTAGCAAGGTGGTCCATATTTTTCAACCAATACGAGATCATATACATACGTCAAAACATTGAAAAGAGACAAAGACTTGCCAATTTCCTTGTAGACTACCATAGTCCAGCAAAATGTGATCTTGCTGATGAGTTTCCAGATGGAGACACTTTGTTCATTGAAGAATCACTTGTATGTACTATGCATGGGTAGGTGTTGTGTTAATACTCCCAGATAGACAAGTTTTTCCATTCTCTTTGTTTTTGGGTGAAACATGCTCCAACAATACTATAGAGAACCAAGCTTTGATTGTCAGATTTGAAATGACATAAAACATGAGATTCCTCAATTGGATATTTATATGGACTCTAAGCTGTTCATCAACTAACTCTTAGGGACGTATGAGGAGAAGAAGAAGGATCTTAAGCCATACCACCAGTATGCTTCTTATCTGCTTGAAAGATTCAACAAAATGTTCTTGAACTATGTACTAAGGGAAGAAAACTGTATGGATGATGCTTTAGCCAACTTGGTACAAAGGTGACACTAGGGGATAATGAGTCCATAAAGGTACATGTACGGCACCAATGGATCATTTCTAGACTTCTCGATCTTTAAATAAATAAAATTCATCATGTTTCCATCCAAGTGCTTGAAGATGACAATTGGAGGTTTCCTTTCATTGAGTACCTAGAACATGGAAAGTTGTCTGATGAACCACGAAAAAGGACAGACATCAACCGATGGGAACCACGATTCATCTTAGACAATAGGACATTATTTTATCGCTCTTTTGAAGGACTTTTTCTTTGATGTCTTGTAAATGGCGAAGCTCGACAAGGAATGGAGGAAGCACATTCTAGTTTGTGTGAGCACACCAATCTGGACCAAAATTGCATTTTTCCATCAAGATAATAGGGTACCAACAGTGGTGAAAGATTATTTCAATCATGCTAAAAGATACCAAGCGTGTCAGTTTCATGCTAATTACATCGATCAACCTTCGGAGCCTCTTCATCTAACAGTAGCATCATGGCCTTCGGATGCATGGGGACTTGGCATTATGGGACCTCTTCATAATTCATCAAAAGGAAAAACATACATCTTGGCTACTACTGATTACTTCTCAAGGTGGGTTGAAGTTGTGCTGCCCAAAGAGATCAAAAAGAAAACTGTAGCTGACTTTATCAAGTCAAATACAATCTTCAGGTATGGTGTAAGAAGGTACATAATTACCGATAATGGAACGCCTTTGAAATACAAGCTCATGAGAAATTTGAGTGATAGCAGCATAAGTCGTCAACGTACAATACATCCGCCAATTGCCTTGCTAAAGTATTTAACAAGATGCTAGGTAACCTTCTAATGAACGTTGTAGCAAAGAAGAAGCAGGATTGGCATGAAATGATTAGTGAAGCTTTATGGGCTTGCAAAACAAGCTTCAGAACTGTTGCACAAGCAATTGCACACTTTTTGGTCTATGGTGTCGAAGCAGTTCTTCAATTGAAGCAACAAACTCCGTCATTGCGAATCGCAATTCGATAAGGTCTCAATGTCGAAGAGAATGCTAAGCTTCATCTAGCAGAGTTGGAGGCACTGGATGATAAGAGACTGCAAGCACAACAAAGATTGGAATGCTACTAAGCTTGACTAGCTAGAGCCTTCAAAGGGGAAGTGCGGCCACAATCATTCGATATGGGAGATTTCGTACTAGCAGTTCGAAGGCCCACAATCCTAAACAAGCGCATGGGTGACAAGTTCACTTCAAAGTGGAATGGACCATACATTTTGAAAGAAACATATCCAAGTGGTGCATAGAAAATTGTTTATAAGGATGGTCTAACAGGTGGCCCAATTAATAGGAAGTTTCTGAAGCAATACTTTCGATGAAAATCACATGTGCTCCTTAACGCATGAGCCTAAACAGCAAGTTGATACTCTCCTTGATGCATGATCCTACACTATATGTTGCTATGCTCCTTAAAACATGAGCTTAACCTTGTTTGCATGAGTATAAACTTCACATACAAAAAACCTACTTACTACTCTTGACACGCATGAGTATAAAAGGTGTACGACTAAAAACAAAATGGCTGCTAGGTTGAAATCTCACAAGAGACAGCCTAGAAAAAAGTTAGGACTTTGAAAAAATGAAGTCTGCTAGGTTGGAAACCTCGCAAGAGACGATCTAATAGGAAAAAATTAGGAAAAATAAAAAACCTTTGTACCGAGCTGCGTAATTGTCACACTCGATTTTAGACTCAACTCGGAACGAGTCAGGTTTCAGATTTAACTGGGTAACTCGTTTGAGTACAAGAAGTTGGAGTCGCCACCTAATATTGTTTTCTAAGGTGTATTAGGCCACCTAAGCGTCTAAGGTCGAGTTTAATTACTAGTTCGGTTTCAGAGATTCAAACGGGTAAGAAGTCCAAATGACTCGGGGAAGAAGGTGTTAGGCACTTCCCCAAGTCCCACAAAACGTGGTTCCTGCCCGAGTCTATATTTTGGGACGTCTTTGTAAGGTTATGAGCACTATTACAGGAAATATAAACTTAAAAGGTTATCTTTTGTATCTAATTTACGAAAGTAGATATGTCTGTGCAAATTTAAACACACACACATATAATTGGGCTTTAAATTTTACACATACGACCTATTTAACGCCTAATCGCGTTTTAAGGCCTCTAATATTAATGCCTAATCGCAAATGAGGTTAGATCTGCAAAAGGTGTAACAATTAGCTTAGTTATACAATTTCAGCCTTTCAAACAATTTTGCACAAATAGACAGTTTTGCAAAACTAGACAGTTTTCATAAGTAATTTCGAATTTTAGCCAAAACTAAATGGGTGTTATTTTTAAAATAAAATATTAGCCATTTAGGGTCGGTGTGACTAGTCAATAATTGTCGAGCCCTAACCTTAAAAAGTATTTGGATAAAGGGGTTGTTTTTCAAAAGCGGGTTACACAAAGTACAGCAATGCAAATAAGGGGGCCGTCGCACATAGATATAAATATAGACATGCAAATACATGGATAATTAATATTTTGACTTTATAAAATATTTATGTATTTGTATAGTCGACCCCTATCACTTATCCGCCCCTATACACTATTAGATTAGTGTATAAGAGCTTTAAAGTAATAAAAATAATTTTAGTACATACAAAGGCTGTATTTGAAAACAGTTTTAGGCCTTGGTTATTTATGCAAAGAGAGGAAGTCTTAGCTTTTACAGAAAACGGTCTAGATTATGCAAACATCACACATTTAAGCCCTGTTTAAATAAAATTCCAGACTTAGCGTTAAAAGCATGTTCTCAAATGTTTTACTCCTAAAACCTATGTGATAAAACAGTGTTGTAGTTAAGAGATTCTACCCAGAACATGCAGACTTAGAGAGAAACCATATGACTTAGTTTTCTACCCAGAAAATACCATGCAGACTTTCATAAATATCATGACTTTGAGAGATGCAGCATGTAGGAGAAAGGAGTAAAGAGAAGGCTCCTGAATAGCCAATACACAGCCTAGTAGCTGTGTTCCCTATATTAGCAATTACAAGTAGGGATCCTAATAAATATACACAACAGGGGCAGTTTCTAAATGGGAATAGCATGCAGAAAGGGAAAGGTCTGGACTTAGGATTATCACTTCAACATCAGTTTTTAAGAAGACACTGCAGAGTGCCATTATCATGGCCATTTAAAATCTTTACACCTGTAATTAAATAGAACTGGTATGGCTTTAAGGCCATCCAAATAAGCTGTACGCAGAGGTTAGCAGGAGGCAAACAAAGCCCCAGACAACCCAACACATGGAAGCAGATTCACAGAAAAGAATTGACGAGCACAGACAACTTCAAAAGAGGTAAGGGAGGGAGTACATGTTGTACTTTACCTTGTTATTAAGTCAGGAAACAGCAAAGAAAGGTAAAGCAAGTAGTGCCAAGCTATTCCTCCAGAAAATATCCAGAAGAATGAGAAGAAATCCCACAGTTTCCTTGCCCTCTTCTTTCAGTTTTCTTTTAGTGTAATAAGTGTATGCTTGTGTAGTGTACTCAGTTTTCTAGTATTGTGAATAGGTATCAGTGTAAAGTGTCTGTGAAGTGAATGAGAAGACAGGTTTTTATAGGTGTGAGGGTGAGGGGTTTTGAATTCAAACGGGTGAACTCACAAGGCAAGAAAATATTACCTTCCAGAAATAACATGGGACAAACTTAGGTGTTCTTCCAAAAATAAACAATTCAGTCCCAAGATTTGAGGTAAACCAATCCCAAACTGATTTGGATTCCCTCCCCTTACTTTTAACATAGTCCAGGTTCACAATCAATTGTACAAACTCAAACAAGGTTCGAAAATCAGTCAATCATCTTAGCATATCTCAAACAATTTTTAGTAGGCACCATATCAATTAACAGGATCACCTTTCATTCCAATACCAAATCACTAACTCAAATTAGTCTAATCACAAGATCATGTTCAAATCAGTTTAACACTTCAATTCTCAGCCTAAAAAACTACGAGATTGTGTGTTTTGGCATAAAACAAGAGCTAAGCACAATGTCAAGGATGCACACGCTATACTCTAACAATGGTGATAAGACATTGGACCCTAAGACATCAATTAGAGACGCACAAACAATTTTAAAAGCAAGAATGGAAACGAGCATCATTAATCATGTAATTTTCTGTTTGAATCCATTAACGACTAAGCATCTACAAACAAGACTAGGCAAACTTAAGCACAGGCATGGCACATAGAGGAATAAAAATTAGGGGTTAGGATTACTGGCTTGACATCGGAGTCGGATTACTCCCATCCGCACATGCACGAAGGTTTTTCCTTCTTTTTTTGTGGTGACACCGTTAGTGTCGTTTGGATGTAGCCGGAGACCCTTTTTTGGCGATAGGGATACAGATCGCCGATGGGTCGATTTTGACCTTCGTCGAAATAGGGAATTGGTATAGGGGTTTTGTAGTGGAGGTCGAGGGGATCATGGTGATGCATTTTGTTTTGAATTTCCCCGACGGAAGAAGCCGGAAAATGGCAAAACAGTGGCGAGGTAGGGTTTCGCCGAGAGAGAGAAAAGAGACGAGGACGGCGTGGCGTTTTGAGTGGAAATGAGGAGAGTATAGGGTTTGGGGGGTCTGTGTAATTAAAAAGGAAACTTGATTTTTGGCTGTTGGATCAAAGGAACGAAGGGCTAGGATGAAGCCACGTCATTGTGATGTGGTGCTCAGGTGGGTTCTACGTGGATAAGTGAGGTAGATATATGAGGTGTGAATAAGAGTGTATAGATTGTGTATAATAATGCATAAATTAGGTACAAATGCGTATAAACTGTATAAAATGTTTATGAAAAAGTTATAAAATCAAGAAAGATAATTAGCAAGGCTAGCTAACTGGAGAAAAATCTATTATATTGGGTTTCAAAATATTTTAGGTGTCCTCCATAAAAAAAAACAATAATTGTGAAAAATATTAACCAGATGCAAGTTTTGTAAAATGTGACTGTTCGTGCAAGTGCTTCTAAAAATAGTCTAATTGTCGTGCGTGCATGAGATAATGACTAGGGATGGGGTAAGTATAGGATATTTATGCGGTTATCAATGCAATTTATCCAGATAAAAGGCTATCGAAGTAGGAGGGACAAAATTAGGTGTCAACATCTGCCCCTCTTTGCCCGGGGATGATGGGAAAATTTTCGGGCAAAGATGTTATCAGAACGACTAATTTTGTCACGACTCTAGAGGAGTGCTTATGACTTACGGGAACTGTTGAGGAGTTAGGTTGCAATGTTCGAATTGTCTGAGTGTGTATCCTGCAACAAAGATGAGTCTGCACGATAATGTATGCATAAGCGGATGTAGAACGTATCTCCCTATCAGGCTGGATCATCTATCCAGGATTCTTTGCCGTGTGCAGGTATGTCTGCTATGGTTGACTGTGTGTCTTTTGCTGTGCCAAATGTTAGGCTTGACATCGGGATGTGTACCCACAGTCGATGTATTGGGCTGTGTACCCTCTGCAAGGAATTAAAATGACAAATCGATGTCAGGCTGTGTACCATCAACCGACGCTTCGGGCTGTGTACCTTTAGCTAATTTAAATGCAAATCGATATCGGGTACTGTACCTTCAACCGACACTTCAGGCTGTGTACCCTCAGCTAATTTAAATGCAGTTGTGTACCCTCAATCGACGCTTCTGGCTGTGTACCCTCAGCTAATTTAAATGCAAATCGATATCGGGTTGTGTACCCTCAACCGACGCTTCTGGCTGTGTACCCTCAGCTAATTTAAATGCAAATCGATATCGGGCTGTGTACCTCAACCGACGCTTCGGGCTGTGTACCCTCAGCTAATTTAAATGCAAATCGATATCGGGCTGTGTACCCTCAACCGCCGCTTCGGGTTGTGTACCCTCAAGTAATTTAAATGCAAATCGATATCGGGCTGTGTACCCTCAACCGACGCTTCGAGCTGTGTACCCTCGGCTAATTTAAATGAAAATTGATATCGGGTTGTGTACCTTCAATCGACGTTTTGGGCTGTGTGACCTCAGCTAATTTAAATGCAAATCGATATCGGGCTGTGTACCTCAACCGACGCTTCGGGCTGTGTACCCTCAGCTAATTTAAATGCAAATCGATATCGGACTGGGTACCCTCAACCGATGCTTCAGGCTGTGTACCCTCAGCTAATTTAAATGTGATAGGAGGAATTTGATAACCTTTGTCGAAACGTGTCTGTCATGTGTTGCCGAGTTGCGTATCTTTTGTGCCTGCATCCAAAAGAATGATTGGTGAGTTGTGCGGGGTGGTTTGGTTTGTGTATTCTTGGCTTGCTTCGTGCTTGCTGCCCATGAGTGTCGGGACCTTGGCCAAGCTAGTAGGGATATGTATAATGCAATAAATAATGCAAATGTTTTTAAAAAAAAACTTTTATGAGAATGAAATGAAGTCACGAGTCGCGTTGTGTAAAGCCATTGTTGTCGCCTTTCATGCTGCTCCAAGCTCCTTCAAATGAATTTTGAGGGTGAACTCAAAATTCTGCCCCAGTTTGTGTTTGAAATTTTTGAGAGCCCCAGTGTCGACTAAGTTTGTCCTCTAGAAATTTTTGAGAGTTCCTCAAAAATTCTGCCCCAGTGTTTGCTTTGTGGAAAAATGAATTTTTTTTTTTATATTTATGCGACCGAACCTTGAGTAGGTTACCTACGTATCTCACTTGGGGAATCAGGTCGTAACGTAGTTTAGATTACATGATGTATTGCAGAACCATTAACTAGTACAAGCTCCTATACATAGTATCTTTTGACAGCGTATGAGTTGATTGGTTTCAGCCACACTTCTCCGTCCATTTCTGCTAGTATCAGTGCTCCTCCATTCATAACTCGGTGAACCATGTACGGCCCTTGCCAATTTGGTGCAAATTTTCCCTTTGCCTATTCCTGATTGAGAAATATCTTCTTCAGTACCAATTGTCCTGGTTCGAAGGATCTTTCTCAAACTTTCTTGTTAAATGCCTTAGCCATTTTCCTCTGATATAATTGCTCATGACACACTGTATTTAGTCTCTTATCGTCGATGAGGGCCAATTGCTCCATTATTCCTTTGATCCATTCAGCGTCTTTCAACTGTGTCTCTTGGATGATTCTTAAAGATGGTATCTCGACTTCTGCTGGTATCACTGCCTCGGTGCCATACACCAGCAAGTAAGGAGTAGCCCCCGTTGATGTTCTCATTATGGCGTGGTACCCTAACAGAGCATAGGGTAGGTTCTATTGCCATTGCTTTGAATTGTCTGTCATCTTACGCAATATCCTCTTGATGTTCTTGTTGGATGCCTCGACCGCACCATTCATTTAGGGTCTATATGCGGTTGAATTGTGGTGCTTGATCTTGAAAACCTCACAGGTTGCTTTCATTAAGTCACTGTTGAGATTGGACCTATTGTCAGTGATGATGGATTCAGGGATACCAAACCGATAGATTATTTTGTCACGGACAAAGTTTGACACCACTTTCTTTGTCACTGACTTGTAAGATGCAGCTTCTACCCATTCGGTAAAATAATCAATGGCTACCAATATGAAACGATGTCCATTGGAAGCGGCTGGCTCGATAGGCCCTATGACATCCATTCCCCAAGCAGCTAAAGGCCAAGGTGATCCCATGATATTTAATTCATTAGGAGGCACTCGAATCGTATCTCCATGGACTTGGCATTGATGACATTTCTTTGCGTGCTTTATGCAATTATGCTCCATTGTCATCCAGAAATAACCAGCTCTCAGGATCTTCTTTGCAAGCACGAAGCCGTTCATATGTGGGCCGCACGTCCCAGAGTGTATCTCTTCCAATAATTTAGCAGCTTCTTTGGCGTCCACGCACCTCAGCAATCCTAAATCAGGTGTCCTCTTGTACAAAACTTCTCCATTCAAAAAGAAACCATTTGCTAACCTCCTCAGCGTCTTCTTTTGGAGACTTATTGCATCCTTTGGGTAAATGTCGTCTTTGAGAAACCCTTTGATGTCGTAGAACCAAGATTGTCCATCTGCTTCTCCTTCTATATGATAACAATATGCTAGTTGACACGGGTATTGAGTCAATGTAGTTCTTGTCAGGATGTTTGATCATTGAAGATATGGTAGCCAAAGCATCCGCGAACTCATTTTGCAGCCTAGGCACATGTCGGAACTCTATCTTGGTGAACTTTTGCTTCAGCTCTTTTATGCATTCAAGGTATGGCAGTATCTTGGAGTTCTTTTCTGTCCATTTTCCTCGGACTTGGTGAATCAGTAAGTCAGAATCTCCGATTACTAACAGCTCTTGTATATTCATATCTACCGCTAATCTAAGACCCAAGATGCAGGCTTCATACTCCGCCATGTTGTTAGTGCAAGGGAACCTCAGTTTGGCTGTGACAGGATAATGTTGTCCAGTCTCCGAAACTAACACCGCTCCAATGCCGACTCCTTTGAAATTCACTGCTCTATCGAAGAATAACCTCCAACCATCATACTCTTCAGTGATATCTTCTCCAACCATCAACCATCAAATTGGATTTAGCTTCAAATTAAACTTTCTCAAGCGATTGAAAAACTTGCGCAAGTTGTCAAGGTGCTCTGAACTCTTCTTTGACTTAATGATCACATCATCCACGTAGACTTCAATTTCTTTATGCATCAAGTCATGGAACATAGTTTTCATTTCCCTCATGTAAGTTTTTCCAGCATTCTTCAATCCAAACGGCATAACCTTGCAGCAATACGTTCCCCAAGATGTAGTGAAAGCTATCTTCTCGGCGTCCTCCTCATCCATGAGCACTTGATGATAACCGACGAAACAATCAACGAACGATTGTAACTCATGTTTCGCACAATTATCAATCCGGATGTGTATGTTTGGCAAAGAAAAATCATCTTTCGGGCTCGCTCTATTCAGATCCCTGTAATCCACATAAACTCCGAGCTTATCTTTCTTCGGCACTGGGACAATATTAGCTAACCAAGTTGGGTATTTGACCGTTTTCAAGATTCCTGCGTTGAGCTGCTTGGTTACCTCATCCCCGATTTTCAACAGAACGAACGACTTGAAAGTTCGGGCTTTTTGTTTGACCGGAGGAAAGCCCGGATTGATAGGTAATTTGTGAGCTACCACATCCGTGCTTATACCAGTCATGTCGTCATACGACCAGGCGAATATGTTCTCATATTCATTAAGAAACTCAATGTACTGCTTTTTATCTTGGGCGGTGAGATGCACACTGATCCTGGTCTCCTTTATGGTTTCTTCATCTCCCAGATTTATCACCTCAGTTTCCTCTAGGTTTGGCTTAGGCTTATTCTCAAATATTTCAATTTCCTCTTGTATGGTTTCATCAAAATCATCATAATCAAACCCAGTTTCCTCAAGCTCCATTGTTTCATTAAACGTTACGATTGTGGACTCAATGGGATTATTAATTTGAATGTTGAAAAATAAAATAAAATATTGCAAAATTAAGAGATTAAAACAAAACAAAAAATTAAACGAGAAATAGTGCGATATTTTATTTATGAATCCTTGCAAAACAAAGTTTTTAGGGAGACTTATGAAGCAAGAAAATGCGAATTCCACGACTCGAAGTCGGGTTTTATTTTGGAAAATATGAAATAAACTCTATCCCCAGCTCTACCAAGGTCCACGGTAAGCTCGGGCCCGGTTGCTGATCCAATTGTTTAATATAGCTCCAGATCCAGCCTTTGTCAGTCCAGGAGGTTCAACATGTTCTTCTAGGATCACACAGCAGTCCTCATCAGATATGAACAGATTTTGCTCTCCCGCCAGCAGGTCCTCTTCAGCATCAGCTATCTTTGACTCGACTCCTTTCACTGCAGACACTTACCCCTTTCGGCCATCCAAGTATTCAGACGAGACGAAAATATGTAGGAGAGTGTTGGTGCTTTTCTTGTAGAATGTAAAGTCCAGTGACGCTTCTTCAATACTCTTCTCATAAGTTACGATGTACCCTATGCCAGCCTTTTCATTGTCGGGCCTCTTCACAATTTTAATCGGCTCAACCATGCCATCCAGGTTCTTGCCCAAACTTTTACCAGGTTCATAAACTTGCTTTATCATGATGCCTACAACCCAGTCTCAAGGCCATTTTGCAGGTTGGGGGAGTACATATGGCTCTTCAATCACCACCTCCATAGGTTCGGGTGTTTTAGGTAGCCATACTTGTTTCCCCTTTGTTTCTTCAGAAATACGCTTCCAATTGGGACGAGCATTAGGCGAGTACATTGGTCGCTTCTCTGTCTTAGCCGGTAAGGTCTCACGAAATTCACGCGAGGGCACACCCCAATCAGATATGACTGGTTCCCAGACTAAGTTTCTCCATTCATAGCCTTTGCCTCGGCCATCCCAGTAGGCACTGTAGAAGTTTCTCTTCCTCTCTTCAATCCCACGCGGTGTATTGACCAACTTGGGAGCGAAGTGTGCAGTATAACCTCCTTGGTTTGTGTCTGTGGGACTCCAACTCGGGTTGTAGTTTTTGCAACGTCCCCCTCGAGTACCTTGCACTGCTCCCACGAGCTCTACAGTATAGAAAGTCTGCCCATCAGGAGCATTCCCTTCAATTGCTGGTACGGTTTGCTCATTGTAAATGGAGTTGTTCCCTTCACCGAACACTACCACCTCTTTGTGGTCCCATTCGAACTTCACAGTTTGGTGCACTGTAGAAGGCACTACTCCAGCCATGTGAATCCAAGGTCTCCCTAGCAACAGGTTGTAAGAAGCGGAGATGTCCATGACATGAAACTCGGCGTGAACTCCACGGGACCGACCATGATGGTTAAGTCGATTTCCCCAATGGTGCTTCTTTCCGATCCATCAAACGCTTTTACCTTCATGTCGCTTTCCCTTATCTTGCTTTGGTTAATTCCCATTCTTTTTAGAGTGATGAACAGGCATATGTTCAAACCAGAACCTCCATCGATCGGGACTCTCCCTACGAACCAGTCTTTGCATTTGATAGTAACGTGCAAAGCTTTGTTGTGGCTCAATCCTTCAGGTGGTAGCTCATCTTCATGAAAAGCAATTCGGTTGGCCTCCATGACTTGTCCGACCATGCTAGCCAGTTTTTCAACTGAGGTGTCCACCAGAACATGTGCTTCGTCCAACACTTTCATCAAAGCATTTCGGTGGCTCTCCGATTTGAGGAGTAAAGCTAAGTCAGAGATTTGCGCTGGAGTCTTGCCCAAGTGTTCAACCACAGAGTATTCCTTTGCTTGTACTTTCTTCCACAATTCTTCGGACTCCTCCTCGCTAATGCCTCACCTTCCTTGAACAAGATGCTCGGGAGTATAAATCCTCCCACTCCTAGTCATTCCTTATGCAACAACAGTCTCAACCGTTGATTTTTTTTTTCTTCTCCATTTCATAGTCCCGTGGCACAGCCTTATCACTGTACGGAGGAATTACATCAACACAGAACTTTTGAGCCACTTCTACCTCGATGGGCTTTGGTGCCGTAGCAGCTTGAGCAACAGAAGCAAGCGCTGGTGTATCTCCCTTTGCTTTAATAATGGTTCCTTCCAGATTGCATTCTCCATCTAACTCGATCAAATTCACCCTATCGTCTATGTGGTTAGGCAGGGGATTGTTGTGCATATTTGGAGTTTTCAAGTGTATCACCTTTTGATCGATCAAGTCTTGTATCTTGTCCCTCAGGGCGTAGCACTTCTCGGTATCGTGACAAAGTCCTCCAGAGTGATAAGCTCAGGTTTTGGTTTGATCAAAATGGGGTGTCATCCTATCAGGCATTTTGAAGGGTACGGGTTGTATATGACCAGGTGCTTTGAGTCTCTCGAATAACTGAGTGCGGGATTCGGTCAATGGGGTGTAGTTTCTTTTGGGTCTTGGGTTGTTGTTGGCGTGAGGCCTTGGTGAATAGGCATTGGTGTTTCGGTAGTTATAGCTTTGTGGATATGGTGGTCTTTGTGGTGGTGGGTTTTGGAACATGGGTTGAGTATTGTATACTGGGTAGGTGGATGTGGGTGGAATGTATGGGTATGATGGAGGAGGTGTTTCGTAATAGTGGTTATGGGTAGGAGAGTGGTCGAGTGAGCAGTCACGAAGGAGACATCGTCCTTCTTCTTTCTTGATGTAGCGGTGTTCCCAATTTGTAGGGCTTTGTTGGTGGCTTGTAGTGCAGCCAAACTAACGATCTTGCCAGTCTTCAATCCATCTTCAACAATATCCCCAATCTTGATCAATTCTCCAAACTTCTTGTCTTGTAGATTCAGCATCTTGTCAAAGTAGACGTCTTCTTGTATGCGGATGAAGGTTGCCACTATCTCAGCGTCTTCCATAAGAGGCTGGACTTTAGCAGCCTCGGCTCTCCACCTAGTTGCAAATTCTCTAAATGTCTCGGTGGGCTTTCTCTTCAACTTCTCTAAGTAGAAACGATCAGGCATGGATCAGTGTTGTGCATGACACTGTCAACGAAGTCCCCAGCCATTGCTTCCCAGCTCGTCCACTTCTTTGTTTGTTGCTTTGAGTACCGTACCAACGCATCTCCAGTAAGACTGCGGTTGAATAGTTGCATGCGGATCTTTTCATCATGTCCAACCCCAACCAGCTTGTCACAATAAGATCTCAAATGGGCCATCGGATCACCACTACCATCGAACATATTGAACTTGGGCGTTTTATAGCCTTCGGGCTGCTTCAAGTCAGGGTACATGCAGAGATCCTCGTAAGCTAACCCTCGGGCTCCTTTGGTGCCTTGGAACTTCTTGAACTTCTCTACCAATCATTGGACTTGCTCCTTGGTGTTGTCTGGGTGTTCCTTGGTCAATACATACATTTCATGATCTTTGGTGGGTGATGCAATAGTTTTTTTTTCAACAGTTAAGGAGGGTAAGTTGTTTTGTGGTACTTTTGGTGGTGCGGTGTAGGTAGGGTAAGGAATATCTTTTTAAGGGTATAGTGGATCTTTGTCGTGAGGGCGGGCGGTTTTGTTTGGTTCAATGATCTCATCAGCACGGGCAAGAGGGATCCTATTCTCCAACTCGAACAATCTTTGTTCCAACTTAGCATAGTCCTCGTAGGCGACCACACCTTGCTTCTCAGGAGTTCCATTTCCAACTTTGTCAAACTCAGCCATGATATTACGTCTCGTCCTTATCCTAATAGGTAAAGGGGGAGGTGTCGGGATTGATCCTCTGGATCTCAACCGGTATTGCGGCGCGGCCAGAATGCACAAACCAAACTTTCAGGGACTTGGGGACTGACACATCAAAAACAAAGAAAGGAAATGTGAGTATATGTTGGTTTTAAATAAAATCGCGTCCTATCATGCAAGGGACTTCTTTTGTGCTAGAGGTAGGCCTATCGAAGTTTCGAAATAATGTTTGCACCGAATACGTCATTTCATTTGCACAAACATAATTAACACGAGCCTAAAACCCAAAAATGATGAAATGTTATTTAATTTGCCTGGCTTTATTACAACCACTAACTTAAGACAACGACTCCACTGAAAAAGAAAAGACGACTCGACTTAGGATGACCAGACTAATGTGCCAAGCAAAGAGATTTTGAATCAAGCATCAGTTCCAGCATTTTGTTTCTCTTTCTTCTCCTTGGCTTCTTCCTTAGGCTTGTGAACCAGGCTCATAGGTGGAGGAGCGGCTAACATCTCCATCAGATCCTTTCCAGCTTGCATATCTCCTAGAGCTTTTGTGAAGAATTCACAGATTTCTATCCTCATTGCTTCCTTCTCTTCCTGTGGCACTGCCTTAAAGTACTCTCCCCATCCTTTGAGAAAATCTTGTGAATTCCCAGCAGCTTGCCTTGTGGCCATAACCTTGCCTGTCCAATACTTGAGTTCATCCCCTTTGATCTTGTCCTTGTATTGCCTTCTCATCTCCCTCTCTTGTGTTACCCTTAATTCTTTCTTACTTTTGTCGAATTCATGTTGCAGCCTTTTGTATTTTTCAGTGACACTTGGAGCCTTGGTTTTTCTTTTTAGCGTAGTCTTAGATCGGTACCTTTCCTTATCTTTACTGAGCCATTGAGGATAAGCTAGAGTAACCGCGGGGTTCACCCTACTGTCTCGGCCACGACAAAACTGCATAGTAAGCCTCTTTTCCCACATAGTCAGGACAGTCCCCAGCATTGGATGCTCAATGTCTTTTATGTCAACGTTAAAGCTTCTCCCTTCAGTCAACTGTGGAGTCTAATGTGTCATCCCTACTTGCCGGAAAATTCTTAGAGGAACATAGTGATGAGTTCCTCGGAATCCAATCAATGTCAAGAAAGTAATGTCTTGACCTTGTATGGAAACAATGAAGCCAACACAGTTTTCAATCACCCATTGCACCTCTTGCAACCTCTCGAACTTGGTGTACCATCCTTCCATGTTTGCAGGGTCCTCCCATGCCGCTGTTCCAGCCATGCGGGTGCTATGTGAGCGGATCCCTCCTTTCCACGATGGTTTTGGTGCTACCGGACTGATAGGGACTGTCGCACCCCGTTTTTGAGCTCGGATCGAGTTCAAAGGTCGGGTTTGACTGGGTGACTCAGTTGAGTCAATGTTGGAGTCGCCACCTAATAAATTTGTATAACAGGCGTATCAGGTCACCTAAAATTTTTAAGTGTCTAAAGTTAACTCCGGGTTGGTCTTACTAGTAAAGATTCTAAGGTAAGAAGTCCTTATGACTCGGGAAGAAGGTGTTAGGTACTTCCCGAGTCCCACTAAAAGTGGTTCCCGACCGAATTCATATTTTGGGATTTAGACTAAGTATGTAAGCAAACCTTTCCAAAGGGATCTTAAGTATTTCTCAAGGTTAGATACAAACGCAAATTATGGTAAAGGCAAGAAATGCAACTAAAATTAAAACAGTTAAGTTAACGAAAATAGGGCCATAAAACTAAAGCGGACACTAGAAGGACATCCTGTGCAAATAATTTCTAACGCCAGAACTCACAGTTACAGACGACTGTTTTGGGCTTTTGCGGAAAAGGTCCGATTACTTAACTATCCTGCAGAATTATCCCTCAGTTTTTGTTGTATCTTTTAAAAGGCCAGAATATAATCCGAATCACACACTGCTCTTACTTCTGCAAAAGAAACATGGTAACTAAACCAGATTTAAAGCACAAAAAACATTTTTAAAAATATCCCTAAATCACACTAAATTCAGTAAAAAAAACAAAAGGAATTATAATGCCTAAAGGGATGTTAGCCGTTTTTTAACGTTATTTTGACATTAGTTGTCAAAACACCAATGTCCTTAGGGCTTTTTAATGTGAGGTCATTTTCTTTCAAAAATATTTGTATAAATATAACTTTTATAATAAATAATTCCATAAAAAATGCATATATAATATTTGTATAAATATAACTTTTATAATAAATAATTCCATAAAAATGCATATATATGTAAAGATTGGGTAATAGATAAGTACATAAAAAAAAAGAGTAAGTAGATATGTAAAGAGCACGAAGGAAAGATATACTAATAATACCATTGTTTCAATTAAGTTATAACATAATATTAATTATACACTTGTAGCATAGTAATATCATACAAATGTTAATATCAATTCTTCAATAAAATCATATACTTTTACCATCTTGATTAAATGCGAGACTTCTTCTTTTAAATTTATGAAAATACATATAGATACCTTTTGTAGGGCTTGACCTCAAAAGCCCTTACTCCCCTCCAAATTATTAATTAACATGGAGAAGAATAAAAAATTATTTTTGTGTGACCTTTTAGGAAAAATAGGCCTGTAGTTAAAACATAAACAAACTTTATAAAGCAGGCCTAAAATTTAAAGAAAACTGGCCCAAAACAATTTTGCAGAAGATGTCCCCCATGTGAGACATAATTTTTTTTAAAATAGCCCGTCATAATCGAAAAGATGTAATCCTAATTTTAACGTGGACAACCCGTAAAAATTTCTCCCAACAGCCACTTTTAATACTGGTATTTGGTTTGAGGCCATTATTTTCTTTGGTCTTACATTAGAGGCCACTTTTGGGCCTTTACTAAATAAATATTGATTTAAGTTCTGATAATTGACTTCAGTTCAGTCCATACGGCCCCTGGATTGAAGTTCCATCTTAAGGACTGGACTGAACTTCAGTTTATGTGGCCCTGGATTGAAGTTCAATCTTTAAGGACTGAACTTCAATCCGGCCTCTGGACTGAAGTTCTATCTCTTTAAGCAAAAGTGGCCACAAACTAAATATTTTGGTATTATTGGTCTGTGCCCAAAGACCAGTGGCAAAAGTGGCCTTTCGTGCACTTTCCCCGGACAACCCTTTGTCAAATTGAAAACTTATCATGGCAGAACGTTTTACTCATATACGCCACTTCCAAATTTGCACAAACGAGCCAGTTTTCCATTACTATTTGCAATCTAACTACAAAAATAAAAAGAGAGCAAAGTGGGGTCCTTGTATAACCCCAAACATGGCAGCTTACTGCTGCGCTTTCCCTGTGCATTCACAAACTGTTTTGAACAAACATAATTCAACTGTTCGACCTTATAAATTCCCCTTGCTTATCAATATCATGCTCAATCATAAAGTTGTTATGTGTACAGGCAATAACAAGCTAACAAATACATACACATAATGATCTTAAAAAAGAATAGAAGAAAGAAGTTCCCTGAATACACTTATACAGAGTTCATAAATATAAAAAAGGACCCTCCTTTTCCATGCATAAATCAATTAACTGAAGGAAAAGCTTTTTGTCCCTCCACTAACTAGATTTTTATGCCTGTAAAAAAGATAAACTGTGGTATGACCCTTAAGGGCTATCCAACTAACAGTGACCATCCTGCAAAAAAGAGTTAGAAAAGGGCCAAACCTGGCCAAATAAACATCACCCATAGCAAGTTTTGCATGGCAGACATGTTCAAAGTGTCAAGTAGACAAATTACTACTACTACTCAAGAATTCCCATTCAATTCAAAGTTTTACCTTAACAGCAGATAAGCAATGGGAAGGCAAGCAGATTCAACGTGTGAAACAAAAGAGAAAACTAGAGCCTCGTGAGCCTAAGGAACAGGAACTGAGGCATAGAACTTTCTTTTGCTTGAGAGGAAGAAGAGAAGTATATGTTGATCTCTTTTTTAAAGCGTATGTAGGTGTCCCTTTAGGCTTTGGGGAAACCAGTTTATATAGGGATAAAAATAAGGTACTGTAGGTTTAATCATAAGTGTGAAAACAATATTTTCAAATTAAATAAAACAGGAAAACGTAGATTGCCAGTCAATTACTAATAACTAGGAAAATCAAGTTTAAACTTTCCATAAATGGACGAAATCATATAATCAGAAATTGAGCCATATATTCTCTTATTTTATTGATTTTCTGCTAATATTCCACCCATATAATTCGAATAATTTGAATTTCAGAAACTGAAGGCATATTTTCCTTTTAAGTGGTGCATAACATACATATCTCTTCCTAATATATTGCAGTCCAACTTCTGTCAATCCAATAATTCAGTCCTCGATACGTTTTCCTTATCTAAAAATATAGTAGAAACATATAAATTCAAGGATTGTGCTCAAATATATACTGATCCGTATATTACATTCAATAACTAAGATTGAGGAGTGAAGGCATTCATATGCCAATTTTCTATATATTTTCATGTGTTATGTATGCTAGCAAGTTAAAAAATAATAATGCTAATAGAACGAATCAAAAGAGACAACACCAATCAAGTTATCGCTGTGATTATATTCGAAGTCCCGTAAGTTTCACTACGTGACAAACATAAAGTAAAATATAAGCAACTCCAAATATCATACACTTCACGACTCGATCCTAATTAATATGAATTCAGTTAGGCGAGTACTACTTGCAAATGTCATGTTCAAGGTTCAAATTTTATTGAGGCAGCCTACTAGTTTTAGCGATGTCTCGAGTAATAGTTCAAAGATAGGCATGACTAATTATCACATATTATTTTCAGCAAATGAGCATGTAACCACATCATGCAGGCAAGGAATTAAACAAAGCAACCATAAATGTAAAAATAAAAAAAATAAAAAAGTACCCAGGCCAGGTCACATCAGAAACGGGTCGGGTTCTTTTGACCCACTCGTTTGGACTTCGATTTTTCCGTATATGTGCATAGACGTTGATGATTATCACGATCCATTTCTGCCAGTATCAGTGCTCCTCCAGTGAGAACTCGATGAACCATGTAAGGTCCTTGCCAATTTGGTGCAAATTTTCCTTTTGCTTCTTCCTGATTAGGGAATGTCTTCTTCAGAACCAATTGTCCAGGTTCGAATGACCTTACACGGACCTTCTTGTTGAACGCTTTTGCCATTATTTGCTGATACAATTGTCCAAGGCATATTGAGTTCATCTTTTTGCCGTCAATAAGTGCCAATTGTTCCATTCTCCTCTTAATCCATTCGGTGTCTTTCAGTTCTGCTTCTTGAATGACCCTTAGAGAGGGAATCTCCACTTCTGCTGGTATTACTGCTTCAGTGCCATAGACCAGAAGATAAGGAGTAGCCCCCGTCGATGTTCTCACAGTAGTGCGATATCCCAATAAAGCATAAGGAAGATTCTCATGCCACTGTCTTGAATTATCGGTCATCTTGCGCAGTATTTTCTTGATGTTCTTGTTAGCCGCCTCAACTGCTCCATTCATCTGAGGTCTGTATGCAGTGGAATTGCGGTGCTTGATTTTGAAAGTATCATAGATTGCCCTCATCAAATCACTATTGAGATTGGACCCATTATCGGTGATGATGGACTCGGGAATGCCGAATCCACATATCATCTTGTCTCGGACAAAATCAGCTACTACTTTCTTCGTCACCGACTTGTAGGATGCAGCTTCCACCCATTTGGTGAAATAGTCAATGGCTACCAATATGAACCTATGTCCATTTGATGCGGTGGGTTCAATTGACCCTATGACGTCCATTCCCCAAGCAGCGAATGACCAAGGTGATCCCATAACATTAAGCTCATTCGGGGGTACTCGAATCATGTCTCCGTGCACTTGGCATTGATGGAATTTCTTCATGTATTTTATATAATCATGCTCCATAGTCATCCAAAAGTATCCTGCCCTTAGTATATTCTTTGCGAGCACAAAACCATTCATGTGCGGACCACAAGTCCCAGCATGTACTTCTTCTAACAACCTGGAAGCTTCTTTAGCATCCACACACCTCAGCAAACCTAAATCAGGCGTCCTCCAGTATAAGATTTCACCACTTAGGAAGAAGCCATTTGCCAATCTTCGCAAAGTCTTTTTCTGAAGGTTTGTAGCATTCTGGGGATAAATGCTTTCTTTGAGAAATTTCTTGATGTCATAGAACCAAGGCTCCCCATCCAATTCTTCTTCCACTTGAAAATAATATGTTGGTTTCTCTTTCACTGCTATGGGTATTGCATCAATGTAGTTCTTATCGGGGTGCCGAATCATGGAAGATATCCTAGCCAGGGCATCGGTAAACTCATTCTGCAGCCTAGGTACATGCCGGAACTCTATCTTGGTGAGTCTCTTACTTAATTCTTTTATGAACTCCAGATATGGTAATATTTTGGAATTCTTTGCTGCCCACTCGCCTCGTACTTGATGAATCAACAAATCTGAATCTCCAATTGCCAACAACTCTTGCACATTCATGTCTATGGCCATTCTCAGTCCTAAGATGCAAGCGTCATATTCTGCCATGTTGTTGGTGCAAGGGAACCTAAGCTTGGCAGTGGCCGGGTAATGCTGGCCAGTTTTGGACATTAATACCGCCCCAACACCAACTCTTTTGAAGTTTACTGCTCCATCAAAAAACAATCTCTAACCATCATACTCTTCGGCAATGTCTTCTCCCACGAACATAACCTCCTCGTCTGGGAAATAAGTATGCAAAGGCTCGTAGTCATCATCAATAGGGTTCTCGGCCATGTGATCTGCTAAGGCTTGAGCCTTCATTGCTTTTTGAGTGACAAAAGTGATGTCAAACTCACTCAGTAGCATTTGCCATTTAGCCAATTTCCCAGTAGGCATCGGCTTCTGAAAGATGTATTTGAGTGGGTCCATTCTTGAGATCAGCAAGGTTGCATATGATGTCAGATAATGCCTCAACTTCTGCGCTACCCAAGTTAATGCAGAACAGGTGTGTTCCAATAATGTGTACTTGGCTTCGTAAGGAGTGAATTTGTTACTCAGGTAATATATTGCCTGCTCCTTTAATCCCGTCGAGTCATGCTGTCCGAATACACATCCAAATGCTGAATCTACTACAGACAAGTACAATATCAGAGGTCGCCCCGGTTCAGGTGGGACCAACACGGGTGGGCTAGACAAATACTCTTTTATCCGATCGAACGCTTTCTGGCAATCCTCTGTCCACTCAATAACTGCATCTTTCCTCAACAACTTGATAATGGGTTTGCATATGACAGTAGATTGAGCTATGAAGCGACTAATGTAATTGAGTCGTCCCAAAAAACTCATGACTTCTTTCTTGCTCTTCAGCGGCGGCAATTCTTTGATGGCTTTGATTTTTGCCGAATCCAACTCAATACCTCTTCTGCTGACTATAAAACCTAATAACTTTCCAGCCGGGACACCAAAAGCACACTTTGCTGGGTTCAACTTCAAATTGTACCTACGCAAGTGATTGAAGAATTTGCGCAAATTGTCTAAATGTTTCGAGCTTTTCCTTGATTTGATGATCACATCATCCACATACACCTCGATCTTCTTATGCATTAGGTCATGAAACATTGTAGTCATTGCCCTCATGTAGGTAGCTCCAGTATTCTTCAAACCAAAAGGCATCACTTTGTAACAGTACGTTCCCCAAGAAGTAGTGAACGCCATCTTTTTTGCATCTTCCTCATCCATAAGTACTTGATGATAACCGGCGAAGCAATCTACGAAGGATTGTAGTTCATGCTTTGCACAATTATCGATCAAGATATGTATATTTGGTAGAGGGAAGTCATCTTTTGGGCTTGCTTTGTTCAAGTCTCTATAATCCACACAAACTCTGATATTCCCATCTTTCTTCGGCACTGGTACGATGTTGGCCAACCAGGTCGGATATTCGACTGTTTTCAAGATTCATGCATTGAGTTTCTTGGTTACCTCCTCTCCAATTTGCACTAAGGTTGATGATTTGAAGGTCCGGGCTTTTTGCTTAACCGGTGGGAATCCTAGATTAATAGGTAACTTGTGCGCCACATCTGTGCTTATACCTGTCATATCATCATATGACCATGTGAATATATCTTCATACTCTTTTAGGAATTCGATGGATTATTTTCTAACTTCTGGAGTTAGGTGTGCACTAATTCTTGTTTCTTTCACTGTTTCATTGTCTCCTAAATTAACCACCTCTATTTCATCCAAGTTTGGTTTAGGCTTATTTTCAAATTTCTCAATTTCCTTTTGTGTTGCCTCATCAAACTCTTCATAATCAGGATCAGATTCCTCAAACACGGTTATTTCATTACATGTTGCGGTTGCCGATTTGATGGAATTATTAGTTTGAGTGCTGAAAAGAGTAAAATAATGCATAATTAAAAGGGTCAACAAAAATGAAGGAAAAAGGAGCAACACTTTTATTCATGAATCCTTGCAAAAAAATGTTTGTAGGGAAACATTTGATCATGACAACTTAAAGAAAGAAGAGAAATGCAATTCTAATGACTCGGAGTTGTGTTTTATTTTGAAAACATGAAAGAAAAAAAAAAGCCCCCAGCTCTACCAAGGTCCGCGATATGCCCGGGCCAAGTTGCTGGTCCAATTATTCAGTGCAGCTCCAGATTCAACTTTTGCAAGTTTAGGAGGTTCAGTGTGCTCCTCCAGGATCACACAAAAATCTTCATCGGATAAGAACAACTTCCGCATTCCTGCCAGCAGGTCTTCCTCAGCATCAACAACCTCTGACTTGTCTTCTTGCACTGCAGGTGCCTCCCCTTTAAGACTATCCAGGAGACCAGACGAGACAAAAATATGTAGCAGAGGTTTGACAGATCTTTTATAGTACTTGAAATCCAAAGACGCTTCTTCCAAACTCTCTTCGTAACCCATAAAATAGCCTATGCCCGACCTATCCTTGTCGCCTCTCATCATAATATGAATAGGTTCCAACAAGCCATCCAGATTTCTGCCCAAACCCTTGCCGGGCTCATAGCCTTGCCTCAATATAATACCCATCACCCAGTCTCCGGGCCATCTTGTAGGCTGTGGGGGTATGTATGGTTCTTCAATTTGCACTTCTTCAGGCTCGGGTTCAAGTACTCTAGGTATCCACACTTGCCTTCCTCTTGTCTTTTTAGAGATGCGCTTCCAGTCAGGATGGGCATTGGGCGGGTATACAGGCTACTTCTCTTTCTTGGCAGGTATTGTTTCACGGAACTCACGTGCAGGCACCCCCAAATCAGACATTACGGGTTCCAAGACTAGATTTCTTCCTTCATAAACTTTACCTCGGCCATCCCAATAAGCGATGTAGAAGTTCCTCCTCTTCTCGGTTACTTGTGGTGCCTTGACAAGTTTAGGAGCAAAGTATGCAGAGTATCTTCCTTGTGTTGTACTGGTGCTTCCTCTGTGGCTATTGTGGTTCCAACCTTCACGTTTCTCCTTGTAGCTCTTGCGATACCCACTTTGACTACCATGCACTGCTCCCATGAGCTCTACCGTGTAGAAGGTTTGTCCGTCTAGAGCATTTCTTTCAATCGCCGGTATGGTCTGCTCATTGTAGATGGAGTTATTCCCCTCGCCGAATACCAAAACTTCTTTGTTATCCCACTCGAATTTCACTGTCTGATGTAGAGTAGATGGAACTACCCCAGCCATGTGTATCCAGGGTCTTCCGAATAGTAGATTGTATGATGCCAAAATATCCATGGCGTTAAACTCGGCAATGAACTCGACCGGACCAGCCATTATGGCTAGGTTGATCTCTCAAATGGTGCTCCTTTGTGACCCATCAAATGCTTTCACCTTCATGTCACTCTCCCTGATCTCATTTTGGTCAATTCCCATTCTTTTCAAAGTGATGAATGGGCATATATTCAAACTGGAACCTCCATCGATCAAGACTCTGCCTACGAACCACTCTTTGCATTTTATGGTGACATGCAAAGCCTTGTTATGCCCGAGCCCTTCTGGTGGTAATTTATCTTCATGGAAAGTAATTCGATTAGATTCCATGACTTGTCCAACCATGCTGGCCAGATTCTCGACGGTGGTGTCTGCCAGTACGTGTGCCTCATCTAGAACCTTCATCAATGCATTCCTATGCCTTTCCGAATTTACTAGTAGGGATAAGATGGAGATTTGGGCTGGGGTTTTGCCCAAGTGGTCGACCACGGAGTAGCTTTTTGCTTGCACTTTCTTCCATAATTTTTCAGACTCTTCCTCGCTGATTCCTTTTCTATTTTGCTCTTTGTCGTGAGCAAGATTCTCGGGAGTATAGAACCTCCCATTTCTAGTCATCCCTTGCGCTGCAACTGTCTCAATCACTGTCTTCACTTTTTTTCTCTTTTCTATTTCATAATCCCATGGCACCGCCTTGTCATCGTAGGGTGGAATCACATCCACATAGAACTTGGGGGCTATTTCTACATCGATGGGAACTGGTGCTTTAGCAGCCTGTGCAACAGAAGCAGGTGCTAGTGCTGCTTCCTTTGCTCTGACGATAGTTCCTTCCAGATTGCAGTCAGCTTCTAATTCAATCAAATTCACCCTGTTATCTCCATGATCGGGTAAAGGGTTGTTGTGCACATTAGGTTCCTTCAAGTGTATCACTTTCTGATCAATCAAGTCTTGTATCTTATCCCTCAAAGCAAAGCATTTCTCAATGTCATGGTCGGGTCCTCCAGAATGATAAGCACAAGTCTTGGAATGTCAAAGAATAGTGAGATCCTTTCAGGCATCTTGAATGGGATTGGCTGGATATGTCCTGCTGCTTTGAGTCTTTTGAACAACTGGGTTCGGGATTCAGCAAGTGGGATGTATTTTCTTCTGGGCTTTTGGTTATTGTCTGGGCGAGGTCTAGGAGGGTATGTGTTAGTATTTCTGTAGTTTGGATTTTGTGGGTATGTTGGTCGTGGTGGATGTGGGCCTTGAAAAGCAGGTTGTGTGTTGTACACAGGATAGGCATGTGGTGATGGAGCATATGGGCATGGCGGAAGTGGTGTTTGGTAGTAGTGATTGTGGGTGGGGGTGTGGTCAAGAGAAGTAGTGACGAAAGAGACTTCGTCTTTTTTTTTTCTTGGTGATACCAGTGCTACCAGATTGCAGTGCTTTGTTGGTAGCTTGTAGTGCAGCCAAGCTAATGATTCTTCCAGATTTCAAACCATCCTCAACAATATCCCCAATCTTGATCAGCTCTCCTAATTTCTTATCATGTATGTTCAACATCTTATCAAAGTATACATCTTCTTGTATGCGGATAAAGGTTGCCATAATTTCTATGTCGTCCATGGGTGGTTGGACCTTTACAGCTTCAGCTCTCCACCTCGTTGCATACTCCCTGAAAGTTTCATTAGGCTTTTTCTTTAACTTCTCCAGATAAAAGCGATCAGGCATAGCATCGGTGTTATGCCCAAAACCGTCGAAAAAATCCCCAGTTATTGCCTCCCAACTAGTCCACTTTTTCAGCTGCTGCTTGGAGTACCAAGTCAGTGCATCCCCTGTCAGACTGCGGTTAAACAACTGCATCCTGATCTTTTCATCATATCCTACTCCAATCAGCTTGTCACAGTAAGACCTCAAGTGAGCCATCGGATCACCACTACCATCGAACAGATTGAACTTAGGTGTCTTGTAATCATCATGCAACTTCAAATTGGGATAAAGGCAGAGGTCTTCATAAGATAATCCCCTTGTCACTTTAGCCACCTAAAATTGCTTAACTTTTTCCACCAACCACTTAACTTGCTCTTTGGTGTTGTCTGTCTCTTCTCCTACCCATGCATACATGTCTTGCTCTTTGGTAGGTGATGAAGCGGGTTTTGTTTCAACAGCGAAAGTGTGGAATTGAGCGGTGGGGTTGTTTTGGGGTGCTTTCGGTGGTGCAACATAAGGGAGGTATGGGTGGTCTTTTTCAAGAAAAATGGGATCTTTGCCATGAGGGCGTGTAAGTTTGCTTGGGTCAGTAGTTCCATCAGCATAGACGAGGGGAATTCTGGTTTCCAGTTCAAACAACCTTTGTTCCAGCTTTGCATACTCCTCGTATGCAACCACACCCTTCTTTCCGGGAATCCCTCCAATGCCGGAATTTGCAGTAGTTCTGTCAATTTTGTCAAACTCAGCCATGATATTTCGTCTCGTCTTTGTCCTTGTAGGTAAAAGGGGAGGTGTTGAAATTGATCATCTAGATCTCAAACGATAATGCTGCTCGGCCAGAATGCACAAATCAACCTTCGGGTATTGGGAGCAAAGTAACCTTTAAAACAACCAAAGATAGATGTGAGTGGAGTGTTAGAGGGTTTAATATACAAGTTGACAGCATGCAATCGCGTCCTACTATGCAGGTGACTTCTTTTATGCCAGAGGTAGGCCTATCGATGATTTAAAGTAATGTTTGCGCCAATTGTTTCATTTTGTTTGCTTGAGAATATTCAAAATAACTCTATAAACCCCAAAACAAGAAATTTTATTGATAGAATTGCTTGGCTTTATTACAATCACTAATCTTGCAAGACGACTCGACAAAAAGGGAAATGACTCGACTAAAATGAAAATGACTCGACTGAAGGGGAAATGACTCGACTAAAATTCAAACTAAGGCCAAGCATATGCGTGCTCTAATCAAGCATTTGGTTTGACATCATCATCTTCTTCTTCATATTTCTCCTCTGGCGGGTCTTCTTCAATAAGGGGTTCCAAATGCATCAAGTCTGACTCAAGGAGATCCTTCCCGGTTTGTATGTCATTCAAAGATTTTGCAAAAGCAGAGAGAATCTGTATTCCTAGCAATTCTTTGTCTTCCAGTGGTATTGAATGGAAATGTCATTTCCATAAATTCAGGAGATCCTTCAAGTTCCCCGCTCTTATGCAGGAGTTCCATCGTTTTGCCAATCCAAAATCTAGCTTCCTCTTCTTTAACTTTTCCTTGGTATTGCCTCCTCAGTTCTCGATTCTGGGTCGCATTCAGCTCCACCTTCTTTTGATCATATCTTACTCTCAGCTTTTTGTATTTTTCTTCAAAATTAGGGGCTTCGATTCTCCTTTTGAGTGTAGGCTTATTAGATCAAAACCTTTTTCTGTCATCCTTAAGCCAAAGAGAATAAGCCAAGGCAACACCCGGGTTAACCCTGTCGTCTCGGTTGTGACAGAATTGTCTCATCCTCCTTTTCTCCCATATGACTAATATCATTTCTCATGTAGTTATGTCTATGTCACCCATTTCGGTATTGAGATTCTATCCTTCTGCTAGTCTGGGGGTTGATTGTGTCGTTCCCACTTGCCTAAGAATTCTTAAAGGGACGTAGTGATGAGTTCCTCGAAAACCAATCAATGTCAAGAAAGTAGCGTCTTGACCTTGCACGGAGACTATAAAACAAGCACAATGTTTTATCACCCATTGCACATCCTCCTCTTGCAATTGACTGAGCTTGTCGAACCAACCACTCATATTTAAAGGCTTTTCCATTGTAAAGTACTAGTTATGTGAGCCGCGTGTGTCATGATGCCGTCGGGTGTATGAGCTATTGGTACAGATGGGGGTGCCTCGAGCTTTTGGAGGTGCTCGATTAACCATATCTGGAATAAGAGATTGCAACCTTCAAAGTAGTCTGCTCCTTTATTACATTTAGTCAAGGCCCGATAGATATCTCCCACGATCATTCGAACTAAACCAATTTGGCGCCTATTGACATCTCTACGCAACACCTCAACCACTAACGCCGTCCTTATATGGATTCTTCCTCCTTTCTCGGGGAAGATCATAGCCCCCAAGAAAGCAATAGTAAAAGCAAAAAACTCAGTCTGTGCCCAATCTTGGACTTCTGATGCTCCTGAGAAATCATAACGGAGAGTAGTGTCACCAAACCTGGAGTACAAAAATTCTAGAGTGACCCTTGCATTTTGAACCCCGCTGTAGTATGGTTTGTGAGGGACCCCCAAAATGTTGAAGAATTCCTCAGGTTCCATACCCCGAGGGTATATCATATTCTCTGGCCTAGATGCTAACCCAGATAAACCTCTAATTTCTTCCAGCATTGGTGCTAAATTTATGCCATTGAAGTGAAAAACTGCTCTCTTGTAATCCCAGAAATGAGCGGCTGCTTCAACCAAACCCGGTACTGTCTCGTGCAACTTAAGAGACAACAAATCTCCTAGTAGTGACTAAACCCTCCTTTGGCTAGCAACGGTCAAATCATCCCACAAAAGTTTGAGCACATAGGGAACTTGAGCAACTGAATCGAATTGGAGGTAAAAATTTCGCGTAGGAGCTTGTTTGGCGCGCGCTAATTGATTTGTAGCCGTCAAAAATAAATTCGCTGAGAAATAGCCACCTCCGAACAAATCCCAGTATAACTTGTTCAAAGCCCCAGTATTTATACTGGGGGAAGCTTCAGTAAACTAGCCCCAGTATTTATACTGGAGCTTTGAACAAAATTTGTTCAAAGCCCCAGCATTTTGTTATGGGGACTGAAGCTTTATATATAAAGTCCCATAACAAAATAATAGGAATTTATCCCTTTGATGGGACCTTTGTTATGGGAATAAATCCCATTATTTTGTTATGGGATGATAAAGTCCCATAACATCCCATAACAAAATAATGGGACCTTTGAACATGTTAGTTCAAGGTCCCATTATTTTGTTATGGGCTTATTTTGTTATGGACCTTTGAACAAGCTTCAGTCCCATAACAAAATACTTGGGCTTTGAACAAGTTTTGTTCAAAGCCCCAGTATTTTATTATGGGACTAGTCTGGGTTGTTTTTCCAATGCTAATGGAGCTTAAGTGTGCGCACGAATTTTTGGCTATTATTCAATGAATTTTGAAGCGCTGGATAGTCCCCAATGAGCGCGTCCAAAAATGGCTATTGATCAAAATTTCCCGAATTGGAGTGAGCCTTTGGCAGCTATAGTCTGAAAACAAAACAAAGATTAAAATAGCCCTAACATTTTGATCAGACCCAAGCAAACAATCAGCATTTGGCGCAAGCATTTTTATGCCTATGAATGTTTGTCATTTTCAGGTTGTAAACTCTTTTGACGTTTGGACAAGGTTTGTTAATGGACCTTAATGTGCCATGGACATAAGGCCTTCTTTCTTGAATGATTTTAAAATTAAATATGCAAGTGCTAACCCATTTATTCTCAATTGACCATCGAAAGCTGCTTTTATAAATAAGCTGAGTTTGGTTACAATGAAAAAGAAAGTAAAAATCTAGACCTTCAGGCATCTTTGATTCAACATCGGATTTCTTCAACTTCTTTTTCATCTTCCCAATGTCTAACTAAGCAATGATCAAGTAGGCCATGGCTAGCAGTCCTCCACCCTCGTCTCTTTGGTTTTAACTTTCATTGTATTTTTCCTCAAATCCTTTCTTTAGACTTTCCATCTCTCGATCTAAGTCTTCAACCTCGTGTCTCTGTCTTTTCTGTTCCTCCTTTCTTAGCCTCTCGGACATTTTAAACTTCTCCATCAACCACCCAATCTTGTATTGGTTTTCAGCTTCTTTGTCTTTGACCGCCCCAGGTATGTCGGGTTTAGGAACGGGAGCATTTTTCATATCGTTACACAACCATTCTAAATAACCAACTCCACATCCTGCATGATATCTGTCTGGTTCAATTGAATTTTCTTCAGCAAACTTCTTTTCATTCCATATTTTGCGGATTTCTGGTACAAATGGAATCTTGTCTTCTTCGTAGTCTACTTGGAATCGGGTTGTGTCTCCTACCAATGGGATGTCTTGCCTTCTGCCTTCTTGCCTTAAAGCCCTAATGGGTATATAAGGTTGGAGGCCACGTATACCCATAAGGACCACGAATGACTTCATTTTTTACCGGAGCAAAACCCGCGGGGTAGTGAACCAAGGATACATCCATTGTATGTTTTCATCTTCCAAATCTTTTAGCAACATATAACACTTGTGAGTAGTGTATGGTGCTTTGAACCTCTCAACGCTATAATGTTGTGCCAATATGTGGTTCGAGCGGCACATGTCATAGAACTCTTGGCCTGCATTTGGTTTCTTTTGAAGGTGTTCAGTCAGCCATACTTGTAATAATAGATTACACCTTTCAAAATATCGAGCCCCATTTTTGCACTTTCTTAAAGCCCTGAGGATGTCAGCCAATATCGTAGGAACCATAGTGCATGTCTTCTTCTTGATACCATGAAATAAGGCATGTGTGAAGTGGACTATCTTGGTGTTAATTTCATAATGCATCCCTTGTGGGAACACCACGACGCCAAAGAAAACCACCGCGAATGCAAAAATCCTTTTACGCTTCCAATCAAAGTATGATGCAAACTCGTCTTTGTGATCTTTGTAACCTTTTTCATAACCAAATCTGTCATACAGGTACATGCAACTGAACTTTGACCTTTGCAAAAATTCGGATACATCATTGGCTCGGAAACCAAACGCTTCCCGAAATTCCTCTTCAGTAGGTTGACGTGGTATGATAATTCCAACGTCTTGCCATCTACGTTTCTCCAACCTTAGGCCCGCATCCTCAATGAAACCCCCTATTTCTTCTAAAAGTGGCATCATCTCGAACTCCCCAAATCTAAAGACATTTCTTTCAACATCCCAAAAGCAAGTGGCGGCTTCAATGATGAATCTATTAGGTTCGACATCCATTAGTGAAGGCAAGTGACCCAATGTTTTGCTCAACTTGAATTGACCAGCTTCTCCCAAATTTCAATACCATATCTTTATCTCTTTTGGAATTTCAATGATCAAGCCGAACCGATGATAGTCCCTATAACTCATGATATCCTCCAAAAGAAAGACTTGTTAGACTCAACCCCCTTCCCATTTTTAGAATAAATGGTGTACACTTGACATATTTAATTTTAAAAGAGATGCACACATAATCATGTCCAAACGCCCCTTAGAGTTAGTAACTCGTTTGGGTTTTGTTTGGTCATGGTGAACTAAAGACTTAGGCATAGTCGGAGTCGTAATTTCCTAATAATATGATGCATGAACTTAATAACGTCCCCACTAAGAATTTGGGTACAACTAGACCGGTTGTTTCAAGCGGACGACTTGAAAGTTGGAAGCTTCACAAACTGCCAACAGCTTCACTAGTTGGCTAATTTTGCAAATCTTCCTCTTACTTGTTTTTTTTATGAGGGAAAGGGGAGGCCGTGGGTTCCACGCAACTGTCCCTACCTATGGGCTCTAAGAGTTTGGAGGGTGCCAAGAGTGGCGGACGTCATGAACGAAAATATCAAATAATTACAATATTTTGATAAAATAAATAACATCCATAATAAATTGACAAAATAATAATAAATAATAAAAAAATAAGAAAACAAAACAAAGAAAATAAGTTATTACATAACAATAATTAATAATGCAAAATAAAACAACAATAATAAAGAAATAGATATTCTATCCCAAAAAAAATTAACTCGTGATGGTTAGGACTTTTAAAAATTCCCAGCGGAGTCACCATTCTGTTGCACCCCGTTTTTGAGCTCGGATCGAGTTCAAAGGTCGGGTTTGACTGGGTGACTCAGTTGAGTCAATGTTGGAGTCGCCACCTAATAAATTTGTATAACAGGCGTATCAGGTCACCTAAAATTTTTAAGTGTCTAAAGTTAACTCCGGGTTGGTCTTACTAGTAAAGATTCTAAGGTAAGAAGTCCTTATGACTCGGGAAGAAGGTGTTAGGTACTTCCCGAGTCCCACTAAAAGTGGTTCCCGACCGAATTCATATTTTGGGATTTAGACTAAGTATGTAAGCAAACCTTTCCAAAGGGATCTTAAGTATTTCTCAAGGTTAGATACAAACGCAAATTATGGTAAAGGCAAGAAATGCAACTAAAATTAAAACAGTTAAGTTAACGAAATAGGGCCATAAAACTAAAGCGGACACTAGAAGGACATCCTGTGCAAATAATTTCTAACGCCAGAACTCACAGTTACAGACGACTGTTTTGGGCTTTTGCGGAAAAGGTCCGATTACTCAACTATCCTGCAGAATTATCCCTCAGTTTTTGTTGTATCTTTTAAAAGGCCAGAATATAATCCGAATCACACACTGCTCTTACTTCTGCAAAAGAAACATGGTAACTAAACCAGATTTAAAGCACAAAAAACATTTTTAAAAATATCCCTAAATCACACTAAATTCAGTAAAAAAAACAAAAGGAATTATAGTGCCTAAAGGGATGTTAGCCGTTTTTTAACGTTATTTTGACATTAGTTGTCAAAACACCAATGTCCTTAGGGCTTTTTAATGTGAGGTCATCTTCTTTCAAAAATATTTGTATAAATATAACTTTTATAATAAATAATTCCATAAAAAATGCATATATAATATTTGTATAAATATAACTTTTATAATAAATAATTCCATAAAAATGCATATATATGTAAAGATTGGGTAATAGATAAGTACGTAAAAAAAAAGAGTAAGTAGATATGTAAAGAGCACGAAGGAAAGATATACTAATAATACCATTGTTTCAATTAAGTTATAACATAATATTAATTATACACTTGTAGCATAGTAATATCATACAAATGTTAATATCAATTCTTCAATAAAATCATATACTTTTACCATCTTGATTAAATGCGAGACTTCTTGTTTTAAATTTATGAAAATACATATAGATACCTTTTGTAGGGCTTGACCTCAAAAGCCCTTACTCCCCTCCAAATTATTAATTAACATGGAGAAGAATAAAAAATTATTTTTGTGTGACCTTTTAGGAAAAATAGGCCTGTAGTTAAAACATAAACAAACTTTATAAAGCAGGCCTAAAATTTAAAGAAAACTGGCCCAAAACAATTTTGCAGAAGATGTCCCCCATGTGAGACATAATTTTTTTTAAAATAGCCCTGCATAATCGAAAAGATGTAATCCTAATTTTAACGTGGACAACCCTTTGTCAAATTGAAAACTTATCATGGCAGAACGTTTTACTCATATACGCCACTTCCAAATTTGCACAAACGAGCCAGTTTTCCATTACTATTTGCAATCTAACTACAAAAATAAAAAGAGAGCAAAGTGGGGTCCTTGTATAACCCCAAACATGGCAGCTTACTGCTGCGCTTTCCCTGTGCATTCACAAACTGTTTTGAACAAATATAATTCAACTGTTCGACCTTATAAATTCCCCTTGCTTATCAATATCATGCTCAATCATAAAGTTGTTATGTGTACAGGCAATAACAAGCTAACAAATACATACACATAATGATCTTAAAAAAGAATAGAAGAAAGAAGTTCCCTGAATACACTTATACAGATTTCATAAATATAAAAAAGGACCCTCCTTTTCCATGCATAAATCAATTAACTGAAGGAAAAGCTTTTTGTCCCTCCACTAACTGGATTTTTATGCCTGTAAAAAAGATAAACTGTGGTATGACCCTTAAGGGCTATCCAACTAACAGTGACCATCCTGCAAAAAAGAGTTAGAAAAGGGCCAAACCTGGCCAAATAAACATCACCCATAGCAAGTTTTGCATGGCAGACATGTTCAAAGTATCAAGTAGACAAGTTACTACGACTACTCAAGAATTCCCATTCAATTCCAAGTTTTACCTTAACAGCAGATAAGCAATGGGAAGGCAAGCAGATTCAACGTGTGAAACAAAAGAGAAAACTAGAGCCTCGTGAGCCTAAGGAACAGGAACTGAGGCATAGAACTTTCTTTTGCTTGAGAAGAAGAAGAGAAGTATATGTTGATCTCTTTTTTAAAGCGTATGTAGGTGTCCCTTTAGGCTTTGGGGAAACCAGTTTATATAGGGGTAAAAATAAGGTACTGTAGGTTTAATCATAAGTGTGAAAACAATAGTTTCAAAATAAATAAAACATGAAAAAATAGATTGCCAGTCAATTACTAATTTCTAGAAAAATCAAGTTTAAACTTTCCATAAATGGACGAAATCATATAGTCAGAAATCCAGCCATATATTCTCTTATTTTTCTGATATTCTGCTAATATTCCACCCATATAATTCGAATAATTTGAATTTCAGAAACTGAAGGCATATTTTTCTTTAATGTGGTGCATAACATACCTATCTCTTCCTAATATATTGCGGTCCAATTTCTGTCAATCCAATAATTCAGTCCTCGATACGTTTGCCTTATCTAAAAATATAGTAGAAACATACAAATTCAAGGATTGTGTTCAAATGTATACTGATCCGTATATTACATTCAATAACTAAAATTGAGGAGTGAAGGCATTCATATTCCAATTTTCTATATCTTTTCATGTGTTATGTATGCTAGCAAGTTAAAAAAAAACAATGCTAATAGAACGAATCCAAAGAGACAGCACCAATCAAGTTATCGCTGCGATTATATTCGAAGTCCAGTAAGTTTCACTACGTGACAAACATAAAGCAAAACATAAGCAACTCCAAATGTCATACGCTTCACGACTCGATCCTAATTAATATGAATTCAGTTAGGCGAGTACTACTTGCAAATGTCATGTTCAATGTACAAATTTTATTGAGGTAGCCTACTAGTTTTAGCGATGACTCGAGTAATAGTTCAAAGATATGCATGACTAATTATCACATATTATTTTCAGCAAATGAGCATCTAACCACATGTAGGCAAGGAATTAAACAAAGCAACCATAAATGTAAAAATAAATTTAAAAAAAACGTACCCGGGCCAGGTCGCATCAGAAACAGGTCGGGTTCTTTTGTCCCACTCGTTTGGACTTCGATTTTTCCTTATATGTGCATAGACGTTGATGATATGCTCGATTTCTTCTTGTTTTCCTTCGTCAAAACGGGACAGCGAGATAGAGAGAGAAAACATCATGATTGGCGGCGTGATTAGTGGAGAAATGAGGGTACCGTGGTGGAGTTTGGGCGGGGATTGCATTTGGACGGGTTTAGGGCGAGGGGGAGGGAGTGTGTTGAGGGTGGCGGCTGCTCAAAGGGAATGGGGAGAAGAGAAATGAATTTTAGGGTTCAATAATGTAAGGGGTTTGGTTTAAGGAAAAAAATGGGAAAAGTGAGGTGGGGGCTGACGTGGACGCGTAGTTGGTTGAGGAGGTGCCATGCGGGTCTGCATGGCTGATGTGTGTGTGTGGGGGTCCAAAATAATAAGATGTGTATATGTAACATGTATTATAGGGTGTATATTAATGTATATCTAGTGTATCTGTAGGTATAATTGGCCAATAATTAGCTTAAAAATGCCCATAAATGAAAGAATAATTAATAAAATATAAGAAGTAATATTATAGACTTAAGAAAAAATAATAATTAATTATAAATTAATTTAGGTAGTATTAATTGAGTGTGAATAATCGTAAAATGGATATTCAAGTATATAAATCGCATAAATAGTTACAAAATTGTGCAAGTATTTTGAAAACGACCTAAATGACGTAGTTATATAATATAATCACATTGAGATACGTATGTATATAAATAGGGCATTGGTGATAAGAACAATATAGATAAATGCATGATAATTGACGCAAGTTTGTCTGAAAAATTAATATTGCATTTTCAAAGTTTTGTATGATAAAATTGTAAATAGGAGGGACAAAATTGGGTGTCAACAGGAACGCTATGCAAATGCTCTATCAACCATATTCTCAGCAACAGATTGCACCCTTCGAAGAAGTCTCCTCCTCTTCTACATTTTGTTAGAGCCCTATAAACTTCCCTCAGAATCATTGGAACCAAGCTTACTTGACGTTTGTAAGCTCCCTTGCGTAATCCTTCTACTACTCTTCCCAACCTTATGTCGATCATTCCTTCCTTCTCGGGGAAAACCATGCTTCCCAGAAAAGCAACGATGAAAGCATTGGATTCAGTCCACTCCCAGTCTTGAATTTCCCATGCCCCAGTCCAATCATGCCTAAGCGTTAGATCTCCAAACCTAGAATGCAAATACTCCAATGTGACTTTTCCATCATGCACTCCTTTGACGTATGGATCATAAGGAGCGCCCAACAATTCGATGAACTCCTTAGGGTCCACGTCTCGGGGATAAATCATAGTCTCGGGCCCAGGCTCTAACCCTGCCAATCCTCCAAATTCTTCCAACATTGGCGTCAACTCCAAATCATTGAAGTGAAACACAGCTCTCTTGTAGTCCCAGAAATGTGTAGCAGCCTCGACCAAACCAGGCATGGCAGTGTAGGCCTTGAGAGCTTCCAGCTCTTCCAACACCTTTTGAACGTGAGCCTTACTAATAATAGCCAGATCTTCCCACCAGAGTTGGATCAAGTGAGGAGGTCGGGAAACAATCTCAAATTGAAGTGCACCTCTCGCAGCCATAGTCTGAAACCAAAACAAGAAAAGGTAAAGACCAAAACACTTTATAGCCTTGATCATGTTTAAGCAAACGATCAATATTTTGTGCAAATATTTCTTCGAATCCATGCACAGATGCAATTTTGTCATTTCCCGGGTTAAGAACCCTTTTGACGTTTGGACAAGGTTTCCTAATAGACCTTAACGCGCCATGGACGTAAGGCCTTTCTATGCTTAAATGATATGAGGAAAAATAAACATGCATTGCCAATTGTTCTCAAAATCTCCCCAAAACTTCATTATAACTTTGAAGTCTAATACATAAAAGATCTTTTGCAAATAAAAAGACAACACGAAACTAGACATCGGGTCCCCCCTCTAGCCTGGCCTTCTTTGCTTCTCTTACTATCTCTTGAGCTTCTTCTAAGGCCTTCGCCAAATGACCTTTAGCTGCGAACAAATGAAGTATATCCACGGCACTGCATTCAGCGTTCCATCGCCCGAGTTTCTGTATCAACCCCTCTATTTTCCCTTCTAAATTGAGTGCACGTTTCTTCCATGTCTCTGTCCTTCTTTGGTGCTCCGTTTCCGATTTCCGATTCTGATACCCTGCGCATTAACCACTTGTATTTGATTTGTGCCTTCGCTTCTTTGTCTTTGATAGTATCGCTCCTATTTGGCCCCGGTGTAATCGTCCTTCTCAATTCTGCTTGCATCCATTCTGCATAGTGTGGTTCACAGCCTGCCTTATACCGATCTCGTTCTATAAATTTTGGACCCATTATGCAACGATTTTTCCAACTATCAATGATTTCCCCAGCCAAAGCAATCTTCTCTTCAGTGTAATCAAGTTGATATCGCCCCGTGAAGGCCATTTGAATTAAGCATTGTTTCCTGCCAGCTTGCCTCATGACTCTTCCAGGGATGTATGGTTGAAGGCCTCGCAGCCCCATTAGAGTCAAAAAGGGAGTGGCATTAGCTCGAATTGTGAACTCGTTCATCGGGAACCAAGTGAACATCCATTGCACTATGTCGTCTGTTATACTGCTAAAGAGTTTCAACCAACCTTCAACGCTACTTGTTTATTTCAGGGTTCTAACTCCATAGCGTGGTGTGGTTATGCGATTAATGCCTGATGGTTTGAGTATTTCTACGCTTCCTCTCACTATTTCCAAACGCTCCTTAAACCAAAGCTGTAGTAACAAGTTACATCACTCGAAATATTTAGCCCCCTTCTTACAAAGCCCCAAAGCTCTATAGATGTCAGCCAATATCATAGGTACCGAAGTGCATTCTCGTTTGTCAACCTATTCATCACAGCTTCCACTACCTTGATCAACCGTATCCCAATGTAATGCTTTGAACTTTCAGGAAACACCATAATACCCAAGAAACTAACTATGAAGGCAAAAATCTTTCCTTTATGCCAATCATCGTAGGAAGCGAAATCCTCACGCTTTTGGTCAAAAGCACCATCATGACCAAACTTCTCATATAGAAAAGACAAAGTTATTCCGCTCTTTTGTGTGAATGTCACTGCATCGTTTCCGAAAAGGCCAAGCAACTTGCGAAAGTCGCTCAAAATAGGAAACTTTGGAATGATAATTGTTGTTTCTTGCCATGTACACTTTTCTCTAATCATACCCGAATCCTCTATAAAACTACCTATTTCTTCTAACAAAGGTGTCAATTCGACGCCATTGAACCTAAAAACATTTCTTTGCTCATCCCAAAATGTTACTGCTGCCTCGATAACTCCACAATATGGTTGCACTTCCATCAGTAAAGGTAGATGCCCCAAGTATTTATGAACCCGCAAACGACCATGACCTCCTAAATTTTCCCACCATCGTGACAGTAGAGGAGGAACACCCATGACCATTCCAAACCTTGGACATTTTTGAGCCATAAAGACCTACAAATAAATAAAAAAGCTAAAATAGACACCCCCTCCCCCCCAATTTTGAGAACAATATCGCCGTTACATATTTATTTTTCAAAAATGCAAATAATCATGTCCAAATGCTCTTTGGGGTTAGAAACCCGTTTAGATCGTTGAACAAGTTGACCTACTTTTGGACTTGGAAACAAGTCCACTAACATGGTATCATGATGCATGATTTCCTATCGTCTCCACTAAGATTTGGCTTAGACAAGGTTCCCCCAAACGGACAATTTGGAGGTGGAAAAGTTTTTGGGACCGTCGGCTGTACCACGGACTCGACATATCCCAAACTTTTTCGAAGGTTGTTTTGTGGAAGTGAGAACGGCCGTCAAACCGACGCAACTGTTTTTCAAGTATGTTGCACGAGTAAACGTTAATGAGGAGGTATGTCAAATAAGATGCATTACAAAATTTAAAAAAGATATTACAACCAAAAATTGAAATAAAGGAATAAAAAAGAGAAAGAAGTTAGTTCCGGATAATAATAATAAATAACAAGATAATAAAAAATAAAAAAATTCCAAAATAAAGACTCGTTATGGTTAGGACTTTAAAAATCCCCAGCGGAGTCGCCATTCTGTCACACCCGATTTTAGACTCAACTCGGAGCGAGTCAGGTTTCGGATTTGACTAGGTAACTCGTTTGAGTTCAAGAAGTTGGAGTCGCCATCTAATATAGTTTTCTAAGGTGTATTAGGCCACCTAAGTGTCTAAGGTCGAGTTTAATTACTAGTCCGGTTTCAGAGATTCAAACGGGTAAGAAGTCCAAATGACTCGGGGAAGAAGGTGTTAGGCACTTTCCCAAGTCCCACAAAAAGTGGTACCCGCCCGAGTCTATATTTTGGGATGTCTTTGTAAGGTTATGAGCACTATTACAGGCAATATTAACTTAAAAGGTTATCTTTTATATCTAATTTACGAAAGTAGATATGTCTATGCAAATTTAAACAAAGACACACATATAATTGGGCTTTAAATTTTACACATACGACCTATTTAACGCCTAATTGCATTTTAAGGCCTCTAATATTAATGCCTAATCGCAAATGAGGCTAGTTCTGCGAAAGGTGTAACAATTAGCTTAGTTATACAATTTTAGCCTTTTAAACAGTTTTGCACAAATAGACAGTTCTGCGAAACTAGACAGTTTTCATAAATAATTTTGAATTTTAGCCAAAACTAAATGAGTGTTGTTTTTAAAACAAAATGTTAGTCATTTAGGGTTGGTGTGACTCGTCATTAATTGTCGAGCCCTAACTTTAATGGATATTTTTTTTAGGGGTCAATTTTGAAAAGTATTTAGATAAAGGAACTGTTTTTCAAAAGCGAGTTACACAAAGCACAGAAATGCAAATAAGGGGGCTGTCGCACATAGATATAAATATAGACATGCAAATACATGGACAATTAATAGTTTTAGAATTTATAAAACGTTTATGTATTTGAATAGTCGACTCCTATCACTTATACGCCCCTATACACAATTAGATTAGTGTATAGGAGCTTTAAAGTAATAAAAATAGTTTTAGCACATATAAAGGCCGTCTTTGAAAATAATTTTGGGCCTGGGTTATTTATGCAAAGAGAGGCAGTCTTAGCTTTTACAGAAAACTGTCCAGATTATGCAAACATCACATATTTAGCCCCTGTTTAAATAAAATTCCAGACTTAGCGTTAATAGCATGTTCTCAAACATTTTACTCCTAAGACCTATGTGATAAAGCATTTTTGTAGTTTAGAGATTCTACCCAGAGCATGCAGACTTAGAGAGAAACCATATGACTTAGTTTTCTACCCAGAAAATACCATGCAGACTTTCATAAACATCACGACTTTGAGAGATGCAGCACGTAGGAAAGAGGAGTCAAGAGAAGGCTCTTGAATAACCAATACACAACCTAGTAGCTGTGTTCCCTGTATTAGTAATTACAAGCAGGGATCCTAACAAATATACACAACATGGGCAGTTTCTAAATGGGAATATCATGGAAAGGTCTGGACTTAGGATTATCACTTCAACATCAATTTTAAGAAGACACTACAGAGTGCCATTATCATGGCCATTTAAAATCTTTACACTATAATTAAATAGAACTGGTATGGCTTTAAGGCCATCCAAATAAGCTGTACGCAGAGGTTAGTAGGAGCAAACAAAGCCCCAGACAACACAACACATGGAAGCAGATTCACAGAAAAGAACTGATAAGCACAGACCACTTCAGAAGAGGTAAGAGAGGGAGTACATGCTGTGCTTTACCTTGTTATTAAGTCAGGAAACAGCAAAGAAAGGTAAAGCAAGTAGTGCCAAGCTATTCCTCCAGAAAATATCCAGAAGAATGAGAAGAAATCCCACAGTTTCCTTGCCCTCTTCTTTCAGTTTTCTTTAGTGTAATAAGTGTATGCTTGTGTAGTGTACTCAGTTTTCTAGTATTGTGAATAGGTATCAGTGTAAAGTGTCTGTGAAGTGAATGAGAAGACATATTTTTATAGGTGTGAGGGTGAGGGGTTTTGAATTCAAACGGGTGAACTCACAAGGCAAGAAAATATTGCCTTCTAGAAATAACAGGGGACAAACTTAGGTGTTCTTCCAAAAATAAACCATTCAGTCCTGAGATTTGAGGTAAACCAATCCCAAACTGATTTGGATTCCCTCCCCTTACTTTTAACATAGTCCAGGTTCACAATCAATTGTACAAACTCAAACAAAGTTCGAAAATACGTCAATCGTCTTAGCATATCTCAAACAATTTCTAGCAGGAACCATATCAATTAACAGGATCACCTTTCATGCCAATACCAAATCACTAACTCAAATTAGTCTAATCACAAGATCATGTTCAAATCAGTTTAACACTTCAATTCTAAACCTAAATAAACTACGAGATTGTGTGTTTTGGCACAAACAAGAGCTAAGCACACTGTCAAGGATGCACACGCTATACTCTAACAATAGTGATAAGACATTGGACCCTAAGACATCAATTAGAGACGCGCAAACAATTTTAAAAGAAAGAACGGAAACGAGCATCATTAATCATGTAATTTTCTGTTTTAATCCATTAACGACTAAGCATGCTAATCTACAAACAAGACTAGGCAAACTTAAGCACAGGCATGGCACATAGAGGAAAGAAAATTAGGGGTTAGGGTTACCGGCTTGACATCGGAGTCGGATTACTCCCATCCGCACATGCACGAAGGTTTTTCCTTCTTTTTTCGCGGTGAAACCATTAGTGTCGTTTGGATGTAGCCGGAGACCCTTTTTCGGCGACAGGGATACAGATCACCGATGGGTCGATTTTGACCTTCGTCGAAATAGGGAATTGGTATAGGGGTTTTGTAGCGGAGGTCGAGGGGATCATGGTGATGCATTTTGTTTTGAATTTCCCGGCGGAATAAGCCGGAAATCGGCAAAACAGTGGCGAGGTAGGGTTTCACCGAGAGAGAGAAAAGAGACGAGGGCGGCGTGGTGTTTTGAGTGGAAAGTAGGAGAGTATAGGGTTTGGGGGGTCTGTGTAATTAAAAAAGGAAACTTGATTTTTGGCCGTTGGATCAAAGGAACGAAGAGGCAGGATGAAGCCACGTCGTCGTGATGTGGTGCTGAGGTAGGGTCTACGTGGATAAGTGAGGTGGATATATGATGCGTAAATAGAAGTGTATAGATAGTGTATAATAATACATAAATTAGGTACAAATGCGTATAAACTGTATAAAATGTTTATGAAAAAGTTATAAAATCAAGAAAAATAATTAGCAAGGCTAACTAACTGGAGAAAAATCTACTATATTGGGTTTCAAAATATTTTAGGTGTCCTCCTTAAAACAGCAATAATTGTGAAAAATATTAATCAGACATGGAAGTTTTTAAAAATGTGACCGTTCGTGCAAGTGCTTCTAAAAATAGTCTAATTGTCGTGCGTGCACGAGATAATGACTCGGGATGGGGTAAGTGTAGGATATTTATGCGGTTATCAATGCAATTTGTCCAGATAAAAGGCTATCGAAGTAGGAGGGACAAAATTAGGTGTCAACAGTAATTACTCTATTCATTTCACCAAGATACGTAGGAAGCTTAGAGTTTCATTCTAAGTTCAGTCGCATAATAAAAAATATATGGTGTTATGTTGTCATCACATCAATTTATTCAAAGGTAGAGGCATACATAACAGATGGAAAAAAACAATTCATAAGGGAGTATAAAGAAAGTTTAGTGCTTCATATTGCAAGAGTTTGATACATCAAAAAAATGGAAATGACTACCATCATCTTATACAAAATTCTATGATATGAAAGTAATTGTGAGATGATATTTGTTGCCAATTTGTCAAAATGGACTCTTCTAAGTCTGCATGATTGTTCCATACTTGATGAACCATCCTTGTCGGCGTGCGCCTTAATTGAATAATTGTGATGATCACTTGACTATGTATTCATTGTCGAGCTCTGAGCACGATAGTATACTCCTTCTATACAGTTCCATAAGTTCGTTGAAAGTGCCATGTGTGAACAATTATTTTTCTTGAAAAATGATAAATCACAGCGAGACTTACCTTTGATGAACTTTAAGAACAAGTGTGTGCCACAATTGGGGGAAGAGTAGCTAGCTCTCTAGAGACGATCTGCCTAAGCTCAAAACTTCAGCATATCTGCATATGGTGCGCCTTCTCCAGCCAATATGAGATGCTCCAAGCTCTCCTTTGCAAGCATGTGACAGAAAGAAAAAAAAATGATAAGATTTGTGAGGCATGAAGTTTATGAAGTACATAATATGATCATGCTTTGCACAAAAAAGAAAAGAAATATCAAGTACCAATAATGACCTTGTAGTAGCTGGATGAGCCGGTAGCCAGACGCGGATATATTCAAAAATGTGGTGGAGTGGCTTGAATCAAATCGTTTGTCTAGAGAGGGTGTAGCGATAACCAAAGTGGACTATACTAGAAAGTCAAGATGTTGGGGAAAGAGTGCATTTCCATCGCGAAAGATTCAATCCTACTCCTTCTCCTCCTGAATCCTCCTTGGTCCTTTTTACATAACATTCTCGGCTCCCTCAGGTCCGGTAGGTCCATTTGGAGCAAGCATCATAATCGTACCGCTATAAAACAATCCATAGGAAGCGGAGCAAGATTTCTATATAAAAAGAATCCGGAAAGCCATCAGGCTTTAAAGGCATCAGAGGTAGTATAATCAATCTTGGGCACCTTTTCAATTTCTTTCTCTTTAGCCGCCGAACCCAGGCACTGGAGAAGGCTTATGATTTGGAAGGATCACCTAAACCATCAAAATGTTGATGACTTAAGCCTCTTTCTTCTTCTTATAGGACGTTTAAAGAGCGTGGCTCTTTAGTTGGCCCGACCATAGAAAAATGGCGCCCCCTGAGGAATGCTGCGGTCCAGATGGCGGCCGACTATAATTTGAAAAATACAGTTTTGCAGCGTGACCGTACAATTTCAATACTACACGGAGAAAGTTAAAATTAAGGTCTTTTGTATGTTCTTGAATAAAGTAATTTACATTTACTAAAATTAAATTTACCTAAACAATTTATAACTTGAAAGTGTATTGACGCACTAATTAATTAGTTTTGTATTAATCTATAATAAGAAGTTGCAATAATAAGTTTATTTTAAATTTAACATGTTTGGGGGCATTTTAATTATTTTAATATAAAAAGAAGTTCATTTTTTTCCCAATCAACCCAATTATTTATTCTAAACTCCAACGCTCCCATGTTTAATTGCACCCCTTTAATTACATCCAATTTTATATTTGATCGAACAAACATATAAATATCTGCAGTTACATTCAATTAAAGTCCAATTCAATTTACGATAACTTTTCGAACATGCTCTTAAAGACTAATTTTGATGCCTATCTATTCTTGTGAAGTTTGGTAGGTCAAATGCATATATAAGAAGCAATGTTCGTCGACATTGGTATGGGTTGGGATTACGGGGAAGGGAAGAAATGGAGCGCGGTGATAAAAGGGGAGGGTTCTGATTAAATTTTGAATTGGTGACTTTTTAAGATGCTAAATAGTGTTTCGTTTTGTATAAATGAACATGGTCCCAATTTGCAACTGACAATCCGACATGGTATGTTTGACTGGCCCAATGTTTTCAGTGACACTATCTGGTTGTTAATGTTGGAAGGATTATTGAAAAGATAGGTTTACTATAGTACCCCTATCCTTGTTAAAGTTGGAAGGATTCTGTTGTTATATGAAAACGATGTATGTATATAGTTTGAGTTAATCAAATGAGCTGAGAATGTTTTTCGACATCCAAAGGCAATTCAAAACATTCTTGTCTGAAGAGTCCATGTCTTTCTCTTCAAAGTAATAATTCCTATGACAAAAGAGAACATCATTTAGGAACTAAAACAACAAAAATTTGCTACTCTCAAAAGCAAGAATCGTTTAAATATATATTCCCCAAACAAATAGTAGCTACATAAAAAATTATGGATTTAATTCGTGCATCCTTTGTTACAACAGAAAGAGCAAAAACATTTTCCAGTTGCGCCTATGCAGCCTCCACCAAGAATCATTCCTTTAATAGAACCAGGTGGCTTTAATCCGTACTTCAAAATGCATTGGAGATTGGACGTTGCAGTCTCTTTCCACACAAGGGTTGACAACCGGAAATGGTATTATACATACTGATGTTTGGCATGTTATGCCTATATTTTGTAATATTTCCTCACGTTTGAGTACTTTATTCGCCCATTTTCTAGTTGACGACTGTGATTTTGCACTGATTTTGTGTCGTGTGACTTGTAGGATGTTGTGAGGTGCAATTGGAGCTTTGAAGAGCATAATCGAGCAAGAAAAGATTGAATTTGGAGTGAGGATTGGATCGAGCACGCGAAGGCACGGAACGAAGCAAGCTGCGAACGACGAAAGCAGGGAAATTAGCGTGGCGCTATAGGTGGCGCGTGTAACGACCCTCAAATAGTCGTCACGGGATCCGGGACCTCGATTTACGTGTCGACAGTCCCAAAAACTCCGTTAGGTTATTTATGACCCGTCTGTGAAATCTGAGTCGAAACGGAGTCCGTTTGATAGGTTTTCGAGAAAAGGATCCGTTTATGAAATTCCGGAAAGGAATTTGGGGTTTCGATAGGTCGTTTTGAGTAAACGAACCCCGATGGAAAATCCGAGCACACCGTTAGGTCCGTCTCGTCATTTATGATATGTAGCAACCTTCAAAATTGAAAACGGACCTCGTTTGATAGGACTTTTGATAAAGTCCCCGTTTCGGAAGTTTAAAAGAGTTAAAAGAGGTTTCCGAGCTCGATTTGAGCAAATGAGCTCCGATGAGAGATCCGAAAGTTCCGTTAGGTTCGTATAGTCATTTTTGACTTGTAGTAACTTTCGGAATTGGATTCCGAGGTCGTTTGGTTAAATTTCGCTATTTTGGCGAAAGTCGAAAATTGAGCCTTTGCCGTGGGACCCACTTTTTGAGTTCTGGAGGTCCGACTTGAGTTCCATCTTGACGAGCATGTCACCCAAGTATTTTATGGCTTGTGTGCAAAATTTGGGATCATTCCGAGCTTCGTAGGGTCCCGTTTTGCCCCTAAAACAGTAGAAAATCTGGTGCGACTTTTCTGTTCTGGTTTGGCGCAAACAGCCAGATAAAAGCTGATTTTCCGGCCAATCCATAAGGAATTAGGAAAAACTCAAAACATAAAAGTTGTAGCCCTTTGAGTTGTGGTTCTAATGGAACCGGTTTCGGGTCATTTGGATATTTCTATCAAAAGTTATGATTTTTTCAAAAGAAGCTGTCACAGAGGTAAAAACTGCTATAAAAAGGCCATTTCGGGCCATTTCGGTTCATAACTTATAAAAATCATTTGGTCAGCTCTTGAGGCGATTTTTGGGTATTTCTTGAAGACCCAATCATACTTACACTTAAGGTAAGCCCTTTCAATCCATCTTTATGTTGATTAACACAAGAATCAAAGGGTTGATTCTTGGAAATGGGTTAGAACCCTAGATTCTTAAGAATTGGGGAAAGACATCGAGCAAGGCTCGCATGTGGAATCTAAGTGTACTTTTGGACTCACGGGAGCGTGAGGAGTCCGGAAAAGTATATTTTGTAAATTTAGGGCTCGGCCCTACCCGGGGGCATTTTGGTAATTTTTACCCTAGGATGCCTATAGGCTTAAATAGCTATAATTGAGCACTCATATGTGCTATATCTTTTCTTAATAGACCTAGTGGAGAGTCCTTCGCGGACAAGGCGAGCGGGAAAGGAGATTCTTCCCGGCATTTGAGCCCGAATTTCGAGGTAAGTGAGACTTGACCTCTATTGTGCTTGGGGACTCTTCCTTCATGCTAGTATGCTTCATGTACGCATATATATACCTAACAATGGTTAGGATTAATGATGTGAATTACTTGCTATTATTGTTTGTTATAAATAGCGAGATTGTGACTCGACTGAGGTATGTGCCGGTCTAAACGCTACGTCGAGGTAGCTTAAATTTATATCGTAGTAACGCTTGCTACGCCATGCTTAGATAGCAAGAACTTGGGACATGGCCGAGGATGTTGCCGGCATGTCATGATAAATGTCTTGCCGAGGATTTTGCCGGCATTTGTATGATATTGGTACTTGATTTGTTCACGTGCCGGGTTGGGTAGTGCTGTCTATACGTAACCTTGGGTTGGACGACATGGGAGTAGGGATTGTACCCCCAAACTGTGGTCGGGTTAACCTTCGCCTTACGTTCAGCTAGCATAACCAACCTGGGTTACGGTGACTGTGAAATATTATCGTTATTAATATTTCTGTTATTGTTATTAATGTCGTGGATATTAATACTGTTAGAGGGACACTTGACAGGGGGTGTGGTGTCGCCTATACTATGAGATGTGTCACACTTGACACGGGGTGTGGTGTGGACACTTGATCTTTGAGATGTGACACACTTGACAGGGGGTGTGGTGTGGTCACTTGATTTATTGAGATACGACGCACTTGACAGGGGGTGTGGTGCGATCGTAGACAGATTTGAGATGAGCCAACGACTACGGGTCGTTGGTCTACTTATTCATGATTGTGATAGTGACTTCGGGTCACGGTATATGGTTGATACTTAGTAGTGGTGTTGCTAGTCCATCGTAGGTCTAGGTTAGTCAGCACGGGAGTAGAGATTGGACCTCCAAACCGCTGCTGAGTTGACCTATGCCTTACGTTGGATGGGCATAATCCTTGAGACTTCTGGTTACTACTTGTGTGTATGGAATGTGTTACATCTATTTGTGATTTCACTACTTTATTGTATGATTAATATAGTATGTTGTTGCTTATGATGCATGTAGCGACTTGTCCCGCAAGGGTACCTTAGCGGGCCTGTCGGTGATCTTACTGGGCTTCGGCTCATAACTTACTCTGCTACGTGCGCAGGTCCTTCATCCAGTCAGCAGCCCGGACGTTAGCGGTTCCCGAGGCTTCTGAGACTTTTGATTGAGGTGAGCCGACCACACAGACCGTGGTGGCATACCGCCGGAGTCACTTAGAGATAGGACTCAGATTTCTTTTATGTATATTCATACTTTATTGAGTCACTCTTAGAATGCTCCAATTCTTTTGTGGATATATTCTTTTGGACTTCACCCTTTTATATTTATATATCCATTTATGATCTTTTCACATTATTGTTCTTTTTCGCATCTTGTTTCATTGGTTCGCCTAGGCAAATGTTGTTTAGGTGCCATCACGAGCCCTTGGAAATTGGGTCGTGACAGCGCGGGGCGCCCACTGCAGCGCCCAACTTTCTTCCGCGTTTTGTGGCGCGGGGCGTGGCCGTTACGTGCAAGATTCGACGTCCTCTGCTTGGTTCCACGCGGTTTGAGGAGCGGGGCGCCAGCTAGAGCGCCCCTGGAGTGTTTTTGGAAGTCCTATTTCGTCTAGGCTTAGGCGTAACTATTTGCTAGGCTTTTGTAAACATTATAAATACGCTTCTACTTAGTTTTTGAGAAAGGTTCAGACTGGGGAGCAAATTTGAGAGCTCATAACATCGTGAACAAGGATTTTTCTTCCTTCCATTAATTTATTACATCATTATTTCATTATTTCATCAAATTCTTGTGTTGTTATTATGAGTAAGCATAGCTAAATATATCGTTCTAGGGTTAGAGCGAATTCATGAAGGTTGAGGTTTGAATGTTGATTTCCATGAATTGAATTCCAATTACAGATTATTTATTCTTTCTTGATCATAATTGTTTGATTATAACGGCCGAATAATTGAACACTATCCACGGTTCTTAGATTGAACTCGACAGAGGGAATTTATGAACGCACATAAGAAAGAATAGGGCTTGATTGTGAACCTGGGCATCGGGGAATCAGTTTGTGGGTAGGATAGACATATACCTGTTAACCTTGCTTAGCTAAATACAGAGTTCGTTAATGCGTGCATGTGATTTAACTCCATAGACATATAGGCGTTAGAGTAGCTTGCATAGACCGTGAAGAATCGACAGGTTTTTATGGGTACAATTACCCTGTTAGTTAGCAATATTGGGACGTAAAAAGTGGAATCAACAGGATAACTCAACTGGATTGGTCGCGGCTCTAACCCTGGACCGTCTCCTTATTACTGATAACAATCAATTTTTGCTCAATTGTTTGAATTCACTTCTACCATTTTAATTACTATTTTTGTAGTTGATAATATTCTCACTATTGGAAAAGATCCCTGAATAGTTGTTAAGAAATTCTTTGTTAGGAGTCCAGTCTGAATAGTCCCCGTGGGAACGATACTCTATTTATCACTTTATTACTTGTCGACCACGTATATTTGTGTGTGCGTTGGGAGCAACAAGTTTTTGACCTTTATTCCATCTATACCTCTTGTCTTGGTGGCTAACCAAAAAAAAAAAAAAAAAAGAAACTGTGAGTTTAAAAAGTGAAAATTATTCGATGACCATGAAGTTAGGTAGTATATGGATATTGGCACAGGAACGATTAACCATTCCCTTAGACACAACATTCTGACCTCGTGTTTCCTATATATTCAAAAGAATAAAATAGCATCTCTCCATTAGAACCTAAAGTGATTCTATAATTAACAGACGTACGTGTTAGAACTTCTCGACACAAAAATACCATCTTATGTTCGTTTATTATATTTCTAAAAAAGATGATCATGGACTCGCACATTTCATAGTTTGGCTAGATTTGTGGATGATGCAATGACTGTGTTTTACATCATTACCGTAAAGTATTTGGATATCGACCTCTGGTTACTAGTAGTATATTCTTTAGAAGGAAAGCGTTTATGAGATTCGATAATGTTTATCACGAATAATGAGTACTTTGTCACTCATGAGATGCACCAATTTGACCTTCTTCTTACAACCACAAATTTAGAAATCTCTAAGGCATCCATATGATTTCCATTAAAAAAAAATTAAACAGAACAGTATGTAACTTACCGAGAACCATAAAGATCACAAATATAAAGGCAGTTACGCTTGAAAGGACATTCCTCATGATTCGTAATCTATACCATGTATTGGGTAAAAATCAACTCGTAGACGTAGCACCTCGGTGGCATAGTTTGGAGTCGATCGAACAGGTGTTGGCAAACCATGGACCGAGGTGAGCGACAGGTCGCCGAAGTCAACGATCGAGGAACAGGATTAATGTGTTTACCTCGGTGCAACGCCGCCTCGGTCGCCTTGCGAAGCCATGTTCCCGAGGCTAACAGCTCAAGCCTCGGCGAATCAGCTTTTCCACAGCGGAGGGCTTTTCACCTTATTTCGGCCTACTAACTTTATTATCTAAGAGGTTGAGGCATGTACAACTTAGTGGGAGACGTGGGATCATGACTTTATGTATTCATCAGTCTATAAATAGTCTTTCATTTCACAATGTAATCATTCAGAATTATATACCAAAACTCTGCCAAATTTTAAACTCAAGATCATATCATTGAAACCTCATTTATTTACGCATAATTCTCATCTTCGTTGTCATAATTTCGACTTTGATACATTGATTTGCTTGTATTCGCAATCCAAATTCGATTTGTGACCTAAGATCAGTTTAGACCGATACAAATTGGCACCGTCTGTGGGGATACAAGCATCAACGCTTTGTTCCAAAGTTGAACGTTTTCTTCGTTCTGATTCTTGTTTTCACTTGAAAAATGGTTAACAGCGATAGAAATCCCGCTGAACCTCAGCCAACTCCCGATGGACAGGCTGGCGCTCAATCGAACCCAAATTCCAACGCGCCCATAATACTGCCATTAGCAGATCCTTCCTCTTCGGGTTCCATTGAAGCTTTTCAGGTCTTCGTCGTTCGAACCCTGAAAGCTCTTCAAGAGAAGCAAGCCGAACAGGCTATCATCAATGCTGAATTTCGTGCCTCGTTAGAGGTGAAGAATAGTTCAGCTTTGAATGGAGTTCCACCTGTGGCTCCAAGTGGAGGCATCCTGACCTTTGTTCCTACAGGCGCAACAATAGGGGGACCTCAAAATGGAGCCACATCTGGGGGTTCGGGCACAATACCTAGCAATACGCCCTACTTCGGGACGATTCCCACTGTGGCTGAAGCTAGCTCCTCGGTGGACGTTGAAAAACTAAGCAAAGAGATCAAAGCCCGAGTCGAGGCTCGAGTTGAGGCGCGAGTGAAAAAACGGCTTGAAAGCATCCCCAGGGTAACAAAGACCCAAAGGGCGCTCGATATTGACCAGTAAAGGCAATTTCCATACAAACCTGAGGCTGCTCCATCACCAACTCCAAAGACTTTCAAAATTCAATTTTTGAAAAAATATGATGGGACTACCGACCCCGTTGAGCATGTGACTGAATACATGTCGATGGTGTTGAGTAATGATCTAATGGAGATAGAAAAGGAGTCGATGTTTTTGAAAAAGTTCGGCGAATCTTTGGAGAAGGGAGCACTGCGTTGGTGCATGCGTTAACCCGCGGGGTCAATTTCTAGTTTTAACGACTTCGTTGATGCGTTCATTAAAACTCATACCGGGGTGCAGAAAATCCTCCAAAGGAAGGAAGACATCTTCGAAGTCAAACAGCGGCCCGGTGAGCCCATCAAAGACTTCCTCGAGCGTTTTCACGCCGAACGGATGGAGTTTCCTGCTATGGATGACACTTTAGCCATCATGGCATTTGAAAAGAACATTAATGTTCGAAAATCTGAGGCTGCCGCTGAATTGAGAAAACAGCTTCAGCAGTACCAAACCTTGACATGGGACGACTTGCACAACAGGGCATACACAAAAATAAGGTTGGAGGAAGCTGAGTGGAAGAACAATGGTTAAGGCTTCAACTATAAGAATCGATCTGAATCCTCATATCGCGCCGAGGCGCCACGAGAAAATTCAAAGGGAAGGTACAAATCGTACCCCTCATCGGGGCAGCCCGTTAGCCAAAGGCTTGGAAATTCGCATGTGAGCCAACGGCTCGGTGGAAAATTTTATCCCAGCACAAATCGAAGGAACACCTCGAGCTCAGCTCTGGTTTCCAAGAATAAGGAGTTACCTCGAATCCCCGATGATAACTTCAACATATCAACCTCGGAGGTGGTCAATGTAGTGAAGAGGATGGCTGGAGTAAAAGCACCGAAGGATATGAGGACTCCTGCGGACAACAGTGATCAAAGTCTGTGTTGTGAGTTTCATGCGTACTATGGTCATCGTACTAAGGACTGCAAAGCCTTGTGCCTCGAGGTGGTGCATTTGCTGAAGAAGGGAGTACTGGCTGAATTCCTCACGGATAAGGGGAAGGAAAACTATACAAAGAACCGAGGTGATGGTCAACCACCAAGGGCACCACCCCCCGAAAGAGTTGTGAATGTGATCACTGGGGGATCAGAAGCGAATGGTGTGAACTTTGCAGCTGCCAAGAAGTTTGCAAAGTTGTCGATAACTATGGAGAAAAGAATTCGAGTTGGAGGCTCGAGAAAGGAGATAGTGTTTGACGACGATGACTGTGATGGGATGATGTTTCCCCATCATGATGCTTTGGTCATCATGCTGAGGATCAACGACTCGGACATCAAACGAGTCTTGATCGACCCTGGTAGCTCTGCCAACATAATCAGCTATGGGCCTATCAAGAAGATGTGGTTGAAGGGAGAGGTTATCCCAAAAGCAACTATGCTGACTGGCTTCATTAACTCCACAAAAAATCATTGGGCGAAATTACGCTCAACACATATGCTGAAGGAGTTGTAAGGAGATGTTGTTTCAAGTTCTGCCCGAGGATATGGCATATAATGTTATCCTCAGGAGACCATGGATCCACTCTTTGGAGGCTGTTCCATCCACTCTCCACCAAGTCATCAAATTCCCTACCTCATGTGAAGTTCGTTCGATTAAAAGGGAGCAACGGGTAGCGAGGGAATGCTATTTGGTCGCGTTGAAGAGTGGAGTCGTCCCGTCAGGACCAAAGAAATAGCAATCAATACAACTGGGGTCTAACAAAGAGGGAGAGTCATGTCCCCAAGATGACCCCCGATGAGGAATGGAGAAGATCCCGGTATGTATTCAAGAACCTCGAAAACAAAAAGTCGGGGATTCAACTGTCGAGGAGTTGGAATCTTTCATGTTATCGAAAGATTTTTTCCAGAAAGAAAAGTATTTGTCGGCTCGGAGTTGGATCCGGAGTCGAAAAAAGCTATAATCGAAGTCTTGAAATCCAACGATGATTGCTTTGCTTGGTCTCATTCAGATATGGTCGGCATCGATCCAGAGATCATGACTCATAAGCTGAATGTAGATCCACATTTTACCACGGTAAAACAAAAGAAAAGGCCGCACGCCGGTGTCAAAAAGAAAGCAATTGAAGATGAGACTATGAAGCTGCAGGAGAATGGCTTCATAAGAGAGGTGAAGTACCCCGAATGGCTGGCTAATGTCGTTGTTGTGCCCAAAATGAATGGCAAGTGGAGAATATGTGTAGATTATACAGATCTAAACAAAGCTTGCCCTAAGGACTCTTATCCATTGCCACAGATAGACAAGTTAATAGACTCCACGGCAGGACATAAACTTTTAACCTTCTTAGATGCTTATTCGGGGTACAATTAAATTCTCATGGACCCGGAGGATGAAGAAAAAACCTCGTTCATCACTGACCGAGGTACCTTTTGCTACAAGGAGATGCCCTTCTGGCTAAAGAACGCTGGGGCAACATACCAACAGTTAGTGTGTCGAATGTTCAAAGATTACATCGGGAAGTCTATGGAGGTTTACATAGACGAAATGTTGATCAAATCTATTCGGGTGGAGGACCACCTAAGCTATTTGAGAGAAGCCTTTGCTATTCTAAGGCATTAAAATATGAAGCTGAATCTTGAGAAGTGCGCCTTCAGCGTGGGTTTGGGCAAACTTTTGGGGTTTATAATCTCTGAGTGAGGAATCGAAGCTAATCCAGACAAGATTAGAGCTATTGAGAAATCCCTGATGAGTTAACCGGGGTGAAAGAAGTTCAGCGCTTAACTGGCTGAGTCGCTGCCTTGAGTAGATTTATCTCAAGGTCATCAGAGCGATGCCACAAATTCTTCTTAGTCCTAAGAAAGAATAACCACTTCGAGTAGCCACCGGAGTGCAGAGAAGCGCTGAAGGAATTGAAATGCTATTTGGCTAACGCGTCGTTGCTCGCCAAGCCTAAGGATGGATAAACTTTGCTAGTTTACCTGGCTATGTCTGAGGTGTCAGTGAGCGCTGTGCTGGTTCGGGAAGAGGATGGAAAGCAACAGCCCATCTATTATGTGAATAAAACGCTCCTCGACGCCAAAACCAGGTACCCACACTTGGAAAAATTAGCACTTGCTTTAATTGTTATTTCTCGAAAACTACGACCCTATTTTCAATGCCACCCATAGTTACCACCTTCCCCCTAAGGAGTATATTGCATAAACCAGAGTTGTCGGGAAGGTTATCTAAATGGGCAGTAGAATTAAGTAAATATGATATCACCTACCAACCCCGAACAGCCATTAAATCCTAAGTTTTGGCTGACTTCGTGGCTGACTTTAGTGTTGGGATCCTACCCGAAGCTAAAAGAGAAAACTTGATGTTGAAGGGATCGACTTCGGGAATATGGGTACTCTACACTAATGGGGCAACCAATTTTAAGGGTTCGGGGTTAGGAATAGTTTTGATAGCACCTACCGGGGAGAAAGTCAGGCATTCGGTTCGGTTAAAAAAGATAACGAACAATGAGGTCGAATATGAAGCAGCTTTAGCAGGCTTGAAACTGGCTAAAAAATGGGGGTGCAGAGAGTTGAATTGAGGTATGATTCGCAATTGGTGGTAAACCAAGTGCTCGGTAAATATACGGCTCGCAAGCCCAGAATGCAACAATTCTTAATCGGAGCACAGAAAATTTTGGCTCAATTCCAAGAATGGCAGGTCAAACAAGTACCTCGGGAAGAAAACGTTGAGGCTGATACCTTAGCGAACTTGGGTTCGGCGGTGGAAGAAGAACACTTGAGGACTGAATCAGTTGTTCGGTTGCTTTCTGCGCAAATGAAGGAGATAAAACTAGAGGTCAATTATGTGGATCATAAATGGGATTGGTGAAATAAGTTTATCTCTTATCTTGAATCGGGGACTCTTCCCCCCGATAAGAGAGAAGCAAGGAAACTGAGGACTCAAGCAGCTTCATACTCGATGATTTTTGGAGAATTATATAGAAGAATGTACAGCAGGCCAATGGCCAAATGCTTGGGTCCGGAAAGCCAGGTATGTAATGATAGAGATACACAAAGGCGAGTGTGGCGACCACTTGGGAGGAAAGTCTTTAGTGCGCAAGATACTTTGAGCTAGGTATTATTGGCCCACTATCAGCGCAGATGCAAAGGTCTTCGTGAAAAGATGTGATAAGTGTCAACGCCATGCCCGAATGATTCATCAATAAGCTGAACCTCTACATTCGGTCGTATCACCATGGCCTTTTATGAAATGGGAAATGGACATCATTGGCCCCTTGCGAAGGGCAAAAGAGGTGTTCAATTTATTCTTGTATTGACCGATTACTGCACAAAGTGGGTAGAAGCAGGAGCTTTCACTGACCTTAGGCAGAAGGAGGTAATTGATTTCATCAAGAAGAACATCATCTATAAGTTCATTTTCCCAAAGCAAATCACTTGTGACAATGGTCCACAATTCATGGGGGCATCTATCATTGATTTCCTTAAGTAGTAGGGAATAAAAAGGATAGTGTCAACTCCCTACCACCCAAGTGCCAATGCTTAAGCTGAATCTTCGAATAGAGTGATAGTTGAAAATCTTAAGAAAATGCTTGATGAGAAAAAAAGGTCGTTGGCCCGAAGAGTTACCAGGGGTGCTATGGGCAATGCTAACCATGGAAAAGAACAGCACCGGTGAAACCCCATTTTTCCTCGCCTACGGCATGGATTAACTTATCCCCGTGGAGGTGGGTGAACCAAGTCTTCAGTACGCTCACACCAATCAGCAAGCCATGCGCATAGTGTTGGAGTTGCTCGAAGAGAAAAGAGAGTTAGCCTTGGTTCGGTTAGCAGCACAAAAAAGATAAATCGAAGCATATCTCAATAGAAAGGCCAAGCTTAGAGATTTCAATGTTGGTGATTACGTGCTAAAGGCTTCGAATCAGTCAACAAAAGAAAAGAATAGGGGAAAACTTATTGCAAATTGGGAAGGGCCTTACAAAGTTAAGGCAATTATTGGAAAGGGATCTTATTAGATCGAAGATTTGCAAGGCAAACCTGAATTCCTAAATTGGAACATTTCCAATTTGATGCGGTATTACTTTTGACATCGAGATAAGCGTTCCTTGATCATCTAAAATTCACCTACAGCCTCGAGCCGAAAAACGCTCCAAAGGCTTTAGTCGAAATATTTAAACATACTCCCCGTTTTACTTTGCTTGACCTTTTCAGGAAGCAGATAAGACGATCTTCAGAGCTCGGATCTTCATCAATATTCACACCCGAACACTGGGGGGAGTGAGGAGTGGGATGCAGCCGAGGTCAGCTTTGAGCCTCCCCACCGAATTCTATCTATCTAACAATCGGGGACTGACGCCCGAGGAATAGATTAGCACTTTGTATTTTCGCCTGATAGTGGCATGTTGTTAACTTTTTTTTTGTGCCTAAGTTTCACTTGAAATAGGCCTTATGTAAAAGCCAGTTATGGCTCGTTGATATCATCAATGAAATAAACTCTATTCAATATCTCTTTGTTTCTATGATCTTATATACCGAGGTTATTTTTACACCGAGGCTATATTTCGAATGCATCGGCTCGAGAACGAGACATCGTTCTAAGTTCGCATTGGTGCTGTATGAACTAAGTCTTGCAAGCAAAATTATTCTAAGTGTTTAGCTCAAAATACTTCATAGGGTGAAATGCAAGCTAACACTTAAGCATAAAAAGCAAATTCACTCATGAAAGGCTCGAAGGCCATAAAGTCATTTACATCATGAGGCCCGAAGGCCTAAACAAAAAAAAAAAACAAAACAGAAGATGAAAACAGGAATGCTATGCTTCGGGCCCACCTCCTTCCTCGAAACCCCATCATCGACATCCTTGGTGTCTTCTCCACCTTCATCTTCTTCATCCTCAGCATCATCATCGCCCGAGTTTTCACTTGAAGGAAGATCATCAATCATAGCTTGGGCTTTGGCTGCATTATCCTCGGCCTTAGCGATCTCATCTTCCAAGTTAAGCTCACTAGCTCGACATTGCTTAAACAGCTTCAATCGGGACTTGATGACGGCCCAACGCTTGTCTAATTCTGCCCTTTTGGCTTTGACCTTGGCCCTCTCCTTACAGTCAACTACTTCATCTAGAAGCAGCTTAACCTCGGCTTCAAGGGTCGGGAGCTTAGAATTTTGGCCCTCTAGCCTTTGGATGTCGAGCACATGCTTCTTCAGTTGTTCGTGGTGCTTGTTGGCCTCTTCCATGAATTCATTCTTACCTTGGGTCAACTCTTTACCGAGCCTCACAAATTCGGCATTTAGCCTCGAGCGCTCTACTTAGAAACCATCACCGAGAGCTTGAATTTTAGCCTCAGAAACGGCCTCTGCTTCATGCAAATCGAAGCGAGACTTGGACAACTGAGCTTTCAATTCAGCTATTTGAGCATTGAAGCTGTCCCATTGCTTGTCCCAAGCACTGGCGACGCGTTGAACCTCCTTGTACCTTGTGGTCTCGAGCTCAACAACCCTCAGCGATAGGATGAAGCCCTAAATGGAAATTATTAAGGGGTCAAAGTAAACAAATACTTAAAAATAGCAGGAGGGATGAACGTGTTAAGGCTTACTCTAAGTGCGTTTGCAGCAAGGGTGGTGGCTAGTTGAGCCAGAGGAAATTTTTTTACAACAGCATTCTATTTTAGACCGAGCAGGGGCATGAAGCTCAGAATATCCCTTCGGGAGCTCTCCAAAAGGTTCGAAGAAGTTGACACCTCAAGCTTTCGCAAAGACCCTACCGAGGTTGAAAGTCTTGCAGGTTCAGATTGCGCCCTAGCAGCGCTAGCATCTGCTTCCCGTCCAGCGGCAGAGGCCCCAATCTCTCAAACCTTAGCTTTGCCCTTAGCCTTGGCAACAGCTGCATCAGAGTCATGCTCCAAACCCTCAAGATCTACTACTTCAACCTCCCTACGAGGCTCCAAATCCTCAGCGCCCTCGTCGCTAGGTTCGTCAACCAACCCCCGACGCTTTTTAACAACAGCTTCGAGCCGAGGGGAGGTCATCACTTTATTGCGAGGATGCACCGTGCGGGAGGGTTTCTTTGAAATTGCCCTTTTCCTCTTCGAACCTACGAAAAACAACATAGAAGAGTCACAAACACTAAAATGAGGAGAAGTAAATACAAGGGTACCGACCGAGGGAAAAGCATTACCTTTTGAGGTCCCTTGACCCGAGGACCCCTTCAAAGTCTTAGAAGTCTTCGAGGACTTGAGTTCCTTCAAATCTCCAACAAGATTCGCCACCGAGGCCAAATTGTCATCAGATTCGCTATCCTCTTCATCCTTTTTCTTCCCTTTTCCCTTTCCCTTTTATCCTTTCTTCTTATTAATGGCTCGGTTGGGAGACCTGACGCCAAGGAGAAAATTCGTAGCAAAAAGAAAAGCTTCGGGCGACACCCCTGATACAAAATAGTAAATAACTTACCATGCCTCTTGCATTGCCAACAAAAGCTAGCAGCTATGTCTATCAAAGACCGAATTAGGCGCTTGTGAGCTTCGATCACAGCCCTGACCCCATTCGGTCAAGCCTTCTGAAGGGACGACATCAACCTTGTTGGCTACAGAGCAAAAAGCGGATCAGGGTCAAAGACTCAAGGATGATAAGAGATAAGAACATTAACCAAAAGGAATGATGAACGAGGGAGCACTTACGTGTTCTGTTCCACTTCTCTGGAAAATTGGGCTCAGTGGATAAAGCACTGGTCTCCAAAAGTATGTAGCGATCACACCAGCCTCGGTCCTCATGATCCTCACTTTTGTGAGGAAGCACATACTTACCTCGGTTGTTCAAGGCCACCACTTCGGCCTTATGAAAGTATGGGTAATAGAGAGAGATGAGATGTTGAAAAGTGAAATCTACCTTGGCTTGCTGACTCAACCAGTCCAAACATTGTACAACCCTCTAAACGCCAGGGCCCAGTTGAGCCAGACATAAGTTGTATGATCGAAAAAACTAGTTGATCACCCTATGAATAGGAAGTGAGAACCTAATAGTGAACGGATAGGTGTATGCGAAGGATAATCCCTCTATGTGATCGCAACATTTGCTAGTTGGATCGGGGATGACAACTTTTACCTCGGGTCCAAACTTGCACTCCTTTCGGATTAACGCCGTATGAGCTTGGGTGAGGCGTGTGGGCGTCGTTTGCACCGGCACATTTCTATTCAATTATTGCTGGTCGGCCGATTGCTTTTGCAACTTAAGATCCTTGTCGGTATTGAAGTGCGAGGGGATGATTTGGTGAGGTTTGAGCTCTTGCTCGACGGGACTCTTTTGGAGTTTCTTCTCAGGGTCCGAGGGTCCAGCTTCAGCAGCATGCCCACCCTCGGTACCAGATAACTCACCCAGGTCTCTGTAGTGGCCTTGACCTCATCCTCTTCACCATCGACGTCATCACCCTCGGTGCCATTATCCCTGTTGCTGACCTCTTCAACGTCAGCAGTAGCGGTATTCGCAGGGTCATCAGTCATGGCGTCATCTCCAATGACGTCATCCTCGCCTCCAACGTCGACGCCCTCGCTTACCTCAGCTCTATCATGCCCCGCCCTAGCCTTACACTGCCTAGAGCCACGAACTAAAGATGTCGTTTCACCACCGCCGCTCTCTACCTCAATGACTTGCAGCGGTGGGACGACGGCAAGAAAATCACCACTGGCGAGCATGGCTGCAGTGCGCGAAATTTTGTCACCAGAATCACTAGAATTTTGAGTAGAATGTATTGCAGATATGATTACACATACAGAAACAAAGATTTTTGGAAGATGGATAAATTATTTGGGACGAAAATGTTCTTCTTTTTTTCTACTGTTGCTCGCTGATCATGAAAGTTGATGTGAAAATTCCAAAGGGAAGTATTTATAAGAGGAAAGAGAAAGCAAGTGGGAAAGTCATGATGAATTGTAACGTTGGGAAGGCAAAGAAAGCGGCGTGACAGTTCGGAAGCCAGTGAACGGTCACCACGTATTGCTCAACGGTAGCTTCAAGTGATAGGCAACGTTTTGAAACTCTTGGATAAGGTTAAGCCACGTCATTCTCCCGTGCGATTTCATTCCACTCCTCGGTAACTTCGGCACTTGCCCGAGGAGTGGGGGGCCTATCTGTATTGGGTAAAAATCGACTCGTAGACGTGGCACCTCGGTGGCATGGTTCGGAGTCGATTGAACAGTTGTTGACAAACCATGGACCGAGGTGAGCGACAAGTCGCCGAAGTCAACGATCGAGGAACAGGATTAATGTGTTTACCTCGGTGCAACGCCATCTCGGTTGCCTTGCGAAGCCATATTGTTCCCGAGGCCAACAACTCAAGCCTCGGCGAATCAGCTTGTCTACATCGGAGGACTTTTCCCTTATTTCGGTGCACTAACTCCATTATCTAAGAGGTTGAGGTATGTACAGCTTAGTGGGAGACGTGAGATCATGACTTTATATAGTAATCAGTCTATAAATAGTCTTTCATTTCACAGTATAATCATTCATAAATATATACCAAAACTCTGCCAAATTTTGTACTAAAGATCATATCATTTAAACCTCATTTATTTACGCATAAATCTCGTCTTCGTTATTATAATTTCAATTTTGATATATTGATTTGGTTGTATTCACAATCCAAATTCGATTTGTGATCTAAGATTAGTTTAGGCCAATACATACCAGAAGAACTTAGTATAATCAAACTCTATAGATGTCAATTTTTATGTCAGGCTTATGGAGTAGTGAGATTTATAGGAGAAAATGAGAACAAAAAATGGAAAAGAGATAGTAAAAAGTTAATTTAATACTAATAAGTAACACAAAGAATCTAGATCTGGTCTTCTTTTCTAAAATATGATAAAATTTTTATATAGAGCTGTTATTTCTTTTCCTATTTTCATTGACTACTAAAATATAAATTTTGGACTTTATAAAAAGAAATACGCACCTAAAACGGAAAAGACGGTAAGAAAAGGTATAGAAGTACTCCAGTTGCTCAAAAAGGAAAAGGTAAATAATGACTTCCCCCGTCTATTATAATTTTATATTGGGTAAAATAGTTTTCTGGATCTCTTAAAATTTTATACTTACTTTTTTTGATTGAAAAGATAAATTAAATACTATTTTTCATACGAAAGCAGAATTTTGGTTGCGATGACTGCAACTTTTTATTTAACTAGTTGTTGGTTCGTAAGTGCATAAGCATGCATGCGATTGAGAATAAATAAATAAACTTAAAATGGTGGTGCTTGAGTTCGTAGTTCAAATTTACGAAAAGTAGTTAAAAATAATAAAAATAAGAAAACAAAATGGACTAGATGAAAAGAAAGACTTTCTTTATCAAGTGAATACATACGCATCGCTTTTAAGAAAATCTTATATTATTATATGTATTGGGTAAAAATCGTCACCTTCGGTCAGCACCTCGGGATGGTAGACCGAAGGTGAAACGAGCTGATGCTCCGAAGAGAGGATTATCGGTCTCGTGGTCAAGCCACCGAAGCCGACGCCCTGTGACACGCCCGAAGGCAAGTTAGACCTTAGGCTTCGGGCGACGAGCCATCCTACTCGAACAGCAAGGTCGAACGACCGAAGTCCTGTGACAAGGCTTCGGTCACCACCTCGGTTCCAGCGGCTTTGCAGCCCACTACTTCACCCCACTAACTCAGCCACTACTCAGCATTTACCCACCAAGATCGTGGAAGAGACATTGGCGGATGATGGAGAACGTGGGTCTGGCCCTTAGGCCTATAAATAGAAGTTCATTTTGTGTTGTAGGGATCCAGAAACATATACCAAAACTCTGTCCAAATTTGTACTGAACATTCATATATTGAAAGCAAGTTGTTTTACGCATTTCTATTTATTTCGCGCATTATTTATCGCTTTGATACAAAGATTTGCTTATATTCGAATCCAAATTCGATTTGTGTACCTAAAAACGATTTAGGCCCATACAAATTGGCGCCGTCTGTGGGGATATAAGCAATAACGCTTTGTTCCAAAGTTCGAAATCCGTTTTTCATCAAGAAATTTGTAATCTAACGCTATGGCTGATAATAACAATGGTAGTAATGGTGATCGGGTTGACGTTCCGACGAACCAACAACCCTTTACCCCAATGACAACCGAAAAATTTCAAATGTATGTTGTCACCACACTAAGAGCTCTCCAAAATAAGCAGGATGAGCAGGCTAGTATCAACGCCGAGTTTCGCGCTTCGCTAGAAGTGCGAAACAGCGCCGCCCCAAACGGCACCCAGCCCTCGGCCCCTGGTGGAGGCACCCCACCTTTCGTTCCTCCGGGCGCGACAACAGGGGGACCTCACAATGGAGCCGCATCTGGGGGCTCGGGGAGTAATCCATCTTCCATGCCACACTTCGGGACGGTTCCCACCATGGCAGAAACAACGTCCTCGGTCGACGTTGAAAGGATGAGTAGAGAAATCGAGGCTCGCATCGAGGCGCGCGTCGAAAAACGCCTCGAGCGCGTACCAAGGATAAGCAAGGAGGAAGATAATCTTGACATCGAGCAATATAGGGAACAGCCCTATAAGCCCGAAGCAGCGCCGGCTCCAACTCCCGTGGGTTTCAAACTCACATTCCTCAAAAAGTACGATGGGACAACTGATCCCAAGGAGCATGTTAGGGAATACATGTCCATGGTAAAAAGCAACGACTTGACGTCCACACAGCTTGAGTCCATGTTCTTAAAGAAGTTTGGTAGTTCGTTGGAAAAGGGTGCCCTTCGGTGGTATTTATGCTTGCCACCGGGGTCAATCTCCTCGTTCAAAGAACTATCCAGCGCCTTTGTCAAAGCTCACACCGGCGCGCAAAAGATCCTCCAGAGGAAGGAGGATATATGTGAAGTAAAACAATGGCTCGGTGAGCCACTTAAAGAGTTCCTCGAGCGATTTCATGCTGAACGTATGGAGTTGCCTCGAATGGATGATACCTTGGCTATCATGGCCTTCGAAAAAGGTATCAACGGTCGCAATTCAAGTGCTGCAGCTAAATTGCGAAAAGAGTTGCAACAGTATCAGGTCCTGACGTGGGAGGATCTGCATAGAAGAGCTTACTCCAAAATCAGATTGGAGGAGGTGGAGTTCAAAAACCGAGGTTACCAAAACCGAAGTGATATTTCAAATCGCGCCGAGGCGCCACGAAATAATTTGAAAGGGAGGTATGAACCTTATACTTCGCCGAGGCAGCATGTTACTCAAAGGTTGGGGAACAACCCCGGTAACTCATACCCGACATCTCACAGAAGCCAAAGGCTTGGAGGGAAGGTTCAAACCAATATGAACCAAAGGAATCCCTCGAGCTCCGCTTCGGTCCCAAGAAAGGATCTTCCCCGGATCCAAGATTATAATTTCAACATATCGACCTCGGAGCTGGTCAACGTCGTTAAGGGGACAGCCGGGGTAAGAATTCCCAAAGACATGAGAACCCCGGCGGACAAAAGGGATCAGAATCTGCATTGCGAGTTTCATGCAGATTATGGTCACAGAACCGAGGACTGCAAAGCTTTGCGCCTCGAGGTAGCTCACCTACTGAAAAAAGGAGTCTTGGCTCAATTCCTCACTGACAAGGGGAAAGATAATTTTTCAAAGAACCGAGGAGATGGGCAACCACCTCGGGCTCCACCCCCGGAGAGAGTAGTTAACGTCATCACCGGGGGGTCTGAGGTAAACGGCGTGAACTTCGCCGCAGCCAAAAAATTCGCTAAGCTCTCCATCACCATGGAGAAGAGGACCGGAGTTGGAGGCTCGGGCAAGGACATCGTGTTTGATGAGGATGACTGTGATGGGATGATGTTCCCCCATCACGACGCTCTAGTCATCATGCTAAGAATTAACAACGCTGACATCAAGAGAGTCTTGATTGACCCCGGCAGTTCAGTAAACATCATCAGCTACGGGGCCGTGAAGCAGATGTGGCTAAAAGGGGAAATCGTTCCCAAATCAACAGTGTTGGCTGGTTTTAACAACGTCTTTTGGTGAAATCACGCTGAAGACATTCGCTGAGGGTGTCACCAAAGAGACACTGTTTCAAGTCATGCCCGAGGATCTAGCCTATAATGTAATCCTCGGGCGACCATGGATCCACTCCATGGAAGCTGTTCCCTCCACTTTGCACCAAGTGATCAAATTCCCAACGCCTTGGGGGGTTCGGTCAATTAAGGGGGAGCAGCGAGTAGCGAGGGAATGCTACTCGGTCGCACTGAAGAGTGGAGTCGCCCCGAGCGGGCCCATAAAATAGCAACCAACGCAACCGGGGTCCAGCGAGGCGAGCCTCCAAAGTGAAATTGAAAAGATCCCGGCATGCGTCCGAGAGCCTCGGAAACAGAAGGCCGAGGACTCCACTGTCGAAGAGCTGGATTCTTTCACTCTCATGAACGAGTTCCCAGAAAGGAAAGTACACATCGGCTCGGAGTTGGACCCGAAGTCGAAGGAAGCAATCATGGAAGTTTTAAGGTCCAACCATGACTGCTTCGCTTGGGCTCATTCAGACATGACGGGTATCGATCCGGAGATCATGACCCACAAGCTGAATGTAGATCCAAAATTCACCCCGGTGAAACAGAAGAAGAGACCTCACGCCGGGGTGAAAAAGAATGCGATTGAAGATGAGACCGCGAAGTTGCAAGAAAATGGTTTCATAAGGGAGGTCAAATATCCCGAATGGCTGGCGAATGTGGTAGTTGTGCCGAAGAAGAATGGCAAGTGGAGAATGTGTGTAGACTACACCGATCTGAACAAAGCTTGCCCCAAAGATTCTTATCCATTTCCGCAAATCGACAGGTTAATAGACTCCACGGCTGGACACAAACTATTAACTTTCTTGGATGCGTATTCGGGCTACAATCAAATCCTCATGGACCCCGAGGACGAAGAAAAGACCTCGTTCATCACTGACCGAGGTACCTTCTGCTACAAAGTGATGCCCTTCGGTTTGAAGAACTCCGGGGCGACCTACCAAAGGTTGGTATGTCGCATGTTCAAAGAATACATCGGGAAGTCTATGGAAGTCTACATAGACGACATGCTCATCAAATCGATCCGAATGGAGGATCATTTGAATCATCTGAGGGAAGCTTTCGCTGTGCTGAGACAATACGGCATGAAATTGAACCCTGAGAAGTGCGCTTTCGGCGTGGGATCGGGCAAGTTTTTGGGATTTATTGTCTGCGAGCGGGGAATCGAAGCTAACCCAGATAAAATCAGAGCAATTGAAGAAATCCCCGAAGAGCTTACCGGGGTAAAAGAAGTCCAACGCTTGACTGGCCGAATCGCTGCCTTGAGTCGCTTTATCTCAAAGTCCTCGGAGCGATGTCACAAATTCTTCTCCGTCTTGAGAAAAAACAACCACTTCGAATAAACACCGGAGTGCAAACAAGCGTTGAAAGACTTGAAACAATATTTGGCTAACGCACCGTTTCTCGCTAAGCCAAAAGATGGGGAAACACTGCTTGTCTATTTGGCAGTGTCCGAGGTGTCGGTGAGTGCAGTGTTGGTTCGGGAAGAAGATGGCAAGCAGCAGCCCATCTATTATGTGAGCAAGACGCTCCTTGATGCTGAAACCAGGTACCCACACTTGGAAAAATTAGCACTCGCTTTACTCATTACTGCTCAGAAACTACGCCCCTATTTTCAATGTCACCCAATAGCGGTAGTCTCAACCTTCCCCTTGAGAAATATATTGCATAAGCCTGAATTATCGGGGAGGTTGTCCAAATGGGCGGTTGAGCTAAGTGAGTATGACATCACTTATAAACCTCGAACTGCCATCAAGTCTCAAGTCTTGGCAGACTTCGTGGCTGATTTCAGCATTGGGATACTGCCCGAGGCGGAAAAGGAAAGCTCCGAGGCGAAGGGATCCCCTTCGGGGCTGTGGGTACTGCACACCGATGGGGCAACGAATTCAAAAGGCTCGGGTTTAGGCATCGTGTTGAGAACACCCACCGGGGAGAAGATTAGGCATTCAGTTCGATTCAAAAAGGTCACCAACAACGAGGCAGAATACGAAGCGGCTCTAGCTGGCTTAGAGCTGGCTAAAGAAATGGGGGTTGATAGAATCGAATTAAGATGTGATTCACAATTGGTGGTCAACCAGATCCTCGGTGATTACACGGCTCGAGAGCCCAGAATGCAGCTTTACTTGGATCGGGCACAGAGGGTCCTAGCCCAATTCCAAGAATGGAGTGTCAAACAAGTACCTCGGGAAGAAAATTCCGAGGCGGACGCCTTGGCAAATCTTGGTTCGGCCATTGATGAAGCTCACTCGGGGACTGACTCGGTGGTTCGGTTGCTGTCCGCCCAAATGAGAGAGATGAAGTTGCAAGTCAATTCGGTTGACAATCGATGGGATTGGCGAAGTAAGTTCATCTCCTACTTCGACTCGGGGACTGTTCCCCAAGATAAGAAAGAAGCGAAAAAGCTAAGGACCCAAGCGGCCTCGTATCACATGATCGAAGGCAATTTATACAAGAGGTTGTACTGCGGCCCGATGGCCAAATGCTTGGGCCCCGACGAGGTGAGGTACGTGATGGCCGAAGTACACGAAGGCGAGTGTGGAAATCACTCGGGGAGAAAATCGTTGGTGCGTAAATTGTTAAGAGCTGGGTATTATTGGCCCACCATTAGCGCCGATGTGAAAGCCTTCGTGCAAAAGTGTGACAAGTGCCAACGCCATGGGCAAATGATCCACCAACAGGCCGAGCCTCTACACTCGGTGGTATCACCATGGCCCTTCATGAAATGGGGAATGGACGTTGTCGGACCACTACCCAAAGGAAAAGGTGGTGTTCGATTCATCTTGGTGTTGACTGATTACTTCACAAAATGGGTGGAAGCCGCAGCGCTCACCGAGGTAAAACAGAAGCAGGTAATCGACTTCATCAAAAAGAATATCATCTACCGGTTCGGCGTCCCAAAAGAAATCGCTTGTGACAATGGCAAACAATTCATGGCGGCGGCTATCACTGACTTTTTTAAACAATGGGGGATCAAAAGGATAGCCTCAACTCCCTACCATCCATGTGCTAACGGCCAGGCCGAATCTTCAAACAGGATCATAATTGAGAATTTGAAGAAGCAACTCGATGAGAAGAAAGGCCCTTGGCCCAAGGAGTTGCCCGGGGTTCTGTGGGCCATGCGAACTACGGAGAAGAACAGCACCGGTGAGACCCCTTTTTCATTAGCCTACGGCATGGATTCTCTCATCCCAGTGGAAGTGGGCGAACCAAGTCTTCGGTATGCTCACACAACCGACGATGCCAACCAAGAGGCGATGCGCATCGAGCTAGACATGCTCGAAGAGAAGAGGGAATTAGCTTTGGTTCGGCTTGTTGCCCAAAAAAGACAGATCGAAGCGTACCTCAACAGGAAAGCTAAATTTAGGGACTTCAAGGTGGGAGATTATGTGTTAAAAACCGTGAATCAATCAACAAAGGAGGACAACGGGGGGAAGCTTATCGCAAATTGGGAAGGGCCCTACAGGGTCAAAGCAATCGTTGGAAAAGGCTCTTATCAAATCGAGTCTCTTCAAGGCGAGCCCGAACCGCTGAACTGGAACATCTCCCATCTAAAGCGATACTACTTTTAGCCAAGGTAAATATCCTTCAATTCTATCAATTAAACAGCCCCGAGCCGAACGACGCTCCCATGGCATTGATAAACAAATACTAACTCACTCCTCGTTCCACCTTTTTTGCTCGACCTTTTCAGGAAGCAAACCGAACCTATTCCAGTGCTCGGATCCTCATCGATACTCACAACCGAACACTGGGGGGGAGTGAGAAGGGTTGACACCGAGGTCGACATCAAGCCTCCCAACCGATGTTTATCTAGCCGACAACCGGGGACTGCTGCCCGAGGACTAGATTTAGTACATTGTAAATTAGCCCGATAGCGGCATGTCTTAGTTTGAAGTTCGTTAATTCGTTTTTTACCCAAGGTCCGTCCCGACTTGGTTTTGTGTACATAGCCTTTTGGCTCGTTGATATTAATAAAGCGACTTCGGGTACTCTCATTCTATCCATGTGTTATTACTTAAGCCGCGCATTGCATCGACTCGAGGACGAGACGTCGTCCTAAGTTCGCACCGGTCAAATTTTGCTTAAAGTCTTGCAGGCATATCATTTTTTTTCAAAAGTGTTCGATACACATGAAAAGTAAACACGCAAAATTCACAAAGCGATCTTTCATTAAAAGCCCGAAGGCTGAAGCTATATACATCCAAAAATGACCCGAAGGTCAAACATAAATACAAAGGCCCGAAGGCCAACATCCAAAAAAGGCACGAAGGCCCCAACAAATGAAAGACATCAAAAATTTACTAAGGCAACGCCCCATCAGCATCTCCGCTGCCCTCTTCGGCACTGTCGCTTTCATCATCTGATCCTTCGCTTGAGGGAAGTTCGTCCACAATTCTTTGGGCCTCGGCAGCAGCCTCCCTCTCTTTGACGATCTCGTCCTCAAGCACGATCTGCCCGGCCTGAACCTGCTCAAGGGCACCGAGCCTAGTCTTGACCACGGCCCATGTTTCTTCGAATTTGGCCCTTGTTGATCTGACCTCGGCCCGCTCGTTAAGGTGGGCAACTCGCCTTTCAAGCCTGGACACCTTGGCCCGAAGGGCTGGCACCTCGTCCACTTGGCGTTGCAGCTCAAGAAGTTTGGCATTATACTCCCCGAGCTTGCCACGATACCTCTCCCCCGCCTCAAGGACTTCGGTCTTTGCCCTGAACAATTCAGCTTCGAGGCGGGCATTTTCAAGACTGAGCCTCGAGCGTTCAGCAGTAAACTCGTCCGTCGCAGCTCGAACACGAGCCTCGGAGGATTCTGCAACCGCCCGAAGGTCATCCTCGGCTTTTGCCGCCACCTCGTTGGCACGCTCCCGCTCGCTGTTCAGGATTGCGAACTGAGCTTCCAACTCGGCGACCTGCCCTTTGAGGACCTTTTTCTGACCATCCCAAGCGGTAGCAGCTGCTTGAAGCTCTTGGGCTCGATCTCGTTCGAGGTGAACAGCTCGCAGCGCGAGGACAAAGCTCTGCGTTTGAAACACATGTCAGCGCTCAAGGTATGGTAAAGCGTATTATGTTAAAAGGACACTAAGACTTACCCGAAGAGCAGAAGCGACTGAAACACCCATCAAACTCATGGGATTGAGATTCCGAAGGGCATGAGCTTCAGCTGGCCCGAGCAGGCCGTCGAGAGACATGATGTCCTCTTTCGTAGCATCCAACAAATTAGCATTGGGATATATCTCCAAAGCCCGAGCTGCAATGTTGGTGGGCTTCGAAGAATCCCTTGAAGCTTTGACCATGCTCTTGATCAACCCTCCGCTCGCCTTCGCCTTACCCTTTCTTTTTGCGGCCTCTTGGTCAGATTCTTCCACGTGAATGACCCCGGTTGACCCGCCCACTTCAGCCCTCGCCTCTGGAACAGGCTCGGGGACTGGATCTGGCCTCTCCTCGGGAACCAGAGGAGGGAGCTCCTCATCGCTGGGCACGTCGATGAGCCCCCGACGTTTAGTGGTCAGAGTTTCAGCAACGGGGGCAGCGACCTCTTCAACTCGAGGGCCTTTCGCTGTGGTGGCCCGCTTCGAGCTCGCCCTTTTCCTCTTAGCACCTGAGGCAGGAAGAGGAGCAATGTGCCTAACATAAGTACGAGTGGCAGTGGAAACACAAGAAAACCTACCCAAGAAAATTTCACCTTGTGAAGCCCCTTGGCTCGAAGAGGCTTTAGTTTTCTTCTCCTCGATGAGCTTCTTCGCCATTGCTGCCATCTTGGCAACCCCCTCAGTGACGTCGGTCACCAATTTCTCGCTCCTCTTCGCCCTCTTGTTTCCCCTCTCTTCCTCTCCGCCCTCCGCCTCGGCTTCCTCTTCCTCATCGACCTCTCTCACGGCCTTGCTGGGGAGACCTATGTAATCAAAGTGGAAAAGTTGGTTGAATAATTTAAAATGGAACTCAGCGGCCCAAAGTCAACAACTCACCATGCCTCTTGCACGCCCATCGGTTCTCAGGCAGAGCAGCTAACACTATCCACTGCCGTTCGGGGCGTTTTTTTCGGCTGCATGACTTCGGTCACCCATCCGAGCAAGTTACTCGGAGGCACAACCGCCACTTTTTCAGCTGCGGATAAAAAAAAAAAAGAGAGGTCGGTTAACAATCGCGATAATCTCAAGCCAAAGGAAGAATGGAAGTAAGCACTTACGCTGAGCATTCCACGCCTCGGGAAAGCCAGGCTCGGTAGACAGCAGGTTCGTGGGAATGAGCACGAACCGATCGTTCCATCCTCGATCCCCATGATCCTCGCTCTTGCTTAAAATTGCATATGAGCCCCGAGGCAAGAGAGCGACCACCCCGGCTTTGTGGAAATAAGGGTAGTAGAGCGAAATCAAGTGCTGAAAAGTAAATGGCAGCCCCGCGGCACCACTCAAATACTCAAGGGCTTAGACGACCCTCCAAACCCCGGGCCCAAGCTGGGCAAGACAAAGGTTGTATGATCTGCAAAACGTGTCAATTATGGGGTGTACAGGCAAATCAAAACCTATGGTGAAGGGGTAAGTAAAAACTGTGGAATATCCTTCAACGTGCGTAGACGCGGCCGAGCCAGGCGACGGGACCCTAATCTCCACTTCGGGCCCCCAGCAGCAGTCTGCCCGAACCGCCGCAATCCTTTCCTCGGTTACGATGCTCGGGGTAACATGAACGGGGATGTTTCTTCTCTTCCCCTTCTGAGCATCTGACTGAGCGTGGACCTTTAAATCTTTTTCATTGTTAAAACTCGAGGGGATGACCAACCGAGGGTCAATCTCCACCTCGAGTGGAATTTTCCTCTTTGATTTCCTCGAAGGGCCCACCTCGGTTTCACCCTTCGAGCCACTAATCTCGCTCACCTCGGCCGCTTCGACCGAGCCACCCACCTCTCTCACATCAGTGGCATCACCACCCTCGATGTCATCAACTACATCTAAGTCCACATACTCGCTGACCTCAGCTGAGCCGCGACCCGCTTTCGTTTTACGTCTCAAAGGAGTGGGAGAGGCCGATGTGGCTTCGCCACCGTCTCCCGCTCCAACCACCTGCAATGGTGACACAGAGGGAACGGCTTCGTCATTCACTGCCATGGCCGCAAAACGTTCCGCTCTCTCACCGGAATCGCTTGAGCCTTGACCAGAAATGGTAGCAGAAAAATTGGTAGACATGTTTGGAATCAGAGAACAAAGTAAAGAGAAATTTTGAACGAAAGGGATGGAAGTGACAATGGCGGATGGAGCTCTGTTATTTTCCTTCTTGAAGCGAGATGGTAAAAGTGGAGATGAAAAGGGCAAAGGTGGGGTATTTATAGTGTGTGTACACGTGCAAGTAGGAGAAGCTAATGATGACTGAAACATTGGAGAAAACAAAAGACGGCGCGACCGTTCAGAGACCTATCGCGAGCCGCCACGTAACGCGGAACGGCGACCCTACAGATGCGCAACTTTTTGAAAATTCGTGGATAGGGTTTTGCCACGTCGACTTCCCGCTCAAACTCATTCCACTCCTCGGCGACTCCGGCGTCTACCGAGGAGTGGGGGGATTATCTGTATTGGGTAAAAATCGACACCTTCGGTCAGCACCTCGGGATGGTAGACCGAAGGTGAAACGAGCTGATGCTCCGAATAGAGGATTATCGGTCTCGTGGTCAAGCCACCGAAGCCGACGCCCTGTGACACGCCCGAAGGCAAGTTAGACCTTAGGCTTCGGGCGACGAGCCATCCTACTCGAACAGCAAGGTCGAACGACCGAAGTCCTGTGAAAAGACTTCGGTCACCACCTCGGTTCCAGCGGCATTGCAGCCCACTACTTCACCCCACTAACTCAGCCACTACTCAGCATTTACCCACCAAGATCGTGGAAGAGACATTGGCGGATGATGGAGAACGTGGGTCTGGCCCTTAGGCCTATAAATAGAAGTTCATTTTGTGTTGTAGGGATCCAGAAACATATACCAAAACTCTGTCCAAATTTGTACTGAACATTCATATATTGAAAGCAAGTTGTTATACGCATTTCTATTTATTTCGCGCATTATTTATCGCTTTGATACAAAGATTTGCTTATATTCGAATCCAAATTCGATTTGTGTACCTAAAAACGATTTAGGCCCATACATTATATTTTTACTATATTTAGGATATAAAAAGAAGTATGGAAATCTAATTAATAGACTAACACTAACATATATGAAAATAAAATATGATCAGAAAGTAATTATACATATTTAGAGATTATAAACACTCAATCTTATTACACGTTATCGACATGATGAAGCGTAGGGCAAGGAGCATATCATCGGCTGTAAAATCATCCATTTGGCTTGCTCTAGGGTGGGCATCATGACTCATTAAAAAATTGCTCCGGAGATAGTGCGGTTCGGTATGCACTGGGCAGGTATATACTGAGTATTCTATTTTCTTTTTTAGTAATTACATGGAATTTTATTGCCAAAGAGAAGTTACAGCTCAAAGAAAAATAGAAACTACTAGTGGAAAAAGGCCCAAACATTTAGTTGCAACCACTTTACAAGGATTAATTCTACTAAACTACGGTAACTAGGATAACAAATTAAGGTTTTATAGATCTCTAGTTGTTTTTGCCTTCAATTGACCCTTAATAAACACCTCTTGGATGTTTCAGTTTTACCAACATTCCAGCATTTATTTGTGTGCTTCCGAAGACTCGTGCAGTTCTTCCCTGCCACTGGTGGTATATTGTTCAAGTTGGGCTCATTCTGTAGAGGTGGACTACAGCGGATTTCCCATTGAAGTTTATCACAACCCAGTCCGCTTCACCTTGCCAGTCTAAAGCTTGTGTTGTTATGCCCTACAAGCTAATTAAGACTTTTGCTCCATACTTCAGCTCCAATATGATATTTACAGAATAAGTGGTTTATGCTTTCATGCTAATTGTCACATAAGGGACATCATGGATCAATATTTAAACCCTATTGTCTTAACCTATTTCTGGTAGTAATCTACTTTTGCAGCACCAGATAAAGGATGAAGATCCATTTAGGAAGTCCAAGATTGTTGCAGATTAACCTTTTTCTAATTTACTTTTGGAATCTTCCCCATCATCAATTTGTACATCTTTTTTGTATTAAATAGGTGCCAGTATTGAATGTCAAGCAGTGAGAGTCGAGCTTGTTCGAAGTATTTCCTGGCTGCTTTGGGTTGACCTCCCACACTATGGTACGCTTTATGTAGTATTCATGACTCCAATGAACCCAAAGCTTGTCCTTTCTCTGACAAATATTCCATAGAAGCTTGCAAACTGTTGCTTTGTTCCACAAAGCTACATTTAGTAGCCCTAGCCCACTTGTGGATTTAGGAGTGCATAGAGCATCCTATGTCACAAGTGCTTTGTTTAAATCTAACTTCCACTATACAGAAACTTTTTGCAGATTCTTTCAATTTGTTGGACAACTTTTTTAGGGGAGGACGCATATCTTAAACTAAAAGACTTGAATGGAAAATAAGACACTTTTTACTAGAACAAGTCTTCCAGCACAAGAATCACACTTGGTTGTCCAAAAATTAATTCTAGCTAGCATCTGATCAAGCAAAGGTTTGATAATGCATTATGGAGAGCCTCTTAGAACTAAGAGGTACACCAACGTACCCGAAGGGCAGAAAAATTATTCCAAGCCTAAAGCATATAAAATTTGGAACTACAACTTTGATACCTCCCATGTATATTGAACTCTTGGATAAGTTGGCAATCATTCCAGACGCTTAGGAAAATTGAGTAAAGCAAGCAAACAAGCATTTCACCGAATTCAAATCCCTATGCAAAATAGGAGACGGTCATCTGCAAAGCCTAGGTGGATAAGGTTCACCTTGGCACATCTTGGATGATATTTGAAGTCGAGCTCTTTTTTCAATCCCTTGAGCAGCATGCTCAAGTACTTTATGACAAGAAAAAGAAGAGGTGTTAAAGCATCCCCATGTCTAAGACCTTTTTGGCAGGGAATGGCTTGGAAGGAATGCTATTAATTGATATTGAGTAAGAAATGGTTACTCAAGCCTGTTATACTCTAAGCACCTCCTATAGACACTAGAAGGAGGGAGGCTTGAATAATGTCCTCCGATTTTCGCCGAAGAACCTGACTCTTAATCGCAGGAACCCTGTTCTTGAGTTGTTGCCTCCATGGAAAAATACAAACACAAAAGTAAACAACAATCTAAAAGACACAGTGTTTTTACGTGGAAAACTCCTTGCTCAAGGGAGAAAAAACACGACCCACACTCTGGGATTTTGAAACCACTTCACTAACACAAAGAGCATGTTTTAGATTATAAACTCTATAACCTAGGGGGTACACTCTAGACCCTAATCACTCCACAAAGCTAAACTCTAGCTTTATAAAGTAATCACTCAAAGTTCACCACAATGGCTTCTAACATAAGCAGATAGGCAATACAATCAAAGCATAAAAATTATGACAACTATAATGAAGAACCTAAACTGATTTCCTGCTTGTACTCTTAGTTCTTCACTGGGTGTCTTCAACAGTTATGTCACTTTAAGAGTTACTGAATTCGCCTTGTGTTTGCTCTCAACTCTCGTGGTTAATAACTAAGATTGGCTACCTCAATTACTTGCTCTTATATGGGCTTGTAACCCTAGCAGTGTTTTACTAGGAAACCTTGTAAATATGGCAAATCCAGATTTCCCTGTGATACTCTCCTTGTTCAGTACTAACTCTTGTTCACACTTCAATGAGACAGCCCCGGTACAACTTCTTTTAGCTGACTAGGATGCGCATAAGCCTATGCGTCACTAATCCTAGTTCTGTATGGTTTTGCATTCCACAAAATCTTTTCGATCAATCGTGCCCTTCTCACCAAGGACTAAGCTCTTCTTCAAATAACTAAGTCTTTCGTTTGTCATTCTTCAAAACATCCTGCTCAACAAATTCCCCCTTTTTTATGATAACAAACAAATGTTGCCTAAGAACCTGTACATACAAACACCAAGACAAACAAATAAAAATACACTTTGAAAGAATTTAAAATAGATGAGTTAGGTTACAAACATCCCAACAACATTTCCTTCTTCCCCCTTTTGGCATCCTCGAAAAGATTTGAAAACCTACAAGAACAAGTTAGTACAGTCCAGACTACAGCACAAGGCAATAAGTTAACTAAGAATACAATGAATAATCCAAGGGCCCAACTAGAACCAATAATACCATTAAAGAAACCACAAAAAGACAGCAAAAGCAATTTAAAACCAATCATCCAAAGCACACACATATGTACTCAAATTAGATACAGACCAAAATGTGAATTGTCTTAAATTTGCATCAAATAAAAGGCATCGGGGAGTAAGTAAGGAAAAGATTTGAGTAGGAATAGCGCAAGGGAATAAGCAGGCTTCAGCTCCTCAGATTGAAGTGCTTGACAAGTGCTCCAAGATTCTTTAAGTTTTTGGCCCTTTCTATCATCAACTCGGCCTCATGCTTGTTGCACTCAATAGTCAGGCGATCAATTTCTTGATCCTTCACCTTCAGCTGTTTCTTCAACTCTGCATTTTCCTTATTTAGCTCCAACAGGTGCTGCTTCAATTCTTGCACTGATTCAACTGCTTCCTCTGACCCAAACTCTTCACTTTCATCAGCTTTTTCTGTCTTGACTTGCACTGAACATTTGGAGGCTCTCTTTTCCTTGAAGAAATCACATATCCTCAGGATATTCTTCCCAAACATCTGATGATGTGTGGGCTTCTTCCCATTTGAAAGGGGCACTCCAAAATGTTCAAACACCTGCTGCAATATGTAGGAATGCACAAGAGAATGTGGCTTGTTGTCTGTGTCTGCAATTCTTTTTATGTGCCTAATAATCAGCCCAGGCAGGTTAATTTTGATCCCTCTGTCCAGCAAGTCCATGTAGGTCATGTCAAGAGCACAAGGTTCATTGTTATTCTCCCCTCTAGGCAGAAAGAACCTATGAACAATCTCAAATATCAGCTGATGAGCTGGTTCCCTCTGTTTCTTGTCAACTTTCCTTTCTTTCCCAAGCCTGGGATTACTAGAGAATTTCTTCACAATATCCAGGGGAGTAACCTTATCAGTTATCTTTGGCCATTTTAACCTCACATGCCTGCAATAGCCTTCAGCAGGCACATCAAGGATGACTCCCAACTCTTTTCAACCAAACTCCAGCTCTACACCCTTCACCACTGAGAATACTCTCCTCCCAGCTATACTGCAGTTCACGTAGAACTTCCTCACTTCATAAACATACAGACACATGTCCTCCTTTGTGAAAAGCTTCATCCACCCTTGGTCCTTCACCTTCCTGACCAAGGGCTTCATCTCAGGCTCCTCTAGATCACACCAAACGCTACCAGCTAGCATGTGATGCCTACCAAAAAAGGCTACCCTGTCTACTTCATCCTGGTTTTCCTTTTTCTTTTTCTTTGTGTCTTTTTCACTATCAGATTCTGAATCACATGGTTCCACATAGTCCCCATCCTCATCACTATCCTTCTTATCATCAGTCACCTGTTTTTTCCTCAACCCCTGTTTGTTTCTGGTTTAGAGAATATTTTTCCAAATTCTCAAGCTGCTGCTTCAGTGCAGACCTTGTAGCTACCTTTCTAGGGGTGCAGAAACAACAGGCTCCTTCACACCCTCACCTCCAGTCTGAGAGTCCTCATCCTCATTCTCTTCGCTTAATCCCCTCTGAGACATTACTCTTCCTCCTTTGTTTCACTCACAAACGCTACCTCTTCCTTCTCTTCTTCCTTCAGCAATTTTTCATCTTCTTCACCAAATTTTCTTTAGAATTTTCTCCACCTCCCCAGCATTTGCATCTTCTATCCGAGTCTCATTTTCTTTCTTTTCCTCTGAATCAGTCGACTGTAGTTCTGCATCATCAATTGCATCAGGAACTGTGGAAGAACCAGATTCTTTCTCAGGTTCTTTGACAATTTCAGTAGAACTTGGTCCTCCACCAATTGGACCACCTAAGATAACCTGCACCTGTACTTTCTCTAAGGGAGCAGCCTCTGAACTAGGTTCATCGACTGGGTTCTTTTTAGACTCAACTGATTCCTTCTCTCTCAGTTTTTTCAATATGTTTTTCACAGCATCTACCTCTGCAATTCCTTCAACTACACTAGAACACATGAGTTGTAGGTCTAGATTCAATAGTTTCTCCCACAACATTCCCCTCTTGCACCTCTATATTTTTCCCCCTTACCTCAACTGATTGCATGTCAGAAACCACAAGTGATGTCACCAGAGTAGAGGGTTTTGATGTTGTCTTCCTGGACATCTTTTTCCCAACCTTCTTATGAATCTTCGATCGTGCCCTGACGATACTTTCAGCTAAGGTAGTGGGTGGAGGTTTGAGAGATGGTTTCTTGGAGGTTTGGATCTCTGATGTTTTTGTCGATGAGGCAGAAGAGGACTGTACTTGAGACATTGTAGTGAATTCTTAGAAAGGTTTTTAGCGAAGATGATTTCCTTGTTTTGGATGGTTTGCAAAAGAGAGAGATTCTGAGAAGGAAGGTTGTCTTGCTTTTGCTGAAATACTAGAGAAAGAGAGTCAAGAAGGATGTTGAACCCCAAAAAATAACCCCGAGAGGCTAAATTTAGGAATATCAACTGAATGGACTAACTCTTTTAGAGTTTTTGGAGTCGCCACCTAATTTAAGAAAAATAGGAAACCAAATTAGCAAATGCGTGCAAAAACTCCGTTTTTGGAAAAGGCAGTCTTTTCAGAGATTCTAAGTAAGTGGTTTTGTTAACTTCGAAAGAAGGTTTTTAAGGCACTTCCGAAATTTCGTAAAATATGGCTAATCCGTCAGGTTTCCAAATATTACAAATGCGCTTTTCTTGCGAAAGAATTATTTAAAAATAGTAATAGTAATAATAATAATAATAATAATAATAATAATAATAATAATAATAATAATAATCAATCGAATAGAAGCTTATTTGCAAAATTTTTTTTTTTACTTGCACGCGTTTGCTAAGATGGCCCCAATTTGCGATAAATAAATAGCAATTTCAAAATTAAAGGCAATGATCATAAAAAGAAACAATAACTCAAGAAATCAAATATTATTCATAAGTAAAGTATTCTACAAACAATTTACATATTTTATCGAGTATTAAACTAATAAAAGGAATGGGTTTCAAAAGGAAAGAACCCGAAAAGTTGACAAACTCGCGGGAGCCTTGATTCCCCTAAATTTTTAAATTCTTGAAACTTCCGCCCGAGCTTGACCCAATGCGATTTCAAGCCAATGCATATGTCATCCCATCGTGAGTTTAGCCAACTCATCACCAAGTTGTTCATGCCAAATGTACCTCGCAAAAATATGAAAATGAGTTAGCACGGCAATAAAGTGAAATAAATAATAATAATAATAATAATAATAATAATAATAATAATAATAAAAGTAAAGAGTTTTATTTTGTAAAGTTTAGGCTCAGGTTTGTATGATGGGTCGAGTAGAGGCTAGGGACGTCAGTTCGACTGCAAACACGCCGGCCGATCGTGTTTCCATGCCAAGACCCAATCCCGTTACTCTATTCCCGACTTGTTTTGGCTTAAAGTGCATACATTCATCATCACCTATTTTGTTTTCGTAAGGGCGCGTAAGGGACATTTTATACGTAACGGAATGGGACTTATTGGCCTCTAAACGTCATTGGCCTTGTGTAGTATCAGTTCAATATCAGTTCAAATGCCTCAAAATGAAGTACTTTCATAGGCCATAATCAGTGTAGCATTAACGCGGGTCAATTGCATAATAGTAGTCCAACCATGTAAACGGGTCAATGAAATAATCCAACCAAGTAAGTGAACTAACGGAAAGCATAGACTTTAGCTCTTCATGGTAAGAAGATCAGTGAAAGAACGAAACGGAGCAGTAACCAACAGGATGGAGGAGCGACTGCCGAAGGCTATTTTCGGCGAGCAGCGCACGGCGTCGCTACGACTCCATCCCCTGCCTATTTCAGTTTCAAGAACGGGTCCAATAGCAACAACAGAATCAACAGTTATGATTCCACGACCAAATAATGGAACAGAGGGACAAATAATGGTAACGAATAAACTAGCGGGGCTAAGAAATCAGTGGAAACACCGATGAGCAAAACTCGACCAAGTCCCGGTGAAAACAGCAGTGAGCATCGCGGGTCCAAAATCCGGCTAAACTCCAGCGAGATAGCGTCTAAAGCAAACAAATAAAGAAGAGCACATCAGCAGTAAAGTGAAGGGAGGAGTGACACCCATCCCCTGGTGGCATCGCTGCAACTCCATCGTCGCCTCTGACTCGATTTCAGTACAGACCAAATACACCGGAACAATAATGAACTTTCCAATGGTGATTATCTCCAACACCGCCTGTCTCCCTTTTTTACTTGTGATGCTTTCCCCTTCCCCGTCTCCGATCAGTGTATATGGATGTGTGTTTTATGGAGATTGAAAAACGAAGGAAGTGTGGGATGTTGATAATGGATCAGGATGATGATGGAGATAGGTATTGGGGTGTGTAAAATGGTGGGACTGATACCGTGTATCTGTGTATATGAGGCGTGTGTGGTATAGGATCAAGAGGGTGTGTCAGTTTTTGTTGCTGTCTTTTTTGTGTTTTTATTGTGGAGGTAAGGAGAAGAAGATGTATCCAAAAATGGTGTGTTGCCCTATGTCAGATCTGATTTTTTTGTATATTGGTGGGCATAGTGAAGAAGACAAGGGGTGGGGGTAAAAATAAGTGTGGGGTGTGAGAGGCTAGGGTTATGGATAAGTAGTTTATATAGGAGTGAATGATTAGGGTCTTCAAAATTGGACTAGAGAAGAGAAGAAAAATGTGCTTTGCAAGGATAGGCTAGACTTGAGTCCATACCATATCTAACCCTTTCCTAAAAAAAGTTAATCGCTCTAACTAATTTAGTAAATTAATTTAAGAAACTTTCTAATTAAATAAATGCTCGCAATATTCTACATGTTGTAGGTAATATAAAGCCGAAAATATCAAATTGCAAATATAGAAAAACTTTGTAAACAATAACCAAATTGCGGCAAAACATCAAATTTTGTAATTTTTTTTGAAAAAGGATACTTTTGGCTTTATATTAACACAACATGCTATATTTTGAGATTTTTATAAAATGTGTCAGCAAATTAATTTTGAAATTTTGGGAGAAAATTGGGTCTCAACAGCTGCCCCTCTTTACCCGAAAAGGATGAAAGAGTTTTCAGGGTAAAGAAAGTTGACGTGAAAACCAATTTTGTTACGGTAAAGCCAAGACTCTGATTCACGCGATCAAAATGCGAGGCTTATGGATAGGGCCGAACTCCAGTTTCCAAGTTGGCTATATATCTCGGGCTCCCAAACCGAAACAAAAGATTAGGATAGATTTGTTTGTTCGAGTGCGATTCTTCAGATCCTCATTGACGAATCTAGCTCATATTAACGATTGCCCCAGTTCACTGCTAAGGTTCCACGTTTTGCTCCATATGCTGCTGCAATAATGCTAAAATTCTATAACAATCTTGACAAATGGTAAGCGAGCAACTGGAAATAAAGTTTTGATAATTTGAATAAGGAATGAAAATAAAGGGATAATATAGAACTGTAAATGCTGGTTGCGATATCATTGGTAAGTTCTTCTTTCAATCAACTGACGAGGTGCTCCGCCTGGGGAACCTCTAAGCTGATTACTATTCTGAAACAATAAAGTAAGACCATAAGTAAAGCTGGAACGAATTGTAGAATATAAAAAAAAATAAGTCGACTAACAAGACATAATGCCTCAAGCTGCCTTGCCAAATCTTAGTCTGTGCAGATATAAAACATAATTCTTTTGCAGGACAACCAACCGGCGAGACACACCGCACATGGTGCCTCATAGTTGACTTGTCTATTCTAATCTACACACCGCACATGGTGCCTCATAGTTGACTTGTCTATTCTAATCTAAACAAATACATAATATAATGCTTTTGCAGGACAACCAACCGGCGAGACACACCGCACATGGTGCCTCATAGTTGACTTGTCTATTCTAATATAAACAGGTGCGAAATATAAAGCTTTTGCAGGACAACCAACCGGCGAGACACACCGCACATGGTGTCTCATAGTTGACTTGTCTATTTTACTCTAATTAGGTACAAAACATAATGCTTTTGCAGGACAACCAACCGGCAAGACACATCGTACATGGTGTCTCATAGTTGAATTGTCTATTCTAATCGAAACAAGTGTGAAATATAAAGCTTTTGCAGGACAATCAACCGGCGAGATACACAGCACATGGTGTCTCATAGTTGACTTGTCTATTCTAATCTAAACAAGTACGAAACATAATGTTAATTTTGAAGTAAGAATCATAAAAGATAGAAACGCCGCCTGTTCGGCAACAACCATGATAATCATAATGCTCTTAGTCATCAAGATGCAGTTTGCAACATAATCTTGGACTCTGCTCCAATCTATTGATAAAGCAAATGAGACATCCGGTCCTGAAACATCCAATGTCCCAAAGCAACTTGAATTAAACCTGCATATCCTTTTTACGGGTGGATGAACCTGGATTATTCATTTATAAGGCGAACGGGCCCAAAACGTTCCTTTATAAGGGGAACGAGCCTAAGACGTTTATTTATAAGGCGAACGGGCCTAAATCATAAGGTAAAGCAAAAGACACAAAACTCATTAAAGTCGGTACTTCACCAAATTTAGCAATATCTGCAAATCACAACAAATAGAATATTAGTAAGCGTTCTCGTAAAGCGAAATAAAAATGTAACAAATATGTTTAACAATTTTCAAGAATTATAGGGAGTAGAAATGCCGCCTTTCGACAATGACTCATGATCGAGTCTCCAGTTTTCTATGGTAGGTTTCATAACAGTAGCGCCTTCGATTTTTTACGATAGGCTTCATAATAGTGCCTCCAACTGTATATGGTAGGCTTCATGATAGCGACGTCTTCGTTTGTCCACGATAGACTTCATAATAAGGCCTCCAATTGTTTATGGTGGGCTTCAATGATAATGATGTCTTCGCCTGTTCACGATAGACTTCATAATAGGGCCTCCAATTGTCTATGGTAGGCTTCAATGATAAGGCCTTCGATTGTCTACGATAGGCTTCAATAATAAAGTTTTCGATTGTATACGATAGACTTTATAAAGAACCACTCCTCCGATTGTCTACGGTAGACTTGGTAAATGTGATGTATCTGATTATTTACGGTAGACTTCATAATAGGGCCTTCAATTGTTTATGGTGGGCTTTAATGATAATGATGTCTTCGCTTGTTCACGATAGACTTCATAATAGGGCCTCCAATTGTCTATGGTAGGCTTTCATGATAATGTCTTCGATTGTATACGATAAACTATAAAGGACCATGCCTCCGATTGTCTACGGTAGACTTGGTAAATGTGATGTCTCCGATTGTTTACGGTAGACTTCATAATAGGGCCTCCAATTGTCTATGGTAGGTTTCAAATGATAAGGCCTTCGATTGTCTACGATAAGCTTCAATAATAATGTCTTTGATTGTATACGATAGACTTTATAAAGAACCACACCTTTGATTGTCTACGGTAGACTTGGTAAATGTGATGTCTCCGATTGTTTATGGTAGACTTCATAATAGGGCCTCCAATTATCTATGGTAGGCTTCAAATGATAAAGCCTTCGATTGTCTACGATAGACTTGATGTTGGTACTTGTAAATAAATGGTAGAATAGCCTGCATAATAAAGTTTTCATTAGATCCATATAAACAGGAAAATGTCAAAGATAAAGGAGATATAAAGTGAGAGTTTAAGCTGTCCGGCTTATGTTTGGTGAAGCCATAAAGAGTTGAGTGTTGTCCTTGAGAAAAACTGAGTTAATGCTTAATTCCTGCAAACTGTAAAGTAAAATTGTCAATAAAGCAATGAATTTTGATTAAGCAAGGGCAGAAATAGAGAGAGAAATAAGATCGTTTTTGCGTATGCGATGAGTCAGATAACGCCTCCAATCTCGGTCAGTTATCTTGGTAACATTGTTCAATGTGTATGACAAATAATCTATGAGGAATTGATAGTTGCTCGTTTCCTCATCTTGTTGCTTTGAAAATTCCCTCACTTAAAGAAAAATCGTTAGTTTTGGGAGGGAGGGGGGAGCGTTTGATTTGCGCTGACTTGGTCTTGATCTTGCGGCTCCTGCTGCTTCCTTGTCTTCTTCGGACTTGCATTTGTGAATCATGGTTAGAAACTTGGCTCATGAACTCAATAGCATAGATGTTTTGAAAAATAGAGGCAATGTAAAATAATTTAATACAATATAGCCAGTAAAACAAGCATGCAAATGAAGTCAAAAATGCATTTTGAAATTTTTTTGCCTTAACTAAAAATTGTAACATATCCTAAAACAAATTGAACGTCCTTTGTCTTAGACTTTGCACTGTTCGCTTAGCCAATTCTCGATATCTTGTCCATTCATCTTTTGATAATCAACGGTGTTTCTTGCAAAATTCTGCCCCAGTTATTATCTTTCACATCTTCAACTCGTTTTTACAAAAATTGCCCCAGTTGTGAATTCTGATACTTCAAAATTCTTTGTAAAAGCTGCCCCAATTGAAGTTCTAACAGTATTTATATCCAAAAAGTGCAAAAAGATAACTTTTCACCACATTATTCTCAAATTGTTCAGCTGTTTCGTTATATGTCAGAAGTAAAGTTTCGGCAGGTTTACCAATTTTAATTTTGAAGCAAAAATAAATATAATCGGAATAAATAAATAATATGATAAGAATGCGATGCATTTTATTTCAATTTTAATAAAATTTTAAAAGAGTTGATTCAGATTAACATAAGTTTTAAAGTACAACGCAACTCAGGACCTCAATCTGTATTAAAATTGAAAACAATGCTACTAAGTTCAATCGCCAAGTTCTTTTCAAACAATGCCATTAACTTCTGGGGCTGCATCGTTCACGAGCTAGAGCATCTACCATCAATCAGATCTTGAATCTCTTGCGTGGTGAATGGTCAGCCACTTCACAAATCCAACTTTTTATAGAGAAATAAACTAAACAAAAGAAACCTCAAAAGATAACTAGGTTAGTTTGTTTGTCATTCATAAGATTGCACAAGAGCAAACAACACCTAGTATTTAACGCATTTTGAGCAAATAAAGCAAGGCAAGCAATTAACATGTGACAATCACAAGTAGTTGAGCGTAACTAAATATGCAAACGCGTCCTACCCTGTAAGGTTCCTCTTTGTGCCAGAGGTAAGCCTAATCGCGCAAACAAGTGGTAACAAAAATTAGTCCATGCCAGTTCTGAGCAATTCAGATTTAGAGTAAGCAATAAATAATAATAATGATTGTTATCACACTCCTCCAAGCACAACTCCCAATTATTTTACATCATCCAGGGGTGAAATTTCTAACTGGCTTCACAATACCAGACTGCAAATCATAAAAGGTTCTAATTGACCTTTTACAAATAAAATCTCACTGGTCCTTGGCTTTGGACAAGCCTCTTAGCTTCATAGGTTTTGCAAGGCTCACAGACCTTGTTCATAGGGCTCCTCACTGGTCCTCGGCTTTAATCAAGCCTCTCAGTTTCCTAGGTAGCCAAGACCTCACTGGTCTTCAAGGAGGGGCCCCACTGGTCATTCAAAGACACATGGACTTCACTCTCCTAGTATGCGACAAGCATACTTCAATTTTCATAAAGTTGCAGCTGGTCAGTCAACATGAACCTGCACACACAGAGGTCTTCATAAAAGAGACCCCCACTGATATTTTAAAGACATCAGGGGCTTCACCTCTTAGATCTCACCATACCAGACCATCTCCAAAACATAAACCAACCAAATCTGCCTAACATTCCCCAGACTGCAATTCTGTCTTGTTCACAAAACTCTGCACTATGATCTCAAATTCTCTGTGGACTGCTATGACCGCATAGATTCTGCTAAATTCTTCCATTTTCTAACCTAAAAGACAAAATAGGAGACAAAATTCTAAATCTGATTATGCTCAAAACATGGCTAGGACTGAGGATTCGTTATCACATAGCACATAATATGCACTGTCGTTGGGTTTTAAAACCCGTTGACGTAAGGGCGGTTTCCTAACTATGGAGGCGGTACCAATGACCGGGTCCAGACTAAGGTGTAAATTCATGCATGCTCCTAAAAGATCCATCTAAAAGTGGGTTAACGGTTGAGGCTAACAGGTGAGTGGCAAGCGGCCTCGCAGTCGAATTACTCCCACGACAACCGCCGGTATACCAACTCTTCATAGGGTTCTTTAGTGGAAGAAAGTGCGGGTGCGCATGGGCGCACCTCGCAGATATTTGAGTGAGAATGCAAGAGGTTCCCTGGAGTGGGGGGAATATGAACGGAATGTCAGTTTATATATGTGCAAAAATAAGGGTGTAGTGACATGCTTTTCGTGGCACACAAACAAACAGATGTAATATAGCAAAATGAATTAAGCATGCTGGTTGCAAATAATTGGAAACATTTATGGTCAAAACTTTTATTGCTCCCCAGCGGAGTCGCCATGCTGTTGAACTTCCAAAAATTAACCCTCAAGGGCTAAATTTAGGAATATCAACTGAATGGACTAACTCTTTTAGAGTTTTTGGAGTCGCCACCCAATTTAAGGAAAATAGGGAACCAAATTAGCAAATGCGTGCAAAATCTCCATTTTTGGAAAATGCAGTCTTTTCAGAGATTCTAAGTAAGAGATTTTGTTAATTTCGAAAGAAGGTTTTTAAGACACTTCCGAAATTTCGTAAAATACGGTTAATCCGACAGGTTTCCAAATATTACAAATGTGCTTTTCTTGCGAAAGAATTATTTAAAAATAGTAGTAGTAATAATAATAATAATAATAATAATAATAATAATAATAATAATAATAATAATAATAATAATAATCATCATCAATTGAATAAAAGCTTATTTACAAAAATATATTTTTTAATTGCACGCGTTTGCTAACATGGCCCCAATTTGCGATAACTAAAATAGCAACTTCAAAATTAAAGGCAATGATCATAAAAGTAAATAATAACTCAACTAATCAAATATTATTCCTAAGTAAAATATTCTACAAATAATTTACATATTTTATCGAGTATTAAACTAATAAAAGGAATGGGTTTCAAAAGGAAAGAACCCGAAAAGTTGACAAACTCACGGGAGTCTTGATTTTCCTAAATTTTTAAATTCTTGAAACTTGAGCCCGAGCCTGACCCAATGCAACTTCAAGCCAATGCATATGTCATCCCATCGTGAGTTTAGCCAACTCATCACCATGTTGTTCATGCCAAATGTACCTCGCAAAAATATGAAAATGAGGTAGCACGACAATAAAGTGAAATAAATAATAATAATAATAATAATAATAATAATAATAATAATAATAATAATAATAATAATAATAATAATAATAATAATAATAATAATAATAATAATAATAATAATAAAGTAAAGAGTTTTATTTTGTAAAGTTTGGGCTCAGATTTCTATGATGGGTCGAGTAGAGGCTAGGGACGTCGGTTCGGCTGCAAACACGCCGGCCGGTCGTGTTGCCATGCCAAGACCCAATCCCGTTACTCTATTCCCGACTTGTTTTTGCTTAAAGTGAGTACATTCATCATCGCCGATTTTGTTTTCGTAGGGCGCGTAAGGGAAATTTTATACGTAACGGGATGGGACTTATTGGCCTCCAAACGTCATTGGCCTTGTGTAGTATCAGTTCAATATTAGTTAAAATGTCTCAAAATGAAGTATTTTCATAGGCCATAATTAGTGTAGCATTAACGCGGGTCAATTGCATAATAATAGTCCAACCATGTAAATGGGTCAAAGAAATAATCCAACCATGTAAGTGAACTAACGGAAAGCGTAGAATTTAGCTCTTCATGGTAAGAAGATCAGTGAAAGAAATGAAACAAAGCAGTAACTAACAGGATGGAGGAGCGACTGCTGGTGGCTTTTTGCGGCGAGTAGCGCACGGCGTCGCTACACCTCCGTCCCCTGCCTATTTCAGTTTCAAGAACGGGTCCAATAGCAACAACAGAATCAACAGTTATGATTCCACAGTCAAACTCCACGACCCAATAATGGAACAGAGGGACAAATCATGGTAACGGATAAACTAGCGGGGCTAAGAAATCAGTGGAAATACCGATGAGCAAAACTCGACCAAGTTCCGGTGAAAACAGCAGTGAGCATCGCCTGTCCAAAATCCATCTAAACTCCTGCGAGATAGTGTCGATAGCAAACAAATAAAGAAGAGCACAACAGCAGTAAAGTGAAGGAAGGAGCTAGACCCATCCCCTGGTGGCGTCGCTGCAACTCCACCGTCACCTCTGACTCGATTTCAGTGCAGATCAAAAACAACGGAACAACAATGAACTTTCCGATGGTGATTATCTCCAACAATGCCTGTCTACCTTTTTGCTGGTGATGCTTTCCCCTTCCCCGTCTCCGATCAGTGTATATGGATGTGTGTTTGATGGAGATTGAAAAATGAAGGGGGTGTGGGATGTCGATAATGGATCAGGATGATGATGAAGATGGGTATTTGGGTGTGTAAAATGGTGGGACTGATACCGTGTATCTGTGTATATGAGGCGTGTGTGGTATAGGATCAAGAGGGTGTGTCGGTTTTTGTTGTCTTTTTTGTGTTTTTATTGTGGAGGTAATGAAAAGAAGATGTCTCCAAAAATGGTGTGTTGTCCCTATGTCAGATCTGATTTTTTTTGTATGTTGGTGGGTATAGTGAAGAAGACAAGGGGGTGGGGGTAAAAATGTTGTCCCTATGTCAGATCTGATTTTTTTTGTATGTTGGTGGGTATAGTGAAGAAGACAAGGGGGTGGGGGTAAAAATGAGTGTGGGGTGTGAGAGGCTAGAGTTATGGATAAGTAGTTTATATAGGAGTGAATGATTAGGGTCTTCAAAATTGGACTAGAGAAAAGAAGAAAAATGTGCTTTGCAAGGATATGATAGACTTGAGTCCATACCATATCTAACCCTTTCCAAAAAAAAATTAATCGCTCTAACTAATTTTGCAAATTAATTTAAAAAACTTTCTAATTAAATAAATGCTCGCAATATTCTACATATTGTAGGTAATATAAAGCCGAAAATATCAGGTTGCAAATATAGAAACTTTGAAAACAATAACCAGATTGCAGCAAAACATCAAATTTTATAATTTCTTTTGAAAAAGGACACTTTTGGCTTTATATTAACACAACATGCTATATTTTGAATTTATATAAAAAGTAAGCGCCACAAATTAATTTCAAAATTTCGGGACAAAATTGGGTGTCAACAAAGGAGAAGTTATGGTAAGCTAGAAAATAGGGAATAATGATGACAATAAAAGCGGAACACCTTTTTGAGTTCTTGAAAAACCGGGAAAGTATTGATCTGACTGTTATAGGAGAATTATCATTAAGTCTCCTAGTTTAAGTGGGGTAGCTTTTAATTTTGAATGTGTAACTGAAAAGGAATTTTCCATAAAATAAGGCGGTTACATAATTATGGAAGGTTTTCAAGATGCACGTTCAAGAAAAATTCATTATCAATCATAGTACTTAACATAAATAGCTACATACATGTACCTGGACATGGTTCCTCATGCCGAGAATGGTTCCTTCTACGTATTCAGTTGGTTCTTCACTAGGAATTCATTAGATTACTCATAGAACTTAGTCAAACATGTATACATAACAAAGCATAATTTTTGACTGGACTATAAAAACAATATTCACCAGCAGAATAATAAATTCTTAACTAGCCAAACCTTGGGGATTAGGTGCTGAGTCATCCATGTATTTTGGTCATCCCTAACTCCAACCTGTTCCTCTCAAATTGAACTTTGTTCAATGCCTTGGTGAAGATGTCAGCACTTTGATCTTCAGTCCTGTATGAATTCATAGTAATTAGACATTTTTCAATATTATCCCTTAGAAAATGATTTCTGATATCGATATGTTTGGTTCTCTTATGCTGGACTAGGTTCTTGGTAATATTCACAGCACTTGTATTGTCACAGAAAAAAGGCATAACTCCATATTTGATTCCAAATTCCTCTAGTTGTTGCTTGATCTATAGCAAGTGAGAGCAAAAGAATGCAACAACAACATATTCAGCCTCAGCAGTGGAGAGGGCTACTGAGTTCTGCTTCTTTGTAGCCCAAGAAACCAAACAAGGACCAAGGAAATGTGTCATTCCTGAAGTGCTCTTTCTGTCTATAAGATGCCTGTATAATCTGCATCTGCAAAACAAATTAGTTCAAATGTACCACCCCTGGGGTACAAAGACATAGTCTTGAGTTCCCTTCAAATATCTCAATATCCTCTTGACAGCAGTTAGGTGAGACTCCTTGGGTTTTGATTAAAATCTAGCACAGAGTCCTACACTGTAAATAATATCAGGACGACTTGCAGTAAGATAGAGAAGGGAACCCATGATTCCTCTATACATTGTCTCATTTGTTGAAGGACCGAGTTCATCTATATCCAGCTTTGTTCTAGGAGAGATAGGAGTAGTCATTTCCTTAGCTCCTTCCTTGTCGAATTTCTTCAGCAGCTCCTTGACAAACTTCTGTGGATGGATCATGATTCCTTCAGGAGTTTGTTTGATCTGCAACCCCAAAAAGAAATTTAGTTCTCCCATCATGCTCATTTCGAACTCACTACCCATCAACTCAGCAAATCCTTTACACAAGTCCTCATCAGTTGCTCCAAATATGATATCATCAACATAAGCTTGGACCACCAATAAGTCCTTTCTTTTCTTTTTCAAGAACAGTGTGTTGTAAATTTTTCCTCTAGAAAAATCATTTTTGACCAAGAAACCTGATAACCTCTCATACCAAGCTCTGGGTGCTTGTTTCTGACCATAGAGAGCCTTATCAAGTTTGTATACATGATCAGGAAAATCACTGTTCAAGAACCCAGGTAGCTGTACTATATATACTTCCTTATTCAGATAGCCATTTAAGAATGCACTCTTTATATCCATCTGATATAGTGTAAATTCCATATATGTAGCAAAGGCAATCAATATTCTTATGGCTTCCACCTAGCCACTGGTGCAAAAGTCTCATCATAGTCAATTCCTTTCTCTTGGTTGTAACCCTGAACTACCAACCTGGCTTTGTTCCTGGTAACTATGCCATGTTTATCCAATTTATTTCTGAACACCCATTTGGTTCCAATGATTGATCTGTCCTTAGGTCTTGGAACCAGATGACCCACCTTACTCCACTCAAATTGATGCAGCTCCTCCTGCATTGCTATTACCCAGTCTGGATCCTCAAGAGCTTCCTGTAGATTCTTTGGTTCCATAGAGGATAGGAAAGAAAAGAACGCACAGAATTTCTTCAACGCAGACCTAGTCATAATCCCAGCATCCAACTCAGATAACATATTTTCCAAAGGAGGTGAGCTTTTATACTTCCAGGGTCTTGGCTGTATTTGGTGGGAAGAACCTGCAGCTGCATTTTGAGTAGGTCCTTCTTCCTAAGTTGGTTCATCATCCTGCTCAGCCGTTCCCCCTGACATATTGACTCCTTGATCCCCCTGAGTCAATTCTTCATTTTCATCACCTGGCTCTTCCTTTCCTTCTGGATTCTCCAAGCTTTCCACAGGGTCTTCTCGTGCAAGACCTATAGCCTGATCATCTCCTTCCTTTTCAGCAACTGCTTTGTCTGACTCATCAAACACCGCATGCATGCTTTCCTCAACTGCCTGAGTTCTTTTTTGAACACTTTAGAAGCTTTACTCTGAGTGGAATATCCCAGGAGGATTGCTTCATCACTTCTTGCATCAAATTTACCCAGAGCCTCCTTACCATTATTGTGTATAAAACACTTGCAACAAAATGGCCTCAAGTGAGCAATATTTAGCTTTCTTCCTCTGAGAAGTTCATAGGGGGTCTTGTTAAGAATAGCTCTTATGGAACACCTGTTCAACAAGTAACATGTTGTGTTGACTGCTTCAGACCAGAAATTTCTTGCAAGACCACTTGATAACAACATGGTTCTTGCCATATCTTCAAAAAATCTGTTCTTCCTCTCTACAACGCCATTTTACTGTGGGGTTCTTGGTCCTGAAAAGTTGTGATCAATATTGTATTAAGTACAGTACTCAGAGAACTTAGCATGTTCCAGTTATGTGCCATGATCTAATCTGATGCTTATCAATTCCAAGCTTAATCTTTTCTGCACAATCCCAACCTATTCTTCAAAACTGTCAAATGCTTTATCTTTTTATGCTAGGAACAGAGTCCATGTATACCTCGAGTAATCATCAACTATCATGAACACGAACCTCTTTCCCCTTCTGCTTCTGACTCTCATCGGTCCACATAAGTCCATATGAATCAGCTCGAGTGGTTTTGAAGTGTTCACCACTTTCTTTGACTTGAAGGATGATCTCACATGTTTCCTCTTGACACAGGCATCACACATCTTAATCTCTTAAAACTTCTTTGTAGGTAGTCCACGAACCAGTTCCTTCGATGCTAGCTTGTTAACTTGTGAAAGACTAGCATGCCCCAACCTTTTGTGCCACAGCTGTGAATCACTCTCTTGAACATTCAAACAAGTTAAATTGTTCTCAGGAAGTGATCCCAATGATGCCTTATAAACATTGTTCACACTCTTTCCTTCCATGACCACTTCTCCACTCTGTAGGTTCTTCACAATACATCCCACAGATGAAAAACTAACTACATTTCCTCTGCCATATAGTTGAGAAATACTTAGTAGATTGTATCTGAGACTGTCAACACAATATACATTTTCAATAGCATGATCCAAGGATTTCCCAACTTTTCCTATGCTAACAAACTGACCACTCTTTCCTCCTCCGAAGGCTACACTGCCTCCTTGAAATACTGCGAGTGAGGGAAAATTTCTTCTGTCTCCTATCATATTCCTTGAACGCGCACTATCTAGAATCCAGTTTTGATTGTTCACTCTCACTCCAGCCTACAAAATAAATCAAGGGTTAGATTTAGGAAGCCGGACAAGCTTAGGTCCCTTCTTATGAGAGAATGGATGAATTAAGTCCTTCTTAGCCCAATCAGGTAAAGCTAATTTTTTAATTTTAGATTTAGCCTTGCTTATTTTTATGCAGTTTTCTTTCAAGTGAATTGTGTTACCACAAAAGGTACAAAGCATGTTGCAACGCAGGCCTACATATTTTCTTTTGGGATTATAGGAAGGCAGTGGTTTCCTATAACTTAGAACTTTCTTTTCTTGGACTTGGTTTTCAAGAACCCAATTCATTTTCTCCGAAGATTTGTTCCACTTGCTTTTGGGATTATAGGGAGGCAGTGGTTTCCTATAACCTAGAACTTTCTTTCCTTGGACTTGGTTTTCAAGAACCCAATTTATTTTCTCTGAAGATTTGTTCCACTTGGTTATTCTGATGAGTTCATAGTCAGCCTTTTCAGCTTATTCTCTAAGAACTCTGTTCTTTTCAGTTTCCTAACAAAGAATCTCCTTTGTTCTTTTAAGCTCATTCTCGAGAAAAGCTTGAACCTCACTGATCACCTTCTTACCATTTTCATTTTTCATCTTATTTAGTTCAAGTTCAAGTTCTGAGATCTTAGAATTAGATACAAGAGTATGTCCCTTTAGAGAAACATTAATTTCTTCAAATTCAGCATTTGCTTCTTCAAGGTTCTTGCATCTAGTTTTCAAATTGAACAAAGCATCAGATAGTTTATCTTTCTAAGACTACCTTTTCATAGCCCTCAATTAAGGTGGCAGTTATTAGTATCAAACTGTTAGGTGAGTATGTATGCGATTTTTCTTTCAATTCAGAAAAACATACCTCAGCTGAGTGAGCCGCTTCCTCTCCATCAGTTGCCATAAGAGCAGCTTCCTTCTTTTGACTATCTCTATTGTAGAACTCCTTCAGTGTCTCTCAGATTTCCTTGGCAGATTTGCAATCCATCACCTTAGCTAGTACATCAAAAGTCATTCCATTCTTGAGATACAACATAGCTTTTGTGTGTTCTTGAAGCCAATCCAAGTCTAGTGGGTCCAGTTCTTCTACCAGATTTGGAATCAGGGATCCATTGGCAGCTCTCTTCACAGGGACATGGGGTCCTCGATTTACGATCAACAAAAGGCTGTAGTACATGGCCCGAAGAAATCCTTTCATTTGCTTCCTCCATCTTTTATAATTAATTCCATCAAACAAGGGAGGTCTGAAAGGATTTCTTCCTTCATTTATTTCAGGTGAACTAGCCCCATCTGAGTCTTCACATGTCAGTCCTGTCAATGCTAGAGGGGATTTATCCTCAGATTCATTTTCTCCATCAGACTCACTATCAGTTAGATCCCAGGTTGCATAAAAAGCTTCTTTCTTCTTCCTTCTTTCTGCTATGAAATTAGGTGGACGTCTAACTTTCATTTTGTCCTTGTCACTATCTTTGGAAGAATCCTTCTCCTTCTCCTTTGTGGCTCTGTTTTTCATCCACTCAATTTCCCACATTGGGCAATCCACAACAGCATGATACTTCTTGAAGCATTTAAAGCACCCTGAGTAGTCTGGACTGCCAACTATGTTCTTTCTCCCAGTATTATCTTTTGTGTTTTTCTTGAACCCCTTGAACTTACCCAAATTGAATTTCTGTCAGAGAGCACTGACGATAGCTGCTTCAACTGATTGTAAGACCACGTACTCTTCAGGTTCCTCAGTTGCCTCAAGTGCGAGGGTCTTGTCCTTCTTAGTCACTGATTTGTTCTTCGACTCCTTCATTATCTCATGAGTCTTTAGACTACCCACTAGTTCTTCTAACTTGATAGATTTCAGTGGTTTTGACTCAATTATTAGCAGTCATCTTTGGTTCCCAAGCGTCAAGAAGAACATTCAACACTTTATCAACCATTTCAACTTCTGGGAGTTCCATATATCAGAGATCTCATCTCATTTGTGATGATGGTTAGCCTTGTCATCATATCCTATATTGACTCCTTTTCACCCATTGTGAACAGCTCAAATTGTCTTTTTAGCATTCTTCTTTTTGTGTCCTTAACTTCAGTGGTTCCTTCATGAGCAACTTCCAAGGCATCCCAGATTAGCAGTCTTGTAAAATAAAACCCTGTTTAACTCTTCAGGACCTAGTCCGCAGATTACAAGCCTCTTGGCCTTGTGATTCTTTTCTATCATCTTGTAATCATCATCATTATACTCAGATTTTTCCTTTGGTTCAGTACGAGCAGAAGCTCATTCACCAACAACTTTGGTTGGAGTCAGATTTCCTTCAGAAACTATTATCCATAGTTGGTAATCTTCTGCACAGATGTAATTCTCCATTCTGTTCTTCCACCAAGCTTAGTATTTCCCATTGAACTGTGGAGGCCTCAAAACTGATTGTCCTTCAATAATTATAGGTGGTGCACTCATGATTTGATCCTTCTCAAGGTGTTAACCTAAAATGAGAAGATTTGCTCTGATACCACTTGTTATACTTTAAGCACCTCCTATGGACACTAGAAGGGGGGAGGGGTTTGAATAGTGTCCTCTGATTTTCGCCGAAGAACCCAACTCTTAATCGCAAGAACCCTGCTCTTGAGTTGTTGCCTCCACGGAAAAACACAAACACAAAAATAAACAGAAATCTAAAAGACACAGTGTTTTTACGTGGAAAACTCCTTGCTCAAGGGAGAAAAACTATGACCCACACTCTGGGATTTTAAAACCACTTCACTAACACAAAGAGCAAGTTTTAGATTACAAACTCTATAACCAAAGGGCTACACTCTAGACCCTAATCACTCAACAAAGCTAAACTCTAGCTTTACAAATCAATCACTCAAAGGTCACCTATTACAATAGCTTCTAACATAAGCAGATAGATAATACAATCAAAGAATAAAAACTATGACAACTATAATGAAGAACCTAAATTGATTCCCTTCTTGTACTCTTAGTTCTTCACTGGTTGTCTTCAACAGTTACGTCACTTTAAGAGTTATTGAATTTATCTTGTGTTTGCTCTCGACTCTCGTGGTGAATAACTAAGATCGGTTGCCTCAGTTACTTGCTTTTATATGGGCTTTGTAACCCTAGAAGTGTTTCACTAGAAAGGTAAATATGGCAAGTCCAGATTTTCCTGTGATGCTCTCCTTGTTCAGTACTAACTCTTGTTCACACTTCAATGAGACAGCCCCGGCACAACTTCTTTTAGCTGACTAGGATGCGCATAAGCCTATGCACCACTACTCCTAGTTCTGCATGGATTTGCATTCCACAAAATCTTTTCGATTAGTCGTGCTCTTCTCATCAAGGACTAAGTTCTTCTTCAAATAACTAAGTCCTTCGTTTGTCATTCTTCAAAACATCCAGCTCAACAAAGTCAATACCCATTTTACAAAGAGCTCAAGGAAGTTTAGATACACAAAAATTTATTCTAGGAAAGGTCATTCAACTGAATCAAAGGCTTTTTGCAAGTCTATTTTGAGCATGCATCTATGTAAGATGCCTTTTCTATTTTACCCTTTGATTAGATCATGTATCTGTGATATTGTTGAGGACTTGCTTTCATGAGTTTTGAGATAATTTTTTAGAGCACAGTATAACATGACATGGGTCTAAACTCTTTGAAGGTGGCTGGATTTTTTTACCTTTGGCACAAGTGTCACTAATGTAACATTGATTGGCTTGTACATGCTTGTCTTAGCAAAGAAGTTTTTGATAGCTTTAGTTATCTCATTTCCTATTATAGGCCAGCTTTTCTTGTAGAATAATGCATTAAGACCATCACAACCTGTGGCTTTCATGTCATCTATGCCCTTATGCATCATAGATCTCTTATGGAGTGATTGGGGAAATGAGAGAGAGTTGGTGGTGTCTTTCAAGGATAGGACCATTCTTCATAGCTTCAATTTGGATACAAGGTAATGTAGGGTCTTCTGAACCGAGTAGTTGCTGGTAGAACTCAATGCTTTCTTTCTCAATAGCTTCTATTCCTTTCAGTATCACTCCAACAATGGTCATCAAGGGTTTGATGTGACTATGAGCTTGCCTATTCTTCATGGATGCAAAGAAATAAACCGAGTTTGAATCTTCTAAGTTAAGCCTGTGAGTGACACGACCAGAAATTCGGCTAGGTCGTGCGGGCACTCGACATCCTCCCCTAGAGCCGTCGGGCGAACCCTTACCAATTAAATTAGGAAAATAAATATAATTCAATTCACAAATAAGAACAAGACTTAGAAAAAGCACAGACATACTGATATCTCTAAGCTGTACAAAAGAAATTACGGCTAACTACCCAACATACTAGGTTTAGGGCTATCCAGACTAGACGTCTAAGAGTACAAAAGAAGACAGATACCTCCTGAAGGGAGCAAATTACAACTGAAATAGTAAACATAAAACTAGTGGCCATCCGGAATAAAAGCTGGCTCACCCTGACAGTTGAAGTCATCTTCGCTCCTTCACAACGTGGCGAACTCAATCCTGGAGCGAACCTGCCGAAACGAAATAGATAGACAAAAACAAACAATAAACAAGGGTGAATCCAAAGGACTCAATAAATGGGGCAGACTAGCCACTTCAAAGAATAGGATAGCTAGCCACAGAGACTAAAAAAAAGGTAAACCAAATCCATCATATTTAAACTATAAAAACGCAGAGCTAGATAATAATTGGAAACATGTATGGAACCATAAACAACCAGGGACATAAAGTAGACAGAATATATAGGTTTTTAAGTATCCCGACTTGCGGCGTGCAACCCGATCCATATATTTATACTGTTGCGTGTAACCCGATCCGTATTTTATACTGTTGCGATGTGCAACCCGATCCGTATATTTATACTGTCGCGGCGTGCAGCCCAGGATACGAGACAGAAATATATAGGCAAATTGAAATATGTCCACAATATGGTATACATACCGCATACACAAAACACAACATCATAGTCACACAATAGTCAGCATGCGGTGCAATGAAATGGGATAAATGCAGTATGATGCAATGGGGTCATATATGCCCGTAATCCCGTCTCGAAGCGGAATACTCCAGCATTCGAGGGGAATACAATATAGTAACCAACTGGAGAGGAATACTCCTACTCCTGGGGCGGAATACTCCTGCACCCGATATTATATAAACTAGAGGCGGAATACTCCTGCACTCTCCTGGGGAGGAATACTCTTGCACCCAATATAATATGAACCAGAGGTGGAATACTCCTGCACTCTCCTGGGGCGGAATACTCCTGCACCCAATATGTATGCAATGGAGCGGAATCCTCCTGCTCCTGGGGCGGAATCCTCTTGCACCCAATATAATATGCAATAGAATGCATATGAATGCAACATGATACAATAATAATCCATCACCAGCGCGGGACTCTCATCGACAGCCGAAAAGTATATGCCAACTCACAGCCAGAGTATAATGCTCAGCTCCTCAATGCAATACCAACAACATGACATAACATATAATATATAATGTAAATCAAAAGCTAAGGCGTAATGAGTATGCCTATCGGCAGCTACACACGTGAGGAACACGTGGTAGATTATCCACGAGGCCAAGAGCCTCCAAAGAAATAGATACAAACACTTACTTTGTTACAAAGTTAGCACAGTTACTCAACAACCGCTTTGTGCTTTGAATTCATTGCCAAACGATCCCACTGTGTTCAATTAGCAGAAAAATATATCACCTAAGGCAAAAGGCTTCATTCCTTACGTCTTAGGGCAATCCAGTTAGGAACCTGATACCCTATTCGCATACGCAATACGCAGGCCAGGCCTATGTACAGGGTTCAAAGTCACATAACCAAACCCTAAATAAATTACATGTATATGTTGCTCATAACTCACTGAATACGAATATATAATCAATTTCATTATCGGGGTCCAATTGACCCTTGAAACTATCAATTGAACTTATTAAAACGATGTCTAATATCTCAATTTTTACAGTTAAAATATATTCAAACACACGTAATAAACTCAAATAATGCATTAAGATCATTACCTGAATGTTTCGGGGTGAAAATTCTATCTTTTTTCGGCTCTTTTCTCATTTTATGGTATTTTTTCATCTCTCCGTTCTTTGTATTTATTTCCCGATTTGTTCTCCCTATTCCTGGATATTCTCTGTTAAGGGATATTAATCCCTTAGCACCACCGCCTCCCTTTTGATTCTTTCTTTTTTTCTTTTTTCTTTTCTCTTTTCTTTTATTTTCTTTTCTTTTCTTTTCTTTTCACGACGAAAATTAAAACGGAACTCTACAAAATGCGAAATGATCCCAAATTTCTCAAGTAAGTTATACAAAATATATGTAACACACTTGCTAAGGTGGATCTAAAATCGGACTCCCGAAACTCAATATGAAAATTAAATAGAAAAATGTCAAATTATTTAACTATTCGGTATTTTAGCGGAAACTAGTCGAAAAATCTCAAAATTCACTTTCGAAAGTTTACAAAAGTCACAAATAATCATACGAACCTAACGGCGCTTTCAAATTTTGAATCGGAGTTCATTACCCAAAATCGAGCTCGAAAATCTCTTTTTAATATTTATCGACAATAAAAACTGAAATCTTCTTCCGATACATACCAAACGAGGTCTGATTTAGCTCAAATTCTACAGACATGTCCTAATAGACCTTACAAAAATTTTCAAATTATCGGCACGTCCATCGGGATTCGAATTCCCGAAACGACTACCTAAGGTCGTTTGATTCTCCTCCACTTATACTCTCGTTCGTCCTCGAACTAGCTCAAGTTTAAAGATAACTTTATACAGATAACAAAAGAACTTGAACGACCTTCACCAACTACTCTATAGATATTATCTCATGATTGCAGAATCAGAATTATGACACGCACACCAAATTCTTGGAAATAAACATATCTGGATAATATCATAACGCCATTGCCCAGCTTATTCTGACCGAGCTGATCCTTCCTCGATCACGAGAGGAGAGCTCTACATTTTCGAAACAAAGATACACGGAACTCTGGATGGATTAACACGATTCCGCAGACGAATAACCTTGTCGATATACTTTATGATATAGAACAGTTTGATGGAACTAAGAGTTAGCTTACGCTTCAGCAACGCCTTAGAGATTTAATATTATCATTCTGCATTGGAGGAAAACTCCTCCACTTAGAGCATAAACTCATAAATTTAATTTAAATATAAATAGTCCTCCTCGCACAGTCTGCTGGACTAAGGAAGACATAGCTAAAAATAGAATGCGGCTCAGATCTGAGCTACCAAATTACCCACTCGAGTTGCCAAACAGCTGCAACTCTTGAGTTCACAACTTCATACCTTTGTTGTAGACACCACCGCCTGATAGATCAACTCAGAGGTCAAATGACGCCTCTCATTACTCTCAGTAGCCTTAAGACACAATAATGCGCTTTTCCGGCTACCGTGACATGCACTCTGGCTCAACATAGGAAACATCACAAGCGGCTACTAATTGCCCAAGCTCACTAGTGCCGGACGACGAAGAAATGGCAATGGACCGAGGATAGAAATAATTAGAGCTTCAGAAAGGTCATCTTCTTATTTACTTGGCTACCAGAGCTAGACTACATCCGAGTCGGCTAACCAAAGAATCGCAATTGAAGGAATAGACATTAAATAAGCTTTATGGGACAACATCTATGCCAATTTAATTTCCCAATAAGAAGAAAACTCTGACAATTTACCGGAAAATCCTTTTATAACTCGGACAAGCTCATAGGATAACATGACTTTACTAGCGTTTTAAACCAAGAGGAGATACGTAGATTGAATATTGCTTACTATCCACTTTACACCAGAAGAAACAATGACACTTTCTGATGGTGACGAATAAGAATCCCATCATCCTACCGATACTGAATTCCAAAGAGAGGTAGACTGACTTGACATTATAACAGAATGAGGCACAAAGAGATGCCTAGCAAACAATACCGATACTCACTCACAAATCTCTCACATTTAAACCAGATAAACTAGTAGGGTCATCACAAATGCTAGGAATAAATCATATCAGAAGCTCGCCCCTCTACCACAACCGATTCTTAATAGAAACAATATCTAAGGAAGCCACGGAAAGATGGTAAGATAAACGAAGTCCAGACTGATCGGAAGAATCAAACATTACTCACATACAATGGAAGAAAAAAAAATACATGGGTGTACTACATCGGATACCTCAGCGTCTTGCCAGACTGGCAGTTTATAGAACTGCCTCCACAGCTGAACTGAGCCACTACCATGATAATCAGCTTATGAAGAACCACTGCCACCACGCTCTCGACCTCTACCGGATGGTGGCATATCTCAATTATTGGGATCTAAATGGAATCCCGATGACTGGGCAGGTGCCTGAGGGCGAGAGTAAGGAAAACGGCCTTCCTGCCGAAATAAGGGGCAGTTCCTCCTAAGATGACGAGGCTCATGACAATGATAATACCTTTTCAGTGGAAATGAAAGCTGGACAGATTGTTGATAGCTATAAAGAGAAAAGTTGGGTCTGATCTTGACGAACTACTGGCGCAATCTAAGAATCACGTGACACAAGCTGAGATAACCTGAAAGGTGACCTACCAAAATAATCAGAACTCTTACCTCCAAATGAGGTACCATGGTTGCCCACCAGAGCCACGGGATTTCTTGCTCTCTCGCCCTGACTCGTCCTGCTCTAACTTTAGGTATGCCTCATACCTTCAAGCAATATCAACAACCATATCAAATGAAGTCCCGACCTCAATATCTCGAGCTATCTTGGACCTCAAGGAAGGAGAAAGGTCATCAATAAATCTTCGAACCTTCTCGGAAGGTTCATGGACTAACTATAGAGCATATCCAACCATCCTAAAGAATTTAATCTCATATTCTAAAACCCAACAATCTACCCATCCAATTAACTCAAATTGGCGACTCTTTTCATCTCGCTCGCTGCGAAAGGAACTTTTTCATGAATCTACGAGAAAAATCGAACACAGTCAACTTAGGCAAGCCCTGCTTAGCTGATAGGAGAGTGGTCCACCAATCCAGGGCTGGACCCTGAAACTTGAAAGCAGTATAATCAACACCATACTGCTCGAGGTAACCAAGAGCCTGAAGGATACGTTGACATCATTTTTTTAAAAAAAAAAAACTTACACAGGGATTATTTGATGCATGGCCCAAGAAAATCAGAAGGTTCAATTGGGTAGAATAATGCAGCCTCTTCAGACACTTAGACCGAGCCATAACTCAGGCTAGCTAACCAGCAAGAATAACTAGAGGCACAACACATGCTGCTTCTGGAACATAATTTACTGGGCAACATTAGGGACTAGAACAGGAGCTCCCTGAGACCGAACATCTCCATTTGCGGCAACCTGATAAGCTGCCTAGCGAATAATAGGTTCTTGCGGTATCTGCATCGCCAAGATTCTCGTAAAAGCATCGTAGAGAGCCAAGGGAACCACAAGGCCCTGCTCCCTTTTCCATCGCAAGCTTGTACGGCTGGGGCCTGTGCAACTCGATTGTCAGCACGATCCACAACTCTCAGGGCTTGAGTAGCTCTAGCCCCAGGGTAGACTACTTCATCCTGAACTCCTACCATTTGCTGATTTGTCGCACAAGGGTTCACAATTACCACGAAGGAATTAACAAAAATACTTTTGCATCCTAGACCGACGCACAATCAGAAAAGAAGGAAGTGAAACATCCTAAATGCAATCAAAGCCTCTCTTAGATAAGTACGGACGTCTACATACCCATCAGAGAGACTCTACTAGAAACTGTCTTAGTCTGGATAGACTCTAAACCAGGCTCTGATACCAACTGACATGACCCGGAATCCGGCTAAACCGTGCGGGCACCCGACATCCTCCCCTAGACCCGTCGGGCGAACCCTTACCAATTAAATTAGGAAAATATATATAATTCAATTCATAAATAAGAACAAGACTTAGAAAAAGCACAAATATACTGATATCTCTAAGCTGTACAAAAGAAATTACGGCTGACTACCCTACATACTAGGTTTAGGGCTATCCAGACAAGACATCTAAGAGTACAAAAGAAGACAGATACCTCCTGAAGGGAGCAAAATACAACTGAAATAGTAAACATAAAACTGGTGGCCATCCGGAATAAAAACTGGCACACCCTAACAGCTGAAGTCGTCTTCGCTCCTTCACAACGTGGTGAACTCAATCCTGGAGCGAACCTGCCGAAACGAAATAGATATAAAACAAACAAACAACAAACAAGGGTGAGTCAAAAGGACTCAATAAGTGGGGCAGACTAGCCACCTCAAAGAATAGGATAGCTAGTCAGGGAGAGTAAAAAAAAGGTAAACCAAATCCATCTTATTTAAACTAAAAAAACGCAAAGCCAGATAATAATTGGAAACACGTATGGAACCATAAACAACCAGGGACATAAAGTAGGCAGAACATATAGGTTTTTAAGTATCCTGACTCGTGGTGTGCATCCCGATCCATATATTTATACTGTTGCGTGTAACCCGATCCATATTTTATACTGTTGGAGTGTGCAACCCGATCCATATATTTATATTGTCGCAGCATGCAACCCAGGATACGAGCCAGAAATATATAGGCAAATTGAAATATATCCACAATATGGTATACATACCGCATACACAAAACACAGCATCATAGTCACACAATAGTTAGCATGCGGTGCAATGAAATGGGATAAATGCAGTATGATGCAATGGGGTCACATATGCCCGTAATCTCGTCTCGAAGCGGAATACTCCTGCATTCGAGGGGAATGCAATATAGTAACCAACTGGAGCGGAATACTCCTACTCTTTGGGCGGAATACTCCTGCACCCGATATTATATAAACCAGAGGCAGAATACTCCTGCACTCTCCTGGGGCGGAATACTCCTGCACCCAATATAATATGAACAAGAGGCGCAATACTCCTGCACTCTCCTGGGGTGGAATACTCTTGCACCCAATATAATATGAATCAGAGGCGGAATACTCCTGCACTCTCCTGGGGCAGAATAATCCTGCACCCAATATAATATGAACCAGAGGCAGAATACTCCTGCACTCTCCTGGGGCGGAATACTCCTGCACCCAATATAATGTAAAGCTGAGGCGGAATACTCCTGCACTCAGTATCTGACATAAGAGCGGAATACTCCTGCTCCTGGGGCGGAATACTCCTGCACCCGATATGATATAAACCAGAGGCGGAATACTCCTGCACTTTCCTGGGGCGGAATACTCCTGCACTCTCCTGGGGCGGAATACTCCTGCACCCGATATAATATGAACCAGAGGCGGAATACTCCTGCACTCTCCTGGAGTGGAATACTCCTGCACCCGATATGATATAAATTAGAGACGGAATACTCATGCACTCTCCTGGGGCGGAATGCTCCGGCACCCAATATGTATGCAATGGAGTGGAATCCTTCTGCTCCTGGGACGGAATCCTCCTACACCCAATATGTATGCAATGGAGCGGAATCCTCCTGCTCCTGGGGCGGAATCCTCCTGCTCCTGGGGCGGAATCCTCCTGCACCCAATATGATATGCAATGGAATGCATATGAATGCAACATGATGCAATAATAACCCATCACAGTGCGGGACTCTCATCGAAAGCCGAGAAGTATATGCCAATTCACAGCCAGAGTACAATGCTCAGATCCTCAATGCAATACCAACAACATGACATAACATATAATATATAATGTAAATCCAAAGCTAAAGCATAATGAGTACACCTATCGACAGCTACACACGTAAGGAACACGTGGTAGATTATCCACGAGGCCAAGGGCCTCCAAAGAAATGGATACAAACACTTACCTTGTTACAAAGTTAGCACAGTTACTCAACAACCGCTTTGTCCTTTGAATTCATTGCCAAACGATCCCACTGTGTTCAATAAGCAAAAAGATATATCACATAAGGCTAAAGGCTTCATTCCTTACGTCTTAGGGAAATCCAGTTACGAACCTGATACCCTATTCGCATACGCAATACGCAGGCCAGGCTTATGTACAGGGTTCAAAATCACATAACCAAACCCTAAATAAATTACATGTATATATTGCACATAACTCACTTAGTACGAATATATAATCAATTCCATTATCGGGGTCCAATTGACCCTTGAAACTATCAATTGAACCTATTAAAATGATGTCTAATATCCCAATTGTTACCGTTAAAATATATTCAAACACACGTAATAAACTCAAATAATGCATTAAGATCATTATCTGAATGTTTCGGGGTGAAAATTCTATCTTTTTTCGGCTCTTTTCTCATTTTATGGTATTTTTTCATCTCTCCGTTCTCTGTATTTATTTCCCGATTTGTTCTCCCTATTCCTGGATATCCTCTGTTAAGGGATATTAATCCCTTAGCACCACCGCCTCCCTTTGATTCTTTCTTTTTTTTCTTTTTTTTTTTCTCTTTTCTTATTTTTTATTTTCTTTTTTTCCTTTTTCGTGACGAAAATTAAAACGGAACTCTACGAAATTTGAAATGATCCCAATTTCTCAAGTAAGTTATACAAAATATATGTAACACACTTTCTAAGGCGGATCTCAAATCGGACTCCCGAAACTCAATATGTAAATTAAATGGAAAAAGGCCAAATTATGTAACTTTCGGTATTTTAGCTGAAACTAGCCGAAAAATCTTAAAATTTACTTTCAAAAGTTTACAAAAGACAAATAATCCTACGAACCTAACGGCACTTTCGGATTTTGAATCGGAGTTCATTCTCCAAAATCGAGTTCGAAAATCTCTTTTTAATATTTATCGACAATAAAAACTGAAATCTTCTTCCGATACATATCAAACGAGGTCTGATTTAGCTCAAATTTTACAGACAGATCCTAATAGACCTTACGAAGATTTTCAAAATATTGGCACGCCCATCGGGGTCCTAATTCCCGAAACGACTACCTAAGGTCGTTTCAGTGAATCAAGGACTTTTGCTTGAGTACACTTTCTTCTACGTACAACCAAAAGGGTTTGGGCCTGCTTGGCTGCTCATCATCAAAGGTCATTGATTTAAGAGAATTGTCAAAGATCTCAGGCTCCATTCCGACTATTTCTAGATTCGGCCACATATGAAGCTAGGTTGGATTACTATGGGCTCTATCAATATTGCCAAACATAAGGCCATTAGTCCATGTAAATCCCCTGCCAATAGTTTTAAGTTCTGTCACACCTGTAAGCTGCAAGAAATTATTTGAAGTCCTTGGTTATAACTTCTGTTATCGGTGCACTTATCATCCACATTGTTGTTTGCATTGAAGTCTCCCAAAACCAGCCATGAACCTTGCTGACTATATGTAAACATAGTTAATTCTGTCGAAAAACTTTTCCTATCTTGTACTGTTTCAAGTCAATATACTGCAGTCAATACAAAGTCTATGTTATTGCGAGCAATGCTGACAAAATAATGGATAGATTGACTGCTCATATGCAGCATTTAAGAATCAAAGACTTGAGGTTTCCAGAGCACTTAAATCCTCCCTTAGTTGTCATTTTGTGAGTTTGTTTCCCAACACCATCTAAGAATTAATTTCTTTATTATTTTAGTCGTTAGCTGCTATTTTATTCTATTTTCTGTCACTTCTATAAAATGTACCTCATTCCATGATGCCTTTCACATTCCATGTGGTTAAATGCATCTTGAATGGATTTGATAGGTAAATCCCTTTTCTCCTTGTCTCTCAGTTATTGAGATTTCCTTAGCAATAGTCATTAATGGACTAAACACAGTAACAATGATAGTTGTTAAGTGCCCCACTATTTATTTCTCTATATGTGGATGCCATACATCTTTACTGGAGCTACAGGGGTTGTTGAGTGTTATTCTAATCTTGTGGCTTTCATTTCAGTATTAATTGGCTTGGGTGGATGGTTTATTGCTTCTTCATTGTGCTCTTGCACTTCCTGATCTTTTTTGATATGGGCTTGTTCAACATGCCTTGGACGCTAGACAGGCTTGATCACTTTTTGCTATTGGAGTTGCTCTTTTCTTGTCTACTTGACATTAGGTTGACAACAATGACCTATCTGCATGTAGACAATAGCTTACCTTCCAATTATATTCTACCTCTTGATCATAAACTCTTCCTTGAGGCTCTTGAGTTTTGATACTGTCTAGGAGGATCGAGAGATATCTTTGGACTAAAATTCTTGCGTAGGAGATTCTATCAATACTGGTAGTGCAAGCATCAACAAAACTTGGTCTCCCTAGAACACTACTAATACGACAATAAAGTATCTTGACCCCAAAGCTTCAAGGGTATAGTGGGGGGGCTTTATCCCTAAAGGAGTCATGCGCAACACCTCATCTTTGAAATTGAAATTAACTTCCAAAACTTTCATAATGGTAAGTTGACTATTGATTGTGTAAGGTCCATAAAGAAGGACTTCATCCTTATCCTCTAGAAAGTGTTGACATCAAATTTTGTCCGTGCGATACCATTTTATTATAAAATTGACTACTCCCTCCATCCCATTTATGTGGTACCATTTGACCGGGCATGGAGGTTAAGAAATAGAGGTTGATTTTGGAAAGTTTCAAATTTACTCTTGAAAAAGTAAGAAAGAGAATATTGGAGTAATTAAAAAGTTGTTGGTAGCTTTTAAAGTAAGTAGGGCCCAACAAGAGTAAATTGAGATAGTGCATTAAATAGTTATCAAATAAGTAAATTTGATATTCTTTTTTAGACAGACTAAAAAGAAAATGGTGCCACATACATTGGGATGAAGGGAGTATATTTTAGTTTGAAATGCCGAAATGATTTTATTGTATTAGTATCATGAAATACTTGCGAATAAACTACCCCTACATATATATGAATATCTTAAATATGGTTATATTATGAAAATACACCATCTACACATAACTCAACTCTAGACTATTTGCACAATTACTATCTATACTTGAATATTTAGGCTAGATATTTCAGTTATTATTATTTGTGTATAATTTGCGTAATTTATACTAAATTATTATAATTATTTGCATATATCATAATTTTTTTCTTTTTTATTCTTTATTTAATGGCATTTCTTCTAAAATACAACCAATTTAATTTCATCTAATCCATATTGGTCAAGCGAACCCAATTTTAAAGAGCCGCATCATATTTTTTTTACATGTAAGCAGCAGACGTGACTTGATCTTGATCATCCACAACACATTGATCGAATGGCTAGGATAAAACTTTTCTTTTTTAATTACCACACACATCCCCAAACTCCTAAACCATAACCTCGTTTCTAGCTATAACATCTGCTGCCTTTCTCTTTTTCCTTTCTCCATTCCCTCCTATACAAAACCTTAGTCTACATCTTCTTCGGCCACAGGAGTTTTACCAAAGGAAGAGAGCTCAAGTTCGGACCTTCTTGATTCCACCACGATGGCCAAAAAAAAAGGAAATCATGGAAAACACTTACGAATCACGCACAATACAACGTAATGGAGGTGTGCAAGTAAAAGGAGAGAGAGAGAGAGAAAAGTGAGGGCGGGGAGTCTCAAGGAATTATTTCCAAAGTAATTCTGTTCAGCGTCGGAATACGAAAATGCCGGTGAGAATTTCATAAGAATGCACCAGTACGGATATACTATTCCTTTTTACATTTTTTCTCTTAAATTTATGTGAAGCTATGCATCGCTATGTCTCCGAGTACATGCCTATTTTTGTCTTGATTACCTAAAACTACAAAAAAAAAAAAAAAAACACACATGCATGTTTAACTTGTTATGTGTATATATCTGCATGTTCTAATGTCCCTGATTAATTTTAAGAATGTAGAAAAATGTCTAGTTTGATATGCACATTAGCGTAAAAAGTAAGTCATTTGCAATCCTGTTTAAGTTTCCCTCAAAACCAGGAGAACGTCTTGACTGTAGAGCACTACTTTTATGATAAAGCACTACTTTTGAAATCGGCATTATGTGTGAGTGATTTACAAATTGTGGAGTCATGAGTAACTAGAATGATTCTTGCTATGTGTGAGTGCATATACATATGTGTGAACGTACATTATTGGCTATTATGATTATTCACAAAGTAGTTATTGTTATGAAATTAGAGTAATATAGCAGGAACAAAATATTAATAAGAGCTAATATATATAAAGAATGAAAAATATTTAAAGGGGTGGAAGAACTCTTCTTTCTTCTTTTTAACTTATGTTTTCATCTTACAAATGATAGCCATATATATAGGCATAAGAGAAGGGAGCAAAACTATTGCCAAATGTCATATTTTTGACAAGTGCTAAACATGCAAAATTTTATTGACAAGTGCTAATCATGCAAAGTTCTATTGACAAGTGTGAGTCATGCAAAGTTCTATTGATAAGTGCTAGTCATGCAAAGTTCCATTGACAAGTGTTGAAAATCTAGCCAAGTGCCATGGCATGTAAGAAAAATGGCTACCATGCATGGAAGATAATTTCCACAATTACATTTGACATGTATCTCTTAACAAGTGTCTCAAAACTTGTTATGGGGCAGCCCTTTCATAACACTCCCCCTTGGTTGCCCCTGTAATACGCATTCTGTACTGCCTCATTAAAAACCTTACCAGGAAAACTCATTGGGACAAAACCTTGGTTAAGGAAAAAAGAGTGCAGCGCGTATTTTACTCCCCCTGATGAAAACATCACTTAATGTCTCAGATACGACGCATTCCAATCTTGTATACAAGCTTCTCAAATGTTGAGTTTGGCAATGACTTTGTGAACAGATCGGCCAAGTAGTCACTTGAACGAATTTGTTGAACTTTTATTTCACCATTCTTCTGAAGATCACGTGTGAAAAAGAATTTTGATGACATATGTTTTGTTATGTCTCCTTTAACATATCCTTCTTTCAATTGTTCTATGCATGCAGTATTATCTTCAAACAATATTGTCGGAATCTCTTTGTTCAAAAATCCACACATTTCCTTAATGTGTTGAGTAATTAATCTCAGCCAAACACATTCTCGACTAGCCTCATGAATAGCTATTATTTCTGTATGATTTGAGGAAGTAGCCACTAGAGTTTTTTTCGTTGAACGCCATGATATAGCTGTACCTCCACAAGTAAATAAATAGCCTGTTTGAGATTGATCTTTATGTGGATCAGACAAATATCCTGCATCTGCATAACCATTAGTGGCAAGTTGGATTCATTTGAATAAAATAAACCCCTATCGATTGCTCCTCGGAGGTATCTGAATAAACGTTTAATACCATTCCAGTCTCTTTGTGTTGGCGAAGACCTTAATCTTGCTAATAAGATTACAGAAAAAGCAATGTCTGGTCGGGGTATTATTGGCAAGATCATTAGCGCCCCAATTGCACTAAGATATGGTGTTTCAACACCAAGAATCTTTTCATTATTTTCATGAGGGCGAAATGGATCTTTATTTATGTCAAGTGATCTCACAACCATCGGAGTACTCAATTGATGACATTTATCCATGTAAAATTGCTTTAAAATATTTTCAGTGTATGTTGACTGATGAATAAAAATTCCATTTGTAAAATGTTCAATTTGAAGACCAAGACAAAAATTTGTCTTTCCAAGATCTTTCATTTTAAATTCTTTCTTCAAATAATCTACTGCCTTTGGAATCTCTGCAGGAGTTCCAATAATATTCAAGTAATCAACATATACATCAATAGTGACAAACTCAGATTCAGACCCCTTTATAAAGACACAGCGACAAACTGGATCATTTCTATACCCTTCTTTCAGTAGGTACTCGCTAAGGCAGTTATACCACATGCGACCCGATTGTTTCAATCCGTATAAGGATTTTTGAAGCTTTATTGAGTAAGTTTCCCGGGAATCTTTATATGCTTCAGGTATTTTGAATCCTTCAGGGATTTTCATAAATATTTCGTTGTCCAATGAGCCATATAAATAGGCTGTGACAACATCCATCAGACGCATATCAAGTTTTTCACGCACTGCCAGACTTATAAGATATCTGAAGGTAATAGCATCCACCATAGGAGAGTATGTCTCCATATAATCAATTCCAGGTCTGCGCGAAAATCCTTGTGCTACAAGTCGTGCTTTGATTTAACGACTTCATTTTTCTCATTTCGTTTTCGCACAAAAACCCATTTATATCCAACTGACTATACACCTTCGAGTATTCAGAAGACAGGTCCGAAAACTTCACGTTTCTCAAGTGAAGCCAATTCTGCTTGAATCGCATTTTTCCACTTTGGCCAATCATTTTTTTGTCTACATTCACCGACAGATTTTGGTTCAAGATCCTCATCTTGTTGCATTACCTCAACAACAACATTATATGCAAAAGCATTATTTACATCAACATTATTTCGGTTCCATCTTTTTCCCGTAAAGACATAATTTATTGAGATCTCTTGATTTTCATCATTTTCAGGTACCTGAACCTCCTTTGAGGTATTATCAATCATTATATCCTGGGATACTTCTTGAGCAATTTCCTCCATGTGATGACCATCTTTATCATTTGCTCCTTTTCTTTTTCGAGGATTTTATCTTTGGAACCGAGAGGTCTACCACGCTTCAGGCGTGCCTTAGACTCAGCACTAATGGATTGTCCTACTGGAACATCAACTCGAATTGGAGCATTTGCAGCTGGTATATGAGATTTAGTAATCCTTGGTAGGTCAGTGAATACATCTGGCAATTGATTTGCAATATTTTGCAAATAAATTATCTTTTGAACTTCCAATTCACATTAATTTGTACGAGGATCTAAATGAGATAATGATAATGCATTCCAATCTATCTCTGTTTCCAGCTGCTTTTTCTCTCCCCCTAACATTGGGAAAACTGATTCATCAAAATGGCAATCTGCAAATCTTGCAGTAAATTATTCTCTCATCATGGGTTCAAGATATTTAATAATAGAAGGAGATTCGAAGCCAATATATATTCCCACCCTTCTCTAGGGACCCATCTTTGTGCGTTGTGGTGGAGAAATTGGATCATATACCGCACATCCAAAAATTCTTAGATGGGAAACTTTTGGCTCCTGACCAAAAGCCAACTGTAATGGGGAGACTTTATGATAATTTATTGGCCTGATGCGCACAAGTGCTGCAACATGTAAAATAGCATCTCCCCATACTGAAATAGAAAGTTCTCATAAGCAATGGTCTAGTTATTAATTGGAGGTGTTTGATAAATGATTCTGCTAGACCATTTTGTGTATGAACATGAGCAACATGATGTTCTACTTTTATTCCAGTTGATATACAATAGTCATTAAAGGCTTGAGATATGAACTCACCAGCATTATCAAGACGAATAGTCTTAATTGCATAATCTGGAAACTGTGCTCTTAATCTTATTATTTGAGCAAGCAATCTCGCAAATGCCAAGTTGCGAGTTGATAATAAACATACATGTCACACACCGTATAGGAGTAGGTTGGATGAAGTGGAGGCTCGCTTCAGGTGTTTTATGTGACAAGAGAGTGCCACTTAAGCTTAAAGGCAAATTCTATAGAGTGGTCGTCAGACCAGCTATGCTATATGGAGCAGAGTGTTGGCAAGTCAAGAATTCTCACACCTGGAAGATGAGCGTTGCAGAAATGAGAATGCGTAGATGGATGTGTGGGCACACTAAGATGGATAGGATTAAGAATGAAGTCATTCGTGACAAGGTTGGTGTAGCCTCCATGGCCGAGAAGATGCGAGAAGTGAGGTTGCGATGGTTCGGCCACGTGAGAAGGAGAAGTGTAGATGCCCCGCTGAGGAGGTGTGACAGATTAGCTGTGTTGGGTCTAATGAGAGGTAGAGGTAGACCGAAGAAGAACTGGACTGAGGTGATTAGACAGGACATGGCCCAGATCTAGATCACCGAGGACATGACTCCTGATAGGGGGTCGTGGAGGTCGAAGATTAGGATAGAAGGTTAGGTGATACTCGAGCATCTTTTTCTGTATTAGATGTAGTATTAGGCTTATGTAGATGATTTGCATTTTTGTTGTCCGACTTTATATCTACTATTCTTATCTGTTTGTTGGATATGCATTAACTTTATATTTAATATAGCATGATAACAGTGGCTTGATTTTTCAATGTGTTTTCTAATATGTTTCCTTTCCTAGCCGAGGGTCTATCGAAAACAGCCTCTCCATCTTGGTGGGAATAAGGTTTGCATAGATCTCACCCTCTCCAGACCCCACTTTTGGGATACACTGGTATGTTGTTATTGTTATTGTTGTATACGTTCTAGAAATGTAGGGGATTCAATCCCAACTTTAATTGCTGATGGTCTAGTAATCAATTTGCCTTGAGAACATGCCGCACAAGAAAATTCCTTAAATTGAAGAATCTTCTGGTTCTTCAATGAATGTCCATGTGAACTCTCAATTATTTGGTGCATCATATTAGAACCGGGATGGCCCAAGCGGTCATGCCAAATAATAAAATTATTTGGATTAGTAAACTTCTTGTTTACTATGGCATGTGATTCTACCATGCTAATACTTGTGTAGTACAAGCCGGAGGAAAAAGAAGGTAATTTTTCATGTAAATATTTCTTACCCAACTTTATTGTAGTAATATAAAGATATTCAATCTTTCCATCATTTGTACTCTCAATATGATAGCCATTTTGGAGAATGTCTTTGAAACTTAGCAAGTTTCTTTGAGATCTACTACAATATAAGGCTTTATCAATAGCCAAATATGTTCCTCCGGGTAATAATAATTTTGCCTTTCCAGAGCCTTCAATTAATTTTGTACTACCAGTTATTGTATTAACATTGGCTTCTTTCATTATCAAATAAGAGAAATATTTCTTATCTCTTAAAATAGTGTGTGGTTTGGCACTATCCAGAAGACATATATCATCTTTATTTGTCTTGGATCCAACTGAAGACTGAGGATTTTTCATATTCTTCATAAAGAAATAAAAGTACATCATAATTAGAAATGCAAATCAACAGAACGACAAACTAGGCTAGGAATGTAAAGATAACAACACATGTTGATTTGTGAAAATTAAACACATGAAGATTAAACTAGGTTAAAACATAAAATAACATAATTGTATCCCCCAGTAAACTGATTATTCTTCAGTTAATATCCTCAAAGAAGTCTTCAGCTTCTAAATGAGTCAAATTTGCGAGGCCTTCAAAGTCATCGTTTATGTAGGCATTTGCCTCTTTATCAGCAAGGTTATTTGCAAGATTTATTTCATCATCATTATTCTGAAAGGTCAAGTTTGCCACCACATTATTTTGTTTCCTTTTAAGAGAGGATTGATAAATCTTGACAAAATGTTCAGGCGTACGACAAACACGTGCCCAATGACCATTCATGCCACATCGGTGACAAACATTGTCTTTCACCTTTGAAGGATAATTCTGAGAATCCTTATTGTTATCTTGTATTTTTACTCCAGGGTGACGATAATTATATCGTCCCCTACCACGTCCACGTCCACGTACATGTCCACGACTATGGCCACGACTACGGGTAATTATTTTGTCTTCTTTCAGACTTATCATATGCTGCTACTACATTCACTTCAGGGAATGGAGCAGATCCAGTTGGACGGGATTCATGATTTTTCATCAACATGGTATTATTTTGCTCAGCCACAAGTGGATAAATGTTATTAGTTCAGAATACTTCTTAAAACCTCTTTCACGGTATTGCTGTTGCAATACCATATTTGAGGCATGAAAAGTGGAGAGAGTCTTTTCCAATATGTTCTCATCACTGATTGGTTCTCCACATAATTTTAATTGAGAAGTTATTCTGAAAACAGCAGAATTATAGTCACTTACGGTTTTAAAATCTTGAAATCATAAATGCATCCATTCATGTCGAGCTTTCGGTAATATCGTTAGTTTCAAGTGGTCATACCGTTCCTTAAAATTATTCCATAATTCGACTGGATCTTTTACGGTTAAATATTCAGTTTTTAACCCTTCATGGAGGTGATAACGAAGGAAAATCATGGCCTTCGCTTTATCCTGATTAGATGATTCTTTGCCTTTAATAATAGTATTCCCAAGACCTTTTGCGGCTAAATGTATTTCAGCGTCAAGTACCCATGACATATAATTATTTCCGCTGATATCCAGTGCCACAAACTCAAGTTTAGATAAATTTGACATGGTGGAAACTATCAATGAAAATAATAGGTTAGTGATAATGACAATTGTATTTGTTAACACTTAAACAATCAAATAACTTACGAGAAATGAATTCGGATAAAATATTGTAAACCTTTATATCATAGTCATTTATTAGCTTAAATTGCAAGATATTAGTTTGCTATATTTAAACTTACTCAAAAGGCAACAATACCCATGTTAATCAATCTTAAAGATTATTTCGTTATGTACATAACCACCGCCCAACTCCAACAAAACAGATGTGTAGAATAAATTTTATAGAATGTAAATAAATATAATTAAGTCATGTGATAGTTTTTTTAATCATTTTACCTCATATTCTTCTCGAGTATGTTAGTCTTTGTTAAGCTAAAACTATAAAGTATACTCATTCTTATCCTATTATGTATATGTGAGACAAAATTAGCATTACTATATAAAAGTAGAAGCAAATTCCACCTATAAAATTTTAAACATATAACAATAGTCACTAGCGTTATGAAAGCTAAAAAGAAATGTACCGGTAAGCAAAAAGGTGGATCCGAAGTGAGTGAAAATCGAGCTTCGTGCTGATAACGTGTTATGAAATTAGAGTAATATAGCAAGAACAAAATATTAATAAGAGCTAATATATATAAAGAGTGACAAATATTTAAAAGGGGTGGAAGAACTCTTCTTTCTTCTTTTTCACTTATGTTTTCATCTTACAAATGATAGCCATATATATAGGCATAAGAGAAGGGAGCAAAACTATTGCCAAATGTCATGTTTTTGACAAGTGCTAAACATGCAAAATTCTATTGACAAGTGCTAATCATGCAAAGTTCTATTGACAAGTGTTAGTCATGCAAAGTTGTATTGACAAGTGCTAGTCATGCAAAGTTCCATTGACAAGTGTTGAAAATCTAGCCAAGTGCCATCGCATCTAAGAAAAATGACAGCCATGTATGGTAGACAATTTCCAAAATTACATTTGACATGTATCTCTTAACAAGTGTCGCAAAACTTGTTATGGGGCAACCATTTCATAACAGTTATCTATAATTTTTATTATTGATTTCCTCTTGAAGGGCTTGACTATCAAAATTTTAGGAGTAGGTGGGAACACTATTTTCCCTCCCCTCTGTTGACACCCAATGTTGTCCCTCCCATTTACAAATTTATTTTAGACAAATTGTGTCAATTATCATGAATTTATCTATATTGTTCTTATCAGCAACGTCCTATCTATATACATACGTATCTCAATGCAATTATATTGCATAAATACGTCATTTAAATCGTTTTCAAAATACTTGCACGATTTTGTAACTATTTATGCAATTTATATAATTGAATATCCATTCTACAATTATTTACATTCAATTAATACTACCTAAATTTATTTATAATTATTTTGAGCTAATTATTATTTTTTCCTAAGTCTATAATATTACTCCTCATATTTTATTAATTTTTCTCATTTATTAGCATTTTTAAGCCAATTATTGGTTAATTATATCTGCATATACACTAGATATACATTAATATACACCCTATAATATATGCTATATATACACACCTCATTATTTTGGACCCACACGCACACACATCAGCCACGCAGACACGCGTGGCACGCTCTTAGCCAACCACGCCTCCACCTAAGCTCCACCTAACTTTTTCTCATTTTTCCCTTTAACCAAACACACCCCTTACCATAATTAAACCCTAACACTCATTTCCCCTATCCCCTCTCCCAATTCAGCCGCTAGTACCCTCCCCTTCTCCCCCTTCGCCCAAAAAACCGACCTAGTACACTTCCCCGCCTAAACTCCATCGCGGCACCCTCATTTCTCCACCACTCACGCTGCGTCTCTCTCTCCCCTTCTTGGCTCAACAAGGAAACAAGATAAATCAAGCCTATCAAGACAAAATCAAGCATATCATGACAAATCCAAACTAATCAAGGCAAGAATCATAAAGATTATTAATTCATATACTTGTACAAGGCAAGGGATAGGTGATCTGAGCTCGAGATTCGCGGATCAAGCACGAACCCGACCCGGTTCAAATTCACCCTAACCCGACCCTATGGAAATCGGGTACTATTACTCCTTTTCTTATTTTCATTTGTATTTCTGTGAAGTTGCATCTTCCCTCTCATTTCTATTTTTTTTAATTTTTCTTTCATGTTATCTATGCTGAAAAATTGTGTAACATAACATGATATTAGCCTAACCAAATTATGACTAATTTTGAATTCATTTAGATCGAATTTCAACCTGCGTGGATGTTTGAATCAAGCTATTTGGTCGCCTAATTCAGAATTTCTTGCTATGATTGATTGCCTGATAGCTTTGTAAATAATGGTCGTTAGCTAATTTTACTTATTTCTATTATTCTGTAAAAGGAAAATAGACTCTCAAATTTTGAATTTTAAACTGTTAGAATTATTAGATGATGGAAAAGAAAATCAGCGTACTATTTTGTACTTTTGAAATTCTAGGTTTTACTTTAGAAGGAGAATATATTTGAAAAATCAATTTGATTGTATTATTTACGGAAGAAGTTGATTGGAGGCTGATTTCCTGAATTATAATCCAATCATTTCTTTCCTTCTTTAAAAAATATTGACTTTTATTTATTTTTACTATTTTTTACACCTAAAAATTAGAATTCATACCCTATTTTACAACTATTAAAGGGGCAGCTTTTCTCTTATTACAGACACGCTAAAAAATATTCATCAGCCTCTGCTTTACTCACTTTTCTGGCTTATTACTCCACTATTTGGTTGTTTGTTTCTGAAGCAAGAGGATAGCAATACCTGTGACTTCCTGTTTAATAGCAATCACCTTCACTTGTTGAGTTTCATCTTTGAACTTGCTGGAGGTACAACTTTTGTTTAAAACAGAATATTGTGATGTTGTTGCCATCTTTATGAAGACTATCTGCCATTGTTCAGCTTGAGTGTTGTTTGGTCTGGGCCACCTCTTGGCCTCTGCTAATCTTTTTTTTTTTTTTTGAGTTCATCTGGATAGTCTTGGAGAGGCCATACCAGTCTTGGTATTTGCAGAAAATAAGGAGAGCTAAAAGTATACAGTGGTACTATTTTTTTTAGTTAACCCGTTTGATACAGGGTTCTTTGAGCAAGCATATACATGCATATAAATTGAAGATGGGTAGTCCAAAAATAGTGCACATAGGACAATTCTTTCATCTTGTTTGATCTGTTTTCTGTTTTTCTTCACACCCACGTGGCTTGTATGTTAATTTTATCTAGAACAGGGAAGGAATGTTAAGGTTCTGACTTTGAAAAGGTTGTAAAAAATGCAACCTAATGTTATTATTTGATTAGGCCACCCAAGGGCCTCTTTTCTTCTTTCTTTCATGTGATTTGTTGAGTAATGTAAAGTTTAGTGATTAAAACATGATTTGGAGTATGGTGCTTAAATTCTGGAATTTGCATGGCATATTTTGCTAAAATAAGGGGTGGAATTTTTGATTTTTTATTTAAACAGAGGCTATTTTCATAACACAGCCTCAATTGAGGCTCACTTCTGCAAAATGTGGTATCTGGCTAGTAAACATATTTATTTCAGAAATAATAGAAGTCTCTAATCTGAATTTTTGAAGCAGATGGCTATTTTCGCAAAGCTATTTTAACAAAGGTTATTTTTCGCAATTTTATCTCAACTGATACTTATTTCTGCAGAATCTGGGCACGGGCCAATTTTTAGTTGAGGCCAATGTTCTTGCAAAATTTAAAACCTATTCCTTTTTAAAAAAGAGCTAATATACTTCCCTTACACTCATTAATAGTGTATAAGGAAGAAGGTATATGCTTTCGGGGTCAAGCTATACAATTTAAATACACCTATATACATATGTACATCTTCCTTTATAAATTACAAACCACTTAAATCGCCTAACATGTATCGCATGAAGTCATTTTTTTAAAGGAAAAACTCAACTATATTGTCAATATACACTTATGTGTACGTGTCTTTATATGCATTCAACCTACTTTGTATGTTCATCTTTTTTATCAAAAACCTTCCTATTTATATATGTATATTTTTTTTTACTCGACCCCAAAAGTAATAGTTGTCTATGGAATAGTGCTTGACAATTAATGTCAGAACGCCTTCGAAAGATAACTAATATCCCTTATATATAATAACCTCTATTTTGTTCCTTCCGTTTAAGTTATTGTGTATTTTTTGGGAAATTGTGTCAATTTTTTTTTTTTTACGTTACTGTCGTAAAATTCATCTATTTGTGGGAACACTTTGAATAATAGATGTTGCTACACTTCTCGTCTCGCTAAAGTCAAGATATTGCATTTATGGGGCTATATTTGAAATCAGTTAGTGGGCTTGGACCGGTAATGCAAGGTTCAGAATGTTAATATACGCTGGAATAGTTTGTAAAAATTTCGCGTAGGGGCCTGTTTGGCGCGCGCTAATTGATTTGTAGCCGTCAAAAATAAATTCGCTGAGAAATAGCCACATCCGGACAAATTCCAGTATAAATACTGGGGCTTTGAATAAGTTTTGTTCAAACCCCCAGTATTTATACTGGGGGAAGCTCAGTAAACTAGCCCCAGCATTTTGGTATGGGACTTTGTATAAAGCTTCAGTCCCATAACAAAATACTGGGGCTATGAATAAAACTTGTTCACAGCCCCAGCATTTTGTTATGGGACTGAAGCTTTATATATAAAGTCCCATAACAAAATAATGAGATTTATCCCTTTAATGGGACCTTTGTTATGGGAATAAATCCCATTATTTTGTTATGGGATAAAGTCCCATAACAAAATAATGGGACCTTTGAACATGTTAGTTCAAGGTCCCATTATTTTGTTATGGGATTATTTTGTTATGGACCTTTGAACAAGCTTCAGTCCCAACGCGCACACTTAAGCTCCATCAGCGTTGGAAAAACACCCCAGACTAGTCCCATAACAAAATACTGGGGCTTTGAACAAACCAGTATTTTGTTATGGGACTAGTCTAGGGTGTTTTTCCAACGCTGATGGAGCTTAAGTGTGCGCGCGAATTTTTGGCTATTCTTCAGTGAATTTTGAAACGGTGGATAGTTCCCAATGAACGCGTCCAAAAATGGCTAGTGATCAAAATTTCACGAATAGTTTGTTTATTTTCATTTGCGCAGCATATTCTGTTTAGTGCTTGCCTCAGATTTCTGGCCCTATTTTCATTCATTTGAATTGTTTAAATCCAATTTATATTCCTAGCCATTATTACAATTTGTGTTCGTATTTAACCTTGAGAACCATTTAAAATTCCCTTTAGCAATCTTGCTTACATGCTTAGTCAATATCCCAAAATTTTAAACTCGGTCGGGAATCACTTTTAGTGGGACTCGGGAAGTGCCTAATACCTTCTTCCCGAATCATAAGAGCTTCTTACCTTAGAATCTTTGCTAGTAAGACCTACACGGAGTTAATTTTAGATACTTAGAAGCTTTAGGTGCCCTAATATACCTCTTATACGAATTTGTTAGGTGGCGATTCCAATATTGACTCAACCGAGTCACCTAGTCAAACCCGACCTTCGAACTCGATCCGAGCTCGAAAAACGGGGTGCGACAGAATGGCGACTCCGCTGGGGATCTTTTAAAAGTCCTAACCATCACGAGTTAATTTTTTTGGGATAAAATGTTTGTTTCTATTATTGTTGTTTATTTATTTTGCATTATTAATTATTGTTATGTACTAACTTATTTCCTTTGTTTTGTTTTCTTATCTTTTTTTAATTATTATTTTGTCATTTTATTAAAATGTATTTCATTTTATTGTAATTATTTGACATTTTTGCTCATGACGTCCGCCACTCCTGGCACCCTCCAAACTCTTAGAGCCCATAGGTAGGGACGGTTACGTGGAACCCACGGCCGCCTCTTTCCCTCATAAAAAATACAATTAAGTGGAATACTTGCAAAATTAGCCAACTAGCGAAGCTGTTGGCAGTTTGTAAGGCTTCCACTTTCAAGTCGTCCGCTTGAAAGGACCGCTCTAGTTGTACCCAAATTCTTAGTGGAGACGTTATTAAGTTCATGCATCATATTATTAGGAAATTACGACTCCGGCTATGCCTAAGTCTTTAGTTTACCATGACCAAATCAAACCCAAACGAGTTACTAACTCTACGGGGTGTTTGGACATGATTATGTGTGCTTCTCTTTTAGAAGAAAATATGTCAAGTGTATACCACTTATTATCAAAGCGGGAAGGGGGTTTGAGTCTAAAAAGTCTTATTTTTGTAGGATATCATGAGTCATAGGGACTATCATCGGCTCGGCATGAACATTGACATTCCAAAGGAGATAAAGATATGGTATAGAAATTTGGGAGAAGCCGGTCAATTCGAGTTGAGCAAAACGTTAGGTCATTTACCTTCACTAATGGATGTCGAACCTAATAGATTCATCATTGAAGCTGCCACTTGCTTTTGGGATGTTGAAAGAAATGTCTTTAGATTTGGGGAGTTCGAGATGACACCACTTTTAGAAGAAATAGGGGGTTTCATTGAAGATTCGGGCCTAAGGTTGGAGAAACATAGATGGCAGGACGCTAGAGTTATCATACCGCGTCAACCTACTGAAGAGGAATTTCGGGAAGCGTTTGGTTTCCGAACCAATGATGTATCCAAATTTTAGCAAAGGTCGAAGTTCAGTTGCATGTACCTGTATGAGAGATTTGGTTATGAAAAAGGTTACAAAGATCACAAAGACGAGTTTGCATCATACTTTGATTGGAAGCGTAAAAGGATTTTTGCCTTTGCGGTGGTTTTCTTTGGCGTTGTTGTGTTCCCAAAAGGGATGCATTATGAAATTAACACCCAGATAGTTCACTTCACACATGCCTTATTTCATGGTATCAAAAAGAAGACATGCACTAGGGTTCCTACGATATTGGCTGACATCCTCCGAGCTTTAGAAAAGTGCAAAAAAGGGGCTCGATATTTTGAAGGATGTAATCTATTATTACAAGTATGGCTGACCGAACACCTTCAAAAGAAACCAAATGCAGGCCAAGAGTTCTATGACATGTGCCGCTCAAACCATATATTGGCACAACATTATGGCGTTGAGAGGTTAAAGCCCCCTACACTACTCACGAGTGCTACATGTTGCTAAAAGATCTAGAAGATGAAGACATACAATGGATGTATCCTTGGTTCACTACCCCACGGTTTTGCTCCGGTCAGAAATGAAGTCATTTATGGTCCTTATGGGTATACGTGGTCTCCAGCCTTATATACCCATTAGGGCTTTAAGGCAAGCAGGCAGAAGATAAGATATCCCGTTGGTAGGAGACACAACCCGATTCTAAGTAGACTACGAAGAAGACAAGATTCCATTTGTACCAGAAATCTGCAAAATATGGAATGAAAAGAAGTTTACTGAAGAAAATTCAATTGAACCGGACAGATATCATGCAGGATGTGGAGTTGGTTATTTAGAATGGTTGTGTAACGACATGAAAAATGTTCCCGTTCCTAAACCTGATGTACCTGGGGCAGTCAAAGACAAAGAAGCTGAAAACCAATACAAGATTAGGTGGTTGATGGAGAAGTTGCAAATGTCCGAGAGGCTAAAAAAGGAGGAACGTAAAAGACACAGACACGAGGTTGAAGCCTTAGATCGAGAGCTGGAAAATCTAAAGAAAGGATTTGAGGAAAAATACAATGAAAGTTACAACCAAAGAGACGGAGGTGGAGGACTGCTAGCTATGGCCTACTTGATCATTGTTCAGTTAGACATTGGGAAGATGCAAAAGAAGTTGAAGAAATCCGATGTTGAATCAAAGATGCCTGAAGATCCAGATTTTTAGGATAGATTTTTACTTTCTTTTTCATTGTAATCAAACTCAGCTTATTTATAAAAGCACTTTTGGTGGTCAATTGAGAATAAATAGGTTAGCACTTGCATATTTAATTTTAGAATCATTCAAGCATAGGAAGGCCTTATGTCCATGGCACATTAAGGTCCATTAGCAAACCTCGCCCAAACGTCAAAAGGGTTTACAACCTGAAAATGACAAATATTCATATGCATAAAAATGCTTGCGCCAAATGTTGATTGTTTGCTTGGGTTTGATCAAAATATTAGGGTCATTTTAATAGGTTCACTCCAATTTGATTCAGTTGCTCAAGTTCCCTATGTGCTCAAACTTTGGTGGGATGATTTGATCGTTGCTAGCCAAAGGAGGGTTCAGTTGCTACTAGGTGATTTGTTGTCTCTTATTTGGCACGAGACAGTACCTGGTCTGGTTGAAGCGGCTGCTCATTTCTGGAATTACAAAAGAGCAGTTTTTCACTTCAATGGTATAGATTTAGCACCAATGCTGGAAGAAATTGGAGGTTTATTTGGGTTAGCATCTCGGCCGGAGACTATGATATTCCCTCGGGGTGTGGAACCTGAAGAATTCTTCAACATTCTGGGAGTTCCTCACGAACCATACTACAATGGGGTTCAAAATGCAAGGGTCACTCTAGAATTTTTGTACTCCCGGTTTGGGTACACCACTCTCCGATATGATTTTTCAGGGGCATCAGAGGTTCAAGATTGGGCACAGACTGAGTTCGTTGCTTTTACTATTGCTTTCTTGGGGGCTGTGATCTTCCCCGAGAAAGGAGGAAAAATCTATATAAGGACGATATTAGTGGTTGAGGTGTTGCGTAGAGACGTCAACAGGCGCCAAATTGGTTTAGTTCCAATGATCGTGGGAGACATCTATCGGGCTTTGACCAAATGTAAGAAAGGAGCGGACTACTTTGAAGGTTGCAATCTCTTATTGCAGATTTGGTTAATCGAGCACCTCCAAAAGCTCGAGGCACCCCCATCTCCACCAATAGCTCATAAACCCGACGGCATCATGACACACGCGGCTCGCATGACTGGTACTTTACAATGGGAAAAGCCTTTAAATATGAGTGGTTGGTTCGACAAGCTCAATCAATTGCAAGAGGAGGATGTGCAGTGGGTGATAAAATATTGTGCTTGTTTCATAGTCTCTGTGCAAGGTCAAGACGCTACTTTCTTGACATTGATTGGTTTTCAAGGGACTCATCACTACATCCCTCTAAGAATACTTAGGCAAGTGGGAACGACACAATCAACTCCCAGGCTGCCAGAAGGACGGAATCTCAATACCGAAATGGGAGATATAGACATAACTACACGAGAAATGATATTAGTCATATGGGAGAAAAGGAGAACGAGACAATTTTGTCACAACCGAGATGACAGGTTTAACCCCGGTGTTGCCTTAGCTTATTCTTTTTGGCTTGAGGATGACAAAAAGAGGTTTCGATCTAAGCCTATACTCAAAAGAAGAATAGAAGCCCCTAATTTTGAAGAAAAATACAAAAAGCTGAGAGCGAGATACGATCAAAAGAAGGTGGAGCTGAATGCGACCCAGAATCGAGAACTAAGGAAGCAATACCAAGGAAAGGTTAAAGAAGAGGAAGCTAGATTTTGGATGGACAAAATGATGGAACTCCGGCATATCGCGGGGAACTTGAAGGATCTCCTGAATTCATGGAAAGGACATTTCCGGTCAGTACCACTGGAAGACAAAGAAGTGCTAGGAATCCAAATTCTCTCTGCTTTTGCAAAATCATTGAATGACATACAAACTGGGAAGGATCTCCTTGAGTCAGACTTGATGCATTTGGAACCCCTTATTGAAGAAGACCCGTCAGAGGAAGAATATGAAGAAGAAGATGATGATGTCAAACCAAATGCTTGATGAGAGCATGCATATGCTTGGCCTTAGTTTAAATTTCATTCGAGTCAGTCGAGTCATTTCCCTTTCAGTCGAGTCATTTTCATTTCAGTCGAGTCATTTCCCTTTTAGTCGAGTCATCTTGCAAGATTAGTGATTGTAATAAAGCCAAGCAATTCTATCAATGAAATTTCTTGTTTTGGGGTTTATAGAGTTGTTTTGATTACTCTCAAGCAAACGAAATGAAACAATTGGCGCAAACATTACTTTAAATCATCGATAGGCTTACCTCTGGCATAAAGGAGGTCCCCTGCATAATAGGACGAGATTGCATGATGACAACTTGAATATTAAACTCTCTAACACTCCACTCATATCTATCTTTGTTTGTTTTTAAGGTTATTTTGCTCCCAATCCTCGAAGGTTGGTCTGTGCATTTTGGCCGAACAGCATTATCGTTTCATATCTAGAGGATCAATTTCAACACCTCCCCTTTACCTACAAAGAAAAGGACGAGACGAAACATCATGGCTGAGTTTGACAAAGTTGACGAAACTACTGCAAATTTTGGCATTGGAGTGACTCCTGGAAAGAAGGGTATGATTGCATACGAGAAGTATGGAAAGCTGGAACAAAGGATGTTTGAACTGAAAAACAGAATTCCCCTCATCTACGCTGATGGAACTACTGACCCAAGCAAACTTGCACGCCCTCATGGCAGAGATCCCATGTTTCCTGAAAAGGACCACCCGTACCCCGCTTACGTTACACCACCAAAAGCACCCCAAAACAACCCCGCCGATGAATTCCACTCCTTCACTGTTGAAACCAAACCCGCTTCATCACCTACCAATGAGCAAGACATGTATGCATGGATAGGAGAAGAGGCAGACAACACCAAAGAGCAAGTTAAGTGGTTGGTGGAAAAAATTAAGCAATTTCAAGTGACTAAGGAGACAAGGGGATTAGCTTACGAAGACCTCTATCTTTATCCCAATTTGAAGTTTCCTGACGGTTACAAGACACCTAAGTTCAACCTGTTCGATGGTAGTGGTGACCCGATGGCCCACTTGAGGTCTTACTGTGACAAGCTGATTGGAGTAGGACATGATGAAAAGATCAGGATGCAGTTGTTTAACCGCAGTCTGACAGGGGATGCACTGACCTGGTACTCCAAGCAGCAGCTGAAAAAGTGGACTAGTTGGGAAGCAATGGCTGGGGATTTTGTCGATAGTTTTGGGCACAACACCGATGCTATGCCTAATCGCTTTTATCTGGAGAAGTTAAAGAAAAAGCCTAATGAAACTTTCAGGGAGTATGCAACGAGGTGGAGAGCTGAAGCGGCAAAGGCCAACCACCCATGGACGACACAGAAATTGTGGCAACCTTTATCCGCATACAGGAAGACGTACTTTGATAAGATGTTGAACATGCAGGATAAGAAATTTGGAGAGCTGATCAAGATTGGAGATATTGTTGAAGATGGCCTGAAGTTTGGAAGAATCGTTAGTCTGGCTACACTACAAGCTGCTAACAAAGCCCTGCAGACCGGTAGCGCTGGTATCACCAAGAAGAAAAAGGACGAGGTCTCTTTCGTCACTAAATCTCTTGACCACACCCCCACCCACAATCACTATTACCAAACACCCTTTCCGCCATACCCATATGCTCCATCACCACATGCCTATCCTGTGTACAACACACAAACCGCTTTCCAAGGCCCACATCCACCACGACCAACATACCCACAAAACCCAAACTACCGAAACACCAACACATACCTTCCTAGACCTCACCCAGACAATAACTAAATGCCCAGAAGAAACTACGCCCCACTTGCTGAATCCCGAACCCAGTTGTTCGAAAGACTCAAAGCAGCCGGACATATCCAACCTATCCCATTTAAGATGCCTGAAAAGATCTCACCATTCTTTGACCATTCCAAGACTTTTGCTTATCATTTTGGAGGGCCCGACCATGACACTAAGAAATGCTTTGCTTTGAGGGACAAGATACAAGATATGATTGATCAGAAAGTGATACACTTGAAGGCACCTAATGTGCACAACAACCCTTCGCCCGATCATGGAGATAACATAGTAAATTTGATTGAATTATAAGCCGACTGCAATCTAGAAGGAACTATCGTCAGAGCAAAGGAAGCTGCACCAGCACCTACTTCTGTTGCACAGGCTGCTAAAGCTCCAGTTCCCATCGAGGTAGAAATGGCCCCAAGTTCTTTGTGGATGTGATTCACCCTACGATGACAAGGCGGTGCCATGGGATTATGAAATAGAAAAGAGAAGGAAAAGGAAGACAGTGATTGAGACAGTTGCAGCACAAGGGATGACTAGAAGTGGGAGGTTCTATTCCCCTGAGAATCTTGCTCATGACAAAGAGCAAAACAGAAAAGGAATCAGCGAGGAAGAGTCCGAAGAGTTATGGAAGAAAGTGCAAGCAAAGAGCTACTCCGTGGTCGACCACTTGAGCAAAACCCCAGCCCAAATCTCTATTTTATCCCTATTAGTGAATTCAGAAAGGCATAGGAATGCATTGATAAAGGTTCTAGATGAGGCACACGTGCCTGCGGACACCACTGTCGAGAATCTGTCCAGCATGGTTGGACAAGTCATGGAATCTAATCGAATTACTTTCCATAAAGATAAATTATCACCGGAAGGGCTCGGACATAACAAGGCTTTGCATGTCACTATAAAGTGCAAAGAGTGGTTCGTAGGTAGAGTCTTGATCGATAGAGGTTCCGGCTTGAACATATGCCCGTTCATCACTTTGAAAAGAATGGGAATTGACCAAAATGAGATCAGGGAGAGTGACATGAAGGTGAAAGCGTTTGATGGGTCACAAAGGAGCACCATTGGGGAGATCAACCTAACCATTATGGTTGGTCCGGTCGAGTTCATTGCCGAGTTTCACGTCATGGATATTTCGGCATCATACAATCTACTGTTGGGAAGACCTGGATACACATGGCTAGGGCAGTTCCATCTACTCTACATCAGACAGTGAAATTCGAGTGGGATAAGATGTTGTGGTATTCGGCGAGGGAAGTAACTCCATCTACAATGAGCAGACCATATCAGCAATTGAAGGAAATGTTCTAGACGGACAAACCTTCTACCCGGTAGAGCTCGTGGGAGCGGTGCATGGTAGTCAAAGAGGGTACCGCAAGAGCTACAATGAGAAACGTGGAGGTTGGAACCACAATAGCCACAGAGGAAGCACCGGTGCAACATAAGAAGGATACTCTGCATACTTTGCTCCCAAACTTGTCAATGCACTACGAGTAACCGAGAAGAAGAGAAACTTCTACAGCGTTTACTGGGATGGCTGAGGTAAAAGTTATGAAGGAAGAAATCTAGTCTGGGAACCCGTAATGTCTGATTGGGGGGTGCCTGCACGCGAGTTCCGTGAAACAATACCTGCCAAGACTGAGAAGCAGCCTGTATACCTGCCCAATGCCCATCCTGACTGGAAGCGTATCTCTAAAGAGACAAGAGGGAGGCAAGTGTGGATACCTAGAGTACCTGCACCCGAGCCTGAAGATGTGCAAATTGAAGAACCATACATACTGCCACAGCCTGCAAGATGGCCCGGAGACTGGGTGATGAGTATTATGTTGAGGCAAGGCTATGAGCCCGGAAAGGGTTTGGGCAGAAATTTGGATGGCCTGTTGGAACCTATTCACATTGTGATAAGAGGCAACAAGGATAGGTCGGGCATAGGCTATTTTGTAGGTTACGAGGAGATTTTGGAAGAAGCGTCTCTAGATTTCAAGTACTATAAAAGATCTGTCAAACCTCTGCTACATGTTTTTATCTTGTCTGGTCTCCTGGATGGTCACAAAGAGGAGGCACCTGCAGTGCAAGAAGACAAGTCAGAGGATGTTGATGCTGAGGAAGACCTATTGGCAAAAGTGCACAAGTTGTTCTTATCCAATGAAGATTGCTGTGTGATCCTGGAGGAGCACTCCGAACCTCCTAATCTTGCAAAAGTTGAATCTGGAGCTGCACTGAATAATTGGACCAGCAACTTGGCCTGAGCATACCGCGAACCTTGGTAGAGCTAGGGGGCTTTGTTTTTCTTTCATGCTTTAAAAATAAAACACGACTCCAAGTCGTTAGAATTGCATTTCTCTTCTTTTTTTAGTTGTCATGATCAAATGTTTCCCTACAAATATTGTTTTGCAAGGATTTATGAATAAAAGTGTTGCTCCTTTTTCCTTCATTTTTGTTAACCCTTTTAATTATGCATTATTTTACTCTTTTCAGCACTCAAAGTAATAATTCCATCGAATCGGCAACTGCAACGTGTAATGAAACAACCGTGTTTGAGGAATCTGATCCTGATTATGAAGAGTTTGATGAAGCAACACAAGATGAAATTGTGAAATTTGAAAATAAGCCTAAACCAAACTTGGATGAAACAGAGTTGGTTAATTTAGGAGACAATGAAACAGTGAAAGAAACAAGAATTAGTGCACACCTAACTCCAGAAATCAGAGAACAATACATCGAGTTCCTAAAAGAGTACGAAGATGTATTCGCATGGTCATATGATGATATGACAGGCATAAGCACAGATGTTGTGGCACACAAGTTACCTATTAGCCCAGGATTCCCACCGGTTAAGCAAAAAAGCCCGAACTTTCAAATCATCAACCTTAGTGCAAATTGGAGAGGAAGTAACCAAGAAACTCAATGCGGGGATCCCGAAAACAGTCGAATATCCGACCTGGTTGGCCAACATCGTACCAGTGCCAAAGAAAGATGGGAAAATCAGAGTTTGTGTGGATTATAGAGACTTGAACAAAGCAAGCCCAAAAGATGACTTCCCTCTGCCAAATATACACATCCTGATCGATAATTGTGCAAAGCATGAACTACAATCCTTCGTAGATTGCTTCGCCGGTTATCATCAAGTACTTATGGACGAGGGAGATGCAGAAAAGATAGCCTTCACTACTTCTTGGGGAACATATTGTTACAAAGTGATGCCTTTTGGTTTGAAGAACGCTGGAGCTACCTACATGAGAGCAATGACTACAATGTTTCATGACCTAATGCACAAGGAGATTGAGGTGTATGTGGATGATGTGATCATCAAATCAAGGAAAAGCTCGGAGCATTTAGACAATTTGCGTAAATTCTTCAATCACTTGCGTAGGTACAATTTGAATTTGAACCCAGCAAAGTGTGCTTTTGCTGTTCCGGCTGGAAAGTTATTGGGTTTTATATTCAGCAGAAGAGGTATTGAATTGGATCTGGCCAAAATCAAAGCCATCAAAGAATTGCCGCTGCCAAAGAGCAAGAAAGAAGTCATGAGTTTTTTGGGACGACTCAATTACATTAGTCGCTTCATAGCTCAATATACTGTCATATGCGAACCCATTATAAAGTTGTTGAGGAAAGATGCAGTAATTGAGTGGACAGAGGATTGCCAGAAAGCGTTCGATCGGATAAAAGAGTATTTGTCTAGCCCACCCGTGTTGATTCCACCAGAACCAGGGCGACCTCTGATATTGTACTTGTCTGTAGTAGATTCAGCATTCAGATGTGTATTGGGACAGCATGACTCGACAGGAAGAAAGGAGCAGGCGATATATTACCTGAGTAAGAAATTCACTCCTTACGAAGCCAAGTACACACTGTTGGAACGCACCTGTTGTGCATTAACGTGGGTAGCTCAGAAGTTGAGGCATTATCTAACATCATATGCAACTTTGATGATCTCAAGAATGGACCCACTCAAATACATCTTTCAGAAGCCGATGCCTATTGGGAAATTGGCTAAATGGCAAATGTTACTCAGCTAGTTTGACATCACGTTTGTCACTCAGAAAGCAATGAAGGCTCAAGCCTTAGCAGATCACATGGCCGAGAGCCCTGTAGATTATGACTACGAGCCTTTGCATACTTATTTCCCAGACGAGGAGGTTATGTTCGTGGGAGAAGACATTGCCGAAGAGTATGATGGTTGGAGATTGTTCTTTGAGGGAGCAGTAAACTTCAAAGGAGTTGGCATTGAGGCTGTATTAATTTTCAAAACTGGCCAGTATTACCCGGCCACCGCTAAGTTCAGGTTTCTTTTCACCAACAACATGGCAGAATACGAGGCTTGCCTCTTAGGACTGAGAATGGCCATAGACATGAATGTGCAAGAGTTGTTGGCAATTGGAGATTCAGATTTGTTGATTCATCAAGTACGAGGCGAGTGGGCGGCAAAGAATTCCAAAATATTACCATATCTGGAGTGCATAAAAGAATTGAGCAAGAGATTCACCAAGATAGAGTTCCGGGATGTACCTAGGCTGCAGAATGAGTTTGCTGATGCCTTGGCTACGATATCTTCCATGATTCAGCACCCCAATAAGAACTACATCGATGCAATACCCATAACAGTGAAAGAGCAACCGGCATATTGTTTTCAAGTGGAAGAAGAATTGGATAGGGAACCTTGGTTCCGTGACATCAAGAGATTCCTCAAAGAAAGCATTTATCCTGAGAATGCTACAAACCTTCAGAAGAAGACGTTGCGAAGAATGAAAAATGGTTTATTCCTAAATGGCGAAATCTTATACTGGAGAACGCCTGATTTAGGTTTGCTGAGGTGTGTGGATGCTAAAGAAGCTGCTAGATTGTTAGAAGAAGTGCATGCTGGGACTTGTGGTCCGCACATGAATGGTTTTGTGCTCGCGAAGATGATACTAAGGGCAGGATACTTTTGGATGACTATGGAGCATGATTGTATAAAATACGTGAAGAAATGCCATCAATGCCAAGTGCACGGAGACATGATTCGAGTACCCCCGAATGAGCTTAATGTTATGGGATCACCTTGGCCATTCGCTGCTTGGGGAATGGACGTCATAGGACCAATTGAACCTGCCACATCAAATGGACATAGGTACATATTGGTAGCCATTGACTACTTCACCAAATGGGTGGAAGCTGTATCCTACAAGTCGGTGATAAAGAAAGTAGTGGCTGATTTTGTCCGAGACAAGATGATATGTCGATTCGGCATTCCCGAGTCCATCATCACCGATAATGGGTCCAATCTCAACAGTGATTTGATGAGAGCAACCTGTGATACTTTCAAAATCAAGCACCGCAATTCCACTGCATAGAAACCTCAGATGAATGGAGCATTTGAGGAAGCTAACAAGAATATCAAGAAAATACTGCGCAAGATGACTGATAAATCAAGACAATAGCATGAGAACCTCCCGTATGCTCTATTGGGATACCGCACTACTGTGAGAACATCGACAGGGGCTACTCCTTATCTTCTAGTTTATGGCACTGAAGCAGTAATACCAGCAGAGGTAGAGATTCCCTCTCTAAGGGTCATCCAAGAAGCAGAATTGAAAGACGCTGAATGGATTAAGAGAAGAATGGAACAATTGGCACTCATTGACGGCAAAAGAATGAACGCAATATGCCATGGACAGTTGTATCAGCAAAGAATGGCAAAATCGTTCAACAAGAAGGTCCGTTTAAGGTCATTCGAACCTGGGCAGTTGGTTCTGAAGAAGATATTCCCTAATCAAGAAGAAGCAAAGGGCGAGTTTGTACCAAACTGGCAAGGACCTTACATGGTTCATTGAGTTCTCACTGGGGGAGCACTGATACTGGAAGAAATAGACGGGGAAGTTTGGTCGAAACCGATCAACGGAGATGCTGTCAAAAGATATTACATCTGAGAATATGCACTAGCTAATAGCTTTATTCTTTATGCAACATCTCATGTAATCTGGAACTACGTTACGACCTGATTCCACAAGTGGGATACGTAGGCAACCTACCCGAGGTTCGGTCTCATTAATACAAAAAAATTTATTTCCCCACGAAGTAGACACGGGGCAGAATTTTTGAGGATCTCTCAAAAAATTCAGAAGGACAAATTGAGATCAATACTGGGGCAGAAATTTTTGAGATTTCCTCAAAAATTTCAGGAGAAGGCGAAGTGCATAAACTGGGGCAAAATTTTGAGGTCCTGACCTCAAAATTCCTCAAGGATGTTTTAGTACAGTCTGAAAAACAACAATTGCAGTATTGTGCTCGTATTACACCACGCGGTCTACGATTCGATGGAATAAAACACATTTTTCATAAACATCTTTTTAAACATTTGCATATTTTCTCCTTGTTCTTTTTCTTTGTTCCCCGTAGCTTGACCAAGGTTCGGCATTCACAAAAAAAGACACAACAAAAGAAAGGCGCGAGACAGGCGAAGAATGCATAAATCAAACCTTCCTCCCCCACAACTTACAAATTTTTCTTTGAGAGCAGGCACCAAAAGGCAAACAATGTGACAATCAGCATGACAACATTTCAGGCAATCCTACTGGCAGGGTAATATCTCTACATTTATCACTTCACGTTACTCGTTGTACGCATGGTATATAGCTCAGCGCAACGGACAAATATCTCCTGACGAGAGACACTTAGAAGCTCCTGACGAGCAAGCAAATATCTCCTGACGAGAGGCACTTAGTAGCTCTTGACGAGCAGACCAATATCTCCCGACGAGAGGCACTTAGTAGCTCCCGACGAGCAGACCAATATCTACTGGCGAGAGGCACTTAGTAGCTCCTGACGAGCAGGCAAACAGCTCCCGACGAGCAGATAAATATCTCCTGATGAGAGGCACTTATGATTCCTAACAAATAGGCAAATATCTCATAACGAGCGACCACAACGCATTGACAGTTGACACTAAATATGACAGGAAAGTCTATTTATGCATTTACGTATATATATTATTCGTTAAAACTCACTTTTATCGCATGACATACAATCCGGCATTGCAACAACACTACAATCTGGCACCCCACACGATCACCAATAATTTTTGTATACATCTTCCTAAGGTCACGACAAAATTGGCCGCTCTGTCAACGTCTTTGCCCGAAGACTCTTTCATCATCCTCGGGCAAAGAGGGGCAGCTGTTGACACCCAATTTTGTCCCTCCCATTTACAAATTTATCATACAAAACTTTGAAAAGTGCAATTTCAATTTTTAGACAAATTGCGTCAATTATCATGTATTTATCTATATTGTTCTTATCACCAACGTCCTATCTATATACATATGTATCTCAATGCGATTATATTGCATAAATACGTCATTTAAATCGTTTTCAAAATACTTGCACGATTTTGTAACTATTTATGCAATTTAAACCCTAACACTCATTTCCCCTATCCCCTCTCCCAATTCAGCCGCCAGTCCCCTCCCCTTCGCCCAAAAAACCGACCTGGTGCACTTCCCTGCCTAAACTCCACCGCGGCACCCTCATTTCTCCACCACTCACGCCGCATCTCTCTCTCTCCTTCTCAGCTCAACAAGGAAACAAGAATCCGAACTAATCAAGCCAAGAATCATAAAGATTATTAATTCCTATACACGTACAAGGAAAGGGATAGGTGATCTGAGCTTGAGATTCGCGGATCAAGCACGAACCCGACCCGGTTCAAATTCACCCTAACTCGACCCTATGGAAATCGGGTACTATTACTCCTTTTCTTATTTTCATTTGTATTTTTGTGAAGTTGCATCTTCCCTCGCATTTCTATTTTATTTTTCTTTCTTGTTATCTATGCTGAAAAATTGTGTAACATAACATGATATAAGCCTAACCAAATTATGACTAATTTTGAATTCATTTCGACCGAATTTCATACCTAGAACATAAATTGAAGGATTTCCAAGCCGTGCGGACTGTTTTTTTTTTTAATTCGAATATCCTGTATGGTACTTGACTATGAATGCTCATTTAAGTTACTAATGTGTATGATTTGCTAAGATTACATTGCACCAGTTTAATTCGAGTCTTCAAGGCATTGAACTGCTTAGCAAGTTTACTATTAAGAAACCATCCTTTTGGCTTAATAAGAATGCGACTGTTGGAATTCATATGCTTGATGCTTTGCTTGAGTAGTTCTAGTTTACACCATTCTGTTTCAGCATGGAAATTGGCACAACATGGTTGAAATCCTTTGGAAGAAAGATGTTTAACACCTAGCTAATAATCAGCCTGCGTGGATGTTTGAATCAAGCTATTTGGTCGCCTAATTGTAGATAATATTCACCTCCTTGTGAAGTTCAGAATTTCTTGCTATGATTGATTGACTGTTAGCTTTGTAAATAATGGTCATTAGTTAATTTTGCTTATTTCCTGATTCTGTAAAAGGAAAATAGACTCTCAAATTTTGAATTTTAAACTATTAGAATTTTTAGATGATGGAAAAGAAAATCAGTGTACTATTTTGTACTTTGGAAATTCTAGGTTTTACTTTAGAAGGAGAATATATTTGAAAAATCAATTTGATTGTATTATTTACGGAAGAAGTTGATTGGGGGCTGATTTCCTGAATTATAATCCAATCCTTTCTTTCCTTCTTTAAAAAATATTAACTTTTATTTATTTTTACTACTTTTACACCTAAAAATTAGAATTCAGACCCTATTTTACAACTATTAAAGGGGCAGCTTTTCCCTTATTAAAAACACGCTAAAAAATATTCATCAGCCTCTTTACTAACTTTTCTGGCTTATTACTCCACTGTTTGGTTGTTTGTTTCTGAAGCAAGAGGATAGCAATACATGTGACTTCCTGTTTAATGGCAATCACCTTCACTTGTTGAGTTTCATCTTTGAACTTGCTTAGGTACAACTTTTGTTTAAAACTGAATATTGTGATGTTGTTGCCATCTTTATGAAAACTATCTGCCATTGTTCTGCTTGAGTGTTGTTTGGTCTGGGCCACCTGTTGGCCTCTGCTAATCTTTTTTTTTGAGTTTATCTCGATAGTCTTGGAGAGGCCATACCAGTCTTGGTATTTGCAGGAAATAAGGAGAGCTAAAAGTATACAGTGGTACTGTTATTTTTGAGTTAACTCGTTTGATACAGGGTTCTTTGAGCAAGCATATACATGCATATAAATTGAAGATGGGTAGTCCAAAAATAGTGCACATAGGACAATTCTTTCATCTTGTTTGATCTATTTTTTATTTTTCTTCACAGCCACTTGGCTTGTATGTTAATTTTATCTAGAACAGGGAAGGAATGGTAAGGTTGTGACTTTGAAAAGGTTGTAAAAAATGCATCCTAATGTTATTATTTCATTAGGCTACCCAGGGGCCTCTTTTCTTCTTTCTTTCATGTGATTTGTTGAGTAATGTAAAGTTTAGTGATTAAAACATGGTCTGGAGTATGGTGCTAAAATTCTGGAATTTGCAGGGCTTATTTTGCTAAAATAAGGGGTGGAATTTTTGATTTTTTATTTAAATAGAGGCTATTTTTGCAACACAGCCTCAATTGAGGTTCATTTCTACAAACGTGGTATCTGGCTAGTAAACATATTTATTTCAGAAATAATAGAAGTCTCTAATCTGAATTTTTGAAGCAGATGGCTGTTTTTGCAAAGCTGTTTTAACCAAGGTTATTTTTCGCAATTTTATCTCAACTGATACTTATTTCTGTAGAAACTGGTCACGGGCAAATTTTTAGTTCACGCCAATGTTCTTGCAAAATTTAAAACCTATTCCTTTTTAAAGAAGAGCTAATATACTTCCTTTACACTCATTAATAGTGTATAAGAAAGACGGTATATGCTTTCAGGGTCAAGCTATACAATTTAAATTCATCTATATACATATGTACATCTTCCTTTATAAATTACAAACCACTTCAAATCACCTAACATATATCGCATGAAGTCATTTTTTTAAGGAAAAACTCAACTATATTGTCAATATACACTTATGTGCGTGTGCCTTTAGATGCATTCAACCTACTTTTTGTGTTCATCTTTTTTATCAAAACCTTCCTATTTATATACGTATATATTTTTTTTACTCGACCTCAAAAGTAATAGTTGTCTATGAAATGGTGCTTGATAATTAATGTCAAAACGCCTTCGAAAGATAACTAATATCCCTTATACACAATAACCTCTATTTTGTCCCTTCCGTTTAAGTTATTGTGTATTTTTTGGGAAATTGTGTCAAAAAATATTTTTTTTTCCGTTACTGTCGTAAAATTCATTTATTTGTGGGAACACTTTGAATAATAGACGTAGCTACACTTTTTGTCTCGCTAAAGTCAAGATATTGCATCTGTGGGACTATATTTGAAATCAGTTAGTGGGCTTGGACTGGAAATGGAAGGTTCAGAATGTTAATATCCGCTGGAATAGTTTGTTTATTTTCATTTGTGCAGCATATTCTGATTAGTGCTTGCCTCAGATTTCTGGCCCTATTTTCATTTATTTGAATTGTTTAAATCCAATTTATATTCCTAGCCATTATTACAATTTGTGTTCGTATTTAACCTTGAGAACCATTTAAAATTCTCTTTAGCAATCTTGCTTACATGCTTAGTCAATATCTCAAAATTTTAAACTCGGTCGGAAATTACTTTTAGTGGGACTCGGGAAGTGCCTAATACCTTCTTCCCGAGTCATAAGGGCTTCTTACCTTAGAATCTTTGTTAGTAAGACCTACCCGGAGTTAACTTTAGATACTTAGAAGCTTTAGGTGCGTTAATACACCTCTTATACGAATTTGTTAGGTGGTGACTCCAATATTGACTCAACCGAGTCATCTAGTCAAACCCGACCTTTGAATTCGATCCGAGCTCGAAAAACGGGGTGCGACACCCTCCTTTTCTTCTCTGATTTGCTAAATATTTTATAAATGAAAAACAACTTTTTCAATTTTAAATTAAAACGAGGGAGCTATTGTGTGATGTTTAATATGCTATAAAGTTTTTTTTTGATTTTGCAAATTAGCAACTTGATTTTCCCTTTTTTTCTTATAAACAACTATTGAATTTCTTTTACTTTTATTATATTGTTTTGAAAACTTAAACAGAAGACTCCCTCCCCTATATAAAAATATGTCATCTGCCTCTTTATTTCACACGCTGATTACACATACAACAACAACAACAACAACAACAACAACAACAACAACAACACACACACTCTCTCTCCATTAAGTAAAAAACTTTTTGATCTTGTTACCATTCTATTGGTTTTGCATGCTGTAAGCCAAAGCAAAACTTTTTTCGTTCTACAACTTTGATTCAAGATCACTTCCTAGTTCCCAGTTCTTTTTCTTGACTGTTGCTTATTGCTAAGGTAATAACTCTTAACTAGACAAATGTTCTCTTGAATCTCTGTCTGTAATGACTTTTCTTGATTGCGTGGTATGAATGATGTTTGTCTTTATAAACCTTTTGGCCATATGATACACTGTTTGGAATGGGTGTGTTAAAGACCATGCTGCTAACCCTTTTTCTGCAGGTGTTTATTCCTAATAGGATGGCTATGATCAATACCTAATACTAATACTGATTGCACATTCTGTGAAGCCATAAAAGTTCCATGATTGGCCTTGAAAAGAACATAAAAGAACCTACAAGGGTTTATGGGTTGAAGGCACTATTTCTTTGTTTCTTTCTTTACTTGTTTCTTTTGCCCCATGTAACTAAAAGTCAAATATTCAAGTGGTGTATTCATTAAGTTGTTGGCTTGTATTGAGTACCATGAGGTGAAAATAGTCCTTAGGACATGTAGTAGGACGTAAAAGGTTGCCAAGAGCAGCCCGTACTTAGCTATACAGGGGCCATCCTCAACTCGATTTTGTTTGCACGTAAACAAGCTAAAATAGAAATTAAAGCCTGAAACTAGACCATTTATGAAAAACTCAGGATCTAAAAAATTTAAGTAAAACATGACTGGTTTTGAAACCTAAGTCTCACAGGGGGATATTTTCTGAAAAAATTCCAAAGCAGGCAACATTTTAAACCACATGCCTATTTTTGAAAATTTGTTGCTAAAATAATTTTTAAAACTCTTAATCTTTACTAAGCTAATTATTAATTTGGAGGTCAAGTCCTATATATATATATCAACAACAAGAACAACAACAACATACCTAGTATAATTTCATATGTGCGGTTTGGGGAGGGTGAGATATACGCAGACCTTACCCCCACCAAAGTGGAGAGGTTGTTTCGGATAAACCCTCGGCTAAATAAAATATTTTAGAAAACACGTGTGAAAACAAGTTGTTGAAATTAAGCTGACAATAACATGCTAAAGATAAGAATGAAACTAACACATATTCAAAAGAAACACGATAAACAGTAGATACAAATATGGAACCTAAGATGGAGCTAATCTATATAGTATATTATATCAAGTTACTCAACTAATATCTAACCATCTACCCTAATCCTTGACCTCCACGCCCTCCTATCTGGGGTCATTTCCTCGATGATCTGGTGCTGGGCCATGTCTTGTCTTATCACCTCGGCCCAGTTCTTCTTTGGTCTACCTCTACCTCTCCGTAGACCTAGCACTGCCAACCTCTCACACCTCCTAACTGGAGCATTTGCACTTGTCCTCTTCACGTGACAGAACCATCTCAGCCTCGCTTCACACATCTTGTCTACTACTGGTGCCACACCCACTTTTTCACGTACGACTTCATTCTTAATCTTGTCCATCCTGGTGTGACCACACATCCATCTAAGCATTCTCATTTCTGCCACGCTTATCTTTTGGATGTGTGAGTTCTTGACTGCCCAACACTCTGCCCTATACAACATAGCTGACCTAACAACCGCTTTGTAAAATTTGCCATTGAGGCTATGAGGCACTCTTTTATCGCATAGTACACCGGAAGCGAGTCTCAACTTCATCTAACCCACTCCTATACAGTGTGCGACATCCTCATCAATTTCTCAATTAGCTTGGAGGATCAAGCCTAGATATTTAAAGATTTCTCTCTTGGGAATGACTTGAGAGTCAAGCCTCACTTCCTCATGCGGCTCGTCTGATGCATCATTAAGCTTGCATTCCATGTACTCTGTTTTCGTTATTCTTATCTTGAAACCTTTAGACTCTAGCGGCTGTCTCCACACCTCCAGCATCTCGTTGACACCACAGCGAGTCTCATCCACCAAAACTATATCATCTGCAAATAACATACACCACGACACCTCTCTGTAAATACTCCGAGTTAATTCGTCCATCACTATCGCAAATAAAAATTGGCTTAGCGCTGACCCCTGATGAAGCCCCATCTCGACTGGAAAATGCTCTGAATCTCCTCCCACAGTTCGCACTCGGGTCTTGGCTCCTTCATATATGTCCTTAATCACCACGATGTACGCCATATATATATGTATGTATGTATGTATATATATGAAACGACCTTAGGTAGTCGTTTCGGAAGTTAGGCCTCCGATTGGCGTGCGGATAATTTTAAAATCTTCGTAAGGTCCATTGGGACTTATCTGTAAAATTTTAGCTAAATCAGACCTCGTTTGGTAGGCATCGGAAGAAGTATTCAATTTTTATTATCGATAAATATTAAAAAGAGATTTTCGAGCTCGGTTTTGGCGAATGAGCTCCGATTCGAAATCCGAAAGCGCCGTTAGGTTCGTATGATTATTTGAGACTTTTGTGATTTTTCAAAAGTGAATTTCGAGATTGTTCGGCTAGTTTCCGCTAAAATGCCGAAAGTTAAATCTCTTAAATATCAAGTTAAATAATTTGACTTTCGGCATTTTAGCGGAAACTTGCCGAACAACCTCGAAATTCACTTTTGAAAAATTACAAAAGTCACAAATAATCATACGAACCTAACGGCGCTTTCGAATTTCGAATCGGAGCTCATTCGCCAAAATCGAGCTCGAAAATCTCTTTTTAATATTTATCGACAATAAAAACTGAAACCTTCTTCCGATGCCTACTAAACGAGGTCTGATTTATCTAAAATTTTACAGATAAGTCCCAATGGACCTTACGAAGATTTTAAAATTATCGGCACGCCAATCGGAGCCCTAACTTCCGAAACGACTACCTAAGGTCGTTTCATTTTCATTTCATCTCATTCCATTTCATACCATTGTGTAAATTTGTGGTACATAACTATTGTTCTGCCTAGGCATGCATTGCTTATTTGTTGATATGTTTCTGGCTCATATTCGTGATTGAGTTTATAGTTTCTTACGTGTTTCTGGTTATTATCTGGCTCTGCCTTTTTATAATTTAAATAAGAGGAATCTGGTCTATCTGTTTCTTTTCTCCCTGGCTAGCTATCCTATTCTTTGAGGTCGCTAGTCTGCCCCACTTATTGAGTCCTTTTTACTCACCCTTGTTTGTTGTTTGTTTCTTTTTTATCTATTTTATTTCGACAGGTTCGCTCCAGGATTGAGTTCGCCACGTTGTGAATGAGCGAAGACGACTTCAGCTATCAGGGTGAGCCAGCTTTTATTCCGAATGGCCACCAGTTTATTGTTTATTATTTCAGATGCATTTTGCTCCCTTCAGGAGGTATCTGTCTTCTTTCGTACTCTTAGATATCTAGTCTGGATAGCCCTAAACCTAGTATGTTAGGTAGTTAGCTGTAGTTTCTTTTTTACAGCTTAGAGGTATCAGTATGTCAATATTTTTTTTTTGAGTCATGTTCTTATTTATGAATTGAATTATATTTACTTTCCTAATTTAATTGGTAAGGGTTCGCCCGACAGGTCTAGGGGAGGATGTCGGGTGCCCGCACGGCCTAGCCGGATTCCGGGCCGTGTCAGTTGGTATCAGAGCCCGAGTTAGAGTCTATCCAGACTAAGACAGTGTCTAGTAGAGTCTCGCTGATGGGTACGTAGATGTCCGTACTTATCTACGAGAGGCTATGATGGCATTTAGGAAGTTTCCCTTCCTTCTTTTCTAATCGTGCGTTGGTCTAGGATGCAAAAGTATTTTCGTTAATTCTTTCGTGGTAATCGTGAACCCTCGTGCAACAAATTAGGAAACGGTATGAGTTCAAGACGAAGCAGTCCAGCTTAGGGCTGGCACTGACAAAGCCCCGAGAGTTGTGGACCGTGCTGACGATCCAGTTGCGCATTTCCCAGTTGTACGAGCTCGTGATGGCTAAGGGAGCAGGGCCTTGTGGTTCCCTTGGCTCTCTACGATTCTTTTACGAGAATCTTGGTGACGCAGATACCGCAAGAACCTATTATTCGCTAGGCAGCTTATCAGTTTGCTGCAGATGCAGATGTTCGGTCTCAGGGAGTTCCTATTCCAGTTCTTAATATTGCCGCAGTAAAGTATATTCCGGAGGCAGCATGTGATGTGCCTCTAGTTATTCTGGCTAGTTAGCTAGCCCAAGTAATGGATCCATCCGAGTATCTGAAAAGGCTGCATTATTTTACCCAGTTGAACCTTCCGATATTATTAAGCCATGCATCAGATAATACCTGCGTAAATTAGAATGAAACGACCTTAGGTAGTCGTTTCGGAAGTTTGGGCTCCGATTGACGTGCCGATAATTTTAAAATCTTTGTAAGATCCATTGGGACTTACCTGTAAAATTTGAGCTAAATCAGACCTCGTTTGGTAGCCATCGGAAGAAGGTTTCAGTTTTTATTGTCAATAAATATCAAAAAGTGATTTTCGTGCTCGGTTTTGGCGAATGAGCTCCGATTCAAAATCCGAAAGCGCCGTTAGGTTCGTATGATTATTTATGAATTTTTGTGATTTTTCAAAAGTGAATTTCGAGGTTGTTCGGCTAGTTTCCGCTAAAATGCCGAAAGTTAAATAATTTGATTTTTTTTCCATTTAATTTGCATATTGAGTTTCGTGAGTCCGATTTGAGATCCGCCTTAGTAAGTATGTTACATATATTTTGTATTACTTGTATGCAAAAGTTGGAATTATTTTGAGTATCATAGGGTACCGTTTTAATTTTCGATTAAGAAAAGAAAAATAAAAGTAAAAGAAAATAAAATAAAAGTAAAATAAAAAAGAAAGGCAGGTGGTGGTGACCTTGTGATAAAATCCAAGGCTTACGTGATAGATACAGAAACAGAAAGAAATGAGAAGCAGAAATGACGAAGAGGGAAAAGACCAGAAAATGAGAAAAGAGCTGGAGAGAAGTAGAATTTTCACCCCGAAACATTCAGGTAATGATCTTAATGCATTATTTTAGTTTATTACGTGTGTTTAAATATATTTTGACGGTCAAAGTTGGGATATCAGACATCGTTTTAATAAGTTCAATTAATAGTTTAAAGGGTCAATTGGACCCCGATAATGGAATTAATTATATATTCGTACTCAGTGAGTTATGGGCAATATATAAATGTAATTTATTTAGGGTTTGGTTATGTGACTTTGAACCGTGTACATAAGCCTGGCCTGCGTATTGCGTATGCGAATAGGATATCAGGTTCCTAACCGGATTGCCCTAAGACGTAAGGAATGAAGCCTTTAGCCTAATTTGATATATTTTTCTACTTATTGAATAGAGTGGGATCGTTTGGCAATGAAACCAAAGGATAAAGCAGTTGTGGATTAGCAATGCTAGCTTTGGAACAAGGTAAGTCTTTATATCCATTTCTTTGGAGGCACCTGGCCTCATGGATTTTCTACCACGTGTTCCTTACGTATGTAGCTGCCGATAGGCGTACTCCTTACGCCTTAGCTTTGGATTTACATTGTATATTATATGTTATGTCCTGTTGTTGGTATTGCATTGAGGATCTGAGCATTGTCTTCTGGCTGTGAGTTGGCATCTACTTCCCGGCTGTCGATGAGAGTCCCGCGCCGGTGAAGGGTTATTATTGGATCACACTGCATTCATATGCATTATATGTCATTCATATGCATTACATTGTATATCATATTGGGTACAGGAGTATTCCGCCCCGGGGGCAGGAGTATTCCGCTCTTATGTTAGATACTGAGTGCAGGAGTATTCCGCCTCAGCTTTACATTATATCGGGTGTAGGAGTATTCCGCCCCAGCAGAGTGCAGGAGTATTCTGCCTCCGGTTTATATTATATCAGGTGCAGGAGTATTCCGCCCTAGGAGCAGGAGTATTCCGCTCCAGTTGGTTATCAGATTGGATTCCCCTCGAATGCAGGAGTATTCCGCTTCGAGATGGGATTACGGGCACATGTGACCCTTTGCATCATATTTCATTTCATTTCATTTCATCTCATTTCATTTCATTTCATACCATTGTGTAGACTTGTGGTACATAACTACTGTTCTGCTTATACGTGCATTGCTTATTTGTTGATATGTTTCTGGCTCGTATTTCTAGTTGAGTTTATGGCTTCATACGTGTTTCCGGTTATTATTTTGCTCTGCCTTTTTATAATTTAAATACGATGAATTTGGTTTATCTGTTTCTTCTCCCTGGCTAGCTATTCTTTGAGGTGGCTAGTCTGCCCCACTTATTGAGTCCTTTTGACTCACCCTTGTTTGTTGTTTGTTTCTTGTCTATCTATTTCGTTTCGGTAGGTTCGCTCCAGGATTGAGTTCGCCACGTTGTGAAGGAGCGAAGACGACTTCAGCTGTCAGGGTAAGCCAGCTTTTATCAGAGCCCGAGTTAGAGTCTATCTAGACTAAGACAATGTCTAGTAGAGTCTCAATGATGGGTACGTAGACATCCGTACTTATCTACGAGAGGCTATGATGGCATTTAGGAAGTTTCCCTTCCTTCTTTTCTGATCGTGCGTTGGTCTAGGATGCAAAAGTATTTTCGTTAATTCCTACGTGGTAATCGTGAACCCTCGTGCAACAAATCAGCAAATGGTATGAGTTCAAGATGAAGCAGTCCAGCTTGGGGCTGGCACTAACGAAGACCCGAGAGTTGTGGACCGTGCTGACGATCCAGTTGCGCAGGTCCCAGCTGTATGAGCTCGGGATGGGTAAGGGAGCAGGGCCTTGTGGTTCCCTTGGCTCTCTACGATGCTTTTACGAGAATCTTGGTGACGCAGATACCGCAAGAACCTATTATTCGCTAGGCAGCTTATCAGGTTGCCGCAGATGCAGATGTTCGGTCTCAGGGAGCTCCTATTCCAGTTCTTAATATTGCCGCAGTAAAGTATGTTCCGGAGGCAGCTGTGATGTGCCTCTAGTTATTCTGGCTGGTTAGCTAGCCCAAGTAATGGATCCATCCGAGTATCTGAAAAGGCTGCATTATTTTACCGAATTGAACCTTCCGATATTCTTAAGCCATGCATCAGATAACCCCTGCGTAAATATTTAAAATGCAATGATGTCAGCGTATCCTTCAGGCTCTTGATTATATCGAGCAGTATAGTGTTGATTATTCTGCTTTCCGGTTTCAAGGTCCAGCCCTGGATCGGTGGACCGCTCTCTTATTTGCTAACTTGGTTCGGTTTTTCTTCCAGATTCGTGGAAAAGTTCCTTTCGAGTAGCGAGCGAGATGAAAAGTGTTGCCAGTTTGAGTGGATTGGACAGGGTAGCTTGTCGGTTAGCCAGTTGGTGTTTCAGAATATGAGATTGAATTCTATAGAATGGCTGAATATGCATTAGAACTAGTCCATGAGCCTTTCGAGAGATTCAAAGATTTATTGGTGACCTTTATCCTTCCTTGAGATCCCAGATGGCTCGAGAAATTGAGGTCAGGACTTCATTTGATGTCGTTGTTGATATTGCTCAAAGGTATTAGGCATACCATAAGTTAAAAGGGGAAGAGTTAGAGAGGGAGAGCAAGAGATCTCGTGACCCTAGTGGGTAAACATGGTACCTCATTTGGAGGTAAGAGTTCTGATTATTTTGGGAGGTCACCTGCCAGGTTATCTCAGCTTGTAGAGCGTAATTTTCAAAGTGCGCTAGTAGTTCATCAAGATAGATTCAGTTTTCTCTTTGTAACTATCAATAATTTTTCCAGTTTCCATTTTCAGCGAAAAGGTGGTATCATTGTCGTGAGTCTTGCTATCCTTTGAGGAGTTTTCCTTTATTCCGACAAGTAGGCAGTCATTTTTTCTCTCGTCATCAGGCACCTGCACAGTCGTAGGGGATTTCATTTAGAGCTCAATCAGCCAAAGAAATGCCACCATCCAGTAGAGGTCGAGAGCGTGGTGGCAGTAGTTCTTCTAGAAGTGATTATTAGGGTAGTGTCTCAGCTCAACTGCAGAGGCAGTTCTATGAACTGCTAGTCTGATAGAATGCTGAGGCATCTGATGCAGTAGACCCCTGTATTTCTTCTTCCCTTATATGTGAGTAAGATTTGATTCTTCCGATCGATCTGGAAATGGTATGTCTTATCATGTTTCGATGTTTTCCTTGGATATTGTCTTAATTAAGAATCGGCTGCGGTAGAGGGGCGAGCTTCTGGTATGACTTATTCCTGGCATTGGTGAGACCCTACTAATTTATCTGGTCTAAATATGAGAAATTTGACGGTGAATGTCGCTATTGTCTGTCTGGCATCTTGTCGTGCCACCTTCTATTATTATATCAAATTAGTTTACCTCTGTTCTCGGAAATTTCGTGTTGGTTGGATTATGGGATTCTAGCTCATCACCATCAGGGAGGTCATGTTTTATTCCGGTGTAAAGTGGTTAGTAAGTAATATTCAATCTACGTGTCTCCTCTTTGTTCGAAACGCTAGTAAAGTCATGTTATCCCATGAGCTTATCTGAGTTATAAAAGGGTTTTTAGTAAATTGTCAGAGTTTCCTTTTTATAGGGAGGTTAAATTGACATAGATTTTGTTCCGTAAAGCTCATTTAATATCTATCTCTTCAATTGCGATTCGTCGGTTAGCCTGACTCGTAAGTAGTCTAGTTTGGATAGCCCTAAACCAAGTATGTTAGGTAGTTAGCTGTAATTTCTTTTGTACAACTTAGAGGTATCAGTATGTCAGTATTTTTTTTAAAATCCTGTTCTTATTTATGAATTGAATTATATTTATTTTCTTAATTTAATTGGTAAGGGTTCGCCCGACAGGTCTAGGGGAGGATGTCGGGTGCCCGCACGGTCTAGCCGGATTCCGTGCCGTGTCAGTAAACTTGTGGTACATAACTACTGTTCTGCCTAGACGTGCATTGCTTATTTGTTGATATGTTTCTGGCTCGTATTCCTGGTTAAGTTTCTAGTTTCTTACGTGTTTCCGGTTATTATCTGGCTCTGTCTTTTTATAATTTAAATAAGAGGAATCTGGTCTATGTGTTTCTGTTCTCCCTGGCTAGCTATCCTATTCTTTGAGATCGCTAGTCTGCCCCACTTATTGAGTCCTTTTGACTCACCCTTGTTTGTTGTTTGTTTCTTGTTTATCTATTTTGTTTCGGCAGGTTCGCTCCAGGATTGAGTTCGCCACGTTGGGATGGAGCGAAGACGACTTCAGCTGTCAGGGTGAGCTAGCTTTTATTCCGGATGGCCACCAGTTTATTGTTTCTTATTTCAGATGCATTTTGCTCCCTTCAGGAGGTATCTGTCTTCTTTCATACTCTTAGATGTCTAGTCTGGATAGCCCTAAACCTAGTATGTTAGGTAGTTAGCTGTAATTTCTTTTGTACAACTTAGAGGTATCAGTATGTCAGTATTTTTTTTTTAAGTCTTATTCTTATTTATGAATTGAATTATATTTATTTTCCTAATTTAATTGGTAAGTGTCCGCACGGCCTAGCCGGATTCCGGGCCGTGTCAATATATATATACACACACCCCATCTTTAAAAGTGTCGAAACAAATTTCTTTAATACTCCAGTCTATAGCAATGCATGTCTAAAACAAATGGCATCTTATTGATGCGTACTAGTTTATTAACATCTATAGAGTTTTAGTGCCTTATTTTGATATACAAACTGTTTTATTATTTTCAAAGGCACTCGGTATACTTGTATCCTACGTACATATGCTTCTTTGCATTTTCATCAAAACCTTTTCCTATATAAGCCTATATATATGCACTCTATTTTCTAATTAAATACTTCTAAAACGCGACCTCACATCAATAACCATAGGAGCAATGATACATGATAATTAATGTCATAATATCATTCAAAGTGGCTAACATCCCATTAAATCATAAAATTCTCCTTGTCCCTACGTTTTGAGAATTTTGTGTATTTTTTGGGAGAGTATTATATTTAAAATAAATTTTTAAATCAGGACAGTTCATCTTTTAAAAAAATGTCCTCTAAATGTGACATACTTGAGATTTTGGCCCCTTCTTGCGTTAAAATGACCTAGGCTAGAAACTGCTATTGGAAAAATTTAGACCTTTTTCATAAATGTTAGAATGTTATACCCTCTTTAGTATTGACGAATTAGATTCTTTTAAGGTAAAATTGCATCTGTGGCCCTTACACTTGCCTATACTTTAAGTTTTAGCATGTTTTTTAGCTCTAATTGACCATTTGTGGCAATAGACCTATTTTTTATGCCTAATTTAGATTTTAGCCTCTTACAACCTAATTCGAAAATTGACCGGGAACTACCTTTCTTGGGTTTTAGAAAGTGTCTAACACATTCTTTCGAAGACACTAAAACATCTTACCTCATAATCTGATGGTTTGTAGACTTTAGAATTGCTTTAATACAACTAGTCATATTTAGGTGACCTAATACGCTTTATTAAAGGCGGAATTGGTTGTTTCCCCCCTAGAATTGTCCCAGATTACCATTTTCATACCTCATCTTTACGGGTATCCGTTTACCCCTCTTAGTAACTTTCAAATGGTACAAATATCCCCCTTAAAGCTGACGTGGCAGTAAGCATACTTGTATATTATTAAACGGAGAGTGAACAGAAAAAGTTAATATTAAAACCAAATTAATTATACACGTGTCAATTCGTAATTGGACATTGCATATTTATTTTTCTTAATTATTGTGGACCCTCTTTTATTCCATATCTTTCTTTTTCCTTTATCTTTCTATTTCTTTTCCTTTTTCAGTTTTCGTTTTTTACCCCCACAACCCCCCTTCACCCTTTTATTTTTAGTCATCCTCTTCCTAACCCACCACCCCCTTTCCCTTAGCTATTTTTCACAAATTCATAACAAATCCATGGGAATTAATTTCAATCCCACAAACACAAACAAAAACTTTCGTTTTTTAAACACAAATTCATATTAAGACAAAGTCATCAACACAGAGACATGCATCAAGAAAATTAATTTTCAATTCCACGTACACAAGTTTTTGCTTTTTCGATTTTGGTTTTTAATAAACAAGCAAGGAAGAATGATGAATCAACAAGGAAAAAAATCAAAGGATGAGTATTTATTGTTGGGATGATTACTGATTTGGATGGTAATGCTGCTCTTTGTTATTTTTGTTATCGGTGGTAGTAGAAACATCATGGTCTATTGCTTTGCCAAATATTTTCTATTTTGATTTTGATAGTCGTTTAATTGAACTTCCCATTGTTTTAGAATGTGATATTTGGTGGCTTTGATATATGATGTTTAGTTATTGTGGTTTATTTTGATGTTTATTGGAAGTGGTGTTATGGCACGGTGGTTGTGGATACGGCGGAAGCACTGTAGGAGTGTGGTATGGCGGAAGCTTTGTTGGAAGGTTGCTAAAGAAGATGAGATGGATTACAATATGAAGAAGAAAAAGTAACAAAAGATACAAAAACAATTATTAAAATAGAAAATAATTTACAGAAGAAGGATAATTGATTTAAAAATAATATTTTCTTTAATTTCTTATAAAATATTGATGCTGTATTAGAAAAAAGCTAAAAAATGACATGGATGTGTGTGTAGATGAAGTGTCTGCCAGATATCACTTATTTGGCGCGAGTATATCGCACTCTTCACTATGCAACTGGTCGTGAGTTTGTGAAGTGGGAACTAATATCATATGGAAGTTGGTAAGAGGGTGAAACGGATGCCCGTAAAGTTAAGAGGGGAAAATGGTAATCGGGGACAAGTTTAGGTGGGAAACAACCAATTCCGCCCTTTATTAAATAAACTATCAGGTGGCGACTCCAATGTCAAACTAAAATAAGTCACCATAGTCGAAATACAACTTTAAAACCTAACCGCTCGAAAATGGAGTTTGAGAGCATTGCAACTCCGCTGGGGTAAATCGGAAATTCAAAAATGTTCTAACTATAACGCTTTTTGAATTTTGGTTTATGCTTGCATTTTTATTATTTTTCAATACTAACTTTTCTACTTTTGCAGGGTTTGCTTATTTTTCTATCATAATGTTTTGTAAAATTGTCTTGTATGATGTAATATTTTGAAGAATAACTTGTTTTTTTTAATTCAAGGTCACAAAGCAGAGTGTTTAGTGACTAATTATTTTAATAATAAAAAAATAACAATGTCTTACAAAGAAAAATAAATAAAAGATTTTCTAAAACTATGTAAGCTTAGATTATATGATGTACTATCTCTATTCATCATATACCTCTCAATAGAATGAGCATTAAGTGCTAATACCACCATCAAAGGGGAATACACTAAATAGAAGCACCACCAATTATAATTAAAGAACAATGTTAGACTAAATAATTTTAATCTAACTATTACATTTACTGTAATTACTTATATCTAAAATATCATACCTCTTTTACGATACCTATTATAAGATGATTGTGTAAATTAGGTGGACAATAGGAAATGAAAGACGAGAATAATCTAAAGGGGGATTTACAAAAATGCCCATCAAACCCTACTTATTTACATCTCCATACCCATTACATTTTTACCCACAAATTTATTTACACTATATACCTATTCTATTAAAACACACACTCTCTCTCCTTTGTAACAATTTTTTTCGCTCTATGTGTATACCATAGAGGTATACTAATGAATTCAATATACTCTAGGGGTGTACAGTGCTTATTTGACCACTGCTTTCGCATGAATCAACCTAACTTAACAGTATACCATGGTGGAATACTGCTGTGGAGGGTATACAGTGCATATATGTCGCTGCCTTTTAAGTGCATTTTCTTCTGTAAACCTATCTAGTATACAGTATACCCACATGGTATACTCTTTACAGTATACCCTCAAATCTATAAAGAAGTATAATTAATTTGGTATACTAAAACGGTATACAGTATACTAAAAAGATATACAGCATACTGCACGGTATACAGTTAAAATGGGTCTGGTGGGCCGAGAGTGTAAATAAAACAGAGCGGATGGGCATTTTTGTAAATAAAATGGGGCGCATGGGTATTCCATGTAAACTGACTTGTTTTGGGCACAAACACGTAAATAATTTATTTTTGTGGGCATGGAGTGTAAATTCCCGCGGAAATTTGATGACTAGCCAATTTTGCACCCATTAAATGAGTTCCATCCACGGTTTGAAAATTCATTGAGAAATAGCCAATAAAACACTCACGTACATTCAGGCTACTGCCGCATATATTGAATTTACTGAATTACCCTTAAAAACCTACAGCTCAACAATAAATACAAATAACGCGTGGAAAAAAACAGAGCAAAGCACACATTACTTCTCTCAACTCTCCAGATCATCATTGTCTCTCTCCCGGAGCTTTTAAATTCAAACTGTAAAAGGTAATTTCAGCTGCGTTTTCACAGTTTCTGCTACGTTTCTGTGCTGAATTTCAATTATTTTGTGTAAAAATATCTGTTTTCGTGATTATAATCTGAATTTGTTTTTCTGAAACGCGAATTTACTGTTATATATAAATAATATGAATCTGAATTAAGTTCATAAGAGTATGCAGCACCTAGTGCTGGGGCTATTTGTTACATTTTAACTTAGCACTTCAAAGTGATGTGATATCCCAGCATATTGTAATGGGACCTTGCTTCAACGTAACACTAATCTCCAGCGTTTTAGTGCTGGGATTGCTGTTGAAGCAACGTCCCATTAGAAATATCCTGTTGTCCAACGCTAAAATGTTGGGGCTTAGTATTACGTTGGAGCAAAGCCCCATTATAATATCCTGTAGCTATATTAGGATATAAACTTGCACTTCAAAATTGCGTGATATCCCCAGGATATTATGATGGGACATTGCTTCAACGTAACACTGCACCCCAGCATTTAATGCTGGGATTGCTGTTTAAGCAACGTCCCATTAGAAAATATCCTGTTGTCGAACGCAAAAATGCTGGGGCTTAGTATTACGTTGAAGCAAAGCCCCATTATAATATCCTGTAGCTATGATTACATTTTAAGCACTTAATATGCTGGGGGATTACTGCTGAGGCAATGTCCTGTTGTCCCCAGAACAAAATGCTGGGGTTTAGTGTTACGTTGAAGCAAGGTCCCATCACAATATCCTGTAGCTATGCTATATTTTGGGATATAAAATGCTGCGGCTTACTGTTAACTTGAAGCAAACTCCCATTACAAATATCCTGTAGCTATGCTATATTTTAGCATATAAAGCTGCACTTCAAAATCCCCCCTCCTGCTGTATAATTTCCCATTAAACTATGGAAATGTATATTTATCTTATAGGTTAGCAGTTCTTAAGCTTTCGTTATTAAGCTACAATTACAGTATTTTACCATGTGGATTTCTTTGTGACTTAGTTTAGTATTTTTACTGTCTTTATAACTACAGGTGATGGCTAAACAGTGTATTGTTCTTGCATTCAATGGGAAATGGACACCAGATTATAAGTACATAGATCATGAGACAAGGATTTTTCTACATAGTGAAACAGATACTTTTGAAGATTTCAGAAGAAACCTTTGGAAAAAGATAGATTTAGATGAAGAACATTCTGACACATTCATATGGTTTGATATGGAACTTGGAACAAGCAAAGGTGTCCCTATAAAAAATACTGATGATTTAATCAGCTGTTTACACTTGATGAAGAACAATTCCGAGTATAGGAGTAGACGTTTCATAGTTGACATTACACAACGATCTCCACAGTCTAAGAGAGTTGATTACACTGAAGGGCAAATGATAATGGAAATAGACAACGATGATGCTTTTGAAGTGATAGTTTTGACACCTCCGTCTGTGGAAGCTGTAGCAATAGATCAACAGTTAATGCATGCTGAAAACACAGAACAACAGCTTGTAAATATTCAACTTCCTGAAACATCAAATGCTGGAAAAAAGAGAAAGAGGTATTCAAGGAAGAAAATAAGAGAATCTCCTCGTCCAATACAAAAAGAAAATGCAGATTTAGACGACATCAAGGTTGGATCAATTCTTTTAAACAAACAGTGTGTCACTAAATGTTTCCAGACAACTGCAATTGCACACCATTTTGAATTCAAGGTTTTGAGATCAAGCACAACGAGATATGCACTGGCATGCATGAATGAACAATGTGAGTGGAGTGTTCGATCTTGCAGAATTAAACAGTCCACACTGTTCAAAATACTGAAGTTTGAGAAGAATCACACTTGCTCGGTGGATGATAGAAAAAGAGACCAAAAACATGCTACGTCAAAGATTGTTCGCGATGAGATAGTTGAGGATCTGAGAGACGATAATTATCCTGTTAAGCCTAATTTTGTTGTTGCAGAGATTAGAAGGAAAATGGGAGTTGAAATCTCTTATAATAAGGCATGGCGTGCTATAAAAGAAGGAGAGTCTTTAATTAGAGGGACGCCTGAGGAGAACTTTCAGAAGTTACCAGCATATTTATATGTGCTAAAAGACATCAATCCAGGCTCACATGTTGCTCTTCAAAGAGATGGTGAGAACAGGTAAAAAAAAAATATCTACTTATATATTTTTGGGTAGAATTCCAGTAATGCCAATTAAAAAAAGCCTGAGACTGCAGTGTTATTTGTTGGAGTCCCGTCACAAAATGCTGTGACGTCGTAATTATGTATAAGTAGGGTTCCAGCACTAAAACCTGAGACTAAAAAATTTTACTGATAACACTGCAATTCTATTATCCAGGATCAAATATATGTTTTTTGCTTGTGCGGCATCTATCAAAGGCTGGAAACATTGTAGACCTGTGATAGTTGTCGATGGAACATTCCTTAAGGGGAGATATTCAGGCACACTATTGGTAGCAGTGACGAAAGATGCAAATAACCAAACCTTCCCACTTGGCTTTGGAGTTGTGGACTCAGAAAATAATCTGGCATACAATTGGTTCTTTACGCAGTTGCGCATTGCATTTGGTTGCCGTGAGAATTTACTGTTCCTTTCAGATCGTAATCCTGCAATTGCAAATGGGATTACAAATGTATATCCTGAATGTGCACATGGTATCTGTGTATATCATCTGGAAAAGAACCTTAACAAAAGGAATGTGAGTCCTGCAGTGATAAGTATATTCAATAGTGCATGTCGTGTCTACACGATTGCAGAGTTTAAAAGAGACATGAATCAAATGAAAGAAACGAATAGGGCAACCTATGATTACCTCATGGAAGAACCACCAGAGAGATGGACTAGAGCTTGCTGTCGAAATCGAAGATATGACATGATGACATCAAATATTGTGGAATCAATGAATAATGCTCTGTTACGTGCTCGGGGGAAATCAATACTGTCAATGGTGGACAACATAATGAACAAGCTACAGACCTGGTTTTATGAGAGACGGAAGAGTGCACATTATATTTTCTTTGCAACATCAAAATGGACAGATGATGAATTGAAAAAAAAATAAAAAAAGCATATAGAATGAATGTGAGTATATCAACTAATACAGTTATTTTGGGATGTCAATTGCATTATGTCAATGATAATTCATGAAGTCCCGGGTTTTGTGCTGGGACTACATGGTATGCAAAAGCGGGGGATCCAGTAATTTGCAGCATCATATGTGTTATGCTAGTCAAGTAATCTTATACATTACATTTTTACAGGTTGACCGGACTGCGGATCAAAGCTTTAAGGTAACAGATGAAGGGAGAGAATTCATTGTTTGTTTGAAGAAGAAAGAATGTCAATGCCTCAAGTTCCAGATGGATGAAATGCCTTGTGAACATGCACTTGCTGCTATAGACAGAGTGCACCTAAACAAGTCGAATTATTGCTCTATATGGTATAAAAGAGAAACATAGTTAAAACAGTATGAAGCGGAAATTAACACTGTTGGACATGAAGAATCATGGGCTGTACCTGATACCATTAAAGAAGAGATAACAAAACCTCCAGATTTTAAAGTTAAGACAGGTAGAAGATAGGAGAAAAGATTTGTCTCGACTGCAGAATATGTAAGACAAAAAGGGAAACACTGTGGGATATGTAGAAAGCGTGGACACAACAGAACATCTTGCAGACACACTCCAGTACTTCACCCATATTCAAAGAAACATAACTCCCAATAGGTATGTCTCTCTATATGCATTTTATTTTTTAATTCTATTTTAGTGCAATTCAACACCCAAAGCTGCTATGTTAAAATTTTTCTTTTTTTTTGTTTTTCAGTTAGGAATCGCGTCGACACTAGATAGATAGAAGACTATTCATCTCTATTTTCATCCAGTCGCAACAAATCTGATGTCAAAAAGGACTATTCACTTATAGAGAACTTTTTTTTTTTACATTTTACCTCCTCTGTATTCTTTAACAAGGATTATTATATATAAAAAAAAACACTTCTCACTCGTTTCTGTGCAGAATAGTTGTCTTGATTTATCTATTTTCTCGTTTTTTATTTATTGAACAACAAACACTTTGATCTTACTTAAATAATAAAAATACAGTACTTAGAAACACAGTTCATAATACGAATAATCATTGTTCATAATTCATCAACTGCTGAAAAAAGCTTAAAAAACACACATGAAAAAAAAAAAGACAAACAAACATCCCACATTAACTGAAAAAACATAAAAACTACTTAAACTTATTCAATCACAATAGGCTTCTGGGCTGATCCTACATCTTCGTCACTGCACCATCATCATCATTGTCGTCATCATCATCATAATCAGCATGAACATCATCATCATTGTTGTGGCCTTGACCAACCTGACGGTTTACTAATGAAATTTCAAAAACCATAGTGGCAACGCCGTTGTAAACCTCATGAACAACATGATTAAACCGAAGAACATCACCCAGTCTGTAGCCTTTACGCACAAGCATCTCCTTCCATCCATTGCACAACCTTGAATGTACCTTCCCAGCCTTGAACTTCATTTCATAATCAGTGTCATCGTTTTCACAAAGTAAAAGTGCACTTCCATTGACCTTTGGCAGCTTCTCTTTCCAACTCTCTGGAAAGATCTGAAAAAATAAACTTTAACAGTTAATACAAAAAAAACAATGAAAAATTAGATGAACAAAAGCATAACAAATAATTGGTAATTTTTTTAACATACAAAATCATCTCTTTTGAAGTATGATTTTGTTATTCGCATACTGAAATTGCCTAGTTCCTCCCAACGATCATCCTCCATATTATTGTTTCAATGAAAAAATAAATTAGTTGCAATCTTTGTTATTGTTTAGTTCAACTGCAAAGCCTTATTTATAGCCTAGGAGTTACTAACTTTTGTTCAACTGTTATGGTCAAAGTGAATATGTATAGTCAAAATGTGATTAAGTATCACTATAAATGTAGTCAAAAAAGCTGTGTTTCTATGTTCTTCCCTATGTTTCTTCCAGTTCGAGGTCTTCTCGTATGCCAATGTTATCCTGATATAATGCTGGTACCCGAGATATTTGCTGACACACTCTTAAAAACTGTAACAGCTTCTATATTTACAATAACGTCTCAGGATAAAAAGCTTGAGCACCCATGTCCCTTAAAAAACTGGTCACAGCATAAAAATCTGGGGATTAGTATTACTTTGAAGCAAAGTCCCATTAAATTATACTGTAGCTGTGCTATTTTTTAGGTTATAAGGCTGCACTTCGAAATCACCCCCCCTGTTGTCCCAGCATTAAAATGCTGGGACTTCGTTTTACGTTAACGCAAGGTCCCATTAAAATATCCTGTAACTATACTACATTTATTAATAGAAGAGTAGTTACTTGTCACTTTAAATACCTACTAATGGAAATGGTCCATTTGCTACTAGACAAAATATTAAGGGGGAAAAAAAAAGAAAAGAGGAACTCAAAATTCATCTGGACGATGTAAATTAAACGGGTATGCTATGGAAGAGAAGGGTTTTAATCAGAAATTCTGAGGAATGTATTGCTAGGACTATACATAAACATTATTTAAGAGTCAGCACTTTACACAAAAGGCAAACTTACAGCCAATTTCATTAACAGTGACATAAAAATTACATAAAAGCATACTTCTAAAAAGAGTATCTGTTTGCCTTTTTGAATACATGATATCATTGTAAAACAATTACTAATATGTGAAAGAACAACAATACATAATATATCAAATTAAAACATTGTTTATTCTCCATAATTCCTAAACACGGGCTCCCCTGGCCCTGCGCTGTGCAATTGCAGCGGATCTGCCATCACCTTAAGCAATCCCATCAGTTTTTCATAATATTGTCGCTGCGTGTACCTAAAATTGCAGAACTCATCTTCACATTTCTTTCTGAATTCGTTCAAGTATTCCACCTCCTTCTTCAGATATTCAAAACACCAATAGAGGTCTCTTGGTATTGTAGGCAACTCCATAACATGCCTTTGACTTGATGGTCCATGACCATTCTGGAAAACCTGTCTTCCATTGGATGGTCTGTGGCCATTGGATGGTCCGTGGCCATTTGATGGTCGGTGGCCATTCTCCATAGATACTTTTTGATCAAATACTACTTGACTCAATTTCTTTTTTTTATTTGTTCAATAACAAAAATGACAAATTGGATTCCTCTCTATCTGTTTTATGGGTGGGAATTTATTTACATTGGCATTTGTTTGTAAGAGTCACTTCTGGAAATTCTGAAAAGGTACAATGTGTATTTTGTCATAAGTTCTGATAAGTCACACTGTTTAGAATGGGTCATACTGTTTAACCGAATTTTGAATTACTTTGTGTGTTGTCCAGCATTAAATGCTGGGCTTATAAAGCTGGACTTCAAAATCACCCCTGTTGTCCCATCATACGAAATGCTGTGTCTTGGTGTTACGTTCAACGAAAGCCCCATAATAATATCCTGCGGTTTGGTGTAAAAAATACTGGGGGAATATATTGCTGAGACTATACAAAAACATTATTTAAAAGTCGGCATTTTACACACAACACAACAGGCAAACTTACAGCCATTTTCATTAACAGTAACATAAAAATTACATAAAAAGGATACTTCTAAAAACACAAAAGAAGTATCCTCAAGTACAATAAAGATAAATTACAGTTGCTTCATATGGAAGCATAAAAACAGAACACTGCGAAACACATAAAAAAAAATACAGTAAAACATTAATTATTACTAGGAATGCGAGAGCTAGAACCAGAGGTTGAATCTGTAAAGTTCTGCAATTCAATGTCCAAGAGTTTGTCTAAAAGTTGATCCATATCTCTGTTGTTTTTCTCTCTGAAAGCTACAAAAAATTCAAACAACACATCCAAGTTATTCTTCACGACTGATACCTCAGTTTTCAAAAACTCAAGATCACTTTTTAAATTCCTAACATCGTTATTCAACTGGCGCCATTGTTGTCTTCTTATTTCATCATTGCAAGCCATTTTTTATTTTATGCTTTGTTATTTTTGGAATAATTTTTTGTTTTGTACAAGTGAAAAAACAAGACCACTGTCTAATTTATAGAAAACAAAAACAGAAAAAACATGTAAAGAATATTTGTTCTATTTTAGCTGACATTGTAACTCAAAAAAAGCTGTAAAGATTCCTTGCTTCTTTCTCTGTAAAGAAGAGGTCGTATCTGAATAGGATAAGATTGAACTGAGATTTTCAACTGTATTAAAGTAACAGTATTACACAGTTGACAACACAAAAAGAAATCAAACAGATTCTGGGAAGATTCTATAGTTTAGAACAGACTTCTGTTCCAAAAATATATTGATATCCACAAAATATTCCCTACTTTAACTTTGGAAATCCACAGCATTTGTCAAAAAAAGTAGATAGATTCTTTTGTCATTTTACATGACAAGTCAAGTCAATAAAAAATCTTACAAGATTCTGCAAGTTAAATTACTATAACAACTCTTTTACAATATTTAAAATGCACAAATAGATTTTGTTTTTTGAATATGAGCAACATTTTCATAATTACATAAATTAAGAATATTTATTCATCATATTAAAAAGTGCTATCACATACATTAGTCCCCAGTACTTATGCCGGGGCCATGGTGTTATGCAGCTGAAAAACAGCAGCATTTTGATCTGGAGGGTCCTATGCTCATATTTGTAAACCTAATCCCAGTACTTGTGCTGGAGCAATGGTGTTATGCAGTTGAAAATAACAGCATTTTGTTCTCACTTATAGAGAATTTTCTTTTTTTTTAAATTTTACTTCCACTGTATTCTTTAACAAGGATTAATATATATAAAAAATACACTTCATTTGTTGCTGTGCAAAATAGTTGTCTTAATTTATCTATTTTTTAGTTTTTTTACTTATTGAACAACAAACATTTTGATCGACCACAACAAAACAGTACTTACAAACACAGTTCATAAATGCGAAAAAAGATTGTTCATAATTGATCAGCTGCTGAAAAACTTAAAAACACAGATGAAACAAAAAACACACACAAACAAACATCCCCATATTATCTGAAAAAACTTAAAAACTACAAAAACTTATTCAATCACAATAGGCTTCTGGGCTGATCCTACATCTTCGTCGCTGCTGCCGCCGCCACCATCATCATAATCATCACTGCTTTCATCATCTTCACCCCCTCCCTCACCATCCTGATGGTTTATGACAGAAACTTCAAAAAACAACAGTTGCATTACCGTTCAATATCTCGTGGAAGTGGTGATCAAAACGAAGTATATTGCCTATCCTGAAGCCTTTTTTATTAATCATATCCTTCCATCCATTACACAACCGTGCGTGCTTCCCAACTTTGAAGCTCATCTCATATACCTCATCATCATCTTCAGACAATATGCATGCCATTCCATTTATATTTGGCAGCCTCTGCTTCCAACTTTTTGGAAAGATCTAAAAAGAATAATATTTCACACTTAATAAAAAAATCACAAAACACTAAAAAAATAAATGAAAAAAATAAAAAATACTTTGCTCATTTCTTTTAACATACAAAATTATCTCTATCAAAATATGATGATGTGATTTTCTTGACAAAACTTCCTAGTTCCTCCACACGATTCTCTTCATCTGCCATATCTTCTTTTCAGAAAAAAACTTTACAGTTTATAAGAGGAGATGAAATCTCAAAAAACTTTGTAGTTTGCTTTAACTGCAAAGGGTTATTTATAGTAAAAAAAGTGAGTAACTGTTAGTCAATTGACATGAATTTTGGCAAAAATACATTAAATGTAGTCAAAGAAATTATATTTTCTATGGACTTTACAGTTTCTATTGGTTATCAATTTCAACAAATATTCTGTAACTTAAATTACTATCACGAAATTTAATAAATATTTATTAAAATATAAAAAACTGCTCTCACATAAATTAGTCCCCCCAGTACTTGTGCTGGAGCCATACTGTTATGAAGGTAAAATAACATCATTTTGATCTGTGGTCCTATACTAATAATTGTAAAATAATCCCAGCGCTTGTGCTGGAGCCATACTGTTATGAAGCTGAAAATGACAGCATTTTGATCTGGGGTCCTATACTCATAATTGTAAACTAAATCCCCCAGTACTTTTGATGGACCTATATTGTTATGCAGTTGAAAAATTACAGCATTTTCATATGGGGTCCCATGCTAATGACTATAAACTAGTTGGAAATTATAGACTAATAATTAAAAATGACAACATAGAAACTTCACATAAAACTTCATAACAACTATAAGTTGATATGTATTTATAGAATAAATTCAATAATGTAATAAGAGATGCAACTTATAATTGAAAAGGCACCATTACATAATATTTGTGATGTTGTTTACTGAATAATCACAATTCAAAAAACAACAGTTACATTACACATATATAACTGCAAACTCAGATATTGTTTACCAAAAACTCAGATATTGAACTAAAACACACAATATATGCTATCTTATTCAAGCATCTTCAACAGTAGAGCCAGAACTAGAACTAGAGCTAGAACTTGAACTTAAAGGTTCTAGTTCAGGCTGCCATATACGAACATTTAAAACCACACGATCTAAGGATTCCAGAACCCTAAAATGTAACGTACTTCCTACTCCAAGATTGTTAGTACGAACAAACTCCCTCCATCCATTACAAAGTTTTCTCTGTCTTCTTACTTTTAGGTAGTTCATCTGGAAATGAATACCACGGCAAATAAGAGTGGCTGGAACATCACGTCTGGGAAGCCTAATTGCCAATAATACTGGCAAAATCTACAAAACAAAACAAAAGAAGAAATGCAAACTTTTATAATAACATCAAACTAAAACAACACTTTAAAAAAATGCTATGATTAACTTACAAACTGATCTAATTCAGCATCCAATTCATTCAACACTGCTTCAACGACTGTTCCCATCTTCTATTCAAACAAAAATATTTGCCTCTTCTATTCAGTAACAAAGTAGTCTATTTATATTAAAATAATTATACAAGAAATCTTCTCTATTATACTATGTTGTCCTTCTGCTTTTGGATGGTAGTAAAGATTCTTCATTCTTTACATAAAAGTTGCACATTGCTTCTTCTTTTCCTTTATGATGCAGAACTGGGACCAAGTAAAAAGAGCATTGGAAAAATAAATATAAAAACTCAAATGTCCATGTGCATTAATTTAATGCCCACAGCAAAAACATCTGGGATGGAGTGTGATCCATGCGCCTTGTTTTACTACCCACGGCAAAAACATCTTAGCCATCCCCCAGCATATTAGATAAACATTTTTCACACAAAACAAACGCAAACTTACAGGCATTTTAATTAACATTATCATAAAAATTACAGAAAAACGATACTTCTAAAAACACAAAAGAAGTATCGTCAAAGTACAAGAAAAGATAAAATTACACTTGCCGAAAAGATAAAAGATGCAACCATTAAAAACATAACATTTGCAGGACCCAATCTTTTTCCTATTATCAAGTTAATACAACATAAGTTTATTAAAAATAGTAAAATTAGTTCTCTGGTGACCCTGGTGGAGTATGGACTTCATTATAGTTTGGCATTTGTCTGATTACCCTCATCATCCTTGTAATTTGTCGTTCTTTCCTTTCAATCTTCTGATCTTGCCGAATAATTAATAATCGGAGGTGATCTACAGTACGAGTCAACTCCTCGATGTCTCCCTGCAACCCTGCAATCTCGCAAAACAAATTACGCCCTGTTTGATCTGTAGATTGCACATTTTGAACTGCATGTGCATTCTCAACTACATGCCCATTTTGAAGTGCATGTCCATTCTCAACTACATGCCCATTTTCCTGTGGGAGAGACATTTTTTCTTTCCAAAAAGACTGCAAGTAAAAAATTTGAGACAAATTTGAGTGATGATTCTATATTCAAAAACAGGAATGCTAGTAAACAGACCAAAAGGATCACAGCATTTGGTGCTGGGGTCTATGATGCTTTGTTATGCAAAGTTCCATGTTTTAGAACTGGGACACAAGCACTTGTTAAACAAAAGGATCACAGTATTTGGTGCTGGGGGATATGATGCTTTGTTATGCAAAGTCCCATGTTTTAGAACTGGGACACAAGCACTTGTTAAACAAAGGGGTCGCAGCATTTGGTGCTGGGGCCTATGATGCTTTTTATGCAAAGTCCCATGTTTTAGAACTGGGACACAAGCACTTGTTAAACAAAAAGGGTCACAGCATTTGGTGCTGGGGCTATGATGCTTTGTTATGCAAAGTCCCATGTTTTAGAACTGGGACACAAGCACTTGTTAAACAGAGTCGCAGTATATACTTCTAGGGCAAAGGGTTTCACAAAAAAAAAAAAACCGTTGTCCCCTTTCTTAAAAATAACCCAAACACACAGTCCCCAGTTTTTTATCATGGGGCAATAGCCTATCCCCAACAGAAGGTCACAGTATATAGTTCTGGGGACAATGGGTTTCACAGAAAAAAAGCGTTCCCCTTAAAAAAACTCCACCATTTTAAAGGGAATCAAAAGCTTATACTGTACTCCAATGGAAAATCTAAACATTTTTTTCCCTAAATCAAAACCTAATAACCCATATACACATACAAAAATGAAAAAAAAAAAAAAAACAATACGAATTAAACACAGTTACCTTAATATACGAAACAACAAAACAATATTTTTTCCCAAACACAAAGCTTCAAAATCTCAAAAATAAGAAATTGGTGTATCTGAGTTCGTATATTTTGATAAAATTCAAAAGTCACAGTATTAAACACAGAAACAAAATGACCGAATAAATAAAAAATAAGGAAGGGTAAAACCGGAATTTCCAAAATGTGTAAAACGACGTCGTGATACTATTATTTTTAAAAAACGCGTCTAGTGGCTAATTCTCAGCGTCCAGTTCAAAAATGCTGGTACTTCATAAGTAAACTCACAGTATTTTGGGCTGGGGGGGGGGGGGGGAGGGGGTGGAAACGTATGCTAAAATGCTTTTATACAAAGTCCCAGCATAATTTTTGAACTGGGGCACAAGTACTTAGAAATGCAGAGTCACAGCATTTGGTGCTGGGGCCTATGATGCTTTGTTATGCAAAGTCCCATGTTTTAGAACTGGGACCCAAGCACTTGTTAAACAAAAGGGTCACAGCATTTGGTGCTGGGGCACAGGTACTTAGAAATGCAGAGTCACAGCATTTGGTGCTGGGCCTATGATGCTTTGTTATGCGAAGTCCCATATTTTAGAACTGGGACCCAAGCACATGTTAAACAAAAGGGTCACAGCATTTGGTGCTGGGGCACAAGTACTTAGAAATGCAGAGTCACAGCATTTGGTGCTGGGGCCTATGATGCTTTGTTATGCAAAGTCCCATGTTTTAGTACTGGGACCCAAGCACTTGTTAAACAAAAGGGTCACAGCATTTGGTGCTGGGGCCTATGATGCTTTGTTATGCAAACTCCCATGTTTTAGAACTGGGACACAAGCACTTGTTAAACAAAGGGGTCGCAGTGTTTGTGATGGGGGGAGACTGGGGTGGTTGAAAACGTATGCTAAAATGCTTTTATACAATGTCCCAGCATAATTTTTGAACTGGGGCACAGGTAATTAAAAATGCAGAGTCCCAGTATTTTATGATGGGCACGAAGGGATCACAGGTATTGGTGCTGAGGGTGCAAGTGCTTCATATGTGAACTCACAGTATATAAAAAATACTACAATTAAACTATTAGCATTCCTATTTATATAGTTCAAAAGGTAATAAATAATAACAAACAAACAACATATTAACTATACATACTTCAAAAAATGTGTACACTGCATTGTTTATAAAAAAGATTAATAAAGATTCAAAGAAGAGGCAGCCTTCCATGTTCACAAGCTAGCTTCTCATCATGCTCTCCATAATCATCATTCAATTTCTCTGGTGGAGTTTCATAGCCCTCATCTCTCTTTGATTTTCCATGGGTCAGTAGATTAGCAGCAACCATTCTCCTGTAAATAGTAATAGCTTCTACTCCCCATTCATATTTAAACAAATCCTGTCCAAGCATGAGTAGATCTGTAAACCTTGTTAGAAAAAGACCACAGTCTGTATCTCCTAATTGTTTTGGTGCTGTTTGATAAACAATATCAAATTTCTTGTACGTCGTACCAAAATTAGGATATTTTGTATGAAAATCCATCTCTTTTAGTAGCTTAGGTATAGCAATTGCATACATTGCCATCTTGACCTTCACAAAATGTTCATCCCCATCAAAAACCGAATCATACACATCTATTCTATGATCTTTTATAGAATACACTCCCAACCAATAATGAGTGCAAGACATGTAATCATCGGGATCAACTGAAGTCTTCCTAATTGGCATAAACACTTTTTCGACTTGACCCCATGCTATGCCACATTGATTAGTAGACCCATTCACACACTCAAGTAGGTTATTCGGTGTAGTTCCTTCATACTGTGCTAGGTCAAAATCTAACTCAATCTTCTCTAAATCGTCCAATGTCAAGTCATGAATTCCAAAAACAACTTCTGCTAGAGGATTATATTTTTTTTTCTTTTGTTGAGCACGAGTCCTTTTTGCTCCTTTCTTTTGTTGGGCCTTCATTTCTTCAAAATTTTCTTTCTCCTTCCACTCTTCTTCCATTCTATCCTTCTTCTCTTTTATTCTCCTGGTCTTCTCTTCCTTTCCCATATTTTCAAAATAGGATTCAACCTTCGAAAAGAACAACGACTCTACAAAATAATCAAAATTCAAATCCGTCGTTGTGAACAACGCTGAGTAGTTTGTGAAATGATATACATGTTTCTTCCTCAGATAGTACAATATAACATCAACATGCTGCATGACAAAAAAAAAATCACAAAACAAAAAAAAAAAAAAAAATTAGTTAGCAAATATATATATATAAAAGACTACAGAACCAATAATAAAAAAAGCTGTAGAAAACCTCATTGGTAAGTGAATATCTTCTATCTGCAATCTCTCTAAACCACATTTTGCTCTTCACTGAAACACTATACAATCTAATTTTGTTCTGTGAATTGATGTCTGCAATTTTCTCATCATAAAGATCATCACCCCTGAAAAAGTTAAACACAAACAACATAAAAAATACAAATTTACTAATATAATCTACAACACCCTCTAACTTAAAATACACAATAACTAAAAAAAATAAAATAAAATAACTTACACTTTAGAGACACTGTTTTGATCAGTCACTTTCAAGCCTTGCTTCAACCATTTATCAAAAATTGCCAAACAATTAGATGTGGCATTCACAGTATGAAAAGGGCATACACGCTTATAAGAAGGCTTCCAATCACACTTTTTCTTTGGCTCGAAAGGCCTGAATGGAGATAATAAGTGGCGGCTAATCTTACGAACCCTATGTCCCCTGCGTAACAGCTCTCCTCCTTCTAGATCATTTGATGGTTTGTCTGGCAAAACAGCAAAATCCATAACTTCCTCTTTTTTCACTGAACACTGCATAGCCGGCTGTTGTTTAGATGAACACACATCTGCATAATTACTTGCACTGACATCTGTTCCAGCAACCTTCCATGGCTGTTCAGATGTTTTCATGGATGAATCCAAAGCAGCCTCTTGCTCCAGTACTACAACAGATGCATCAGCAAGTGTCGTAAGTTTTGAATTGTCTTTCTCTATTAATGCCAATTCTGTACCACCCTTACTTTCTGAGCGATCGATATCCATAGAATCATGCTTGACACTATCAATCGCTGCTGCAGTCTCTTGCGATGGCTGTGTCAAGCCAATTGAAAATGAAGGTGCATCTATGAAACCAATATTCATGATGCTTTTGCTTGCATCAGCCAAATTTTCACCAATTTTAGGTTTGAGGGGAGATGCAATTTCAGGAGAAGCATCATTATCACGTTTCTTCCTTTTCTTGCTGGAAAATGCTTTCAAAGCCTTTTTGGGAGACGAATGCTCAACAGCTTTTTTAAGACCTTCTTTAGAACCTTCTTGGGAACCTTCTTCAGAACCTTTATAAATAAAGATAATATATCACACATTTGCGAACACAAAAATAACTATAAAAAAGACGATTACATACCTTCTGGTGTAAAAACAAGACCAGCTATGCAAAGCTCGCTGACAGCCTTAACTTCAAGTCGAACCTCAGCACTGTGACTGCGTTGATTGACAACATCTTCATTATCAGCTTTAACATTTGTTGCTTCTGTAAATGGAACAAGACACACTATTCATTGACCAACCAACAGGGTATTTTATGCTGGAGTGTGGACCATGCAAAATATGCAACATATTTTCGGGTACCAGGAGTCAAAAACATTTGCTTATCAGCAAGCTTAATTGGTAGACAACCTTCTTGAGAACTTTCTTGAGAGACTTCAAAACAAGATAATTTGTTACAGATTTTCAACAACAAAAATAGGAACACTAATTATTATATAAAAATTACTTTTACATACCTACTGGTGTCCAAATACCAGTTTCAACAAGATGCTTTAATTCATTAATTTGTTCTTCAACCACAGCACTTTGCCCAGATTCAGCATTATTACCTTCTGTAAAAATAAATAAGCACAATACATTACATTTCTCTATAGAAAACAGAAGTGCCAAAACACACATATTTAAAATACATTTCCATTACTATAGACTTCCCAGACATTTGTGCTGGGGCACAAATACTTCATATGAAAAAGTCGCAGTATTTTGTGCTGTAGATATAGTACTTTGTTATAGAAAATCCCATAATTTAAAACTAGGACACAAGTACTTGTCAAACAAAGAGTCCCAGTATTTTATTATCTGGGACATTAGCATATCATAAAAACACAGTATTAGTGCATAATATGTTGGTTCAATATACCAACAAATTTTTTTCTTCTTACCATTCAGTGTGGGATCTGTTGGATTCAAAGATACATCATCATCTTTAGATGGACATTTGTCCAATAAATCAGATGAAGGATTATCTGCATATACAAAAAATAAAAAATCATTACATTAAACAAAAAAATTCCCTTTTATTTAGATTACGACTATACAGAATACTCTATTTGACTACCATGACTTTGTCGATGATGGTCTGAATTTGATGGCGCCTTTTCGAAACCATCTGTACCTTTTGCTTCATCAATAGGGTCACTGGTATCAGCTTTGTAATGCTCTAAAACATCCACAATCATTTGATTGCTTGTATCTATTAAAGGAGATGCAATACCATGATCACTTTGTACACTACCACCAAGCTCTGGCTGATTACATGTTTCTTTGAAAAAACTATTGCGACCATCTGAATAAATCAAATTATCAACAAAATGACTCTTTTCATTTGTAGTCCTGGTGTCCGATTTACTTACAGACACACCACAGTTTTCTCCGAGATCACTTGTCTTTGATTTTGCAAGAAGAAGCAGTAATGAATCAAACTTTGCATTCAACTTATCTGTAATCCTCTTTTCCATGTCAGCAAGATCTTTCTTTACACTATTTTCTGAGGAATTGATCATATGTTGAATCTTGCTCTCAGTAGGTAAGTTTACTTTGAGATTAGCTGTCAATCTCTGGTAAAAGAAAAAATATTAAAACCACATAAGAAAAAAAAATTAAAAGACAAAACCCACGAAGAATTTCACCTTTACAACTTCATTCATGTCAATAGATTCTGCTGTTGAACTAGTCTTTGAAGATGACTTTGAGGGTGACTTTGAAGTTGAAGCATGTTTAGATTTATGCCTTATCGGTCTCACTGAGGCATCCTCCCAAAACTATTAAAAAGTACATTTCAAAACCAAGTACTCGTAAAAAAAAGAAATAACAAACAAAAGCAAGTACTCGTAAAACTCACCTGTTCATTATGAAAGTAGTCATCACACAAGACATTGTACTGAGGAGTAAAAGTACATGCGTAACGAAGCATCACAGGTTTGATCCTAGGGCGAACTGTAAAATAATGCCTAAACACAGGGAACACCTCTGCCACCCAGCAACAGAATAGGAAGGGCATACCAGGAAAGAAATAAGTAGAAGAACCTGGCTTTATGATTGATTGCAAATGGTGTACCATTTGACGATATATCTCAGTACCCCACTGATAATAGCTATGCACCTCTTCATTATCAATAATAATCATATGTTGATCATCCACTACTCTAGGTAATGGCCGGCCCAATAAAACAGAATTAAGCAAATATACCTCAGCTAGTTTAACAGCATCATCTTGCTCTAATGGAACATCCAGTCGTGCAGCTGACACTCTATTCACATTGCCCTTGCTCTTTGGGGCCACTCTCACATAACTGGAATGATGTTCAATCAAATCAAGCAAGTCATATAACTTTAAAGTCCACTTGCTGTCCTTTTTATTAACATCGTCTTCAGGATTCCTGAAATACTTCTCCTTTAATCTACTCTTTGAAAGCTTAAAAATACTTATATCTACAATACTGGAAATATTAAGACCACTAACTACATGAAAATCATCAGCTGTGAAATCCACTATATCACCAAAAACTTTGAAGCTAAGCTTAGTGTTGTCTGAAGAAACTATTTGAGACTGGAGAAAACAATTTATAAGCCTCCCAGAATATTTAGCATCTTCCAAAAGCATAAACTTGCCGAATGGCCATTTCTTCAGTTTCCCCAGGTAATCCGCAGACAACAACCCTTCGAGTAATCCACGATACTCTGTGTCACCTTTCCACTGGCAATCACGATTTTTCCACTGCGCAAATGGAAGCAATATACCATCGTCGTTTGGCAGATTATCCATAACCTCATCACTTGGTATAATCTCCATTGCTGTAACATTAGCACATGTATTAAAATAAAAACAAAGGAAAATTAACACATATATGCTGGGGGTACAAGTAGTTTATCTGCACAGTCACAGTATTATGGATGCTGGGGGTACAAGTAGTTCATGTGCAAGGTCGCAGTGTTTGTGCTGGGGGAGAGCTTCGTAGCCTAACCCCTCCCCCCAGACATTGGTGCTGGGAGCACAAGTAGTTCATGTGTATGGTCACGGCATTTGGTGCTGGGGGCTATGATGCTTTGTTATGCAAAGTCCCATGTTTTAGAACTGGGACACAAGCACTTGTTAAACAAAAAGGGTCACAGTATTTGGTGCTGGGGGCTATGATGCTTTGTTATGCAAAGTCCCATGTTTTAGAACTGGGACACAAGCACTTGTTAAACAAAAAGGGTCACAGCATTTGGTGCTGGGGACTATGATGCTTTGTTATGCAAAGTCCCATGTTTTAGAACTGGGACACAAGCACTTGTTAAACAAAGGGTCACAGCATTTGGTGCTGGGGGCTATGTGCTTTGCTATGGAAAGTCCCATGTTTTAGAACTGGGACACAAGCACTTGTTAAACAAAGGGTCACAGCATTTGGTGCTGGGGCTATGATGCTTTGTTATGCAAAGTCCCATGTTTTAGAACTGGGACACAAGCACTTGTTAAACAGAGTCGCAGTACATACTTCTGGGGCAAAGGGTTTCACAAAAAAAAAAAAAAAACCGTTGCCCCCTTTCTTAAAAATAACCCACCATTTACAATGGAGAAGAACCTGTTAAGAACACACAGTCCCCAGTTTTTTATCATGGGGCAACAGCCTATCCCCAACAGAAGGTCACAGTATATAGTTCTGGGGGCAATGGGTTTCACAGAAAAAAAGCGTTCCCCTTAAAAAAACTCCACCATTTTAAAGGGAATCAAAAGCTTATACTGTACTCCAATGGAAAATCTAAACATTTTTTTCCCAAAATCAAAACCTAATAACCCATATACACATACAAAAATGAAAAAAAAAAAAAAAACCAATACGAAGTAAACACAGTTACCTTAATATACGAAACAGCAAAACGAAGTTTTTTCCCAAACACAAAGCTTCAAAATCTCAAAAATAAGAAATTGGTGTACTTGAGTTCGTATATTTTGATAGAAGTCACAGTATTAAACAGAGAAACAAAAACACCGAATAAGTTAAAAATAAGGAAGGGTAAATCCGGAATTTCCAAAATGTGTAAAACGACGCCGTGATACTATTATTTTTAAAAAACGCGTCTAGTGGCTAATTCTCAGCGAATTTGTAAACAGAGGCTACGCATCACAAAGCGGGTGCCAAAGTGGCTTCCCCGCGAAATTTTTACTAAATTCCCCTAATCTAAAAGAACTAAAGTAGTATTTTTAATTTTATTATTGAGCTTAGGCCTATGCAGAGTTCAAAAGAAATTACTTTTACATACTAATTAGGATAGCTATTTCACAAACTAAATAGAAAAAGTAAAAGAAAAATAAATGAAGTACAAGATCAGGATCATAATGAATTTCAGGCATGTCAAAAGAAAAGGCTCATAATTATGAAATATTAGTTTGCCATTTTCTTAAAAGGAAATTCAACACTAACTAATAAAAACTCTAAAATAAATAGGGTGAATTATAGAAATGAGTAGAAAAGCATGTGGTCTTAAGTTTTTTAGTGGTCTCAATAACTTGAGCACTTTATATTAAATGAAGCTGAATGTACAAAAATACATTTACTAATAGAGTATTTCTCGTAATTGCAAAAATAGCACCGCATCTTTTTAAATCCGAAATTACAAAAAACGCCACTGCTTCCCACATAACAGAAAACAATGACTGTCCGGCTATGAAATGTCTATTTTGTGAATAAATAACACTAATCATCATCGTTTCGCTCATATACAAAAAACCAAAGCAAAACATAATATAAGACCAATCAGGCATTACTTCTTCATACTCAAATGATGTCAAATTGTACTTACTTTATTGATTCAAAAAAATACTTTCAAGTGCTTATATACTTATAAATAACGACAATCCGGCTAAGTTTATACATATAATTGTGTCCGTTTTGTGAAGAAATAAGGCCAAATCGTCTTTACTTCGTTCATCCACAAAAATACATATTGAAATACAAATATCAACAAATATTGAAAGGAAAACATGACTACACCCATCCGTCATCTTTATTCATGAGCCAACGATTAAGTGCATAATACAAACAAATGAGTCTAAATCGTCATCATTTCATTCATCCATAAAAATACATATGAAAATATAAATGAAGACAATCCAGCTATGTTTATTCATAGCTAAGCAAAACAACTTTGTCTATTTTACAAGCAAATGGCACCAAATCGTCATCACTTTGCCAAATACAAAAATCCATAGTAAAAATAAAGCAAGATCAATTCGGTATCATTTATTTACAAAGTGCACCAAATATTACATACATTTTATAAATATTTGAAGACAAATTGTCATAATTTTCCATACTCAAAGTAAGAAGACAAGGCCAATCCGTCATCATTTGTCCATTCTATTTTAAAATTAATTACTCAAAAATCATCTAACACTTCTATAAATTCACGATCAACTCATGATCAACTTTTTTTTTATTTTATTTTTTATTTTTTTGCAATTTATCTTTTAACTAAGAAATATATGATTCGTCACTCGTTTTTAAGATGAAGGAAGATTCATGTGACATAGATAATCGCTGCTTCGACCAATACTTGTCCATTTTTGGATTTTTGTTTGTTCTGTTCACTCTTCGACTTTGTTAAATTGCTGGCCGACAGTGTGATTTTCGAAAACCAATGGTAGAAATGAAAAGAGGACGCCAATACGAATTTGGGGATATAATTTTTACAATATTTCGGCGGTGGTCAATTGCGACGGAAATATAATAGAGAAAGGGAAGAAGTGGGAGATGGTTTTTTAGAGAGAAAAAGTGTGAAAGAAGAGAGATTTGTCAAATAATTATAGAAAAATATTTAAAATATAGAAGTTGAAATATTATAAAAGTACTCAAATTTTCAAGACCATAATAGAGGTATTCATCAAATCAAGACCATGATCAAAAGTTCTCAATTCACATAAAAAAGTAAAATAAATGATACTAATCAAATGTAACGGCCCACAAAATTCTTGCTGAGCATACACCAATGTCCACGTTGTGAGTGTGAAAAGTGGTGTTTGACACTTTAGGAGCTATTATATACCAAAACTTAACATTTGAAGAGTAGTATGAATGGGCAGATTTACACATATTAAGTACATAAATTTTAACATAAATATAAGATTTATGCAAAAGTTACTCGGTTCAGCCGAATCGATCGTTAACTTTCGAAATTTGCCATTAAGTATTATAGCAGTATTTTACAGTTGAAAGTAGCTTGGTGCAAATCGAAAATAATAATAGAAAATGAAGCAAAGTGAATTTTTCTGTAGTTTTAAAAGAGTAGAACTCTTAATGTAGGAGAAATTTGACTATTTAAAGTTCTAAATGACATCAAAGGTTTACGCAATTTGCTTGAATAATTTACAAAAATATGGATATCAATCAAACACATGCTACAATTCGATATTAATCACACATATATGAAAAACGTTTAGATTAAACTTGAAAATTAATTTTTTAACAAGTGAGAGAGGAGATAACTTTAAGAAAAGAAAACAACCATTTTTTTTTTCAATTTTAAAATACTTTAAGTGAGTTAATTTCTTGTGAAGTCACCTTAATTATTTGAAAAAGTCAAACAATTTTTCAATTATTAAAAATAAAAGAGCTAAAGTAGAACGAAAGAAACACTTAGGAGTCGTTTAAATGCTGTATAAGAGAATTTGTCCTAGAATAGAACTCCGGTGTTTGGTTACAAAAAGCAATTTCAGTACATCAAATCCTGGTATTACTTATACTCCAATTTTAGTATTATTTCATACCAAGGTCAACATGGAGTAGCTGTGTGGGTATAATTACACCACCTATGATTATGAAGATACGAGTCCAGCTGAAAAATACTAGACTTAGCCTTCAAGTCACCAGGCGTAGAGCATACACACCTGCTCCCCAAGCCACAACCGCTCAGCAGACACGGGCTATGGGATGTAAGGGATACATTCTGTCGTCTTAGGGTTTACAATCTCCTAGTTAGGTTTAGTATACACCACTGCCTTCAGTAAATAGGCACACGACCTTATTAGTCTTTGTATTTTACTATAATTAGGACTTGGTAAATTCTTAGCTATAAATACCCCTCCTACCATTGTATTGTACATCAAGCAGTTCACACAAAATTCCACTTTTATTAAGCAATACAACTCTTTACTTTTCCGCTTTATTTCTTTTTCTTTATATTTATCATATTGCTTGTGTCCCTATTACAAATTCATCTATTTAACCTTGAAGAAAAATTGTAGGCATAAAGAGTTTCGCGCCCACCGCGGGTCCCAGGCAATTATACGTTGTTACGAAGGAAAAGCCCGATCATGTTGACGGCAACGATGATGTTCCCAAGAACACTACCGATACGGTTGACAACTCCATGAAGGATCCAGCGATCCCAATGGACAGCCAAAGGATACTCCCAAAGACCTGATCTCAGTACGTAGTGACGACGTGGATGGTCAACCACATAGGAGCAACTCAAAGTTTGAGGACTTCCTCACCAATTTCCTCAAAGCTCAGGCGAAGCGAGCGGAACAAAACTCGGCCAACTTGGTTGAAAGCATGTCCCAGAAGCTAGGAGCGATCTTCGTTGGTTCGTTTCAGAGGCCAGCGTACCCATGAGGACCCACGCCCATTAACGATTCACTGACCTTCGTTGCCAAATGAAAGATCTATATGGAGTCCACCCCAGGAAGCTCTACAACGGCAAGCAATCAAGGTATTGAAAGAGCACATGTCATTCAGGACATCCTAAAAGAGCTGAAAGTCATCCACGACCAGATCAGTAACGCGCCGAGTTCCTCACCCCAAATTACCGCCGCAGATGAGCAAAAGTTCAGCAGACATGCATATAAAGCGAGCACTGCAGCGGTCCGCATATCCAATTACTTCCGCTTGCTGGATAACCTTAAGAACAATGGAACCACTGATCCAGACGAGCACATTGCTGCCTACTACACAGCTGTCAAGAGCAAAGAGATCACAGAAGAAGAAACTCAATCTGCTCTGGTGAAAAGATTCAGCTCAATCTTGACAAAAGGTGCCCTCATATAGTACACCCAGCTACCATTAGGGTCGATTGAGTCATTCACCCAGATGCATGATCTCTTAAAAAGGCGCATTCCGTAGCCCGTAAGTGGGAGAAACGCATGGAGGATATCTTTGAGATTCGTCAGCGTGATGATCAGCTGCTGAAAGACTACTTGGAAATATTTCAGAGGGAATACATGGAGCTTCCTCCAGTTTCTGATAGTATTGTCGTGGTAGCCATCGGCAAGAATCAAAACTTTTGAGGTTCGCTATCTACCCGAGAATTGTAATAGATTCTTACTCAACACCCGGTGACAACGTGGGATGCCTTACACCAGCAGTATAGCGAGAAACTCTGTCTGGAGCTGGAGCAATCCCCAAACCTTGAAGACAACACCCGACTAGTCATCGAGGAAATCGGTCGGAAGTGTCAAAATCGAGAGCACACCGAAGAACCTCGGGCTGGAGACAGAGGGAAGTGAAGCAGGAAAGATTATAGAGCCGGCCTACCAAAGCTCGTTGAGAAGCATGAGTACGCTAGAAAAGAATCATCATACCCTCACAAGGGACTCATATTTGAGAAGCTGGGGCTGCGCATCAACTCCGTGGAATACATAAAAGATCACCTAAAAAATACCTCTGTACGCAGGCCAAGCAATATGAGAGTAAAACCCGACAAAAGGGAATCAAATCTCTTTTACGATTTCCGTAGAGACCACGGGCATGATATCGTAGGCTATAGAGCCTTAATTCTAGAGGTTATGGGTCTACTCAACAAAGGATATTTGAAATGCTACAGAAAGAGGAAAACAGACGTCTGCCATGAATAGGAACTTGGAGGGCCCTCCAGACCTGCCTGAGCCGAAAAGGTCTATCAATGTCATAATCGATAGACCTATGTTACCTGATGGTCCGAAGAAGAATGAGGTAGAGCCCCAAAAAGGCCACAACCGTGAAGAAATGATTCTGTTCAACGACGAAGATTGCATTAGTTGTGATGCTCCGCACCATAATGCCCAGGTCATAACACTAAGAATAGGTGATACGGATGTCAAAAGTATTTTAGCTGATGCAGGCAGCGCCTTAAACCATATCAACTAGGAGACCATGCGGGTAATGGTAATTGAAGACCAAGTAACTCCAAGCATTTATACGTTGGTTGGTTTCAACAGCTCCTGTAAAAGGTTCGTTGGAGAAGTGAACGTTGCAATATGCATACCTAGAGAAGAGCACAATGTATCCTTCTAAGAAATCAAGGGAGGAGTCCCTTACAATGCTATCATGGGATGGCCATGGATCCATTAGATGAAAGCAGTACCTTCTACCCTGCACCAAAAGCTCAAGTACTCTACTGAGTGGGGATAAAGAAGATAAACGGAGATCAGGAAATGGCAAGGGAATGTTATACAACAGCATCCTTGGAGCATCCATGTGCAGTACAACGTCAGAGGTGAGCCCCTTTGAAGCTAGTGAAGACCCTTAAACCTCAATCAACCAAGATGACTGCACCGGCTACTAGATTAAAATTTTAGGGGGGAGAAGCAGTGGGATATATTGAAGTACAACTCTTTTCAGTTATTTACTTCATTAAGTCCTTTTAGATTTAGTTCTTTTCAAACTTAGTTATGGAATTTTAGTACTTTCGCGCTTGTTATTTGTGTTATGGGTTTTCACCGATAGCATTACGGACCCAGTATCCTCCTTTTATTCAACAAAAATACTAATTCTACTTAGTAAGGTTTACAATCAAATCTATATACGATCCAACTACTCATAGCCCCGGTCATATTTGAGTTGATGTAATACACTCACTTTTCATTATAAAGGTAGAGTAAACAACTCGCTCAAAGCTAGATCACTTCTAATTAAGCCACCATGCATTACCGTAAGTTGAAATTATCAATTACACACTTGTACCAATATGTCATTGGGGATGCCCACCTACATCGTGCCGTTAAAGACTTAAGCACTCGAGTGGACAAGCACTTTCTAGCTTGAACGCAAAAATGCATTATTGCATATAACGAGCTAAAGACGTCCCCTTGAGGGCGCGGGCCTTGGCCTAATTTAAAGACATCTATCAAAAATGCAACTTAAAGCTGCTATCTATTGGCGCAAAATAGTAATCAGCAGATGTACGTGCCCAAGCAAGCTCACTATAAAATGCTAAACTTTCTAAACATTATAATATGGCAGAGCATCTATTACCAACTGACAAAAGCCGCCTATGTCCTTGGCGCATACATGCCCATATAGGCAAGATTTTATGTGACCATTATTTAAACTGTTTACGGCAAAAAAAAATAAAGTCGTCACAGACAAACAACAGATAATAGAAAAACATCCAAAGTGAAAGTTAAAAGCCTCAAAACGAGCGAACTTCATTCTACATCATAATTATGCTAAAAAACACGAGCAGATGTTCAAATCATCATCACAAAAAGGGGGGACAATCTCGTTCTATCTCGGGGGACTGCCCCATACGGCAACACTTCGCGAAGGTCCTGCTTCATCAACTGTAGGCTCCCCGGCTGGCATGTCATCTTCTCTATCACCACTGGCTTCTTCAGAACCATCCTCAAGGTCAGATCCTAGCTGAGCATCTACTTGAGCTACAAGCCTGGTCATTAAAACAATCTCGGTAGCCAGGTCTAGGTTAGGGTTATCATAAACCCGATGGAGAGTAGCAAGTACAACTTTCAAGTTCGTATGGTCTAGCTCAGCCACGTGTCGGGCATTCATGGCGCTCATTTTCCTTGACAGCTGGTGAGAGTCACGGAAAAGCTTATAACAAACCTTCCCTAAGAATGTCCCCTTACTTTGCAGCTTGTCATTCTCATCTTGAAGGAAAGAAGAAAGGCTCTTAGCCTTAGAGGCTTTACTCTCGACAACTTTGATTTTCTCTTCTATTGCAGACAACTGTTGCCGCAAGCCGGCTTCAACCGCCTCCAAACGAGTCACCTAGGCATAGTGCATTTTTGTCTGAAGAGGTTGGCTTCTTGTAGAGATGTTGTTAAGGACTCTATTTCTTCCTTGTACGGACAGACCTCGACGCTCATAGCAGCATTATGCTGGTTGGCCCGCATCTGCTCTAACCGTGGAGAATTGCGGGTAGCCTTGACCTCTTCCTTCAGCTGCACCGCTGTAGCCACATAAGGTTTTAAATTAGCGACCTGTCCCCGTAGAACATCAATCTTCTCTCTCAGGTTCTTATCAACGCACCATCGATGGATAATCTTATGGTTGACCATCAACCCCTGAATAAATATAGTATGGATATTCAAAAGAGGATGAGAACTTAGCTTAAAACAACAAAGTTAAGGAAGAATGCAAAGCGTACCTGAAGAGAACAGCCTGCAGCAACCTTGAACAGGTTATGATAACTATAGCCAGAAAGGTGCCTTTGTTCCGATGGTCTGACCAGTTCGGCAGTATGGTCCATCGCACCGCGGTCCGTTGCAGCGCCCGGATTGTCAAACAGGTTAACTCCTGCAGCAATAGGGATAATAACCTGACGGTATCCTCCATTGGGCTCTAGGACGACGATATCAGTTTCGATCACCTCTTTTCCAAGGCGATGTCGAGGGGAAGAGTCAATTAGTTCAATAGAAGGGACCTCAGGTTCTAGGAACATTAAAAAAAGCAGTCTTCAGTAAAATATGTGGACCGACAGAATCAATAAAATATAGGGGGTTAAACCAACCTGGAGGCAGGGAATCCAATTGAGCCATTAGGAGGACAATTTTGTTCACAGCACCAGCCTGCTCTTCAGGCTCAGGAACTTCATCAGCAAGTTGACTACGCTTACGCTGCATGAGGAGGAGTAACAGTCACAGGCTCTGGCACTTGGGGACTTCTTCTGGGTCACAGACAACCAAAGGTGCATCAACAACCACAATATTCTTAAACTTAGTAGGTCTTTTCTTCTTCAAAGAACGGAACTACTAGCTCTCTCAACGACCCTACTAGCAAAGGCCTGTATATCAGGAAAAAGGGGGCAATATATGGAGTAGCAATTGAGATTTCTATCAGCTCGGGCATTTGGCGGTGAGAAACTCCTATGACAAAAATAAAGTGTAAGGTGCGGTCAAGGAAATAAAGTTTGTGAGAGTACAAAAGGAGACAATGTACCATGATCCTTTGCTCGCCAGCAATTCATGCTGGCTAGGGCTGCGAAATTCATTGTCTTGGCAGGATTTCTGGCGAAGATCGCAGTCACCCACATGGCCAATGCAGCGTGAGAGATCAGAAGAGCAGTAAAAGAATTCACTAGGGAAGATAAAAATTAACACGAAAAGTCATAAATTAAAAGCCTATGGAGCCAAGGTACGGGAAATTACGTTTCCTATTGAAGACCTCAAGAAAAGGATAGGACGAGACTATGTTGGGAGTGCGCACCACCACATACCGGTGGAACCAGCCATGGTCTTTGAAATCCTTATTATTAGAGACAATACCTTTCCTCCCTCGTCTCTGAAAGGTCAGCATGCCTGCTTTGTAAAAGCGGGGAGAGTAGAGAGCATGAAGGTGCCAAAAAGTAAAATCTAACCTGGCATAGTAAGCCAAGTGATCAAGCACGGCCACTAAGCGCCAGACGAAAGGCCCAACTTGGCCCAAGAAGATGTTGCAGCGGTGACATATTTCCTCAACAATCAAGTACATTGCGCTTGTTAAGGTGAAGAGTAAAAGGATAAGTGCGTATCATTGTATAACCAACACAATTGGTGGAGATCCTTTCCTCAGCAGTTAGGACAACAATGTCTATGATGGATGGCCACTTGCATTTGATTCTGATACGATTAATGTCGTCAGCAATAATAGTAGAAGGGTAGAATTCAAATGAAATATTATCATTCTCACCTTCTTGCCTAGTTGTCTGTAATTGCATTTTACCATCATTTTCAAAACATAAATTTTGAGGGAGGTATTCTGGAACTCTGAAGTTCTGGGGTTGGAAGTTTGCTTCTTGGGCCATCCTAAAGAAGATGTATTTTGAAGATTGCAAGGGTTTTTCCTTTGAAAAGAAGTTTTGAGAGAGTATGAAGATAAATAAAAAGCTCTGTAATTACACACGCCAAAAAGAGTCTTAGAAGGATAGTGGATTGTTTACGTAGACGTGGGATCGTAATCATTATGGCTTACAAGATAAATCCCAATAATTACGAGATATGACAAAGCGGCTGCAACACTAGAAAGACGTAGGCAGAAACCCTTTAATCACAAGGTTTCACATCACTATGCTTGAGTACTGATATTTAATGCAAGACATACGATGCGACTGGGGACGAGTATCGGTCATAGGTAGGCTTATACATTTCCTATCACACCTCTTTCACTTCGTAACTGCTTACATCAGTACTCACCATGTGGGAGGACTGATGTGGGTAAAAATACACCACCTATGATTACGGAGATACGAGTCCAGCTGGTAAAGACTAAACTTAGCCTACAAGTCATCGGGCGCAGAGGATACAAGTCTGCTCCCTAATCCCACGGGTCCTGGGATGTAAGGTATACATCTCAATGCCTTAGGATTTACAGTCTCTTAGTTAGGGTTAGTATATACTACCACCTTGAGTAAATAGGCCCACTGCCTTATTAGACTTTGTATTTTACTAAAATTAGGATTGAGTAAACTTATAGCTATAGATACCCCTCCTAACATTATATTGTACATCAAGCAATTCTCATAGAATCCGACTTTTCTCAAGGAATACAACTCTTTACTTTTCTGCTTTGTTACTTTTCCTTTATATTTACCGTATTGCTTGTGACCCTATTACAAATTTATCTATTTAACCTTTAAGGAAAATTTTAGGCATAAACAATAGCAATACCAAGATTAATAATACTAGGATAAAGATTTGAAAATGATAGATCTACCCTTGAAGCCTTCTAATCAATCCCTTTTTGGTAACGATGGATGCTCTAAGTACTCTATAAAGATTTGAATTTGCCACCGCTGTTCCAGATTTTTAGCCTAGGTTGTTATATGTTCTTTTCCTTCTTTAAACTTTTTAAAGGCTAGATGTAAAATGGTAAATTCTAAAGTCTAAATAAATACAAGATTTTGATGTCTTATGGAAAAGGGCATAATTGTTAACCAATTTTTATACAGTTTTAAACCAAACACAAACTTAAGTTGTAGACCGTATATCAAAATTTTAGTACCATGAACCAAACGTCGAATAATTAAATAATTCAAGTTTACTAATCCCAGCATTGCTAATCCATGTGCTTCTAATCCATGTGTTACAATCCGTGCATAACTTGCATCTCAACCAAATGGTCCCTTAGATAACATTCTTCACTAGTGTTGTATAACTGTACTTCCAACTTCTTCGTGCAATTCAGCCGTATCTCCAGTGTGTATATAATTGGACGAGCACGAGGATGTGCAAACTTCTAACAAGTACGTCCAACACGCTGCACCTTAACATGACGCCACATCCTAGCACCTTCTCAATGTCTTGGGTAGAATGTTGTTCGCAACTGCCTTTAGAATCACCTGCACAACATATAAATATAATACTGTGTACATAGCTTCCCAAGCACCCCTAAAACAAGCACACCATCCCACATGAAATTACAATGGCCCAAAAAAGTTGGCCAAGTATCACGCTTTGGTCTCACTCGCATAGGACTACTCCATCAAAGCTGTAGCATTTTATAAGCAACTAGCAGTCTAGACAGTTCGCCTGGCATTACATGATGCCCTGTGTGCTATGGACTCAAATTAGACGCCTCAGCCAACACAATTTGGAATGCGATGTATGCCTTACTTTTAGGCATGGAAATGTAAAAACGGCCCATACAGCAGTGGGCACAATGATGATACTACACTTCCTTAGAAATTGGATTCCTAGAATCTCCATACAGAAAAAACGCGATGCACAATAGGCTGTATGATCTAGGACGTGAAAATCACGACATGCCAATGTGAAAACACTCCTATAAAGTCATGGACGACGCCCCTCAAACTGGTTGGCCTTGGTACATTGTGCAGCTGCTATCTTCAAAAAAAATTATCTCAAATGCATCCCATCTTACTTGTGTACAATGTTGTCTTGCATAATGAAGATGAATGGTGATAATAAATCTATGACTTGTAATAAGACCTGCAAAAAATAAAACTTTGTTAGATAAATTAAAAATCTCCCATGCTCTCATTTTGAGTAAATGGTCTTCAACAGTCCCTTCTCTCCAGCATAAGAACACCTGAAATCAATTCCTCCATGATCTAATATGAAGGAAGGCCTCATTTCACTTATCACTGTTAATAATCCTTCTTGCTTGAGCATCCAATTCTATTGACTGATGATGAGTTTTGAAGATTGACAAACAAAGAACCCGGTCAAGGACCTTGTTCTTATAGAAAGGTACGATTGATCAAAAAGATGGCTGACTGCTAATCCATGCAGAACTAGAAAAGGCTTAGCGCGTGCAAGTTAATAGCCCTAGTCAGCATATGAGTTTTTACCTGCATTCCACCTCTAAATTAAAAATCTCCCATGCTCTCATTTTGAGTAAATGGTCTTCAACGGTCCCTTCTCTCCAGCATAAGAACACCTGAAATCAATTCCTCCATGATCTAATATGAAGGAAGGCCTCATTTCACTTATCACTGTTAATAATCCTTCTTGCTTGAGCATCCAATTCTATTGACTGATGATGAGTTTTGAAGATTGACAAACAAAGAACCCGGTCAAGGACCTTGTTCTTATAGAAAGGTACGATTGATCAAAAAGATGGCTGACTGCTAATCCATGCAAAACTAGGAAAGGCTTAGCGCGTGCAAGTTAATAGCCCTAGTCAGCATATGAGTTTGTACCTTGGCCGCCTCTAAGCAGTGTGAACTAGAAGTAGTGTTATACAAGGAGTGTATCATAGGAGATAATTCTTTCCATAATTGAGAAGATTTCTAGGTGTAAACTGCTAGGGTTTTCAACACCCTATATAAAAGAGTTTATGGAGGCCATATGTATTCATTCATTCATTACAAGAGTTCAGAGCTATCAAAAGGAAATCTTATTGATCGTGAGTAAGTGAACGGACAATATTATGGTTAGTGAAAATGAATGGAGAACTACATTTGTGCTAAATATTATCAATTGTGGTTGATTTTATTTGAAGGTCCATGGATTCCAACAAGACTGTTGGAGAAGAAGCTGCTCAACGAATTGAACCTAAGAATAAATCTGAGTACACTGAAGCTGATTTTAAGATGATTGAAATGAATCACAAAGCCAAAAGGCTTGTTATTTGATGACTTTCTCCTGATGATTTTAATCGTATTTCCTCATACAAGACTGCAGAGGAAATTTGTCATTCATTAGAAGTTGTACATAAATCAGTAAGCCAGGTCAAGGAATCGAAGATGATGTTGCTTAAAAGGAAATTTAAACTCTTCGCTATGGATGAAAAGGTGACTATTAAGGACATTGTGACCAGGCTGACCATTATCACAAATGATATAACGTCTCTGGGTATGGAACTTCCGAATAAGAAGATGGTGAAAAGGTCTTTAGGATTCTTCCTAATTCCTAGGATACAAAAACTACTGCTATCATTGAATCCAAGCCTTTAGGACAAATACAGTTAGATAAGCGGATTGGTAGTCTGAAGACTCATGAGATGTTGAAGGATCAAGAATAAAGCCTGTATCCATGAAAGAAAAAGGCCGGGAATTACCGAAGAACCTGCTCAGGATTGGAATGACATAGAAATGGCCATGGTCGGTGCCCTAAAAAAATTGAATTTTTACAAGCTCAAAAGATTCAAAAAGAACACTAACTGCTAAGAAGAGCATCAATGACAGTCCAGACTATTCAGGCTATTTTAAGTGCTTCAAGATAGACCATGTCAAAGACTGTCCATTATGGGAAATTGAATGGTTGAAGAACAAAGCATCAAAAGAGAAGGAGAAGAAGAAGTTAAAAAGTCCACCAAACTTTAGAGCATAAAGGAAAAAGAGAAAGAAAGCTTTATTGCAACTTGGAGACAATCTGAGAGTGAGTGTGATGCAGAAGAGGAACCAGAGGATGAGTCACCTTTGGCACTGATGGGATTGACTGAAGAAATACCTGAGTGAAGGAGTGATGCAAGCTAAATCCGAAGACAAGCAAGAAATAAGAAGCAACAAGAACACGACGCGGAAACGATAAAGATAACGATGGGGAAGCAATAAAGTAACCAAGATAACAAGAAACAAGGGATGGGGGAGAACAGAAATAGAAGAAAGAATGGACAATCCGAATCAAAACATGATTGATTATCCAAGGGAGAAAAGGAAACTTGAACCTAACAAGGATTCATACTAGGGATGAAATCCATTCAGTTCCAAGCCAAAGAAGGCATACACGAAGCCTCGGGCTTCAACAAGAATGGCTCGGCCAATTCTATCTCTATTCTCTCAATCAACAAAAACTAACTCCCTAATGAGCTATGCTAAGAGTTTATATAGACAATGTAAAGGGAAAAATAGTAAAATGGTCACAGGTGACTAATAAGATAAAGCCACGCAGGGCTGAAGCAGCTTTATGTGTTCGGCAGCTCAGCTCGAACACATTTAAGTCGGATGCTTGTTTTCCTCGGTCACGATTGGAATCGAACGCTCTCCTGCCTCGGGCACATTTGTAGCCCTTCGATCGATTTACTGTTCGGCGTCGTTCTTCCTTGGTTTGGTTGCTTTTCAGCTTCGGGCTCGAGCTTGTCATTTCTTCCTTCGGGCTCAAACTTGATCGTTGAGCTTTCATAAGTTGTGCTCGGTGTCACAGCTTCCAAAGTCAGAGTCAGCAACGCTCACTTGTTGTCTGCTCGGTGGATTTGCATCGTTGTTGCTCTGCGAGGCAGTCTTCGACATATTCCATTCCAGCCACACTATTTGATCGTGGGCGTCATCTAGGCGTCATCTGACTCCTCGGTGGACTAGCTTGATGAATCGAACAGGTGAGCCTTGTTTTTATTGCATCATCCTCCCCTTCTTGAAAGGATTTCGTCCTCGAAATCAAACCGACAAGACCTGAAAACAAGACAAAGAAAAACAAAGCTTCCTACTTCAAGAGTAGGTTAGTGTTCAAAAGTGTGGAAAACACACTCTTATGATAGAGCCAAGCATCAATAACGATCAAGAAAATTATGTCTCCGAAGGAAACAACAAGTTCTTGGCTCAAAAAGAAATTGTACCGAACACATGAGTACACGAAGAGATCAATAGGACACTTTATATGCAAGATGTAGCGATCAAAGGACCTATCACCTCTAAAACCATGGTCAACACACCGAGCCCTCAATTCTCTTTCATCACCATGGGGCTTATAGACTTCGGTATGCACAATACTCGAGGTGTGATCAACATATGGAATGGAGAAAGTAAAATGGTTGACTCGGTAACTAACATCGAATACTCCACTCCCCTTCTTAAAAGCAATCTTATTCAGACTAAGAGATAGCTTTTCACCTCCAAAATCACCTTCAAGACAATCCTTCTCATTAGACAAGCTTCCGAAGAAGGTCTCAAATAATTGATTATCGAAGGGGTTAAGCTCTCCAATCCGAGGTGGTTTTCCTCGAGTCAGATGCACATCACCATCTCTTTCGAACAAAAGATTAGTGAAAACAAGTTCTCTACCCATCAAAGGTGCATCCAAACCAAGGTCATCATCCACACTTGAGGAGTCATCGAATATAATCCGATCCCACTCATCCACTAATGACTCCTCAAGGTTATCATCATCCTCACTGCAACACATAGATCCACCATATGCAATAATGTCAATAAGGGTATGATTAAACAGCTCATCTTTCCCGTTATCAAAGATTGATGGTGTGTCATAACAAGGGTCACAAGCAATGTCAACTACGGACTCATCACTATAGAGAGGTTCGGTGAAAATCGAGCTCACATCATCATGTGGCTTATCATTCCTCTCATGTAGTGGTTCACAATCACAAACAAGTTGACCATTCGACTCTACACTAGTTGCAAACACATTGTAATCATACAAATCATCAACTAGCATAAAGTTTTCACAAGCAAATTCACAAGACAAGGGAGTATCATGCTCACGGGAAGGAAATCGAACACTTACCTCGGAGTGGCCTTCGGTCTCTCTTAATGCCTCCGAAGTGTCATAAGTAGTTTCTTCACCGTGAGGCTCACATGGGCGATTTTATTCACCTTGTCTTTCTTCTTCGGAGCATGGTTGAGGCTCCATCGGTTTGCCTCCAAGAGTTCCTACACAAGAATTCAAACAAGTAGAAGAAAAAGATAAAGGGGTAAGGTTAGAACAAGGGGTGTCCTCACTCTCAATGATTCATTTTCCCTCTTTCTTTTCCCTCATTTTCTTTTCAAGGTCAGGCGTGGGTTCGGGTGGTGACAACTCACTCATATCACTCAACACATCCTCTCCTTTTTCCTCTCGAGAGTTGTCACCGGTCACTCCCTTACTCCTCTCGATCTTTTGACTCTCATATTCGGGTGAATTGGGTCGAGGCCCAAGAATACCCATAGCTGGAGTAGGTGGACTTTTAACATCGACCCGAAGTCTGGGACTCGAAGACTTAGCAACCGAGGTCTCCTCTTTTGTTGTCAGTGAACCACTTGGCTTCGAGGCTTGCGGCTTCGGGTTCACAGTATTTACTTCGGTCGACTCTGTTTTTGCACTTGCCCCACTACTTCTTGAGTTCGTAGGACTCCTCGATGGCACTCTTTCACTCACGGATTGGAGTTCTTGCTCGTTTCTTCTTTGCATAGACAAAGAAGTTGTGTACGAAGGTAGCTTAGTTATTACCTCGCAAGGTTCAAAGTCATAAGTCCTTAATCCCTTGCGCACCTTATACCTATCCTTCGTGCTATCATACTGCATTATCTTGCCTTGCAACCACAGATCACCTAACCAAATAGCAATATGTTTCATGGGATACACATCACACCAAACACAGCTCTCGTATTTCCCATGAGATATGAGCACTCTAGCCTCGCAGGTAACCCGAACACCTTGATACTCCTAAGGATGTTCCTATCTACAGCATGGTATCTTTAGTCTTTCAACCAAAGAGGTGTTTATACAATTGGCATCGGTTCCACCAATTTTGAGCACGTATCCTCCCTTACTGTTTACCTCAACAGCGAACCTCTCTCTACCCAAGTATTGCATCGGCACATCCAAGAGAGGCCGTGAATGCCCATAATTTTTAAAACCATCAACTTGGGTCTGC